>OX467289.1:10861037-12061037 GCA_950108345.1 Malthinus flaveolus
CGATGTTCCTTACTTTTTACTGCACCCTATATAGAAATTTTAAAGAATGGCAGTGATGCGCATTATTATTGCAAAAATTGATCGATAATCGATAGAAAAATTCTATTCGAGTGTCACTCGTTTCTTTGGGGGCGTGGCTTAACTGTCTGTTCGGTTAACCATGACAGCTGACAGATATTTATTTTATGGAATTATAACTTCAACTTATTTCAGATTGTTTTACAATTACCGTATAATAATAATTCATTTTATTCATATTCGATTACTACGTACAAACAAATACAAATAAACTAATAAAATGCTAATAAACAAAGATTGACAGCTGAATGACCTCCAACGTAACTAGCGCCATCTGCTTCAACTTCAAGCTGTCCCGGAAGAATTTTAAATTAAAAATCTACGACGTTTGAGTATGCGAGTTTTTGATTTAGAATTACAATAATATTTGAATTTGAGTACGTAATAACCCGTGCTCTGTAAAATTAACATTTTGAGATAACTTCTTTCTTATCTGCACGAATTTCGAAATGTAGAGCCACGGCGCAATCTTACCAATTTACGTATACAACTTGTTTACTTGTCGACAACGTATGTGTTAGGAAATAAACTGTTAAAACTGTAAGTTTTGAAAGTACGTTATTTGTGTTGCAACAGTTTGTATCGAAAACAAAATTTCTTGGATTACGATGGAATCTAAACGAAAAGTGTGCACAATTTCTGTGGAACCACCACCCATACACCTATACGAAGCTCATAGCACTCTATTTACACAAGAAGCTACTGAGTTTTTGTCCGATTTAATTTACACTTTTGAAGATAAAGTCACAAAGGTGCGTCGCCGAGGCGCAAGTTCTAAATCATTAATCCGATAAATGTCATTTTCAGTTGCATCGCAATCGTTTAAGAATAAAAAGCTATTATAATCTCTCTAAGAAGTTACCTACATTTTTAGATGCTCCATTGAAGCGAGATAAATCGTGGAAAGTTAGCCCGGTACCTTTCCGGCTACGAAATAGAAGGCTCGATTTAGGAGACGTATCTCCTGCCAATACCAGGCACTTTTTTGATTCATTAAGAGCGGATGTTCAAGGCATACAGGTAGCATTTTATTAGAAGCCGTGTAGGTAGTTACTAGCAAATACCTATACGTATTTTTCAGGTGGATTTTGACGACGGACATTGTCCGACGTGGGAAAATCAAATTTTGGGTTTATTTAACGTTTATCAAGCGGTTCGTGGAAGACTTCACAAAGCTCTCAACATCGAGAGCGTACCTATTTTAATGTTACGACCTCGAGCGTGGAATATGATCGAACATAATATTATCGTAAAGCCTTAAACTTGTTTTTTTTTCTTAAAAAGGCAAATGTTAGGACGTTTTGTAGGTTAATGGTAAGAAAGCTCCCGGTCCATTGGTGGATTTCGGGTTACTCATGTTTCATAATAGCAAAATTTTAATGGAATCGGAAGCTGGACCTTTCTTCTATTTATCCAAGTTAGAAGGAGCGTTCGAAGCCAAGTTATGGAACCAGGTTTTTGTTTGGACCCAAAAAAGGCTAAAAATGCCGCTCGGAACTATAAAAGCGTGCGTTTTAATCGAAAACATTTTAGCTACGTTCGAAATGGACGAAATTTTGTATGAACTCAAAGATCATTCGATAGGTTTAAACTGCGGCATATGGGATTATGCGGCGTCTATTATTAATAAGTTTGGTGAGAAGCTGCAACTCGATAGTGCAGCCAAGTTTTAATCCACCTTTTTGTAGGTGATAGAGCGGAATTTATTTTACCGGATCGTAATAAATACGTCAATATGCAACGACATTTTTTGAAAAAATACATGGAACTCGTGGTACAAACTTGTCACGCTCGTGGAACTTATGCTACGGGTGGAATGGCGGCGATGTTGATGTCAAACGATAAAACGTAATTATTAAAGTTTCCATAAAAATTTTCATCGATACGGTCAAATCTCTCTTAACCAACGTGAACAGAAATTTTGTTTTTTCTGGAAGAGCCAACATAAGAAAGCTTCTCCTGCATTTTGAGAAACCGTTTTTACTTTGTGACAGAATCCGGGACCGGAGCAACTAATATTTTAGAGGCTCTTCACGTGCTCGAATTTACTACTTTTGAAGGCGTCCTAGGAAAGGGGCTTTGTCATAGACACTCGCGAGAAAGCGCCGTAGGTGAAAATGTTGAAGTGTTTAAGGTCAAACGGCTTCAAATGAAGCTTAGAAATTTTAGTAGGGATTGATAGTGTCTCCAAAAAAGAAGTTTCACGAAAACAAAGTGGAAAAATTAAGAATTAAATTGCTATACCTATTATCTACTTCAGATAAATATTTTTGAATTGAATGGATTACGGGACCCCTGAATTTTTTCTTCTCGTCCTAATTTCCAGCTTTGCTTTCCCCTTTATATTAGATTACCAAGTTCTGGCCCCTAATATTGCGAGGCCCAGGACAGGTGTCTCTCTTATAGGCCCTGAATGACATTGTCACACAGTAAACACGGTCATAATCAAAGTCAAAATATCGATGGAAATTTTTAGCGTGGGACTCTTGCTTTGTACTCATAATTGTTATGGAAATATAGCAAATCGTGGACCTTAAATCAAGTTATCCAAGCCAAACGGTTAGAAATTGTGTGCGGTATCGATGGTTTCATGGTTTACGACTCCAAATTGATCCCTCATGTGAATAAGGTTCGTTCGATACTAATGCACGTTTACGTTTTAACAGTTTTATTTTGCCTAGTTATGGAACGATCAACGTGGAAACAGTCTAGACCCAATAAACTTGCAGACTACATCTGCAATAACGGAAAGCGATTTACTTTTAATGCCAAGCGGTGGTGTAACGTACGATGGCATCAAACACAATATCGCCGTGGCCATATTATTCATTTACAACTGGCTACAAGGGAGAGGACACTTTTATTATAGAGATGCGGTCGAAGATTCGGCTACTGCAGAAATTTCTAGGTCTCAAATATGGCAGTGGATTCGTCACGAGGTAACAAATTAAAGTTTCGTGTTTTTGTTCGCTAATCGAGAAAGTCTTATTTTAAGGCCGTGGTCGAAGATTTGCAAAATAACGTACTCGTTACCGAAAGCTTAATCAGACGATTAACATCAGACTACTTAAGAAGTGAAAAATTTGACGTCGAGTTACATATCGCTAGCAATTTATTTTTAGAAATTATCTTGTCGCCTCTTTTCCACGATTTTATCACGACTTATTTGAACGATCATTATTTGTTCAGGGAAAATGATAAACAATTGAGACGTTCAAAGTGTGTTCATAAATTATAATGTGTTAAGCATATGTATAATATTTTTACAATTTACAACTTAAATTAAATAACATGTTTTGGTCCCTTATTAAATATTTTATTAATTAACGTGAAAATTTAAACATTTTTGTTACTAGTAGGGTGCTCCATTAGAACATTCGAATTTTGTACATTTCAACTTTGATAAAACCCCAGCATAAGTCATAGCATAAGCGCAGAGCACTACTCTACCAGTAAGTCGTGCATATAGCATTCGTGTGATTTAACTTTGTCCTCTTATACTTATATAATTGCAGATTTAAATAAATTAGTTTTAATGGTACTCTAATTAAGAAATTGAGCATTTATCGCGTGAATTTGTACTAACAGCCGGCGTCTGAGATTCACCCTGTAATTGTTTAGCCAAAGCAAAGTCTAGTTGTTCTTGGGTGAGCTTATGACTACTAGTTTCCTGCATAGATTGTGCTAAAGCTCTCGCTAGTGCTTCGTCATCGCTCTAAAAAATTTAACTGTAATTTTTCTTTTTTAAAATAAGTTTTAAACTTACCATGTTTGCCTGAACTTGCTCGATAAACTCGTTACCTTTGTAACGTGCAGAATGGTTACTTTGTCTCGATAGGACGGCTTGTCTAAAATCAAACGTTAAAATAGACACAACTTTATCATTCAATTTTGAACAACTCACAGATGTTTATTTCTATGTGCGGCAGTTTTTCCTTCGCAACTATGATCGGTAAAGTGCCGATGTTTAAGACAATAATTGTAGTTACATTCGCCACAAAGAATTGGAATAATTTCTTTCGTTTTACAGCCTTTAAAAGAACATTTGTTGACAAACACTTTCCGATTATTTTTAGCAGGATCGGACTGACAGTCGTTGTCTAAAATAATCAAAATGTATAAAATGTTGGAACTAATCGTAGGTCGAACTTACCTATATGGGCACCGACGGCTTCATCTGGAAGACTACCGCGTGCTATCGGTATCGGAACGTTACACAATGGACAAACGGGCACTTGGTTGTTTTTCCGATACGCGTTTGCACAATCGTGGACGGCATATTTATAGTGTTCCTCACTAAAATTAAAATTAATGTGAGCGCTTTTAAGCCAATTTATTAGAAGAAATTCTTACCAAAAAAGTTGTTTGCAAGCGTCACATTTAATCGGTAGAAAGTCTATAACATAATAGCATAATTAATATTTATTTATTTAAAAGAAAATTGCTTTACCTAACTTATTACAGGTAGAAACTGCACAATGTGTTCCCAGATTTGGTAGTTCCATTATGTCGACAACGTTAACTTTGTTTAAATGAATACGATTTAAAATTTTGTTGACTAAATAGTAATTATTAGTTCGTCAATGGAACGATCTGGAAATGGAAAAGACTAGAAAAATTTAGAAGTTGCGTGATACGCAAATGATTTGCAAAATTGTAATTTTTGACATTTGCATAGACAAGCAACGGTGGCAGTGCGCAGTGGTACCAACCCAACTGTCACTTGACAGCTGATTTTGATTAATCATGACGATTCGGCTGTCATCAGCTGTCAACGTATTGTTTTGACATATCCGGACATATCGATATTCTAATATTATTTTACTTTAATTAATTGACGATTTTTAAGTAGTTTCTTCCTCAAAATGTTTTATTTCGGTAGATAATATTCGATTAAAACGTATTTGGTCGCGATATGGAATACATTACCACACCTAAGGTAAGGTTAGATTATAGTAAGAACTAAGAACAAACAATTATTTATTATTAGGCGAAAATGTGTGTATTTTGGATCGTATTTCT
The DNA here is from genome assembly GCA_950108345.1 of Malthinus flaveolus. NCBI lineage: Eukaryota > Metazoa > Arthropoda > Insecta > Coleoptera > Cantharidae > Malthinus > Malthinus flaveolus. The sequence goes on from OX467289.1 coordinate 10,866,138, forward strand.
ATTTGCCTAACGTCTAACTAATCTCAGTACTCTGTTATCTTTTAGAAATGTGTTCGATTAATTTGTAAACGCCAAGTGCATACTTGTAACGGAAGTTTTATTAAACCGACGTTCATTTTTAGGCGAAAAATACTAAAAGGAGTTTAGGAAAAATAATCATAAAGCAGATTTTATAGATACAAAACAAAATGCGCATTTATTATAGTTTGCAATGTAAACACTTCACTATTGTGGATGTGGTAGATAACATACTTAATTGTTGTGTCCACAGTCATAAGATTACCTTTTACCGATTCGGTTAGGCTTAAACATTTATGTCGATCCAATAAACTAATGTAGGTGTAGCGAATGGATCGTGAAAGTTTTATTTGGCGATTAATACAAACTTTTATGTGCACAACTCGAAAAAAATTACTCGATCTAGATAGGTATTTTTGACCCGTTCCATACATATAAATCCCATCTCCAGTTGTGCAATATTAGACAAATGACTAAAGTTATAACTTCGAAGAGTACTGCAAGTTCATGTCTGGTGCTTCTATTAGTATGTCGAAACTATCGGGGCTGGTTTATGATTCAGTGCAGGAATACTTTGTGATAGAAACATTTCAGAAAAATAATGGAATTTTTGCACGGCCCACAAGCCTTTCACATTTAAAATTTCGTTTATTATTATTTCATTTATGAGCCTTTTCATCTCTGGCGCCGCTTAACTAAGTCACAAAGTCATTTCGAAATAGTAAGAGGTAGGAAATTTGCCCAAAACAGCAGCATCAGGTCTTATAGTTTGGGCTGTGAATGGACGGACGGATAGAGCCAAATCAATAGCTTTCCACTTTGTGACCTGTTAAAGCTCAATTATCTCTGAGAAATACGTAAAAACGTATACCGGGTGTATGTCCAACTTTCACACCAAAATATAGCAACGTTAGACTAGTAGGTCGTGGAGACGGCGAAAATCGAGTTTTTGGGTCCATTGCCGCAAGAAGTGCGTTACAAATTATAACGCGGGCCGTTTTAAAGTTTTGTTTGGGTTTTGGGTTTTGGCCAAAGTCGACCATATTAATTCAAATTTAAATTCTCGCGATTGTCGCGTAACCCGTGAATATCCGAAGCGCATCTTCGCTTCCTAGATACCGCGCCAAATTCTATTTACGCAGGGGCGAAATGTGAGGGTAGAGCAGCAATTTTTTCTTAATTAGAGTAGTAAAATGTAAAAGTTAAGAAAAGTGCGTATTTTGTTCCAACAATTATAAATGTTTACGGGTAGAAAAAATGCAAGATTACGTGGATCCCACCGAAAATAATTTAAAAATTACGTCTTCGCCCTCGATGTATGTTAGAATTAAATCTTGGTTGTTATTGGGAAAAGACGAGGAGTCGCACGAATTAATTAGAGGTACATTAATCAATCTGAAGGTACGTTTTTTTGTATCGCAATCGAAAATCGTTCGTTTGGTACCCGCTTATTTCGTCGCCTTTTTATTTGACCTCTTTGCGGGGGCCCGTCGATCAGGGTCAGCCTTTCGTAATTAATTTAAATTTCAACAACACGGCGAAATACCGCGGTTCCGTTTTAGCTTCATATTTCAGTATTTAAGACATGCTGGAGCATTGAAATTTTACGGTGCTCCGAATTACGTCACTTGGGACTATCGATTTTCTTCCCGTGTCATCGTTTTATAAAAAATGTTATTTATGCATTTTTAATAAATTTAAGTAAACGTAAGTTATACAGGGTGATTGGGGAGCAAACCACAATATTTGGGAAATGCACGGTAATTTTCTCTTAGGGCTGCTGCACAATCGTCCATGCGATCCATGGAGTAGCAATGGAGCGATGCTTCTCTTTTGTGGCCACCTTTCTCGCGTAAACTAATGATTTTAACTACCCCCAAAGACAATAAGAGGAAACGAGGTCTGGTAATCTTGGTGGCCAACTGTGGAGACTTCCACGGCTAATCCAAAGATGGGAAAGGCGATTGTGTAGTTGTAGTTAATTTCTCAGATATACACGAAAGCTTGAAACTGCTCCACCGAGCTGAAAATACCCGTTTATATGCAACAATTGCTCGATAAGCTTAAAAAGAAGTGCTCATTTTTAGGTGGAAAATGTTCGTATGTTAGATCGTTATTCAAAAATTCCATCTCAAGGCACTTTATATCTTACCGCGACTCATCTTATATTTGTCGACCCAGACGCAAAGAAAGAAACATGGGTGAGTCGTCTTTACCTTCTTTTGCGATAAAAAGTAAACTGTCGTAACTAATTTTGTTATTTAGATTTTACACATGCACATAGCTGGTTTGGAAAAACTTCCTCTCACCACGATCGGTTCTCCTCTCTTAATTCGTTGCAAGACGTTCTTATCCGTGACTTTCGTCATACCGAAAGAAAGGGATTGTCACGATATTTACGTAACTCTGCAACAACTATCCCAACCTAACAACGTGCAAGATTTGTATTGCTTTCAATACACGTCGAGTGCTGAAGAGATACCGAAATCCTCTGGATGGGATTTTAATTTACGTACAGAATACGAAAGGATGGGAGTTCCTAACGATCACTGGTGCTTAACTGTTCTTAATAAGGATTATGAGGTAAGATATCGACTAAAATCGATCGAGAACATAATAATTACTCTTAACCAAGACTTGCTAACTATTCTTAGTTATGCGATACATATCCGAAACATTTATTCGTACCCGCGACTGCGAACACTACGATTTTGATGGGAAGCTCTAGATTTCGCTCCAAAGGCAGATTGCCGGTCTTGTCATATTTGCACCATAACAAAGCTAGTATTAGTCGATGCAGCCAACCCTTATCGGGCTTTAGCGCCAGATGTTTGGAAGACGAACAGTTGTTAAATCATGTACTGAAGACAAATCCAAACTCAAATTTTATGTACGTCGTCGATACGAGACCAAAGGTAAAGTAACGAGGGACAAATTATTTTTTAATCGTCGTTCGGGCGCCTTTTATTTTAGATTAACGCCATCGCTAATAGGGCCGCCGGCAAAGGGTACGAAAACGAGGCCTTTTACGAAAATATTAAGTTTCACTTTTTGGGAGTCGAAAATATTCACGTGATGCGCGCCAGTTTGGCAAAAATAACAGACAGTACGTATAAGCTCGTTTTTATAAGAAATAAAGTTGGTCTAAGAGCCGGCTCATCGGAAAGTTTGCATAGAGCACTTCTTTTCTCATCATGATGAGCATGAGCAAACTTTCCGAACAGAACAAACTCCGACTCTCGCACTAAGTTGCACGATTTTTTAGCCTGCGAACAGAAAAACCCAACGGTCAATAGTTTTTTAAACGGATTAGAATCGAGTGGCTGGTTAAAGCACATAAAGTCTATTTTAGACACGTCTTGGTTTATCGCTCAAGCCTTAGAAGAAGGAATCAACGTGGTCGTTCATTGCTCCGACGGTTGGGATCGCACTGCTCAAGTTTGTTCTCTGGCGTCGCTATTATTAGATCCGTATTATAGGACCATTAAAGGTTATCAAGTAAGAAGCTCGTATTTTTTAATTTCGGTCAGAATATAGGAGAATTTTTAGGCTCTCATCGAGAAAGATTGGCTGGCATTCGGGCACAAGTTTTCGGAACGTTGCGGACACGTACAGAGCGAAAGTAAAGAAGTTTCGCCGGTTTTTACTCAACTTTTAGATTCGACCTGGCAGCTGATGCAACAGTTTCCTTTAACTTTCGAGTTTAACGAACGCTTTTTACTTACTCTACACGATCACGCGATGTCTTGTCAGTTTGGGACGTTTGTAGGAAATTGCGAAAAAGATAGATTAGATTTAAGGTAGGCGACGATCTTAGCGATAAATAAGTGTTCAGCTAAAATATGTTTACAGACTTTCGGAGAGGACGTTTTCTCTGTGGGGTTACGTGGCTCATCACTTAAACGAATACCTCAATCCTGTATTCGTTGAAGACGAGACTCCCGGAATTTTGATCCCAAATTTATGTCCTCAAAACATCAAGTGACTGTGATATTCGCTCGGTTTATTTTTTTACTAATTTTCTTTTTTAAGGTTTTGGAGAGGCATGTACTGTAGGTTCGAGAGCGGCGTTCATCCTCGTGAGCCGTTGGGCGATTTATTACTAGCAACCTGCGATCACACGAATTCTCTCGAGGATCATATCAAGTACTTAACTAAGGTGCGAATCGACGCTTTCAAGTTGATAGAATTAAACTCTTAAAATTGTAGAAAATATCGTCCGTGAAATCTCTAATCTTAAAATCATCGGAAAAGAGAAAAAACGAACCCCAAAACGCCAATGTATTAGACAATAAATATTTGTACGAAAAAGCGACTTTATGCCACATGCAATCGGCGGACAATAACCATCCCTTAAAGATGGACTCCGAAGTGACCGACAAAGCTTCGAACTTGAATGTTTCCGAAGAGTCCGAGACCGTACAAGAAGTCATCAAGGATTTAGAATCCGTGGCTTTAGACTGGAAAACTTTGAGAAACATCAACGAGTGCAATTGTTCGGCGCCCTTCGATCACTTTAGTCGAAAAGTAAGTTGAGTCTTGTCGCTCGCTCGTGGTCAGTCACTAAAATTACTCTTTCTTTCAGTATCATTGCAGAATGTGCGGAGAAGTATTCTGCATACGGTGTATCGACAAACAAATAATTCTTCCCGGTCATTTCACACAAAAATGCGTGCCGGTTTGTAGACCTTGCTACGAGAAAATTCAGGGAAACGTAATAACTGAATAATTTGTAAAATGTTTTATTAGTTTTTTGAGAAACTACTCTAATCATCAGTAAATTAGTCATTTAACGAAATTAAATTTACGTACTCTTTGAAAAATTAAGAAATTTAAAGTTGTTTGAATATAAAAATTACACTTAAGGCTGCGAAGCTTCTAAATTATGCAATACGAAACTTTTGTTTATAATTTTTGTAGATTATTTGAGTAAGAAAAATATATGTCGAGATATTTTAAATTACAAGAATGTGTTGTTTATGTACTACGACTATACCTACTATACAGCGCTAAAGTAGTTTTGAAAAAAAAAACAAGTTCAAACTCGTAAACTTGAATACGAAAATTTTTGTAGAAGACGTACAAGCTCAAATTTGATTTTGCTATTTTGAGCCATTGGTATGTTGGTTTCTAACAAAGTCACTAAAAAACGCGTATTGCGAATTTCGCCCACACATTCGGTCGTTCTAGTGCAATACTTTGCTTATAGTGGTGACGATTTGATATGTTTAGCAGATATTGGCAAAAAAAAAAAAATATATAATCGAACAATTTTATTCTCAACTCCAACTAACTCATTTTTGCGGGTTATGTTAGTTTTACTTACAATATATGAACTGCTAGTACATGTTTTTTCAAGTGTATTTGTCGTAAACACGAATAATCACATAAACTACAGCGAAACCTCTTTTTAATTGTGTGCTTGAATAAATGTTTTAACAAAGCTGACCTAGGACGACATGTATAAGAGCACATATTACACTTAAAAGGCTTTTCAACAAAGTGTCTTATTACATGACTTTTTAAAGCGGACTTGTAGGAAGTCTTATGATTACATACATAACATTGAAAACGTTTTTCACCTGTGTGTACTAATACATGAGTCTTCAAGTGTGTTTTCTGCCGACACGTATAATCACACATACTACATTTAATAGGTTTTTCGACAGTGTGTGTTAACAAATGAGCTTTCAAGTATTTTTTCTGCCGAGTCGTATAATCACATTGATTACATTTAAAAGGTCTTTCACTTGTGTGTACTAATAAATGACTCTTTAAGTTCCCTTTGTGCAAACATTTATAACCACATATACTACACTTAAAACGTTTTTCACCCGTATGTACTAATAAATGACTCTTCAAGCGTGATTTCTGCCGACACGTATAATCACATTGACTACATTCAAAAGGTTTTTCACCTGTGTGTACAAATACATGACTCTTCAACTCTGATTTCTGCCGACATGTATAATCACACACACTACATTTAATAGGCCGTTCGACAGAGTGTGTTAACGAATGAACTGTCAAGTCTTGTTTCCGCCGACCCGTATAATCACATGCACTACATTTAATAGGCCTTTCATCAATGTGTATTAACGAATGAGTTTTCAAGTATTCTTTCCTCCGACACGTATAATCACATTCACTACATTTAAAAGGTTTTTCACTTGTGTGTACTAATAAATGACTCTTTAAGCTAGCTTTCTGCGAAGCTGCATAATCACATACTAAACATTTAAAAGGTTTCTCCGCTAGGTGATCTAAGGAATGTCTCTTCAAGTTATGTTTGTGCACATATGAACGATGACATAAATGACATCTAAAAGACTTTCCACCAGTACGTTCGTTAAAAGGATTTTTCATATGAGCAATTAAACTTTGTTTTTCAGAAGACTTATAATCGCACTTGTAGCAATGGTATACTTCTGGTATTTCTAACCTTTCTTCTTCAACTTGTTCGTTTTTTTCTGTTTTAACGCTTCCTAGATTCAATTCCTCCAAGTCGAGTTCTTCAGTTTTAATCGAGCCTTAAAATTATTATATGTTGAACCTAGTTGAACTGTATGAAACATAATAAATACGAACTTACCTACGCCCGAGAGGTTATCCGACCAAAGTTCTTCTTTCACAGCTTCGTCTACAATGTAATACTTGTATTTAAAATCGTACAACACCCGAACCTTATTAAATTATTGTAAAAGATATCGGAATACTTACAACTAGCATCATCAACTTCTTTCTTGATTGTTAGCTCCATAATAATGTTTAATAGAGGAATAATTAATCTAGAAAATAAGTTAGAGTAAGTTCAGTATAGAATTTAAAACACGCTCCTCTCCTATATTAGCAAAAGGTGATTGGTGGTGTCAAGAAATTATTGTTAAACGAATGAACATGTATGCTCTAAAATTTATCTCCTGTTGCTCGTTGAAGTTCTGAAGCAGCGGCGTTTACTTTTCCAAATACTCTTATTCGAACTCAAATTATTTGGATATGTAAACGCGTGCTACATAGTAGCGACTTCTGTGAGTATGTGTTAACATATTTATCCGAATTTGTGTCCGAGTAACTCAGATTCGAGTACTCGTAAATGTAAAATGTAAAGGTCTCTTTATTCGCTTTCTGATAATAACCTGCACACTTGCGATGTAGAAAAATGTTAAACCTTAAACCTACCTAGACTTGAAACCAAATAAATTGAGCCCTGAATTGCCAGATTTCATCAAACAAAACTGTATGAAGTAAGATTACAATAAGTTTGGTTATGTTTAGCTCGATGCAATTTATTTGGTTTCAACCGATATTTATTTATTTTTTGAATTTATTAGTTCTGAAATTATTGAATGTATTAACAAGCGAGAATAAACTTTATAAAATAAAAAAATCTGTTTTATTTCAATTATTTAAAATTAAGTAAATAAAAATAAAATGACATTGTTTCAAATTTGCCGCGCACACGTATTTATTTTGTCGGACGATACCAGGCGGCGCTAAAAGACGGTAAATAAAAAATAGCTGGCTTTGTCACTTTCATCTTTCAAGAAATGACAAACGACAGCCATTTGCGGCCATTTGCTAAGATGTGTTCGATGGTGTACAAGCGTGGTTGTTAGTTATTGTGTTTTTTAAATTAAAATACAAGCAATTATTCGTATTTGAGTGCAATTTTGCTTCAATAAAAATAGCAAACGATTCTAATTGTTGTAAGGGTGCGATGGAAGGACACATCAGTTACAATCTACACCGAATGTGTCATGTTTGTTCTAGAAAATATTTTTTCTAAATAAAAAATAAAGCACAGCACAGGTACGTACAGTTATTCTAGGGAAATTTAAATATTCATGTTAAACATTTTTCAGGATTTCGAACCTAACGCTAACTAATGAATTGTCGGAATTGAATTGTTACGACTTGCCAACAGCTTAATCAGCTGGTGTTGGTCACTTGACATGCATCCTAATAAGGTAATTATCTTTAGTTATGGTTGAATTAGTATAGGTTTAATCCTCGATTTTACATTAATTTATGAACCACGTTGTTATTTACAACCTTAACCTAACTTTCTGAAGGTCAGTTTACATCACGCGCCTATCGTTGCGTTTAGGGTAGTGATGGGATAATTCGAATTAAAAATAATCTGTCTGATTATTGAAATTTGAAATAACCTGTACAGTTTACAAGTACTGAATTTATCGATCGACTGAAAAATCTTATTCGGAACAATAATTCGAATGATGGGATAGATTTTTTGTGTAGCACGATTACGATTACGAATTAAATTAAAATGCACGTGCGTTAGGTTAGTAGGTTATTAGTTTTGAAATTAAGAACAAATTAATGGTTTATGGCATAATATTATAGATTTATAAATAGGTAAGCCAATTTATAACAACAAAAATAACACAAGAACGTAACCTATAGTAATTACCTAAAATTAATGATTTAAAAAAATAATCGCATAATTCTTTGGTAACAGAAAACACTAAATTCCTAGATGAATCGAGTTAAAACATCGTAAATCAGAAAGCTAAACCGAATTAAAAACAATTTGAATTATCATCCAATTATTAAAATGCCCATCACTAGTTCGGGGAGCTCATACAAACAACATGGTCCTAGTTTTTCTTATTAATGATAACTTGATAAGACTAGAAATTAAATTTAATGAATCCCTCGCTGTCGTCTAATGTTACATCAATATCCATTGTGTTCGAAGAGCAAACAAACACGCTTGCGAGGGTAGCGTTTCGTGCTTCACCTCCAACGTGAAAGCGTGAACAATGGTCGCATTCACCGGACGTAACTGTTGTGGAACTGTTGCGAATTCGTCCGCTGACAACTACGCTACCGAGCGCTACTATTTAGCGTGTTTTATAATTGCTCGAACAACTGTTCGAGTACTCGAACAAATATGATCACGTTTTTAAAATGACAAATTTCTGCTCGAACAGCCTGTTCGAACATGAACTTGGTGCACCGAGTAGCTAGATGGTGCGTGCAACATAACCTCAAAATCCAAAATTGTATTTAAAAATAGCAACTTGTCGGAATCAAAGTTCCTGGCGATACTGTCGAAGAACAAAAATATCTAATTGTGTTGGGAGAAACTGGGTCTTTATCGCTTCCAGATATATATATTGGGATGTTCCGTGCAACTTGGCACGACAGATGACAGTTAGACGCCCAAACCGTTTTTAAATCATATCTGTTCGAGCAGATTCAAACTTGTTCGAGCAATTCTTACTCGAACAAAGAGTGCAATTATAAAACACGCTAATTGTAACATGTTGTGGAGCGGTCGCCATTTTTTCGAGCATATTTTATTTCCGCTACTTATTGCGAGCGGAGTGATAGCGTATTTTGAAAAGTGGTTGTAAATTTTAAATTACTTATAAATTAATGAACTCGCGAAATCAACAACAACAATAACATAACCACACATACCAACGAGATAACAGCCGATAATTGACATAAATATATTATAATTGTGCTCACTATTATGCCAACTTAACAAATTTACCGGACGTCGTATTGCTGCTGTAGCTATGTAGCTGCTGGATCGTTAGCAGCTTACGCTACGTCCGGTGAATGCGATCAATGTCGTCAGCGGTACTGGAAGCGTTACGTCACGAAAGTTTTCATAGCGCTGTAAGCGAGCTTCCCGAACGGCAAAATCGCGCTATTGGCGTATGTATACGTAGGATGCTACAACCCCACAACAACTTCTTTTTTTTCGTACTTCTCTAAAACTCTCAAAATTTGCTCGTTTTTTTCTTATAATTGGACAGCTTTTTCATGGTAAAATTGCAACTCGAGTGTCCTAAGTTAGTTTCTTAAAGTAAAGTAAACGAAATTTCTGTTGCGAATTTGCCTTTTGTGTTTTGTAGCAAATTGTGAAGGATATAAATTAATGTATTATTTATTTTTTGCAGGTGTGTCAAGTGGGAAGTCTCCTATCTATAAGAATGCTGTCCGAAAGATAAAATTAAATATACGAAGACCATACCCATATACATGGGTAGCTTCAAATGAAAGATAATTATTTATTATAATTGTCCTCTTTTGGCTTTACAATGAGTTGAGGTAAGCCAACCGTTTGTTATTTTAGCTATAACTTACTTATACAGTTTCTTTTTTGCAGTTCTGTGCACTCGTCTTATTGGAGCCAAATTGAAATCGGGGTTTCTTATTTGAAATTGCACTGGTAATAATACCGTTTACTTTTTTCCCATTACATTCTGATTTTGTTCTGTTCAAAATGTTGCTTTCTACTTTCCGTATTTTGAACACTAATGAGTGTTGGGTCAGTTTACACTGAATAATTATCATTTTACCAATATTCTCATTTTGCTCTATTCAAAATGTTGTCATCTTTACTCTGTGTACAACTTGTAACCCTTGTGGGTTAAATTAAGTTTTTGGCATAAATTTTTTTTAAACAAATTTTGTTGAAGTGTCAACAAAGTTTTGTGCTTCGGCCTCCACAGCTTATGAGGGTGAGCTATTTATAGCCACCCTATGAAACAAAGAAAAACATGGTAATTTTTATAAAATTTATTTCAGGTTAAAGAGGCAAAGGTCCTCTGGTATTTTATTTATAATAACATTCACTAAAGGTACCCAAAAGTTTGGTAATACACACGTAGGCCATCCTCGTTCGGCCGACCACAGGTCTGGGCCTGCAGTTTATACCAAACTACTTTATATGTAGTAGACAACAAGTCAGTTGTCAGTTGTAGTTATAGGTCAGTCCTAAACTTTTTAATTCGAAAATTTTACATATTACTACTTCGTTGCTGTAAAATTATGGCAATTCGAATTAGCAAAACGAAGTTTATAACCGCATTTATAGAATTGTATCGGCAACTGCCATGTTTGTGGAAATTAAGGCAAATTTTGTAGAACTAAATGAAAATGTCATTGCGGGTAAAGCTGAAATAGCGCATCTCATTAATTGTATTTTTCTTATAATTTTTAGGTCATCTTTGGCACTTTTTCTTAGTTTTTGCATATGTGAGACAATGTGTCACTTTCTAATAGCCACTCCGTCACTCAAAAACATTTTCTAGCGTTCACTACAGGCTCTTGTAATAAAAGGATTACAAGAAGCTCTGCAAATTTTTGGTTTTTAGCTCTTTATATTTCGTTTTCACCAGTTGGTGCTATCAGAGATTGAACTAATCTCGAAATTTTGACGATAGCTGCATTTCCGAACTGCAGGCTGACTGTACGTGAATGGGTACCTGTGAGACCTCCGGCAGTTTAGAGACTGTCAATTTAGGGACTGGCGATTGCATCGTTTAATAAAACTGAGTCATGTCGATGAGTAATTCGATAATTCGTGACAGTGACAGCTTGTCATCTTCGAGCATTACGAATCGTTGATAAATGGCTTCTGAATAATCTGGATTGTTAAATTGCATCAACTAGACATTTCATCGGTAAGCACCGAATTGTCAAACGTTACTTCAAAATATTCGGATAGTGCGATGGTTGTTAAATCCGATGTAGTAACTCGTTTTGTCGTTTTGAGAGAAAATAACGCCACAGGCGAAAATTTTTGATTGTTCAAGCTCATACGACTTCAAATGAAGTTCAGAAATTTTAGTAACGGTTGATAGCGTCTCCAAAGAAGGTCTAAATATGTATCTAAATTTTCAATTTTTTAGACATCCAAGATTTTCTCACTCCTCATTTTCTGATTTTGGTTAAAAGCGTGTTAATTATTGTATCCTACCTTTATTGTAAATATTTTTCTAAAACCCCTACCCTAATCCGTAGTATTATAAAACCCTTAGTGGTACGGGCGGAAAAGAGGTGTAAAAATGTTACCGATGTTACTATAATTCTGTAAAACGTACATCGTGTACTTAAAAGGGTTTTTGCAGTATTAACATAATTTATTTGGCCAGGTTAGAGGCGGGCACTTTCAAAAAGCCTGTTGTGCACCAAGGCGCCCGCAACATCGCTCTATCGAACGGTCTGTCTGGACTTCGGTCTCAGAAAATTTTGAAATAATTTTGGAATGTTTCGGCTTCCATCCAGTCATTTTTTGTGAGCCATAAGTCCCTCGAAATACAATATCATGCGGCGGTAGCTTTTCCCCAGCAGCGTTTGCTCCTAATAATACAGTGATGCTTTCTTTTCCAGACCCACTCGTTGCCCTTTGGACCAACAACTTTTATTCTACTTCGGTCTAAACAGTTTAACTCGTTTTGTTTCTATTATAAATTCTTGCTGGAGGAATCTCTTCTATGACATCTTTTAACAGAGTAAAGTAATCATTGATGACTAGCGGATCTACACTCCTTTTTCTTGCCGCTTCCACTATTTGTGGTTTCTTCTGACTAAAGTTGAATGTTCTTTTATGATAGCAAGCCCAACCAATCTTTGTTGATCTCGAGTATGACTTAGTTTTAATTTAGAAAAAGATCGTTCTCCAGTTACGACTGACACTGTAGTCCAGTCAATGGGGAGAAAAACAGGCCTTTGCTGTACAAAAGGTGGTGTAGTTCTGATTTTTGAATATGTTATTGGGTTAGAGGCCCTGATGAAAAATCCAAGTTTTTGACCTTGAGGGGGGTCCGCGCGATCCGCCATCTTGGATTAAAGGTACGAAAAATTGGTTTTTCCGATTTAACTTCTTAACGGTTGATCCCACGACAAAACTGTCAAATCCAACTTTGGAGAGGACAAAATGCCCTACAATATTTGTTCCATTTATCTTCTTCCTATCTGTTATCTGTCCGGGTTGTAAACCGCGTCACGTGCAGCCTCATAGGCTTCATTATAATCTACTCCTACTATCTTCTTAATATCAAAGTTACGCTTTGCTCTCTGGCTCATTGTGATTCGTGAGGGCTGAAATCAGTTACCCTTAAAATCGGTAATTACATAATAGATATGTAATTGGTTTGCTTGCTTTAAATTCCAAAAACGCCGGAATTGTCGCTTTGAAACGAATTTTTTCTCCAGTTGGTGTTTTTATATGTTTAAATAAAAATTTTCAATAATGCAGGGTCTGATTTTAGAGTGGGTTGCCCTAGTATCGATAAGAAGTTTTAATAGGGGATCGTTTATTTGGATATAAGGTCATCATTTAAAAATATGCTGTTCATTTCTAAAGCAATATGTGATTGTTGTTGGATGACAAAATTTTCAAAGTTTGGAGCTCTATTAAAAGAGTTTCTAGAGGTTGTCGACATTGGTTCTTGACCAGTGCTTGACCAGTTGGTTTGAAAATGTCTCTTTGGGACATTTGATAACGTTGTGATGGTTGAGAACTGTTGAATTGACCCGATGTTTAGAAATGGGGTTTACGCTGTTCGGGAAAATTATAAAAATTACCAGATTGGGGTGGAAAATTTGAATTTCTCTGGTAAGAGACATTATTAAAATTTTGGTTGTTAATGGAAATTAATATTTTGTTGATAATTTTGAAAATTAGGAGAAAATTTTGGTGCATAAAAATTTTGATTTGTTTGTGGATTCTGATTTGTTTGTGGGAACAGAAAACTTGTAGTAGTTGGAGTTTTGAAAAATGCATTTTGTTCATATTGAAAGTTGAATTGGGGTTTCTAAGTCTTACCATGCTTTGGAGGTACCTGTCAACCCTCTTATAAATGTTTTTAAAGCTACAGAATCGTACTGTTTTAAGTATATTGTTTTCGTTTCTTTTGTCACCTCCTTTACAGAGATTAACTTTGAAGCTAATCTACTTCTAGTCATCTGGATTCTTAAACCGAATTCTGAATGTGTTTCATTTTTTCTCCGCATTAAAGTTATTAAATCTTGCTACAAGCATTCTAAATTTATTTGATCTCCGAAGCTTAATCTTAAGGTGACTTTAATCTATTCCCAAGTATCTAGTAGCTCGGTACTATAGGTTTTGCCAATAAGAGGTTTCATTTTGATATTTAAAAAAAACGAGTATTTTGTAAGAGAAATCAATAAATGCTTATTTCATTGTTAAGAGGAAGGTATGCCATTAACATTTGAAAACGATTTCAGCCAAATGGCCGCCACGCTTACGGTTGCAGCACCATGTCCATTTCATGAAATTTCCCATGACCAATTCGCACATTTGCGACTGTGCGTCCTCGATAACTTCACGAATTCCATCTTTAAGGTTTTGAATCGATTGTGGAGCATTGGCATAGACCTTATCTTTCACGTAGCCCCAAAGAAAAAAGTCTAAAGGTGTTAAATCACAAGATCTCGGTGGCCAATTGTGATCGCCTCTTAGAGAAATAACACGACCAGGAAACTTTTCTTGCAAAATTGCGATTGTTTAGTTGCTTGTGTGGCACGTAGCGCCGTGTTAACTTGACTTTAAATGACTTAAGGTTTTATGCAAAATACGGTGTAATGTCGTTTGTGGAATGTCTAATTGCAAAGATCGACGAGGAATTGACAAACCTGGGTTTTCTTCAAAACTACGGGCTACAGCAGCAACATTCTGAGTTGTTCTTGAGCGATGCCCACGGTTTCGATTCTTCTCATCACTAACTTGTCCCAACAGCTCAAATTTTTTCACCAGTTTCACTATTGCCGGCCGAGAAGGTGCTTCACGTTGACCGAAAAGTGCTTTAGTTTTGCGAACTCTGACTGCAAAATTTTTACCATTTTTGTAATGAATTTTAATTCATTTCAATGCGTTGTTGAAGCGTGTATCGTACCATTTTTAGTAATGGCGTAGTTTTTACTTGTTAAATGTGAAAATATGCCTCTTCAAAATTGACAGCTGCCCAAACAGGCAGGCTATTCAAAATGAAACCTCTTATTGGAAAACCCTTTAGTTCCTATTTTAATTTGGGCCTTAGGTACCCGTTCGTTTACGTTTCCATAACTTGTAATTAAATAATCGCACGCCGAAATAAAAATCTCCAGCGTGTTTTCATTACCGTCATAATGTGGAATTGTAGCTTTGTTGTACCGTTTATACAAGCCCAATTTTACATATACAACAGACGTTACCAAGCCAAAATCGACTTAACCAGACCCGGTCTCTGGCTTGAAAAAGTTTCTCTGCATGTACCGATTCTGTGGGTGTTGAATAGGTGGGGAGTGAGGAGATTGAAATTTTAATTTGGGCTTGAAAAGTCTAACGTAAAGTCCACTGTCCAAGGGTGTTTAAACGCACCCCAGAATTGGCAAAAACCAATCCATCGCTTATAGTATCAAAGCGGTCATCTTCTAAGTTTAGAAGAGCGTCCATCTGGTTTCGAGTAACTTCATACTACATTTTAAAGCATTTTTTATGATGCAATCCTACGTTACATTTTTCGCATATAAATATACATTTTTTTTTTACAATTATTGCATCTTCTATGGGTCGAAGAATGTAAGATAAGGTGTCCTATATTGTCATATCGAACGTCTTGAGTAATAGTAGATACGCGTCCTCGTGTAGGACCGATTCCATATTTTTGTAACAAACTTTGAGCCAAATATATACGAAACGCTAAAAGACTGGCGAAGTTGGGATTTTTTGGGTTAAGTTGCTTCATCAGCACCCAACCATTCGCTATACTGACATGCCAATACCACTTTCGTTGTCTAATGCGCGTTCTGTAAACTGCCACTAACCCATCCATTTTATCAACGCCTCCCATACCATGATCGTAGTCAGCAATCATTTTTGGCTGATCAATGAGTTTCTTTGTTTTACTTTCTCTGCACCATCGAGACGTTTGAATTATGGTTGCATCAGAAAAATTTGAAGCCATCGTAACTATACTTTATTGTCTTTCCACTGAACTAATAACAACTCACTTCCAATAAATTTAAAACTTCCTCTTTTTTTTGTTCCACACTTTTTTGTTCTCTAAAATGTGATAGTCTAACATCCCGATATGAATCTGATGTTGTAACAGGGTGAATCTCTCTTTGTTTACTATCCGGCTTTACTAGCGGCGGGGTTTTGTTTTCCTACTATTTTTTATAACGTTATATTTTCTTTTCTCAAAAAAAGTCCCTATTGTCTTCTTACGAGACAAAAAAGAAGAGTTGCAATTTAATTAAATTAATTTGTTTCTAGACATCAATGCTACCTAATTCTTAAACCCAAAATTATTATTTCTAAAGTCGTTAAAAACCGTAAACAATCGATCCATTACAAATCGTGATTGTTACAATGTTGCTTATATGTTAATCGCGTGATCATACAATCATACATTGGAGTTTATGCCTCTGTCAGATTGTAATTCTTTTGGTAATGCTACTTTAAACTTCGGTTTACGAATTGAGACTTCTGAAAATTCGTCGTCTTCTAATTCTGTTTTAAAAAAACATTTTTTTGATCTTTTTCTAAATCGAATACACTTGGTATTTCCAGTTTAGGCGTTTAGGATCCTTTTTTTGCGCACACCCGTTTTCGAACGGTCTAAAGTCTTCTGATCGCACACTTATAATATTGTTATGTTTATTAGAAAATTTGATTAATTTTTTAAGTCTTCAAAGTTTAAAACTTCTGCTGTGCGAGTCCATTTTTTCCCTATCGGACCATGAATCGAGTCAGCTTTCATGAAGCTATGTCCTGGCTCAAAGACTTTGAAAGTTATGGTATATGACCCCAATCTTCATTGACGATAATAATACAAGAAGTGATGAGCATCTAATTTTTATTTTGTGCAGTACAGTTATATCTGTCCAAAATGTAACGTGCTTAGTTTGTTGTTTAAGTCTAATTAAAACGTTATAATAAGCCGAAACTACATCCGGCCCATTTCTTCCTCTTATGCAAGTTTATTACGATGTTTATCCACGAGTTTTCCTCGTGCAACTTCTGGTTTATTATACCTGGAATCCTGTTTTCTTATGGGATCGACCAAGTAGATAGTTTTCTTTTGAGTTGGTATAATTTGGTATTTGAAGCTTTGTTCAAAAAATGGGAAATGATAATTTCGCATAAACTGTTTATGCCCCTGTTAGTAATCGCAATATTTTTGACTTGATTTGTTAAAATTGCTCGACGTATTACATCGACTTCTAATACATCTTGTGAGATTGCTCGGGGCTCAGTCGGTTAGAAAAATAGCGAATAACACAAGACTTCTTAGCACGAACTATTTTATTGTCTAAGCTGAAATAATTCAGAATGATAACAATAATAATAACAAATAACAAAGATAACAATTATAACAAAATGGAAAAGTAAAGTTGACGCGACGGTTTTTGACAATAATACGTTACTCTTGAAACGCTGTTGTAACCAACTGTTCTTATTGCAAGAAGCAAAGGTAAACGAACGAGAGTTGTATTCGAATGAATTGGTGGGGATGCTGTTAAGTTTCCTGTAGGCGATGCACACCCGTATGGTCTCGTCTGGCTTGGGTACTAATACGACTGGAGAGGCCCATGCTGATTCACATTCTTCTATGATGTTGTGGTCGAGCATGGTGTCTAGTTCCTTGGGGAGTAGCATTTGTTTGTGGCCTGGGAGGCGGTATGGAGGTGTTGCGATCGGAGCGTGGTCGTTAGTGTTGATACGGTCCTCACCGTAGGGAGTGGCCTCTCCCCCTGGTTCGAAGATGCTCGAATTTTCTTTCAGGAGCTGGGTCATCCTGGTTCGTTGATGAGCGTCCAACGAGTGTCCCTCGTCTTTGGCGAGTGTGGGAAGATACATGTTTCCGGTAACGGTGGTGCGTCGTCTAGGGGGGTGTAGAATACTGAGGTTGGGTCCTCGAAGATGTCGTACGGTCTCCGGTAGTCGATGTCGGTGGGTATTTCCACTGGGGCGGCGAACGGCACGGTTTCCGTGTTCCTTCGGGGAGGTGTCTCGTGGCCAAAGAGGTGGTTGAGGCGGTATTGCATCCTTCGGGGATCCGTGGATGGTAGGTCGGGCAGTGGTCCTCGAGGGGTTCTGTTCGTCTCTATAGCGGACAACTGGTAATCTATGACAGGTCTGCGACTGGGTTCCAGTAACAAGGATCTCCAGTTTGTGGGGTCTTCCGTAAAACTCCACTTGTTCTCGGCGAGGTTCAGGATGAGGGAGGCTGCCTTTATGAAGTCGACTCCTAAGAGTGTATGGTTCGTCGCGCCTGGAAGGGCGATGAACTGTGTGGTTATTTTCTTATCTGCTATCTGTACCGTAGTGGAGGTAGAAAGTATTGTTTGCGGTCGCTCGATTCCGTCGGTCAGAATCAGATTCACGAGCTGGGGTGTGAATTCGTACCCTTTGCTCTTTAGGTGTTCGTACAGTACGGTACCTGCGATGCTTTGTCGGGCCTCTGTGTCCAGGTATGCCCCTCCGGTAGCGGAGTCGATGGTCACCTGGATGATCGCTCGCGAATGCTGGTGGGTGACTGGTTCGGCATCTGCGAGAAATAGTCCTATGGTGTCGGACTTCCCTCTGCATTTTGGACAATTGCTCCTAACGAACCCCGGCTCCCCACATCCGAAACACGTGAGGCGGAATTCCGCAGAGGCGTTTGTGGGTGGTGAGGCTTTTCGAGGCAGTTCCGGAGCCTTGGTTTGGGAGCGGCTCTCGTCCCTTTTCTTTTTCCTACAGTCTTCTTTGGTATGGCCCGGGATTTTACAATACCCGCAACGTAGCCTCTTTGCAGTGGAGATCACGGAGTGGTTTTGCGTCGTGCGGAGGGCGTGCTCCTCGGTGGTGCGAATTTCCTCCATGAGTTCTTGGAATGTTCTGAACTTGGTCCTGGGGATTACTCGCCGTACCTGGCTGCTGAAGGTGCTATATACCATGTCCAGTTGGAATTCCTCCAGGGGTCTGATCCTATGTGGAAGTTTCGCTACGAGGCCCCTCTTTTCGGCCACGAATAATTCGAGGTTTTCCCCTTCTTTTTGTTTTCGTTCAAAAAATTCTTGTAGTAGGTGGTGGACCGGGCGTGTGGGTCCATACGTGGTCTTCATTAATGTTACGGTGTCGTTCCATGTGTTCACCGTGTCTTTTACCCCGTGCCACCATGTTAATGCAGGTTCCTGCAGCAGCATGGCCACTCCTCGTAGCGCATGCTGGTCTGATATTGATTCTCACTCCTTGTATACCTGGACGGCTTCGGCGAAGGCGTGGATGTCTGTTGTTCCGTCGAACTTAATAGTGCATTTACTAAACGATCCTGATGCGGGTGGTTGTGGATTCCCTCGGGCGCTTCTAGTAGTAGTTGGAGCTGCTCCATGGTTAGTTGCACTGGATTTTCCATTTGGACTCTCTTCTTTGCATTTGATCGTGTTCGAGCCATTTTGTTGGGCGCCACTTGTGAGATTGCTCGGGGCTCAGTCGGTAGAAAAATAGCGAATAACACGAGACTTTTTAGCACGAACTATTTTATTGTCTAAGCTGAAATAATTCAGAATGATAACAATAATAATAACAAATAACAAAGATAGCAATTATAACAAAATGGAAAAGTAAAGTTGACGCGACGGTTTTTGACAATAATACGTTACTCTTGAAAAGCTGTTGTAACCAACTGTTCTTATTGCAAGAAGCAGAGGTAAACGAACGAGAGTTGTATTCGAATGAATTGGTGGTGTCAAGCTACTGGGGAGCGATAAGGTGTGCTGTCATCTTGTAGTGGACTGAAGACAACCCTTGGTGTTGACGGCAGGTAGTTTGACCGGGGTGTGTATTGTTTTTTGTGATGGCCGGTTTACTGGGTTCGACCGGTGCGCGTATTGCCATGTAATGGCGGTGTGTTAAAATCTTTTAAATTTAAATTTTCAATGCCAGAGTAAACTGACAAAAATGAAGAGTTTGGTCCGCAGTCGCTATTTTCTAGATTAGTTACTGTAGAAGCCAAGGTGGAGATAGAAAACTGACCCAGTTTTGGACTGTGTTGAAAGACCGGGCTCTGAATTAAAAACGATTAGCACTGGGGTTTTATCATCAATTTTTGGAATTTTCTGTAGAGATTTTCCATCATCCTCGATCGAATTGTTCCCTGCGGTGGTATAAAAATAATTGAATTCTTATTATGACGGAACTGAAAAACTTTGTCCCCAAATTTGATTGTTCAAAGCAATATTATTAGCTTTTGTTAATAAAAAAACAATTCTGAAACAATAAAGCCAAGAGCTAAGTATTTATAAATATATTTATATACGTGTGTAAACGTTCAAAGCTGGCCATAGGTAATTACAAAATTTTCAATATAAACCAAATCAAACAATAAAACCGATCAAATTGCTATACAAAGTGTTCAAATAAGTTACATTTTTACATAAATAATATCCTAGCCCATTACAAAAAAATTTGCCAATTAAGATGGTGCTCCCTCGACCAATCCCATGGTTTGGAAGTGAATTATTTAGCCAATTTTTAACGTCGAAGCCAAAATGAACAGGGTAACTGTTTTTTAGGAACCAGATCTGATTTTTCCATGTATCTTCTCCCAACGCTGAACGACCCTTAGAAATTAACAAATCTAAATACCTTTCCGAATTTAATTTACCTTAAATTTCGAAGGGACCGATAATTTCGTCGTCAAAAATCCCAGTTCAAATATTAATTTTTTTGAGGATATTGAGACCTCGAAGAAGTATTAATGTGAGGGTTTTCCTGCACCCAATACCGCGTATTTGAACATTGGGTTCGTTGTTTAACGTTAAGGTATATTGGGTCAGCAAAACAAAATGATGATAAGAATAAGGGAACAGCATTTGCGCGATTTTGCATTTCTTCACAAAATGTAACTCCGAACTCTTCGTCAACAGGAAATATCTGCAGTTTAAAATGGATGGTATCGATACTTTTTCAACACTTGAAATGCCGTCTGGAATGGTTTCCTATCCCGTTCTTACAGTTTTATTATCGCACTTACAATGAATCTCCTTCAATAATTAAATGTACTATTTAACGTCCGCTTCAACGACACAGGTTATACATATACAGACGGGACCTACAGCTTTAGTTGGGTTCCGAACCACCTGGGACAAGGCATTTGACACATAGAAAAATCTAGTGGTGTCAGCGAGTCTCGAACCGAGTACATTCAGACCTGAATCCTATGCTCGGCCACCCTGACCCCTTCCTTTAATAATTATTGTTTTAAGATTTAAGTTGTTATTTAATACGTCATTTTTTTGGCTTTTTTCGTTGTTCGTATGTAGGTACACGGTTTTCATACCGGTGTTTCTTCTTTACTGGATGTTCCTATCAGTGGTAGAAAATAGTTATACGTACTATTTCGTTTGTAAAAAGTTGTAGCAGTTCTACTTTTTATATTTTGTTGTTTAATATGGGAGTCGATAAATAAACTTCTTTGTGAAAAACTGAAATTCCAGAACCAGAACAGAATACCAATAGGTCGCGGCTTGTTTGGAACATATTGTCTAAATGTACAGCGGCCAACAAATGGTATCATCTGCTCATCAATTGAATATGAACCGTTTTGGTATCTTTGAATAGAATGACACCGGTTTCTGATCAAATCAATCATTGGTTGCACTTGCCATTTTTTTTCCTTGTTTCTTCGCTAACCCCAAGATTGCCTTGTAAATGTTTTTCGTGACCAAGAGACCCTCTGCAGATTAATTAAAGGAAAGTTGTCTTCGTCACTAAAACTTTTTTAAGCAGAATCAGTGACATTGGTGGCATTTTTATCATGTATGATTTCATCACACACATTATCTGATATGTAGTAATCTTTTGCGTCTTCTCCTTTATCTATTTCAAATTCAGAATCAATTTCATCTAGTAATTTGTACAACGCATCTGGATTTGCATTTAGTGCTTCCAAACCAATTTTTTGGTTTCCTAAAAGTTAATTTTTATTGAAAATGTGTTGTAAATTTAGTATCACATTGAACATGAACTCCCGGTGCACACAATTGGCACAATTTCAGAACACTAGTGGATAATACCATTATAGGCGATTTAAAAAAAAATTCCTCTGCGCTGTTCAGGGATGACTTTCAAAAATTACCTTATAAACCGCATTAAAATCGCATTGAAAATAATTGAGATTTTTGTAAATTCGTATAGCAAGACCTGGCCTATCTCCTTAAGTCCACATGGGTACTATGCCCATCGTTAACAACGAGCACAGGTCTATCCTCTCCAATTGTTGGCTAAAACGATTTTTCAAAGTATTTATGGAAGATTTAGGTTTCCATCCATCCTTTAGCGCTTGCTGCGTATACCAGCTTTCCTTCATCAGCAGTACTACTGCTTTCATTATCATTGATTACATGATTACCCACTGATCCCACACAAATTTGCCTTTAAAAATAACTAAAGAAGGTGCCTTTCTGCCTGCTGCGTTTACAACCGAAAGGACAGTAGTATTTTCTCTCCCTGGGCCAGATATTATTCTTGCGCATGGCTTTCTTTTTTCACCAACCACCTTTGTTTTTGATGGATCCATGCAAAGACTAGTTTCGTTCATGTTCCAGATTCTACTAGGCTTATCATGTAGTTAAAGTTCATTTAAGGTGTTTTTAAGCAAGACAAAATAATCGTTTATGACAAATGGATCGGTCATTTTTTTACTGGCATATTCTAAATCTTGTGGTTTTTTATCGGCAAATTATATCTCTTTTTAAAAATTATAAACCAATCTTCTCCTGGAACGTTGTTTGCAAAGGGTGTTTTTATGTTATTTTTAGTAACATATTCGGCTATGAGTAGCAAAATTTCGCTTCTTGTAAAACCGAATCCCCACTGCTCAGGCGTTTAAGTCCCTCTGCAAGTTTGTCTTCCTTCTAATATTTGAAGCAATTTTTTATACCGGGGCAACTGGGAATGATTGCACAATCCGTTAAGTAAAAGTGTGGTAAATTCCAAGCCAGTTCGTAAACAAGTCCGGGGCGTGGACATCGCTACTCCAGACATGTGCTTCACTATTTCAACCAATCTAGACGATGTTTGCAGCAAAGGCGCGAAAATTCAAAAACCGTTTCTCACTTACCCCGTTTTCGCACTTACCCCACCTTACCTTAGTTACTATTGTTGATGCAATTGTTTTGGGGGATTTACTTAACATTTCATTATTTAAAAAAAGTTTTGTACAAGTAGTAGCCCTTGAATTAGTTATTATTAGAAATTGGAAACAACTGATGCTTAACTTACGTATCAAGTTTTTCCATGGGGGTCTTTTAACGACGGCAACATTTCTATTATGGCCTTTGCGAATTCTTGTTTAATAAAAACAGGAATTTGGAACCCGTAACGTTCCATCATTGTGTTAACACTAATGTTAACAAGTAATATTCTTTTCGAATTACTCGGGTATTTCAGTTTTTGAATTCCTCAAAAATTGATTGGCCGTTTCGACTGATGATTGTTTCTTTTAATTCCTGTAAGTATTTTACGTCAAAACAAAAAATTATAGAAACATCGATTTCATACATCTGAAGTTATATTCGTAACTTTTTTTTATTGTGGCTTGCTGCGATGTTGATGGCATCAACTCTTCTTCTGTTAAACTTTAACGCACCTCTAGCGCCTAAACCGCTTGTCTGAGAAAAAAATCTTCCAGATAAAATTTATAGGAAATATTTATAGAAATACTTGGAATAGTATAGCATAATTAATGCGTCTATAGAGATTGAGACCCTATTTTCCTCCAGAGCAAAAGCTGCCAAAACCTCAAAAAGCTAACATCAAAAATCGCGGCGGCTCCATCCTTGGGCCTTAAGGACCAATCCTACCAAAGGAAATCTTTGGTTCAGTAATAGCCGTATAATTTACCGTACAGATGCAACTATACGACGCTATATTGAAAAATTCTTAGTCTACTATAGAACCAAACAAAATTTCAATGTCAAAATATTTTATTACTCAACATATTCTCCTCTTAATTGGATACATTTATTACAGCGAACCTGCAACGTCGCTAGACCTTTCAAAAAAAATGTTTCTTATTGCTCTGCAAACTAGACCTCCACAGCTTTTATTACCTCCTCCTTGGAAGAAAATTTACGACTTTTTAAACTTTTTTTCAGTTGAGGAAAGAGATGATAGTCGGACGGAGCCAAATCTGGAGAGTAAGGGGGGTGTTCTAGTAATTCAAACCCTAAATCACGAATTTTTTGCATGGCAACATGAGATTTCTGTGCAGGGGCGTTGTCCTGCAAAAACAAAACACCTTTGGATAGCTTTCCGCGTCTTTTCTCTTTAATTTTTTCTCGTAGAGTGGTCAGTAATGTCGAATAGTAATCTCCAGTTATTGTTCTACCCTTATCCAAAAAATGAATCATGATTACTCCATGGCAATCCCAAAAAACTGAAGCAAGAACTTTTCGATCGGTCATCATCTTCAATTGAAAATTTACCTCTTTTGAAGCTTGCAGTCCAATTTTTCACGGTCGCATACGAAGGACATCGGTCACCAAGGGTATTAACCATATCTTCGTAAATCTGCTTACCTCTTAACCCTTTTAAATACAGGTACTTGATGATGGCTCGATACTCCAGTTTTCGATTTTCACAATTTCGGTGGACATCTTTTTCCTTTTAATTTATTGCTTAACTCTGGTTTACTTTTTTGACGTCAAACTTTACACTGACACTTCTAATAAGTTATTGTTCGTTGCTATGGTAACGCAATATTTTTTTTGCATGGAACTGGTCTAGGCTAACTAGTTATCAATACATCCTCGTACGGTACAAAACAGTTATAATAAATTCATATGAGTGTACCCCCAGACTACGTACGTACGAACGAAGTTGGAAATCACAGTATATTCAGTATGGTTATGGTAAATAAATAATATGGTTGGATGATAAATGAATGAATGATACGTAAATATGGATGGATGAATAATTAAATTTGAGGATGGTAAATTTATAGTTACGACAGCGATGATAGGACAGACGAAATTGCAACACAATGATAAAACGACCACGGTAAAATTCACAAAGACAGAGTTCCAGATCTCATAAAATGGTTTACGACTGTTTGGTAACTGTGTCCCACACTACTTCATACTACCTCCCTCAAAAAACAATACTGATGTCTTAGAATTATGGTCGAGAAGCGAATAACACCACTCACCTTACGAGGATATCGACAAGATGGAGTCCAACAACATGTGGTTCTCATATAAATCACCAGAAATTATACCTTCAGCTCAAAAACGACGATAATTCGATAATAATACGGTAGGCTGAAGGTAAAGGTACCTACAGGGCTCAATCCAAATAAGCTTCACGATACAAATCGAAACAAAATTCGCCCATGTAGAGCACGAAGAACCGCACGCTGCGACGATACAAAATGGAAGAGACAAATTCGCAAATTACTTTATTTATTTGGAAAAGCGATGAGCGATAAGGAATTATTTTTGAAGGGACATCCCCACGACATCTATGCACCATGCACTGAAGAAACCCACTAGATGCAAATTTGACCAATGTGAGGACCTTGACAAATAGTGGCTGTTACCGATCTTTCCCTTGATTGCTGGGGTGGAGTGTTAGAAAACACTGTTTGTCAATGTCTTGCATACGTGCAATCTTTTGGCATCAGCTAAAATAAATTGATCATTATGAACAATGTAAAATACAAGAAATACTTGAGTGGATCGAAGAAGTTGGTTGAAAATGAGACTCTTGTTAGCCCAGTGGCCTAAACCATCTAGTCGAACTTCCATTTGAGTGCGTTTTATTTTTCGAAATAGGTGGAGGTGTATTTGATCTGGAGCGTGGTCGTCCTACACCACGGTTTTTCAATTTTCCTTTCTGAATTAAAGATCTGGCTAAAGATCCCTTGATCTGCAAGAAATCTTCATCGGTGTTTCCATTCCGTTAATACAGGATGATTTATAAGCTCTATGCCAAACTTAAATATATGAATAATGATGATATTCTAAGAATAAAATGTTATATAAACATATGTCCGTTTTCTTCTAGTTGAGAAGTTATAGGCATTTTAATTGGTATAGAAAAGACGACGCAGAGCCCCGAGAAAGCGTGTTGCCTGTTCGAATGCAAGGTTGGGACTGAACCTAACCTAACCTTTTTTTTTGCGGAGACAGGAGAAAAATCTTCACGCACGAAGACTATCACCAGCAGTCCGCACTGGTGGCTGTGTGAGATTCTTACTCACTAAAAAACTCCTCCTCGTGGGACCATCGGACAGTACCCGAAACTGCTTTCGCATAACATCGGGTACCGCCGGTAAGAGAGATAGTAAATTTTTTTAGATGTGTCGTTAATTTAGTTCGGGAAGTTCGGTCTCGCTATTTTTTTCTTTTTGCTACTTTCATTTTGAGCACTAGGCTCATGAGTGGTGGTCTGGGTGTCGGGGTTTTGGTCGGTAAGTGGGTCGGGGTTGTGATGTCGATAGTCGAATTTCGTTCCTTCCCTCTAGCTCTAGGGTCTTGTACGCTGAGAGTTGGTACGTTCTTATAGTATATGTTTGTAGTCTCCGTCAGTAATGGTGTACGGATTTGGAACTTCCAGGTAGGGGTTCTGGATCGTTTTCAATAGGTCTCTCCCTTGGAGAGGAGGGGGATACAAACGCTAATAGTGACTCGTTTGATGGGATTGGAACATAAGCCCCAGACAATACAGTGCGAAAAGGAGATTTGGACAGCTTTAAATGAACTGCTGTATTCTCCGGAAACTGATACTTCGGGGATGAGATTGGTACATAAGGGTGTATTGATTGGTCATGTCGAGTTTAATTTTTGAGCATCCCCGCCACTTCCTCGTCTAATATTTGATCGGCCGATTTAGTCTTTGTTTTCAAATCGACGATGGCGGGTATTTCTGTTTTTTTAAGGTCCGGTCTTTTTGTCGGTGGAATATTAGGGGGGTCTGTGGCCCAAATAACTCTTCGCGAGCAGCCACGTATTTGGTGTGATGGACTGACCATTTTTCACATTCTTGACATGCCATTACCTCCTCATGCGTGCAGTTCGTACGTTTTTCTTTGAAGTTATTGTGCATAGATCTTATCGTAATATCGATGGTAAATATTTTTTGTTGGGAGCGTGTTCTCGTCGATAGTGCGATAAAGTAGGATTATATGAGTTGACATGGTCCGTGGTGATTTGCCGGTCAATTTTTTTAAGACACGGCTGATGTCCTCTTTGGTCGGGTTTTGGTGTCATTAAGTCTGACTCTGTTTTTATAACGTTGTTTAAAATTCGGTCATTGCTACTACCGTACCCTAGAGTTGCCAAAAGAAATTTCTTACAAACCTGAACTTGAACAGAATCTTCGGTCTTCAAAAAATATTTGTACGAAAACTGTCTTGAAGAATTTGGCCCTGCTGTTTGCCTTTTCTTGTTTTCCCTTTTAGTGGAGTTGAAGATAAATGTTCTTCTTGCTTCCTCATTCAGTTACCAATACTTAATGGCAGCTTGTCGGTGTTGAGTAAGACGTAAAACGCATTTGTATTTGCAGTTACCTCCACAAGCTTCTTTTACTAGAAACTTTTCAGTTTTGTTTGCATTTTTTCCTTTCTACGGTTGGAGTCTCAAAATGTTTTCGTTTACGCTCATTACATGTCATAACCTTTGCAAGTAAATCAGGAAAAATACGTGTTTCAATTAGAGCTGAGGTACTCAGTACAAAATGTACTTGACAAAAGTAATCAGTATTTTTATGTACTCGGAGTACTTTACTCCAAGTAACTCATTACTTTTCTTTCAGGTGAACATTTTTTGCACTTAAACACCGTGTGCTCCGCATCATCCCTCGCATCGCAGAACCAGAAATAGTATGTCTGAGCCTTCTCAATACGCACAAGGTAGCTCTTGAAGCACCCGTGGCTTGACAAAATTTGGGTCAAATGATAGTAGTTTCGCCGTGGCTTCTGTCCACCCATGGACGGACATCCTTTATTAACGCCCTTGTCCAGCTTCCTTTTTGGCCATTGGCTCATTCTTCCTGCCACTCTGTCATCTTCGCCTCTCTAGCCTCCATTCTTAGACACTTATTGTCTTCGGCCTGTGCCCCCCTCTCACTTTCTTTGGCTAGCAGGTGTATGGGGATAATGCCTGCTATGACCAGAGTAGCCTCCGCCGATACGGTGCAATATGCATTGCACACACGAAGGGCTCCCAGTCTTTGCGTACTCAGCAATTTCTCCTTGGCCCTTTTGATATGGAGCGCCAGATAAAGGCAGCGTATAGGATTGTCGATTGCATGGCTAGCTGCAATATCCGCCTCTTCTTAGTACCTGGGCCTTTGGTGTTGGGTAGTATGGCTGCAATGGCCCGCATAGTTCTATTAGCCCTCTCGCAGGTATCACAAAATACGGCGAGAAGGTCAATCCGTATATCGTATCGAATTTTGATGCGGAAGGTCACTTTTACGATATTCGCAATGATCAGCTGACAAACTTAATTTATTAGAATCGATATTATTTATAACTTCGGTTGCCTGATTAGTATCGTCTAAGTCTAAATCATTAGAAGCAGTAGTTGAAAATTTTAGAAGCAGATCGTCAAAATCTTCAGAGCAGTTTTCTGAAGAAGCATGTAAAAAGTTAATACTATATAATTTTTTAAAAGCGTAACTAAACTGAATTGGAGTAGGATTATACGAATTTCCACTTTGTTTCCTAATGGATCCGAAGAAATTTTCTAGTGCATCTTGGTTTAATCTTCTGGTAAGTAAGAATTTAAATCCGACTAATTTCAAATAATCCCACAAACCAAGAAGTCCTTTGATGCTGATCGACCAACAATTTATAGATTTAATTTTGCTCGTCATATCTCTACCATTTTCTTTTGAAACAACTTTAACATTTCTTAAATAATAAACTGTTTCTTTGAGAAACTCCATCTGATACTCGAGACCTTTAAATGCAAGATAAAATTTTTTGCCATTCAATGCATTTGAG
Organism: Malthinus flaveolus; assembly: GCA_950108345.1. NCBI lineage: Eukaryota > Metazoa > Arthropoda > Insecta > Coleoptera > Cantharidae > Malthinus > Malthinus flaveolus. The sequence goes on from OX467289.1 coordinate 10,894,922, forward strand.
CTATTAAACAAATCAAACAATTTGTCAAAACGGTCGACAAATTCAGCTGTAGTCATAGCTTCAGCGGGCACCAGCAGCTACGGTGGCACTTAAAACTTGGGTAGCAAGTTTTACCCTCATTTTTTCAAAACTTGTTGGATTAATGTGACTATTAGTTACCTTAGGAGCTAGCCGACATTGAAGCTTTTTGTCATTTTGATAAAACATATTCACATGATCCCATGAAGTCTTCTTGTTATTAAATTAAAATGAATAATTTATAAAATTGTTTCTCGTAGCTTTTAACAAGTGCGGAGGGTCAAAAATATAGAAAATGTTTAGTTCATCCACAGTAAAAAATGGATTTTCAGGAGAAACATTTAAATGTCTTGAAAACTGCACGAAATTGACCCCCATATCGGGTGATTACTTCATCTCTTCCGATGTTATAAAATAATTTCGCTTTGATTGCCATTTCATCGATGCTTATAATGCAGTATTTATCATTTTCACTTAACGCTTTAACTTTAATTTCTAGGGACGTAAATACATTTTCTTGAATGCCAGGACCTATCTGCAGTTGTTCTGTAATTTGTTCTGTGTTCTTTTGCTTGGCAATAAAAATGTTTTTGATAAATAAATGTAGCATTTCGGACTCATGAAATACAAACTTAAACAAAATTTTGTGGGGAAATTAAAAAAAACTTCTGTTTCTATTCACCTCGCTATATGGAGTGAATAGAAACACTTGCTTATTTTTCATTCAAGTTACTATTGCTCCACTTGGGAGGTAAATAGAAACTTACAAAAAAAAATTAAATAGGCCTGGGGTATTTTTTGAGGGAGAAACTTTAATGAAATAAATACAATATGCATTTTAAAGCGTTTATTAATATTTTACTTGCAATATTATATGCTTAACTAAAACATTTTCTTGAGAAATAAAAAACAAAACAAAAAATACATTCTGTGATATATAAACTAAATAATATATAATACCTATATACCTAATAGAAAAATAAGATTTAAGTACTTATGGCACCTATGTTTCATTACACAGCGCAATAGACTCTCTAACTGTCAAGAACCATTTGAGAAATGGGGAATCTTATCAATTCCCTTGTGGAAGAACTAGAAACGTCTTCATTAAACTGAAACACCTGTCCAACAACCTGGTCATATGCGAAGATACAAACATCAGGTTTCTCAGGAAATGTATAAATATATCCTGCAAATAGCTTCGTTTGTCTGGATTAGGGCTGGGCAAAAAAATCGATTAATCGATGTTTTAATCGATTAATCGATGTTCGATTAAGTTTTGAAAATAATCGATTAATCGATTGTCCGATTAATCGATTGTTTGATTAATCAATTGTTTGATTAATCGATTAATCGATTGTCCGATTAATCGATTGTTTGATTAAACGATTAATCGATTGTCCGATTAATCGATTGTTTAAATAATCGATTGTCCGATTAATCGATTGTTCGATTATTCGATTGTCTGATTAATCGATTGTACGATTAATTGATCTCCAATTAGCGATTGTTTGATTAAATGTTTATTGGGTTAATTAGTACAATAATTAGTACAATAGTACAGCAATGGTTGTATTAAATTGTATCTTTCCTAGTCCATGCCCGCTGGCTATGTCTATGCCAGCTGGATTCTGCCTCCCTGACTTTTTCATGTTCATGGTGCATAAGGAAAAAGGCTCGCCTACATGCCTACTGCATACTAGCCTGCTTGCATGTACTCACATCCGGGTCGAATAAGACTCTAGGGTCTCATCTATTAAGACTAAAATGGGGGTTCCGCGAGAGCTTCATGTTAATGTTATCCTATTACAATAATGTAAGATTTAAATCCAAAAAACGCCAAAAGGGCAGTAACTCAAAAACCGTATCAGATATCGAAAAAATAAATTACAAAACTCACCCACCACCCGCGGTCTCCTGTGAATGCTAAGAAGGCGTTGCCAAAACTTAAACCTAATAAAGCCGTTTTTAAAATTTTGAATATTTAGTAGGTATTCGTAGTCTTTACGTACTACATAACAATAAACCATAAATTAAGTATTAAACTATTAATAATAATAAAGTCCATCTGAAAAGCCAGACTGTCCGATTATCCGATTAATCGATTGTTTGATTATCCGATTGTCCGATTAATCGATTGTTTGATTATCCGATTGTTCAATTAATCGATTGTTCGATTAATCGATTGTTAGGTTATCCGATTGTCCGATTAATCGATTGTCCGATTAATCGATTGTTTGATTAATCGATTAATCGATTGTCCGTATAATCGATTGTTCGATTAATCGATTGTCCGATTAATCGATTGTTCGATTAATCGATTGTCCGATTAATCGATTGTTCGATTAATCGATTATCCGATTAATCGAATAATCGATTAATCGTGACAATCGATGTTTTTGAAACAATCGATTGTCAATTGTGAAATTTAACAATCGCCCAGCCCTAGTCTGGATCGCAAGAAAGTCCCCTCTATTTCTTCTTCGCTTTTGTTAGTAACTCTACCAATATATAATTTGGTATTATTTTTCTTTTTTCCAAGGGAACCTGAGAAGGCTACAAGGAGCCACATACCTTCTGCGATAGAATCATACGCAATTGGAAATACATTATCAAACATTCTGCCTTTGTATATAGCTCTACCCCTGTCTTATTCTTCAAAAGGGCGAGCGGCATGTCATTTTCTTCATCGTCGCTTTCTGATTCTACCTCATTTTCCAATCTTTCCGCATTTTCATATTCGGTATTTGCGATTTCAGGTTCCATGTGATCATCTTCTAATTCATTCCCGTCATTCGAGACGACATCGGCCTCTTGCTCTTCTTCAATTTGAAAGTCAGTTCCTACCACGCTTTTTCCAGCAGGCACATTGATTCGTTTACGTCTTTTCTTTTGTGTAGTGGGTGCTGAATATCTTAGTTCCTGCAACACTTCTAGTACTGCATTGCTGACATGTCCTTCTGCTTCTCTGTCTTCTGCTGTGACAGGAGTCTTAGGGAGGCGATTTAATACTTCATTCCGATTGATTGGCCAGATGCCACACTTCCTAAATCCAGATTTAACATTGGCGACTTTATTCTCTTCAATGTTTAGCATAAGCTCTTTCAACATAATTGGGAACTTGTCTTTTGGAATGCTGGCGGCTCTTTTCCCTTCTCTCATTTTCCACTTCTCTAAAACTTTCCGCCAAGCAGCTTTTAGAGGGCGGAAGAAAGCCACATCCAAGGGTTGCGTCATGTGAGTAGAATTGGGTGGTAAAAAAATGAATACAATTCCATGATGTTGACAAAGTGAAACCGTTTCTTTCAGAAAATGAGACGATAAATTATCGCCAATCAGAACCTTCTTACCAGGTAGATCTTTTAGTGCAGGTACGGCAATTTTCTCTACCCAATCCTGAAAATTTATGTGGTCAAACCAACCACTTGGGCTTTTATTGTAGCGAGCACCTTTGACCCCTCCAACTGTCCAGGACTCCTAAATATTTTGGGCCTTGTATACAACATATGGGGGTAAGACTTTTCCATCTGCTGATGCCGCAAACATTACTGATGTGCTAGTTTTGGATGAATTCATTATTCTTTCAGGATATCTACATCCACGTTTGGCAATAATTTTCTTTCTTCCTGGATCATCACTAAGATTAGTTTCATCGTAGTTGATTATGTTACATGGTGGGACGTCTTTTAATTCGTTTTGAAGATTGTCAAAGTAAGCGCTGATTACTTCTGGAGTTACTTCGGCTCTAGATCTTTTAATGTTTTGACAAATCCTTGTTCTTAGAGATGTCCTGTGCCGTTTTAGAAAAAGATGAACAAAATCACGACCAGGAAAATTGTTTTGAACTTTGGGATATTTTTTCCTCGACTATCCAAGGAGTTTTTAATAATCATTCTCAGATCTAGGTGGTCCATAGGGTATCCCCGTTCAGCACATACAATGATTTGATGTACAATTAAATTTTCTTCTTCCAAAGTTAAACAAGTTTGTCCCCCATGTTTCCTTATTCCAGGATTTTTATGATGTCGATAGAGGATGGAATAATGTATTCCATATTTGTTACTGGCTGCTCTGTAGGATATCCCATTGGTAATATCTTCTAAAGCTTTATCTATCGATTTCTGAGGGTGTTTAGTATAAGTCTTACTTCGGGGATCATGCTGATATGTTCGGGGCATTTTTCTGGAATTAATAGATAGTGGATTTAAAAAAATTAAACGAAATGACAAAGTAAACTATGATAAAATCAAGCAGTGGGGGTCAATAGAAACAGGGGGGTCAATAGAAACGGTTGTTTATAGAAACAATAGAAACAACCGTTTCTATTGACCCCAAAAAGTGAGTTCTGAGCAAATAAAATTGTTTTTTAAAAACCTATGCTACAATTTCCAATTTTGTGAGTGGTTATGTTAATAGGACATGTTAAGGTATCCTTCAGCCAAATATGAACTTACTTATCTATTTTTTTGATAGAGGAAAATACAAAGTTTGTCAACACATGCAAATCGCATCACTTTCAAACTCGCCATTAAAGTAGTGTAACTATATAAATACCAACATAAAATGAAAAAATCACTATTGTGTGTGTCAAACATACACTGACAACTAACTCCATCATTGATTAAAACCTCAAAGTTTAAACATTAAAATTACAGAAATTTTTTTATTACCTTCCCCATTTTTGTTGCTATTGAGGCCGCAGTTTCTATCCACCCCGTTCTACGGTATTATATAAAACAAAAACTAATCCTATTATAAACAACCCCCATTTCCACCAACACTTCCCCTTGCAATTATTATTGTATAATTGCACTAATTAAACTGGAACTCCAGACAGGCCTACATCTTCTACAAATTTCATATGTTTATGTTCAGTAAAGCTTTTGTTAAATCAGCCACTAAATTCAACCACAGTATTCAATGTTACATAAACCTTCCTGTTGTTAGCCTCTATTGCCGCCGATTCTTTGCTTCGATTTGTGGACTGTATGTTATTATTTTATACGCCAATTTCTGTCAAAACGCATCTATTTATTTTGTTACTGTTACAAAACCAATCGAATTAATAAACAACGAAAAACTATGGCGATGGCCCGAACATGTTATCTAGTATGACTCTTCTTCTGAATGTGAAGCTTACCAAATTCACCTAGACTCAACGTGTTGAACTGTGACAAGCCACTTCCATAAATACTAAGGGCTACCGCACACTACAGACAGTCGGTGACCGTCTGTTTTGTAGCGAAGTGACCGCACACGACAGACAGTCGGTCAGACATCGGCGCCTACATCTACACCTTCGCACACACTACCGACTATCGTTAAGAAGTCGGTGGTTGTTGCATTGTTTGTCCGGGATTTTAGCTATGAGAGATGCACAACTACAACGACAATTTTGTAGTTCGTGTGCGCGCCCCTACGTAATTACGTTATTCCCATCTACCGCCGTCTAATCACAGACAATCGTGTCGGTTGATAGTCGGTGGAAAAATAGAACATGTTACATCCTTTATGTAGGTCCGTCATTTTAGTCGGTTGTGTGCGGTGCTACATCAGAATCTGTACTGAGCATTGTAACCGACTATTTTGACGGTCACCGACTGTCTGTAGTGTGCGATAAGCCTAAAAGGTATGAATACTGTCTTGCTTTCGTTTATTCTTAAGCGATTAAGGGTGAACCACTTCGCAAAATTAAATTCAAATCAAATTACCAAATTTTAAATTTATTTTAAATAAAGTTAAAGCAAAACAACAAAACAGTCAAACACAACAAGTATTATTAGTCTAGAAATCTTCAACATACGATTGTACTGTTCTTGGCGCAGTAACTGTGGTAGAATTCTGTGTCTTGCGTTCTTCAGCCATGTTGAGACTTGTTGAGTGGTAATTCCGGCTTCTTGCGCCAACCTCTCTTTCTCTTCAAAACTCGGGTATGGGTTATACAGATTATTACATAGCCAGTTATATAGTATATCGACCGATTGCTGTGGGAGATCATGGCGACGTATTGGCCGGTCTAAACCAACAAATCTTCTCATCTTATTATAGTACAATGTTGTGACAGGTAGGTAATGATACAAATCTTTTATTTTCTTAAAAACAAGTACATATTTTGGTTACTTGATTTTATATTGCACTGCAGACTGTACAGCTACCCGAAATCGCTTTAAATTATTTTTTAAACATTCGCGTTCTTCAAGGCTCACAATTTGTCTTTTGGAACTAACCCGCTTTGTACTTAATTCTCTTAAATGATTTGAAAAGTTTCGAAACAAATGATTCCGGCATTCAATCTTGTGTACTGTTAATTGTCCGTAAGGACGAGCATCTGCCAATTTTCGGGTTACACTACTGTCACCATCTCCCACAAGGTGCCCGTATTTTACACCATGCATCTCAACACTGCTTTTGAAACCTTCCAAGATAATTTCGGATTCTATGGCAGTAGACGGTTTAGTCCAAATTTTGAAGCAATTGTGTGGATTAGGTTGTTGTTTATTGTTTTCTGCCCGAGCACATACAAAGCAGTACTTATTCTTTATACCAAGATATAAAATTTTCTTCGTCCGTTGTATAGCTTCTCTCACAAAATGATGACAAACATCAATATGTTTATTAGTGCGATTATGTGTTTGTGAATTTTTGATAATTTTCTGTGTACTTTGAGTGTCATTATAAATAACAATTGGACCTCGATAAAATGATATCTCATAGCATGTATTGAATTGACTAAGTTTACTTCATGCATAAGCTATGTCCGGACGTGTACTAACAGCTAAATATACTAGACTGCCAATTAACTGTTGATAGGGATACCTTGTTGATACCAATGTTATAATGTGATACCTGAGGATGGTAAGATTGAATGTGTTCTTCGACGTTCTTATAATTTTCCTCGGAAATTTGTTTCATTCGTTTTGTATTTTCTTTTCCTCTTTTGTCCTCTAAACGAGGCAGGTCGTTTATGGTTCGTTTCGGGAAGTTCGTAATTATGCAATCAACTTTAGATCCGATGGTGTGAATATACATGGTTTTACAAACTGAAATCATATTTGGACCGTGCCAATAACACGGTCAGTACCAACTATTGGGTGCTTTAGGGTTACCGCACACGACAGATAGTCGGTGACCGTCTGTTTTATAGCGAAGTGACAGCACACGACATCGACATCGGTCAGACATCGGCGTCTACATCTACACCATCGCACACGCTACCGACAATCGTTAGTATGTCAGTGGTTGTTGCATTGTTCGTCCGTGATTTTAGCTATTGGAGAGAACATTGGATAATGGTGACTTTATTCCATAAGGCGTATTAGAATATCTGTTGATTCCTGTTTCAATAAGGAGTGGTCGGTACCACGATCTGCCGTTAGTCAGATTTGTGTACTGTGAAGTACTTGCTGTCGTTCATTCCGAATTCGCTTCTGATCTCACGGCTGGTCCACGCGATTGAATAGGCACATTTTGTGGTTGTGAATATACCCATGAAGAAGTTTTCTCAGGCATTGGTTCACAAGAAACGCCACTATGACCACTGTTTGGAAGCATATAGCCAGGTTCCAAGGTCTTTTTCATGGTGTTATTAAATTTCACTATGGTGGTCATGATTTCTAGTTCAAGTATTTCTTAAACGATGACAGTATAGATGGCAAAAACGATTCATCGTCATTGCGTACTACGCTTCTCGCCTGTGAAATCAGCCGATTGCCTTCTTTCAAAACATCTAGTATAGATTCATCTGATACTATGTTCTTTTTTTTACTGTTGTGAGACGTAATAGTAAACGTGCGCTGTTATAGTGACATGGCGTGGCGCCGGCGGTGTGACCTCCTCCGGTAGCGGAGTCGATGGTTACCTGCACAATCGGCCGCGATTGCTGGTAGGTGGCTGGTCTGGCGTCGGCGAGAAATAATCCTATTTCATCTGATTTTGTGTTGCATTTTGGGCAGTTGCTTCTCACGAATCTTGGCTCTCCACATCCGAATCAAGTGAGGCGGGGTCCGGAAGATGTTGTTGCAGGCGGTGAGGTTTTTCTGGGCGGTTCCGGTGCCTTGGATTGGGAGCGACTTTTGTCCCTTTTCTTTTTTTTTGGCAATCTTCCTTGGTGTGACCGGGAATCTTGCGATACCCACAGGGTAGCCTTTTTGTCACTGGGGTTTCGGCCTGGCTTTGGATTGAGAGCTGATTGTGTTCTTGGACGGCGCGTATCTATTCCATGAGATTTTTGACAGTGTCGAATTTGGTCCTAGGGACCAATTGCCGTACCTGGCCGTTGAAGGTACTGTAGACCATATCTAGTTGAAACTCTTCCAGTGGTCTGATTCTTTGGGAAATTTTCGCTGTCAGGGCCCTTTTCTCTGCAACGAATAATTCTAGGTTTTCTCCTTCTTTCTGTCTGCGCCCAAAGAATTCTTGTAAGAGGTGGTGAACCGGACGTGTGGGTCCATACGTCGTTTGCATCAAGGTTACGGAGTCATTCCAATCTGTCACCGTGTCACCACGTAAGTGCAGGTTCCTGCAATAGCATGGCTACTCCTCGTAGCGCATGTTGATCCGATATTGTTTCGCAATCTTTGTACACCTGGACGGCTTCGGTGAAGGCGTGGACGTCGGTCGTTCCGTCGAATTTCCTCTAAAATTAGGAATCAATTTTTTGTTAACGCCCGGAGTCACATCTACGTTTTTCACCACGACGTTATACTTGTGTGGACTCTTGCGGCCCTTATCGTAACAAATTTTATTATAACGCTGCACTTGTTCAAGCTTTTCCGCTGCATTCTCTCTAAGTGAGTCTAAAGCTACTGGTTCCCTAACATTCTCTATTTCTTAATAGTTCCTAAGAAAATCATTTGGGTCTCTTTGATCAACTCCAAATAGGAGTTTCGTTCCTACAGTTCTGCAAATTGAATTATTAATAGCAAAAACCACCATAAAAGTTTTACCCCCCCAAGTTTTTAAATTTAGTTGGCATATTTTCCGGGGGAACAATTTGCTTCTGAGCGCTGTACACATAGGTAGCGTATTTAGAAGGCTCACATTTTAGTATTTACACATGTGTCTTTATAATTTAACCAATCTAAAAAAAAAAGAAGACTTACAGTCACACAAAATGTATTGGGCACTAGTAAGTAATAACTGTCTTCTTTTCATATACATTTTAGCATATAACGGCATAAAAATCGAGAGTGAAACAACCCATTCGTAATTCATAAAAATTGCAAGGCAAAAATTGCGAACTTGCGGACAAAATAGTCATCAAACAACCTATAGGTGCCCAATAATTTTTACGCTGACCGTACCAAGTTCACTTATTTCATTTTTAGATTCTTCAGGAGTGGAAATAATCTCTTGATTTAAATTTCCTTGGATTCCTCGACTGGCAATAACTGTATCATCGAGTACATTAACTCTTTTGTTTTCTTTTGCTGGTGACGATGTCCTCTCATGGGTCTTATGAATAAAAGTGAGCAAGACGTTTCAACTCGACTTTTTAAAGGTTAAACTCCAATCGGTATGAATAAAAATCTCGAGGTAATGCTCGCGTTGGAGTAAGAACTTTTATGTACATGTTTCGCGTGTACATGTTACAAACTCACCTTTTGTATGAATATAAGGATTCTTAGGGACGACAGAAATTCAAACAAGGTTGCGTTGCTCTGTAAAATAAAGTTTATTTTCTTTTAATTGATAATTAGTTTACAGGTTTACAAATAAAATCTAAATTCATACCTGTAAAATAAAGAAACGACATTCAATGTTTATTCTCCTGTCGATTTCCTTTTGTTTTATAATAACCAATAATTAATTTCAAATAATACGTTATTGTTAATGTTACATTATTATTAATACGTGCTTGTCACTGCTTGCCTATCACTCACGTGACCTCCCTGCTGATAGCGCTAGTGTCCTTCTCTTCAACACCTACATTATCTACGTTGGCGCGGCGCGCTAATTCAAATTAAAGAAATACATTTTCTTTACATGAATAAAAACCAAATGTTGCTCGCCAGTCCGAGTTTATACTCGCTATTTGTTGAGTCTGGTATTTAACAGACTCACTTTGCTTACAATCGCGCTATGGCGGGGTTTATTATGAACGTTCGTGCTAAAAAAATTATATACAACAATATACTATAAGTATGGTCGAATGTGAAAATTCTGGCTGTTATGATGAAGAAACAGAATTTGTATATTGTTAGAAAGCTTGCCAAAAAAGCTTTCGATTAGTACAATAATATACAGGGAGTGCCATTTGAAAAAAAATAGTTTTCGACATGATTAAGTTGGCATTTTCAAAAAATCGCACTAACCTCATAAAACTTGATGAAATAGTCCAAGACATGCCAAAAGATTTAGCAAAGCTTCAGGAATCCATAGGAGAAAGAATTTTCAATTTATCTCGAACGGTTTGGAAGTTATGAATTTTCGAGCGGAACCTTGAATTTAGGATTTTTGAACAAGAAAGTGACTTAAGTCAAAAATTGTGACAGGTACGTGAAAACAACCTTGATAAATATTATGCACAATTTAGTTTATAATTCAGAAATAAAATAAAAAAAGGGGGTTTCCATTTCAAAAAACCTAACTTTAGTGTATTTATAACATTGGGACACCCTGTATATGAACGAGATTATTTTTAAATTATGCATTATTGCTGTACGTATCTTTCGAAAAAAAATCGAGTCGATATATCACATAGCAAAAAAGTTATGGGACTTTTTCAGGACTCGGGGTCACCCTGTATACATTAAACCAATAAACTTTGCTGTAGCGAGCCCGAAATGGTAAAGGCAACAACTCTTGAATTTTAATTTGTGGTGGCCAAATAATCAATTCTTTCATCACCTCGTTGATCAGCAGAATTGTTTTGGCAAACCGTCTACTGACAGAACTTTCGGAAATACTGTAAACATCCCCAAGCCTGAGCAAGACGAGTTTTTGTAATGTCATATAAATTGAGCTTCTATCCAAGACTGTGTAGTGTGTATTGCTCGATAAGATCAATGACAAACATGCACTCATTGATAAACCCAAATACCTTCTTGAATGCAACTTTAAAATTCGTAATGTATGCTGTTGTCCTGATTCATCTGCGATTCCTCCAAAGTAACAGCCTCGCTACTGCTGAATTAGCACTGGATAGCAAACTGGAAATTATTTGGGACGAACTGCTGCTACTAATGGCTTCTGCTTCTAAGTCCTCATCTGTGGAGATAGGTTGAGAAAATGACAAACGCTTTTTAAAGAGTCTTTTTGGAAGTGGTCGTAGTTTCATAGGAGATGTAGCAATTTCTGAAGTAGATATTTTGAATGGTGAACAAGCCTGACATATCGTAGCTACAGAAGTCTGCGTATGTTTGCTTCGAAAATGTGATTTGACATTTACTCATACATCTCTATTTGTTTCAGAAACCACTTCTTCTTTTTCGAACATCAAAAATGAGTAAAAGGGCTTAATAAAAAAAAATTTTTTTTTCGTTTAATTAAAGTATAACAATTCAATTTTTGCAAAAAACAAATTTTGTGCAAGGACCCCACCTCTTTAGTCTTGTTAATACTCTTTGGTAACAAATTCTCTGCAGTGGTTTTCCAATCTACGAAATCGGTTTGTTCATAGGAAGCACTTGAAAACGCGTTGGATTAATCCTAGCCTTGGCACTTATAGTAGTCCACTCTGAAGGTGCCCAAATAATACGTTTAAGTGTGCCCAGGGAGAAGAAACGCTATTTTTGTGTGCTGGATATTTTGGGATAACTTTAAAAATGTATATGTTACGCCCAATACTCGAATTCGGGCAATACCCGAAAAAGTTGTGCCTTGTCACCAAATGCCGGAGTTTAATAGTGCCGTTGGCATAGCTTCAGCGATAATAATATGTCCGCAGTGTGACCTAACATGTCGCCACTTGGCATCAGAAGTCAACTCCCGAATTTCTGCTACGCTGTTTCTGACGAATGTTTTTAAAGTGTTGGACGTGGCCCTTATTCGTAAACTACGTCGTAAACTCGTATAATTATAATGATTTTATATTTCTTTCAATTGGGTTGAATAATTATAACTAGTTTTCTTATAAATAGGAGTTTGTTATGATTCTCGATTTCTTTCGATTGGGTTGAATGAATTACCGTTACTTTTCTTGTATCTAGAAGTCTATGACGATGATTACAGACAACTTCTCGTTTGTTTGAGTTATAGCCCACGATTATTATGATTACCGATTATTAAATCTAAAATAATTGGTTTGAATAATCGATTCCAAGTGGGATCCGTGAATCCAGTAACCTTGGGACGGTCTTGCAATATAATCACCTATGTTTAGAAGTTTTAGGGTACTGACACACGGAATCGTGACCTAATTCTTGTAACGCGCGCGTATGCCTAAAAAATACGAAGACGTTAGTCCGTCAGTGACCGTTTTTAAGACGTAATCTTGTAATTTTTGAAAAGCGTTTTCTCTCCAAACAATGCTTTGGAGATTGCTTTGCGCAGGATTTACGTTGACCTGCCCATATATTTTTTCTACACCCGCAGGAACGAACGAGGATCGAAAATAAGTCGTCCTGAATGACAGGACCTATCATTTGTAAATTATTAATGGAAATTCCGGTAGTACTTTGTGCAGACCCATCAAAGACTACGCGCAATTTGGTAGTTGTACTAGCGTCTTTCGTAACACCGTGATGCGATAAGTAATAATTAATAGTGCCGCTATCGTAAGACACTTTGGTCATGTTACCCAAAGCTTCATATTCTCACATAAAGGAGACGGAGAACTGATTGCGTCGCTCTCGTCGTTGGCGTGGTGATCGTAGGTTACTCCAGCGACTTTTAGCCGCACGTTGGGCGCCAAAATGTTACCTCACAGAGGTTCTCTTATCAATAATAATTTTTTTCAAAATCTTCCAAAAATGTCTTTTTAGCCTCTTCGTAATCTTTTTTTTGAAGACGCCTTTGTTTCATTTTCATACAAAAGTTTTTGGCATTTCTTCCAGGCCCCCGCCGCAATAATTTACTTTGTAATTTTAAATGATAACTGTATTGTTCTCTATTGTAAGATTTATAGGAATTTCGTCTTCCTACGAAATTCCGTAGTAATTGACGCGCTTTCCTTCTTCAAATTTTGCCACAATCGAATTGTAACATTCTGCAGCGTTGTTATTTAAATTATGCCATAAACTCCATGCATTTTCAGCCAAGCGGTTAGTTATTTTTGCAACTTCTTGAAAAACACAGCTTTTTACCATATCTTGCTCTCCCGCTTGAATTTTCTCCAATAACTTATCTTGAGTACAGAAATAGACACGGTGTTCAGTTGTTTTGCAGCGTTCGTGATTACCAAAAACATGATAAGGTCCAAGAGCAATATTTATTTCGTACACAGAATGTCTCTGTTTTCTTTAACTTGTGCTGTAGCGTTGTTCGCACCTAACCTTCTTACACCGGGTAGCTGAAACTTGTCATTACGCCAATCACTATTGCTTAGCTCTCCGCTCATCTGAATGGAATCTGCGAACCCTGTATGACAATATTTCCTTTGTGCCAGTGGGAGCTCTTCTTCGGCACATTGCAGGTAATTGTGAAGAACAACCGATGCAAGATGAGCTATAATCTCACAAGTTTCTACGTCCGCTATTATCGTAGCTCTTAATATTCTCCAACGCTGCACGCGAATACCAAACGTATTTTCAATCGTTCTTCTGGCTCTCGATAAACGATAATTCAAAATACGTTTATCTTCTGTAAGTTGACGATCAGGGTATGGTCTCATCAGTCTGTCATGTAACGGAAAGGCTTGGTCTGCGGTAAAGAAATGTGGAATGGAAACATTTGTATTTGGGAAAACTTTGCCGGCTGGCAAGACCATTTCATTTCTTAAATACCTTTGACCAAATCCCGACGCTCTAAATATCACAGAGTCGTGATTACTTCCTGCCACACCAATATCTACGAGAGTAAATTTGCAGAAAGCATCGCAGGTAGCCATAAGCACAATACTGTGGCTTTTTTTATAATCATAAAACATGGATCCCCGGAATTTTGGAGCTTGTATATGTATATGCTTGCCATCTACGGCACCAATATTGTTAGGCATGTTGCATCGTTGATAAAAACCGTCTGCAATTTTTTCCCATTCTTCTACAGTAGGGGATTTCAACAAAATTGGACTAAGAACTTCCCATAAAATTTTGGTGGTTTCCTTAATTATTTGGGAAACAGTAGCTTGTCCAATTCTGTGTCAGATTGCAATATCCAGCATCGAGCATCCTTTCGAAAGCTAGCTAATAATAAAAAGTAACGTTTTTATATGGGAGTCACATAGGTTGTATCACTTACTGTGCAGTCTAAGCAGTCTATGGGCTGCTTTAATGATTTTAACGGTCTCTCTTTTACGTAAAAATGATTTGATTAATTCCAATATGGTGTCGAATTGGGATCGGGTCATTCTATAGTATATTTAAAAAACCTTTCGGGATCATGGTGATACACAAAGCGCAAGAAACTGTTAAACGGTCCTTGTTCTTTTCGCAACCTGTTTACTGGTGGCGCAAAATAACGCCTGCGCCGCCATTTCTTTTTTCTTGCTTCGATATGCGTTGCTGTTAGTAGCAACAAATAGTAATAACTCGCGACTACATTCATATCTTCTGCCGGCATGCTTTCTACAGCTTCCTCACAATTCATGCTTGTGCCGAACAGTACTTCAACGGCTACGACCTTTCTATACCACTTTATGGTTTTTCTGATGGGTGAGCTATACAAGGCAATTTGATCAGAGAAATCTATAGAGCTTTTACCTTTATTGTAATCAATGACGGCTTGTGGCTTAAGTTTTGGCTCCCCTCGTGCTTGTATTTTTACCATTGAATCTGTATGATTTGTTGATCAAATTAAAACATCTCGTGCCATTTCATGATACAAATACCTCGTTTATTTTCCTGTGCTATTATATCTCTTATTACGTCTTTAGGGTTTCCACGCCTGTTTGCCCGAAGTGTTCTCAAAAGATTGGTTTTTCGATCAAACAACTTATTTGCTAGATCCAGACTTGTTTTAAAAATTATCTGTTACAGCTGTTCTACCGTCATCTAGTAGTTTCTCTGCTAGTTTGAGTACATTTCCAGCGTCTATCAAGTATCCATTGTCTTGGATACACTTGTGTACAATTTTCCGATTTTCCTAAGATATGTTTATGGTTTCCCACAAGTTTTGAGCTCCATTATAAACTTTTGGATTACACTTGATCCTGAACCTGCTAGGTGCATAAACTTTCACGATGAAGGCTGCTAATTCTTTTAATGTTTGCGATGGAGTTTTTGTAGCTACGTACAATCTTAAAATTCTATTAGCCGTTGTCAACCATCTCGCAGGTGAGAGCTTTCCTGGACTTCTGTTTTCTAATTCTTGATATATTTTCCCACTCGAGACAGCTTTAAAAATTAATATTATAAAGGTATTGTTGGTCAGTACTCAAAGCCTTTTCATCACCACGATTGATTATATCAGTAATAAACTCTATGGGCTCAAACTGAACCATTTTCAATGGATGACATGTTGCCAAACTTTGACCGACAGGTCCAACAAACCCTTTTGGTTCGCTAGTAGGCCCATCCAGCTTTTCCACTAAATGCCGTAATAGGCCAGTCAGTAGAGGGTTTCTATGATGCAATAAGTGGGGTAGAAGCTTTTATTTTTTAAAATTGTTTATATAGGTGTAAACATGTAAAAAACAAAAATGCTAACACCGGCGACCTCGGAAGAATTTTTGGCAGCCAAAAAACCCCCAAAATTTTAGGACTTGCTTTGTTTTTTCGCCTATAACTCCTAAATGGAGCATCTTCACGAAAAAGTATTTCTATAACAAATTAAAGAGCATTTAACTCTGCGTCAAATGAGTACCAACACTTAATAATTTGGTCAAGCGGTATGGTCGCCAACCGCGGTCAAAAAACGACGATTTTTCCCAACTTTTTCAAAAACTGACATATTGCATTATATATGAGTCTGCTGTTTAGAAATTAGTACTTTAACAGAAAAACTTATTAAATAAAAGTTGTAGAGCATCTAATTCTGCGTTCATGTGTATTAAAATTTTTAAATTCGGTCAAGCATACCTCTCCCAAATTGGCAATATTCTGATGTCCGGCAGTTGGTATAGTAAGAAAATAGTCCAGTCGAATAAGGATTTTTGGTCAGAATGATTCCTACGAGGCTGGATATTGGTCTACATGTACATTAAGATGTTCCAAATAAGTATATCACAAAATCAGAAAAATTTTGGCGGAGAAATTTGAGATATTCAAGGTCAAAGGCTACAAAAATTGTTTTTGGCAAATGACTCGCCTTCTATAGATCGTACGTTGATGAAGGTTATTATAAAAATTATAGAAAACATTATTAGCTACAAGATTGGTTATACACATTTTTTTCATAAGTTTAACCCTTTTCGAGATATAGCGCGGAGAAGGGTCGAATTCTGGTTATGGATAAACTCCGGAGTAAGACGCGTAAGTCTTATAAAGGAGTCAGCCACTAAACTTACCGACTGATAAATAATGTGGCACTGTATGAAGTTGAATAAAGGATGTAATTAAAGATTTATGAAAGTAAAAATGGTGTTAGGTCTCGTCTTGACATATTGCAAAGAAATTTAAAAAACAGATAGTTCGAAATTGTGACACTCAGTAAGCGCGCTATTCAACTTCAAGAGCTTCTTATTCACAACTTAGAGCCACGATAAAGATTTCCCATATCACATCTGATAGAATAAGGACGTAGTTAAAGGTTTTTTAGAAACAAAGTGGTACCAGGTCCCTCCTTTGCATTTTATGAAGAATTAAAAAAAAGTTTTTATCGAAATTGAAAAATCAAAAAGTGCGCTATTCAACTTCAAGAGCTCCTTATTCACGACTTAGAGGCACAATTAAGATTTCTTATACCACACCATGTAGAATAACCGATGAATCTTGATTTAGGCTCCTCTATAAGTGAAATGTGATCTTCTTTAACAGTTGTTATGTGCATTTTCCCATCGTCTGTCTTCTCAATACAAAGGGTGTCGTCAATTCTACCGTCAAAGTATAAGGCCTACAAGTATTTCGATCTTTGTTTCCTTATTTAGAACTTCATGACGAGGTTTGGTTCGCTCGCCCCTTACTTTACTCCTGTCTACCACAACGTCATTTATAACATTATTTAAAGAATGAGTGGACTGATCGCGCAGCTGCAGCTTTAGCCTCTGCTTTGTTGTCGAGAGCTCCAACTTCTGCTTATGAGGCAGTTCGTTGTAAACATTTATTGGAATTAAACTTACTTCTGGCCCCGTATCAACTTTAAAACTTTCCTTTCACGCTATCATGTCTACCTTTTTGGACTCTTCCTTACGTAACGACAATACGGCGAGGTCTTCCTCTCGGTCTTCGGATTCTTCCGCTGATTCTTCTTGAACTTTATTTACACCTTTGAAAACCTTTCACATCTTCGCAAAATGATTCTTATTTTTACACTTTAAACAGAATCTTCCCTGCGCTGGGCACTGTGTCTCACTTGTATGAGCGAGTCCACAACTTTTACACATTTTCTTTGTACCGACTTTTTCTTACCTTGCTTGCCTTCTGCTTTCATCGCTGGCACGACAATAATAGTCTAAAGCCTTTTTCAACTTCAGGTCAATCTTTCCCGAACCCACTTTATCTACACAACCAAGAACTAGTCTATCACGAATTAACATTTCTTGTTGATCCCCGAATTTGCATGGAGCCGCTATTTTTTTCAAATCAGTGACGTATTTGTCTACTGGCTCCCCTGCTTCTTGTGATCTTGAAAAAAATATAAATCTATCGAACACTACTCGAATTTTCTTAAAACTGTTTCAAATTCGTCTTTGCTTTCACCTTGCCCGTATTGAAACGTGTTGAAAACAGCCAACGCTTCATCTCCCATCAAATTAAGAAGTAAAGCTACCTTCAATTTGTCCCATTTATGGTTTTTCTCACTAGCTTCAAGGTATAAGTGAAATTTTTGCTTGTATTTCTCCCACTTGTTAGAGACGTTTCCATCAAAACTCATTTTTTCCGGCGCACTTATCACTTATGTATCCATTATCATCGATAGTTTTTACGCCACTAACTTTACTCTATAAAAATTGTTTTCCGCAAATCGCTAGGAAATTTTGACATTCCTGTCAAAATTTCTTGAAGAAAAAGTCAGGACTTCCTTACAGTAAGGAAATGATATTTCCGTACAGTTGTTAGTGTTCTACATAAATGATTGAAAACACATTGCTTATAAGGAATTAATTTATATTTTGAAAACATCAAGTCATTGCTGAATACATTTTTAAGATCAATTTGTCATATTTACAGTAATTTGACAGTTAGTACAATTATTGAACATTGGAGGAACACTCTTAGAACTATGAGAAACATTTTGGACAACATGAAGGTTGGTAGGGTCATTTTGTTGAATATTTTGTACTGTGAAAATTTTATTTGCCACCTCAACCTTATTGTTAAGCGATTCTTCGATATATCCTTCAGCAACGTTTGATGACTTCCATCCGCCATGCCTCTTTAAACTAGTTATGTCGGCACCAGAGTCAACCAATATTGTTGCAGAAGACCGACGAAAGCAGTGACCAGTATATTCTGTCGGATTTACCAAGTTCAAATAAGTAGCAACTATTTTGGGCATTTTTCTAAATTGATGAATTCCTACCACTTGTCTACAACCCTTTCCGCTTTGATATTTAAAGAAAAATCGGTCACTGTTCATATTTTCTGGTCTTAACGAAACATACTTTCGATAAACATTCAAGTAGATCTGATTAATTACAAATGATCTTGGTTTGTTGGTTTTCGAATCAGGTATGCTGATTAAAAGCTTAGATTCTAAGTCTTCTATATCGTGTACAGTCATTCGGACTAACTCATCCATTCTACAGGCCCCAGAAATACCAAATATTACAGCCACCTAAAAAATAAATAAAGCTATAATCTAAATAGAAATTAAAACCTTGTAAATTACCTTAATCATTAAATTTTCTTTATCTGGAGCTTCCTGGATAAATTTTTCAATTTCTTCCTTCGTTAAAATCTTAGATTTCTTTGCCCTATAACCTTGAGCTTGCCGTTTCAATAAAGAACGAAGTTTTGAGTATGTAGATATATCTACATTGTGTTTAAGTGTAAGGGTTGACTTCAGCATTGAATAATTGGACCATAATGTTGAAGATTTCATCTTTAAACAAAGGTCTAGGAAGTATGCCATTACAACATTTTCTGAGAAAGAACTCGTATTTTTACTCATGCGATAATCCATAAAACGTCTGTATGCATTTTCGTACTTTTCTCTTGATTTCTTTGGCAATAATTCTAATGAAGCAGTATTCACTGCCTCAACCAGCTCTGGAGGAGTCCCAGGAATGGAAATTTCATCATCACTTATCATTTTACTTTCGAGAACACCAGCAATTGACTTTATAAGCGTCAAGTTTGAATAAGCGTCAAGTTTGACAATTCAACCTCAATACGTTTCCATAGTAACCCAAGTAATTTTATTAGGAATTTCAAAGCACCATTTATTTGGGAATAAAATTATCGCGTTTTTTTTTAAATCAATCAATATCTGTCGAATTTTAAACGATTTGCGGAAAAATAGTATGTTTACCTCGTAGGAAAAGCCACATTCCTGGACTCTGTGTTGCTAAGTCTCGGCTTGCGCCTCGACTTATCAATCTTCACAGTCGTCCAGGAATGTTAAGCTTTTCCTACCCGGTAAACAATGTACTATTTTTTCACAACTGCCACCATGTAAGAACGCGACTCTTTATGCTTGTTGACTCTGGCTCTGACTGGCTTCGACTGACGCCGCAGACGCAGAGTGCGCGTTCATTCACTTCATTATGTTACAGTAACCACTAGGACTTCTTCTTTGCGATTTTGATCTCCCTCTCGCTCTTGCGTAGCAATTGCGGCTGAAATGACCAAATCGTCTACAACTGAAGCACTTATATTTTTCATTTTTGTATTTTGACTCTGAAGAAGAAGATCCTTGCGCGCCGCTAATGTTCGTCCTGATTGCCATCACGCACTCCCCACTACTATTTTCGTTTTCAGCGGCTTCCCAGTTTAATGCTTGCGCGTAGGCCTTTTCAAATCTTTTTTGTACTCACTGCCTAGGAAGCAATGTTTCGCGCACTCTCTACTCAACCGGGAAACACTGCTTCCCGCACTAGTGCGGGAAGCACTTTTTAAATTTTTGTTGAAAAAAGCCCGCCGGTACCGGGATTCGAACCGAGGACCCCTGGGTGAGTGGCGAGGATCTTATTTCCTGTACTACTAGAACACCAATATTAACGTATGTTAATCGTGAGCATTTAAATATAAAATTACATAAAAATTTTATTTTGTTCATTACAAAAAATATTGTACAAACCTTGTGCGTGAACGAGTTTCCCGCGTTCATGCTATAATGAAGCATTCGCTCCTCCGTCGCTTATGCTTCAAAACTGCGTTCACGCGGGAAACTCGTGTTCCCGCACTCGGTATGTAAATAACTATTTACCCCAAACACAAAACGATCCCCTTAGTGCTTGGAGCAAACAGTCATGGCCTTAGATTTTAATTCGACAGCATAGTCCATTATCGATTGTCCAGATTTCTGGTCTTCCTTATGGTATTTATGCCGCTCCGGTATTTCGTCCAGTTCCGGGTTGAAATACTCCTGCATAATCTTCACCAGTTCATTATACGCGACTTCGGCTCCTTCGGACTTCACAATTTTTTTTTAATGGCGTTTAAACATGCCACTTATTAACTTTGTAGAGGCATTTAATTTCTACGATGTCGTTGTCACCAATTAAACCTAAAAGTGTAGTACATTAAAGAAGCAACATTATAAAAATAGTTTATTACAGTACGTACCATCAGGTGAAGCTCCTAAAAATGGATATAAAAGGGCAGTTAGGTATGATCTACACTGAAATGATCCTCGTTGCGTAAGATTTAATCTTTTCCCAGCATTAAATCTACACCAAATTGACATAAACAGTTCTGCACGATTATTAGTCTCATTATGTACCAAATTTTCAGCTTTCGTAACAACGAGATCGAGAGAACCTTAAATAAAAAAAAAAAAAATGATTGAAATGTGTATTATATAGATATAAATGTATCTACCTTTCATTAGCTTCAATAAACCGCAAGACTCTATTTCTTGAATTTTACTTTCTGTGGCATCATTTATGGTGTCACAGTAGTAACTTTTACATAATGTATGATGACCCAGCCAGCACATGGTATGGCCCATTTCCCAAATCCTCGATGAGAGAAGCTGTATTTTTGTCAGCATTATGATATACTACTCTCTGCTCAATTTTCTACAGTCTCAAAATCAGCGATCCAGTTAATTGCTTTCTGGCAGCCACAGAAACATTTTTTACGTCACGTTTTAGTGCATGTAACCGTTTGCCATAATTTTTAATGACATGGTTAGTACATTCCATTTTCATTACCTAAAGCAAGTCGTTTTATCGTTACATCGAAACGGCTACTTTGTTGACTTGTTCACTAACCTCTCTACTGTAAGGAACTTTTTCTTGTATTGTAGTGTTGGGTTGAACCTATGGTTACGATGCGTTATCCAACAATGTTTATTTTATTAAGCGTGAGTTACGGTTTTCATTTTTGTTTATTGTCCACATACATAATATTTGATTATCTACAAATTCAGACGAGTAGGGGCGTGTTAATCGGATGGAGCTCGACTTGGTACTGTTTGTCCGAATCACCCTGTGGTCGGTGGTAGTCGGCGATTATCGGGTGCGGGTGCATTCGCTACCTGTAACGATGATGTACAGCGCCAAATTTAAACTGAATACATCACCGCTACATTAGCATATACACTCGAGTCGCCGTCCGCCTCCATACTGGAAGAAGAACCATTCCAGTTTTTAAAACATGTGGCGAAGGCACTACGTTTGCATTGTCGGCTTTAGTGCAGATCACACAAAACTTATTGCGCACACCCAAATACAAAACTTTTTTGGTTTCGCGACCTATTATTACTGCCTACAAAATTTTCAAATATCATTTAGTATACAAGGGTGAATCATTGTTACTTACCACGCCAGAAGCAGCTTATAGCTATGGCCATAGCTTCTTTTCGACCAACCTCCGTCCAGATAAACGCAAATCCTGGGAAGCCTATCTTTATCGACGTTTCCATTTTCACAAGCTATTCGATTTTCTTCTCTGCCAGCACTCTCCATATCACCTATTGAAGCAACGCTAAATAACTATTATCAAAAGCAAATTCAATATACAACTTATGTAACTCATATCTACAAATTTTACCTTCATCAAGTTATTTTGAATTGTAAAAA
This sequence comes from Malthinus flaveolus, assembly GCA_950108345.1. NCBI lineage: Eukaryota > Metazoa > Arthropoda > Insecta > Coleoptera > Cantharidae > Malthinus > Malthinus flaveolus. The sequence goes on from OX467289.1 coordinate 10,917,324, forward strand.
ATACTATTAGATAAAGGTGGAAGATTCATCACGCTTAGTAATTCCTCGGTATGATTATAGGTACTGCCAACTCCAATGGCTCCCCACACGCAAGCTTTATTCAATGCGTTGCCATGCTCATCAGTTGTGCACGAAAAGGTTTTCTCGCACATTCTGCATTGTACTATACGAGTATAAGCCACTTCTAATTTCTTTGTGGATTTTTAATGACCCACATGTGCATACTCGGGCATGCTGCTCGGTCAAAGAAATTACTCCACTTAAAATATGGGTTAAATTGACAATTCGGTTACCCACAACAATTGGCTCTTCTCGCGAAGTTACCTCACAATTACAATTAAAATATCAAACTAAGTACTGTCAATTAATAAATAAAAATGTACACAATTTTCGTATTCTTCGGTACTTCCCCAAGCATTATTCATACCAGTAAGATCATCAATATCCAATGTATTACTGGTATTACTTACGGCCTTCTTATCTCTAAAATGTTGCCTGCCACATTTCATCCAAGTTCTGCAGCTCGGAGGATCCATTTTCGGTTTCTAAAGCGGACCCAATTTCGGGGTTCAAATTTACCACTTCCTCCTTAGCAAGGCTGCATGGTCCGTTTAATTTGTTTAGCTATATTACCTCTTCGGCTTCTACTTTTTACTTTAGTTGGGCACGATTTACTTTTCGGCATTATAAACAACTTTTTTTCTACGAATTTTGTCAGTTTACATTGTAGCGTTAAAAATTATTTTCGTCTCGTTCTTCAAATGTTTCATAATATTCCCAAGTTATTCCATACGAAGACAACACTAACTCAAATTTTAATTTTTTTGAGTTATTTTACTATTGCATTGGGGGTGCGATGTGTGTGTACGCATTTAGCATCGGATTTAACTGTTTCTGCCAATCTCCTGGGGTTACTTCGGCAAACGCATTTTGAACCAACTGTACAATATTTGCGCCACTTTGAGCAACATTTCTTATAGCAACTTTATGTTTTACTAAACTCCATATAAATTCAATGGGGTTTAGGTCACAATCGTATGGGGGCAAACGCACCATTGTATGACCATGTTTAACTCGTTTAGCTGTTTAGCTGTTAACCATGTTTAGCTCGTCAACATAAAACGTCTTTTTGTGAGAAAAGTTTTTAATTAACAACATCAACTCGGCTTTTCGCATATCGGCAGTTGTTGATATTCCATTGCTGTCCAACCAATCTCGTATCACCTGTTTGCGACATCCTCGTGTCGGTGGCTTGTTAATTTGCACACTGTGGTAAGGTGCGTTGTCCATTACAACAATACCATTCGGAGGTAAATTTGGAATTAACTGCTTTTCAAGCCGTCGTCATGTCGTCATGATAATCTCCGGACTTGCTCTTTGACTTAAATATTAGCAGCCCATTGTCAACGAACCCATACGACTCACTTGCATGAACAATGAACCAGCTCGATCACTGTGGTATACGCCAGGTTCTTCTTCGGACTGCAAGCATTTAGATACTCCACAGTATGATGGATGGATGTATGTCTCATCTAAATATATCACCGGCTTTTTATTTACAACGAGAGCGTTATTTTCTCGTAACCCTCTTAAATAGCGAGAACGCCATGCCACAATATCGTTACGTTCCATTAAAATTTTTCGTTTGTTATGACACTTTTTGTACTTAAATCCAATTTTCTTTAATTCTTCTCCTAAAGTGTCTGACCCACCTGTGTAACCAATGTTTTGCCCCATTTTAGAGGTTAAGAGTGCCATCGTTAGTACTGTTTTATCGACAGTATATATATATATATATATATATATATATCGTGAACAGTCCTTTTTAATATGTTTTAGAACTAGAAGAACTGAAAGAGGTATGCATTTCTTTCAATTCACCTCGCCAGAGTTGGACTCTCCTCGTCAATGCCGCTTTCCTGACTTGTTCATCTGCACGTCTTTCTTTCGTGCTTTTCCTCGGTTTATTTTCTGGTTTTGATGCGTCGATTGGCGGATATCTTACGTCCCGAGCTCAACTTAGTGCTCGGGGGTTCAGGCACCCGCTTCTCTCGCTCAAACTTTTTCTTTTCTCTCATGATGCTCGAGGCTAGCTCCAGCATCGTGTTTCATTCTTCTATTCCTCTGAGCATTATCTGGACGATGTTATTGAACAGTGCTCAGCCGTGTCGATTTCGTCTCTGCTGTATGCCCTGTCTGTGCTGGGACTTGATGTCGTTCCCAAAGAGCGTCAGTTCTTGCCACGGATCTGTGCCTTCGGAGCAGAACGCCTTGATGTAGTTAGCGTACAGCTCCTTCAGCTTACCTTTTAGCGCACATTTATAATCACAGATTTCACAGTGAAAAGCCGTTTCACTAGTGTGTTGCATCATGTGTCTCTTTAAATGAGTTTTTTCCGTTTCAGTCGGGAGTCCTTCTTGGCGCAACGCCGCCTCCACCGTTGCCTTTGTCCTGCCCTCGAAGATTGCCTCCGGGTTATCTTGGTGGAAGGCAAGACCAGCTGGATGTCACGCAGTATTCCAGGCTCGCGTAACCGGGAGATTAGACACCTATCTCCGGAGGCTTCCAGCGGGGGGTCGGTGCTCTGACCGGAAGCCTCAAGCGTTAGTCTAGTCATCGGCGGGGTCAAATGGGTTCACAACTAAAGGGGTCCCGTCCTCTTCTTTTCCAATCAGTTTAATGATTACGTCTTCTTTTAAAAGGCCTGCCTTTATGAATTTAAAGGCCTCGCGGTCTGACGTACTTTTTTTGTTCTTTTAATCTTTGCTTCTTTTCTTACTTTAGGCTCCTGGGGCAAGGTCTTCTTTGTAGCCCCTTGTTGAGCAGGAGCTGCCACCTGCAGGACCAGGCATTTTTCTGAGCCCTCCCGGTGCTAGTTCGTTCCGCACCGGGCGTAGTGGGTAGACCAAAAAATTGGGCCCAGGCTCCTTAAATAAGCCCACTAGCCGCTATGTTCAAAAAACTTTCCGAACGTGGAGGGCCACGAAAATTGTATTGTCTATTATTATTATTGTAGCTCGTTGATTCCGCGTTTTTCTTGATATAGCAATTGTTTATTACGTGTCCAGGTTTTTTACAATAACTACAAAACTGCACCGACTGCGATTGTCTAATGGGGGGCATATATTTATGAGGATGGCGAACTACGTGTTTATTGTTCAATTCGCCACTATTATTTATATCACGATTTCCGCGCAAATTTTTTTCGTTTTGGAGTATTTCTTCCTCCACCGCGTGTTGCGTTGCCTGCAACAGAGATTTAGGGCTTCTTGACTTCACCATAGTTCTTAAATGTTCACTTAGACCTTCCGTAAATACTGTAAGCGTTGAGACTTCTATGTATTCTGATATCGCACTAGCCCCTGTGTTTGTTTTATTCGCACAACTGGCACTAATTAGCTGTTGCTGTATTTCTTCTATATGTCTACTATATGATTTCACATCTTCGCCTCGTCCTTGTTTACAGGAATTTAGTTCTAGCTGGAGATGTGTGACCGATTTCCTCGTGCTACCGAAATTTTCTAGTAGGATCTCCTTTAAATCGTCCCACGAATTTAGAGTCCGATATCGTATCAACGACATCGCCTTCCCTTGCAATTTTGACTTAATGGCTTCCGTCAAGGGTGCTTTCGCGTTTAATTTAACGTTTTCCAACGCAAATTCCGCCTTTAAAATAAAACCTTCTAACTCCTACAAATTTTCGCCTTTAAATTCCGGCACATGGTCGAAAGCCTCTTTAAATGTTAGGACAAATTCATCGTCTGCCATATTCAAGTTCTTTACGTTTTTAACTCACACACTTTTTCGAAACTTTATTGGTGGCATCCCACCGCTGCCACCAAAAATTAACTGTAGCAATCTCGATCGCTAACAATTAAGAAAACACGAAAGACTTGTTAATATTTTTATTAATAACTTTTAGCCACAACCGACTATCGACTCGTCGATATGAAGGTATGCCGTGTAATGTCTCTGTACCAAACTACCTGCCTATTTATATTGGGAAAAAGGGTACACTTATTACCTTCTCAGAATATAACAATAAAATTCAATTACAAATTTTTAAATATTTAGGGTTAATTAGTTAGATAGATCTAATACGTTGTAAATGAACCCCAACATACACACATAAGTGAAAAAACTTTAAATGAGAAAATTTGCTTTCCACCGAGTGCCTCGGGAATCGAACCCAAGTTGAAAGTTGAAAGTATGTTGGCCTCCGTAGTGTATTGGGTATAGGCGTGCTACCGGAAATAGCAAAGTCTTGGGTTCGATTCCCGAGGCACTCGGTGGAAAGCAAATTTTCTCATTTAAAGTTTTTTCACTTATGTGTGTATGTTGGGGTTCATTTACAACGTATTAGATCTAAATAAAATTCAATTATTATTTACAATAAGGTGAGGAATGCAAAGTATAGACCTGTTTCCGTTTGCCATTAACAAATTCTTAGAAAGTACCATTAGGTATAGGGACTAACGGTCTATATTATTACACTTCTCTGATGACTGTATCAAACACCAAGTCCTGTCTGCGCTTAGTAAGGGACTCAGTGATCAGTAGTTTAGAACCCTTTAATAGTTTTTTGGTAGACTACTCTATGCTGCGCATTCTATAACTTAAAAATTTCAGAATGATGAAACCACTCTAGCTGCAGTTTTACCTGCTTTATTGGAACCCACACGATGACACCGATCCACATGAGCCAACACATTAAAATCTTTAATCCCCAGGCGGTCATCAACAAACCTCTGCATAACCTTATCGACATCCTCTCGAGGAGCCTCTTCAATGCCATGTATTAGAAGACAGTTTCGTCGGGAGTACATTTCCAGTTCTTCCACCTTCTCAACCATGTCATCCAAATTTGCTTCAAATTTAAATGTCGCTAATTCTGTTGCGAAAAGTGAAGAACTCTACCGCTAAGGCACCCTCCGGAAGATTGGAAGGTTCCGACGACACATTTGACACAGTAAAGAATTTTTTTTATGTCATGAAGCTCAACAGCAAGACTTTGTACGGATTTCGGCATCTTATAGTCTTAAAAAAGTATTTAAATTCAATTCGATTTAAATTCAATCTGAGTTGCAACGATAATCTCCGCCAGCCAGACACAAGGTTATATTAGTATTAAACGTTAAGTTTACTTAAATTCATCAGTTTATTCTAATGCAATTTACGTCACACACGCACCCTCTTTCACCACTGAAGATAACGAGTAAAAAAAAATTCACCAGCAGTCAACTCTCTCAACTCTCAAAAACAAAAGAAATCCAAAATTTACACCGCAAAATACAATTCAAGCGCGAGAGCGAACTTAACGTGCACCTTGTAACCTTGTCGCGTTTACATTCCTCTTTCGATGTTCCAGCAGATTGGAATTCCGCCTGAGTTACCACCGGGGGCACTCTCTCTTCTTTGTCTCTGCCAGTATCAGTAACACCTCTCGTGGCCTGGTTGCTCGCCAATAGGGTGCCGCAGTCGCTGGATGACGACCCCGGGGGAGCCTGCTAAACAGCCCGAATCTACAGAAGTTGAACTACGTGCAATTGCGGACTCATTTGATACCCACTTCCTCAGTTTTAAACACCCTTTATTTAAGAAAATTGACACTTCGCTTTGATTCGCAAGACTTCTTCTATCGAATTTGACCCAGTTAATAGGTCATACACGTAAAAATCGTTCGAGATGATTGAACTCACCCCATCTTGGGACGGTCCTGCAATAAATTAGGGTACTGACGCACGGAATCGTGACCTAATTCTTGTAACGCGCGCGTATGGTTAAAAAGTACGAATACGCGAGTCCGTCAGTGACCGTATTTAAGACGTAATCTTGTAATTTTTGAGAAGGGTTTTCTCTCCAAACAATGCTCTGGAGATTGCTTTGTGCAGGATTTACGTTGACCTGCCTGTGCGAGAATTTCATTTGCTCACACACAAAGAGAATATCAGCTTTTTATAATTTATAATGTAGCTTTAATATCAATTTCTTGTACATGACATTACATTTTCTGTGTAACTAAGATAACATAATTTTTTACTAACTCAAACATTTTTCATTTTTTCCAATCAGGTACCAACGTACCTGATTGGAATTACATATCTATTAGTTAATTGTTAGACGGTTTCTAACATGCTGGGGGCCACCAGGAAACCATGCTAACCATATATTTCCAACCTTAACTCTGAACTTAAAATCTACTTAAAATACTTAATATATACATTGATAAATAATAATACATAATACCTATTAAACATTGCAATTTTTTTTTAAATATTTTTTATTCAATTGGTAATATTGCTAGTTTGGTTATTGATCTCAGGTAAATGCCGGTCCTTGTCCTTACCTGGACCACTCTGACCTTATTGTCCTTTCCCGGAATAACTTTTACAATTCTAGCCATTGGCCATTTTAAAGACGGTACATTGTCTTCTTTGAGAAGAACCAACATATTTTCCTTAACATTTGGGACATCTTTTTGCCATTTTGGCCTATTTTGAAGGATGTTTAAGTAATCCTTTGACCACCTTTGCCAGAAATGTTGTTGCTTATGAATAAGGACCCTCCAAAGTTTTAATCTATTTGTGGGTATGTTCGACAGGTCCGACTCAGGGTAGGCCGTGATTGGCGTTCCTATTAAAAAGTGTCCTGGAGTTAAATAAGTTAGATCCGAAGGATCATTTGAAAATTGTGTGATGGGCCTAGAATTTAGGATCCCTTCTATTTGTATTATTAATGTATTGAGCTCTTCATATGTTAGCTCATTATTTCCCATTATTCTTTTCATATGCGCCTTAGCGCTTTTTACACCAGCCTCCCATAAGCCCCCGAAGACAGGTGAGTAACTAGGAATGAAATTAAATTTTATTTCCTCCTCAGTACAAAAGTTTATGATTTTATTGTTGTTTAATTTAATGAACTCTTCGTGGAATTCTTTCAATTTTCTATCGGCACCTTTGAATGTTTTTCCGTTGTCGCAATGAACGTTTGTCGGTTTGCCTCTTCTGGCTATAAACCTTTTGAAACACGCTAAAAAAGCTTCGGTTGTAAGATCCGACACTAACTCCATATGTATGGCCTTAACAGAAAAGCATACAAAGAGTGCTACGTAACTTTTTGTTACAATTGATTTTCTAATTCTCGATTGTTTGATATAAATAGGCCCGAAAAAGTCTAGACCACAATTTTGAAAAGGCCTAGATAATCTTACTCGGTTTTCCGGTAACGAACCCATTAGTTGTTGTGAGCATTGCGCCTTAACCTTGAAGCATGTTACGCATTTATGGATTATCTTTTTAATTTCTCGTGTACCATTTATAATCCAATATTTTAGGCTTAAACTACTTAGTACTAATTTTTGGCCTGCATGCAGCAATTTTATGTGCTCTCTCGAAATTATTAGGTTTGTAATGTGATTGCTTTTTGGCAATATTATTGGATGCATTTGATCGTAAGTAATACTTGCATTCTGCAGCCTGCCGCCCACGCGAAGAACTCCGTTAAAATCCAGAAAAGGGTAGAGTCCTTTTATATTATTCTTGATGTAATGTCCTAATTTTAGACATTTAATCTCTTCTGCAAAATGTAGCGATTGAATATTTTTGATAATTGCTGTTAAAGCGGATTTTAATTCGCTCGTTTTCAGTGTTCCTGTTAATTTCTCCTTATTTTTAATATTATTAATAAATCTTTTAATATAAGCTAACATTCTTTGGAGCTTGGAAATAGATGAAAATCTATCAAAAATAGAATTTAAAAAGCTATCTTCAGCCTTTTTTTGCAAATTTAAACTACAAACTACTGCTTGAGTTTTTTCTTCCATAAGAGGAATTGGAATTTCAATTTTTGGATTTTTATCGTGACAAAATTTTTTATCTAACAGAGCTTGAGGACCGTGAAACCACAACTTGTTTAAGTGAATTTCTTGTGGGTCTAGACCTCTCGAAAGGCAGTCCGCAGGATTTTCTTTACTGCAGACGTAATTCCAAACGAAATTTTGAGATACATTTTGAATTTTTGTTATTCGATTTGCGACATAACTATTTAGCTTTGTAGGATTTGCGTTTATCCAGGCAAGAACAATTTTCGAATCTGAATATAAAAAGACATCGTTAATATGTTGCTTTAGCAAATGGAAAACCTTGTTTGTTAATTCGGCAAGCAATAGTGCTCCGTTTAATTCTAGCCTGGGTATCGTCAACTCCTTATTTATTGGTGCAATTCTTGATTTGGAACATAAAATGTTCATGTAGATTTTGTTTTTAAATATTGACCTACAATATAGGACAGCGCCATAACAAATTAGACTTGCATCACAATAGCCTATTAATTCAATTCTATTTGCACCGTAGAAATATAATTGTCTGTCGATGGTCAGTGTGGCCATCTTGTTGAGACTGCTTTGAAAATCCAGCCACAATTTCTTTAAAGCATCTGGCAGAACATCATCCCAGCCGAGCTTACATAACCAGATTTTTTGCATTATAACCTTGGCTGTTACTGTTATCGGACCAGCTAAGCCTTGTGGATCAAAAAATTTACAAATATGGCTTAAAACTTGCCTCTTTGTTATACATGTAATATTTTCACCCTTTGGCGAGAAAATTTTGAAATAATCTTTGCAAATATCGTACGATACCCCCAAGGTTTTAATGGTATGATTGTTTTTGCTGATGTCAATCTCCTCAAGCTGCCTATCTGCTTGGGGAACACCCTTCAAAATGGCATCATTATTTGAAGCCCATTTATGTAATTCGAATGAGGCCAATTTCAACAATTTAATCAACTCCTCCTTCAACTTGATAGCATTTTCAATCGAATCGGCGCCTCCAAGTATGTCATCGACGTACGTTAATCGTAATATTGTTTTTGCGGCCAATGGAAACAAATGTTCATATCTGAGCGCAAGTTCTTTTAAGCAACGAGTTGCCAAAAATGTTGAACTTTTTAAACCGTAAGTCACAGTTTGTAACTGTAAAATTTGTATAGGTTCATTTGGATTTTTTCTCCACAGAATATTTTGAAGAGACCTGTGATCAGGGTTGATCAATATCATTCGAAACATTTTTTTAATGTCTGCTAGCACTGTGTAGCGATGTGTTCGAAAAAGTATTAATATGTCGAAGAGTTCACTCTGAACAACTTCTCCGTTGAACAAAAAGTCGTTAATCGAAACTTTGTTCTTGGATTTCATGCTACCGTCAAATACAACGCGCAGCTTAGTAGTTTTTTTATCTTCCCGTATGACGGGATGGTGTCCCATATAATAGTTTGGAACGTTGTTCGCTTCATAATCTTTCATCTGTACTACCTTTGCGTGTTCTAAGGCAATATATTCATCAATGAAGGCCTTATAATTTTCGAAAAGGATAGGATTTAACTTGAATCTTTTTTCTAGATTTAGAAAGCGTAGATAAGCTGTAGAGAAAGAATTTCCTATGTCAATCTCTGATAAATCTTGCTTTAGTGGCAAATCCACCTGAAATTTGTTATCTTCCAATTTCGTTGAAGCTTTAAAAATCTGTTCGCAAGCTTCTTGCTCACTTTTGTATTCGGGAAAAATTTCTGGTACTTTTTCCGTTTCCCAAAATTTGGAAATGATTTTTTCCATATTTGCTTGTTCGTTGATCAAGCTTGAATGCAAGGAAATCGTGGTTGCATTGCTGCCTCTTAACCCGGCATTTTCCATGTTTTGAATGCTGCCGCTCACTAGGTAGCCAAATATGGTATTTTGTAAAATTACACCATCTTGCAAATTAATTTTACCGTCTTGCAAAATGTTGAAAAATATATCGGCTGACAGCAAAATGTCAACATTTTTTGAAATGTGAAACTCATCATTCGCTAACTTTACTTGCTTAGGAATATTTAAATTTCGTAGGTTAATTTTGAACGATGGCAAATCGTGAGTTATCCTGTTCACGACTGAACAGTTACAGGTAATTTTATTTTTATTAATCTGCGAATAAATATCTAATCTAACTGCCTTGTTGACCTTAAAGGAGGCTTCCCTAACACCTGATATGTTTAAATCATTTTTAAATGTTTTAAGATTTAGTCTTTGAACCAATTTTTCGGTGACAAAAGAAGTCTGACTACCAGAGTCTGCAAGAGCATAGGCTGTGATGAAACTATCATCATCTAACCTTAATTTGACTTTTAATGTGGGTAATAAAATTTCTTTCGTTTCATAATTTGAAAAACAATTTGTAGTGCACGCGCTAACATTAACCTTAAAATTTCCTTGAGTCGGCTCTGTCTCACTCGAATTTGACGCGTCATGTAATATAGTGTTGTGGTCTTTTTGGCAAAGAGCACACCTTAAATTTAGTTTGCACCTTCCGGCGTGATCGTTAAGGCAAAGCTTACAATGGTTATTTTTACTAATAAAGTTTGTTCTTTCGCTTAAAGAGATTGTTCTAAATTTCGCGCAATTATATATTTTGTGACCAATGTTCTTACAAAATGAACATTTGCCTTCTTTTTTCAAATTTAAATTGTCCTTTGTGGACATGTGAGAAAAATTGTTCCTTTCTTTAGGATTTTTGAAATCTGGCTGTGCCACTGCCTCGAGCGCCGTCGCTCTATTTTCTACAAAGGCTAAAAATTCTGCCAATGTAGGCAACTTCGAAGAGTCCCTTTCAATCTGATAAGCTCGATTTGTATATTGGTCAAGCTTTCTGCAAAAAATACATATTAACATCATGTCCCAACTGTCAATCTTTTTATCTAATAAATTTTTTAACGAACCAACGTGTTGTTTTATTTTCGCAACAAATTCCCTAAGTGCACCTGTTGTCCCTTTTGACATTGCAGGCATTTCTAATATCGAATAAATGTGCGAATTTATCAGCATCGTTTCGTTATTGTAACGATTATTCAAAATTGATAAAGCCTCGTCGTACGAATCACCAATAATTGGCAAAACGTCGATTAATGACAATGCCTCGTCTTTCAAATGAGACTTGAGATAAAAAAATTTCTCGACCTTCGACAATCCTTGATTTTTGTCAATAACCGCCTCGAAGATTTCTATGAACGGTTTGAATTTATGTAAGTCTTTTCCATTGAAATTTTCGATCTGAATTGGCTGTAATTTTGCCGTTGAAACAGGACTAGAATAATTTTTTGATTCAGCGATTGTCGAATTTATTTTTGAAATAATGTCAAAGTAGTCAATGTCGAATTGATCAGACTGTTCGGCGTTTGGATCCAAACATAACATATCCAAATGAAACCCTTTATATTTTTTAAAATTATCTTCGACCACTTGCTTGCGAGCTTTTAGCTGCTCGATAAGCATGCGGTCGACCGGCCTTGTTTCGACTTGAAGCAAAAAGTCTTTAATTTTTACATTTTCAGCTTTGCATAAACTTATTGCTAATTTGAGACGCGCTAAAGCAGCGTCTTCTCCACGTCTCGGCATATTTTTTTTTACAACTAATTGCTGAAAGTAAAGTTATATAATTTAAAAAATCTTATCTGTTTTCGGCGTTCACAAGCACTATAAACTTCTTCGAGCTGTTGCACTATTTTTTGGAACGAATCTTGAATTTTAATTTCTAAATTTTCGGCGTTCACCAAGGACAACAAACTTCTTTGAGCTGTCGCACTATTTTTCTGGAACGAATCTTGAATTTTAAGCTCTAAATTTTCGGCGCTCACTAAGCACAACAAACTTCTTTGAGTTGTCGTACTATTTTCTTGGAACGAATCTTGAATTTTAAGCTCTAAGTTGTTTTAGGTGGATTTTTATTTGCACCAATATTTCAACTTTAATTTAAATTAATATATAATATATTAGCCAGTTTAATCTTTAATATCCGGCTCGAAGGACCATTTTTATGTGCGAGAATTTCATTTGCTCACACACAAAGAGAATATCAGCTTTTTATAATTTATAATGTAGCTTTAATATCAATTTCTTGTACATGACATTACATTTTCTGTGTAACTAAGATAACATAATTTTTTACTAACTCAAACATTTTTCATTTTTTCCAATCAGGTACCAACGTACCTGATTGGAATTACATATCTATTAGTTAATTGTTAGACGGTTTCTAACACTGCCTATACATTTCTACATCCGCAGGAATTGCATACTTGTGCTTTCTAAAACGAACCAGGATCGAAAATAAGTCATCCCGAATGACCAGGACCTACCATTTGTGCAGACCCATCGAAGACTACGCGCAGTTTGGTAGTCGTTCTAGCCTCTTTCGTAACACCGTGATCGGTATCGTATGACACCTTGGCCATGTTACCCAAAGTTTCATATTCTCTCATAAAGGAGACGGAGAACTGATTGCGAATTCGCCGGCTTGGGCTCTCGTCGTTGGCATTTAATAAATTGAGATGAAGGATATTTTAATCCACCTTCATCTCTAAGTTTAATGTATTGATGACTGTCAGTAATAGTATTGGTTAAAAGACATTCACAACAGCATAAGCATTCTCGGTTCATCGCCCTTCTACAAATAAAACCTGCAATATATGATGATGCATTCATTTTTAAACAAAGAATTTCTTTCGGTAGAATGTGGAATAACAGAAGCTGAAGTAAATATTGGAGCAGAAGTAGATTGTGCGGAAGAAGAAGGTACAGGTATTGTAGAAGTTTGTACAAAAGAATCAGAAAACAGAATGGTTTGAAGGAGAGACTTTTAAGGAGATTTTCAGTGCCATCATCCTCACAGTTTGTGCCTTGAGGCTTCACAGCCATCTCTAAAAAATTACATAGTAGACAAAGTTTTTTTAGCTTCCGTTACTTACCGTTAGCTACCGTTGAAAGAATCAAATAATTTATCACTGAATAAAATGAATTGGGCAGTTCCCGTAAAATCTCTGAACCCACAATTGGTCAAAAGTGTCTTTGCCGAATAAACACTTTGACTAAATACTTGTGAAGCTAACGAAACCTTCATTTTGGCGCGTCCTTCAGGATTGAGGTGATTTGCGGTTAATTTAACGCAGACTTTGCTATATACGGTTTCACCGTTTTTGTCAAATAACAGCCGAATATCGCCCCATTTAGCTGTGGTGAATGTCTTTGACTAAAAGGTTATTCCTCATACCCTTCAATAAGTGAGGTGCATCGAATATATGACAAACCTTTTCGTCATGTTTAAACCTAAAGTCGTTAGAATCAAATCCATGCTTTGTAGTCAGATAAGGTAAGGCAGAAATAGTGGTGCTACCTTGATCACTAACAGTACAAACTATTTGGTATTTTGTTCTGAGATGAATCGTATGGATCACCTCTTCAATTTAATTTGCTAAAACTACACTTTTTACAGATGATCTGGCAAAATAACATGCAATGGGTTGACGCCACTTTTGGTGTATGCCTCTCAACAAAAATACTAAGGACTTATCGGCAATATTCAAAGTTTTAGACACAACATGTTCTAAGCCAGTAACGTACAACCCATTATCTTTTACTGCCAGATCTAAATGAGGTTTTAGAGAGATGATGAGGTCTCCTTTGAACGCTGTTCCTACATAACTACATCCGTTACTCTTACGTGTATGGGAATTCGCAACCTTCGCAAAGTCCTAGTCGAAGGCATACAAAAAATTCCCTGTAGGAAACGGTACGCCCGGTCCACCTTGCTTATAAATTGCTAAATATAAAGATTTTTCCTCCACTGTCCATGTTGGACGTTTCACACTTAACCGACTTTGTTTCAACTGACTATCTATAAAAATTCGTGCTGAATTTGATGAAGAATTAAGTCGGTGGAAAATTTCCACTTAATTATGGACAGATTCCTCCGCGCCCTTTTCACCTCCCTATAAAGAAATTCCTTTGTGGGCGTCAGATTGAATTTTTTTGAAAATATTATGATGTATGATGGAGGCGGAGTCACAGTAATTTCTATGAAAATAGAATATTAAAATTAGTATAAAACTTAAAGAAGTTTTAAACAATAGAATAGAAAAACAAAAGAATAACTGGTTTAACTATTTGGAACAAATTATTTCATTGATTGATGTCTTACCATGAGGAATTAATGGTTCTCCCGGTTCTTGTATCGGTACTTCTGCTGGTAATACAGCTACTACATCCTCCTCTGCTTGAAGTATTCTTTCATCTAATAATAATCTTGGGGGGGGGGCACTTCTTGATTTCTGTTCAGTTTCAACTTTTGAGGAGTTTGAAACTGAACATCTTCAAAATGAAGCTCGCACACGGAATAGCAATTCTTAACCCTTGATAATGGCAGAGTCGATAATAAAGGATTATTTACTGCTCTCGTCCATTGGTTGCACCAATCCAGGTTTCGAGGAAACATGAAGTGATGAGTTCCATTCACGCAATTTGCCACTGCACATTTTCTCCAAAAACTCATCCTTATTTATCTAAATGGCAGAACTAAAAGATAAATTCCTTTTCTGCTTCTTCATAAATTATTGGCTCTATATCAGCTTTCTGGCAATCTTCTCCATAATCTTTGTCTTGAACTTATTATGCGAGACGACTGCAGCAGCACATCTAGCACCGTTAAGAGTTTTTTAAGGCATAATTAATGCGTTTCCCACCAATGAATTTCGCAACTTTAGCGTTATAATGTTCAACCACGTTACTGTGGACATCCAGGAGTAAGCTCCTTGAATGATTCGCGAGGCGGCGTAAAATTTCCATAATTTTCATTACAAATGGCTGGGAAAGTTTTTTCATCACATTTTCTTCATCTGGCGTTTTACAGAAGTAATCTGAACAAGATTTGGGGTCTCCGCAAACGTGATTTACTCCATTTAGAATATCGGTTCTTAAATTCTTTAAAGGTCGTAACTCACCTATCAGCACAGCACCCGACAAGCATCGTCACAGCACCGCCGAGTGGTCAACTCGACGGTCCTGCGTGCGTTCATCTAACGCCTCAGCACGGGATCAGCACCATCAGCACCACCGCAGTACCGGCACACTCACATCTTTATTGCAGTTGCATTTTGTTTGTAGAAGTAGGTATAGATTCGTGTGCATAGAATATGTTCCAGTTTTCAAATTTAGAACTAGCTATGATTGCTCTATCATTAGACGAAGAAGGGAATGATAAACGCCAAAAAAGAAGATATTGGATAATTAAGAATTACAATGCTATAATATTAGTATAAATAAAAAAATAAAGTTATTCTCGGCCTATTCTACTCAAAAAGTAGTAAAGAGAAATTATAATTTTCCGTACTTTATTTATCGCTAGGAGTAACGTTTTATATTCTAAAATTTTTATAGCAAATTTAAATTTTTTCTAATCAAAATTTATATATATGTTGATGATGCTTTCAAGTTACAGTATAAACAAATAAACGTGCATTCATTGAAAAACTTGGCCCCTGGAAAGCTTTTAATAAAAACAATCGTTTCCGACAATCTAATAAGTTTATAATTAAACAGAAATGATAGGCAGCATTATAATGATAAGTTAATGTACTATACGCAATTTCAATTAAAAATTTCAATAATTCAACGAATTATGAGAAAAACAAGATTTAAAAACTAGCTTTTCTTTAATAAACTTTACAATTAACTTCTTTTGTTTTAATAATTATGATCGGAAGTTAGAGGACAGTGATACGAATCGAATGATGTATCACACGTTATTTTTTGCTTAAAAATAAAGTTTTAAAGAGAAAAAAACGATTTGATGTGCCTATCGACACCCCTTAAATTTTAAATGTGTATTTGCAATTCCCAAAATTTGCGCATTATTAAAATTTGCGCCACAAGCCCGGCTCCTGCATATACTCCACTGATTGTAAGTTGCAACTAAGCGAAATGTGCTGTTAGGTGAGTGTACGACATCAGCACGGTATCAGCACATCACAAGCACGTCACCCGCAAAATATACTTTCGGAGAAATGTCCGGTGGTTGAGGCGTTGAGGTGCCTTGTCGGTGCTGTGTCGATGCTGTTAGGTGGGCGCGCTTACATTTAAATACAGGTAAAGAAATAAAATTTGCCGGTGACGATCAGTCGGCGTTCCTATGCTGTGCTGATAGGTGAGTTACGACCTTAAGGCTTCATTTTTAACTGAAGTCCTTTTGTGATGCTTTATGGCACTTTTTACTACAGTTCGTAGTCGAAGTAGCCTAGATTCTAACAGCTTTCTTTCATTACAACTGAATGTTGTGAGGCTCACGAGATTTTTCAATTCCGTTGAATAATTACGGAAGAGGTGGTTTCTACATTTAATATCGCTATACGGCCTAGCTTCTAGAATTTCGTTATATACACTGCTATCTCCATCCCCAGTCATTCTATCGTACTGTTGGGTTGCCCTATGGTTACGATGCGTTATCCAACAATGTTTATTTTATTAAGCGTGAGTTACGGTTTTCATTTCTGTTTATTGTCCACATACATAATATTTGATTATCTACAAATTCAGACGAGTAGGCGCGTGTTGATCGGCTGGAGCTCGACTTGGTACTGTTTGTCCGATTCACCCTGTGGTCGGTGGTAGTCGGAGATTATCGGGTGCGGGTGCATTCGCTACCTGCGAATGTACATCGTCAAATTTAAACTGAATGCATCACCGTTACAGTACTTTATACCGTACATATCCATACTACTTTTGAATCCCTGGACCTAAATATGCGCTTCCATACTTGTCGAGCTTCCTGTTTTATGCTTTAAGGTGGTTTACCTTTTTTTCGAGTAATGCGATTTTTAATTTTAAAAGAAAATTTTCTGTCCGCCACTAAAAATATGTTTCATTGGAATATGAAAGTTGCTTTCTCTACTACAGTTACGCGGGCTGTCTCTTATTTATGAACCGGTGGTAGTCGGCCAAAACAATTCTTTGAGTAACCCATCGAAGGTAAAAAGATATTTTACAATGGTCCACTGGAGTTTTAAAGTACCCTACCTGTATCCTGTAAAAGTACCCGAATTTACTCGCTTTACACAGTCCTACCCAAAATGTAGTTAAATTGTAGAGAATTTACTTATTTATACAGGTACAGGTACTCGAATCCTTTTTAGTGTGATTTTCAAAAACTAGCTTTAAAATCTGGGTATGGAATAAACCATTATTTTGTTGTTTAAACGCTATTGGCTGTATAGAGCTTGAAGTCGGTGGCGTTGTGAGGTCCCTTACACAAAGTTTTTGGAAAAACGCTAACATCCGCACCCGTGTTGATTAAAAATGAAATTTCGGTAGTTTTGTCTTGAATAACGAGGCGGCGCAACTTGGTTAGAGGGTCATTTGTCGCGTTTATTGATCCCCTAACCCGTTTTTTTGTTGTTGGAAGTTGCACCGAGGCTCGCATTTGTGTTCTTATCGTAAAATGTGCGAGACTTGTTTCGAGACCTACCGCGATATCTGCCACAGCTTGTGTTTCGTCGTGAATGAGTTTTTTGTTCCAACTTAGCAATTCGTTTTCCAGCGAAGCTACGTATGCGACACTGTGAGACTGAGCAACCACTGGGGAGGTTTCTTGAATCTTACCGGCTAAGGTTGCTACCTCATCCAGTGCTCGACCATCCTGAGTATCGAAAATAGTTTGCATGTTGCAGAGTAGCCGTCTAGTCCACAACGTACGCAGGAACGCGTCTGGGACTGTACCACCTGCTAAGGTTTTTAAGTGTCTTAGGAACTGAGATGGAGTTCTATCTTCCATTTCCTCGTGCTCGAGGAGACGCCAGGTGTTTTGCTCCTGTGAGGTTGACAGACGTCTGACAAGCTCCGCTTTGATTGTGTCGTATTTGTTGGGGAGGGCTCAACAAAATATCTTCTACCTCGCACGCGAACTTGCTTGTAAGATTTGTACTTACATAGAAGTATTTCGTGGTATCGTTGGTTATACCACACAAGGTAAACTGACCCTTCAGTTGGGAAAACCGCAGGGCTAGCTTCTCGGGCCAAAATGGTGGTACTTTTATACTCATGCGGTCAACGTTTTGCTGTGGATCTACCATTTTAACACGCACTACGACAACTTACACGAGGTTTTTTGATTTGCACGTTGTCGCGTAAACTCCTCCAACTTATAGAGCTAAAGTTTTACTTGATCATAATAAATTTATAATTTGCAATCTCGGTTTCACTCTAGTCGCATAGGCCAAGGTTCAATCTTTTACAGCTTTTTCGAAAGAAATACACCAATTCAAATCAAATATAAATATAATGTTTTTAACTATTTACATCAAACAATAATAATAAATCAACCAAAACATCTTTCAAAAATAACTAATTCAAATCTTAATATTCTTCTAAAATTTCCTATCGATGTAGTTTGCTTCTCTACTGTCGACGATCATTGAACGCTACCCAAATAATAGAATTAATGAACGCTGCCATTTACCATTACGCAAAGGTTACTTTAATTTAACTTCAAAACTTAGGTTATGTTATCCAAAATAAACAAACTCTTTCAACTGACCTCAAAATTATTCGGTAATTTAACTATTTATTGTGCAGTTTAAATTATAAATTATCTACTAGGTAAGTACGACTTCTGGATTTATTTCACTCTTTGTATTTCTATGAATAACCTTTGGTTACTTCAACTTTAGAAATAATAAATTCAACAATAACTTTCATTTACATTTCATGTAAATAATCACTTATCAACACAGATCACTGTTTTCCTTTTAAACAGCCTCTCTACTAAATCTTTAATTTAGCATCTCTTTTCTTTAGGCAATACCAGATTCTAAACCATGGAACTTAACCTCCAAAATATTTTCTACAAAACTCAATCTTCAACTATTCGAAGACTATTTAATAATTCAAATAACGTAACACCATATCGTCGATACAGGTAAATATTCTTATGACTCCTTGTCAACTGCTAATTTCTTTTATTTCAGTAACAACTTCTACCACAATGATGAGATCTTTTGAAAAACATTTAATTCTACCAATCTTTAAAATTCAAATTAACTTTTACGAATACAACAACTCAATCTAAAATCTTACTTTCAGAAATCATGGTATGTTGAAAAAGAATTAAACAAAATACTAATTGCTGTAAAATAAACTTATTAATTCACACGGATAACCGAAATTCAACCTGTACATGAATACAGAAATCATTATTAGCGGCCAATGGATTTACGGATTGGAATCAATTATTCAAACCAATTATTTTAGATTTAATAATCGGTAATCATTATAATCGTGGGCTGTAACTCAAACCAACGAGAAGTTGTTGGTAATCATGGTCATAGATCATAGACTTTTAGATCCAAGAAAAGTAGCGGTAATTTGTTCAACCCAATTGAAAGAAATTTGAAATCATAACAAACTCCTATTAATAAGAAAACTAGTTATAATTATTCAACCCAATCGAAAGAAATTGGAAATCATAATAATTATAATAGTTTACGACGTATACAAACCCAACTATTTGTGCTCAGAAAATATTCTTCGCTTCAACTACGGAAATCGACTATCGCTACTACAATTCTTGACGACAACTATCTTCGGATCGGACAACTATCTACGATGTTGAAAAACTTCTATCGGCCAATATTATTATCGCAGCTTCTCTTCTCGGGACCTCTTCGCAGGCTCTGAGTTTAACTTCGTCTCTTCGTCTCTCGTAACAAACTTCCAATGGTTCGCAACTAACTTTCAATGGTTCGCAACGAATTCCTGGCCGGAACTCTTCAATGGTCCTCGACGAACCCTCTCAGTGGAATCCTCAAACGGAATTCTCTAACGGAATCTTCGCAATGAATTCCTGGCAGGAACTAACAATGGTTCTCGACAAACCCTCTCAGTGGAATCCTCTAACGGAATGCTTCGTCTCGGCTAATTTACACCTTTTATATTAATTTCTTATCTAATTACCATTTCTTTAATTTTTAAGCTCCCTTCCTTTTAATTATAATTTCCCACTTTCAAATATCCTTCCCACTTTAAAGTATTTGCTCAATAAACAAAATTTTAAACTTAGAATTTAAATAGAATTTTTAAACAGCTGTTTTTCTAACCTATGTTTCTTATAATTTGAATTAAATTACTTTTATAGATCTTTTTTATTCATTTATCTACTACCCTAAACCTAATTTAAAGTAATGTGTTATCCTTAAAAATCCTTAATAAACTAAATTTTCTATAAAATTCTACAAAGTTTAGACTTTGTCATTGAATTTTATTAATAAATGAAAATTATCCGTTACAACGTTGCACTTGAACTCGCACCGATTGCCGTCCTTTTTTTTGGTGTTCATTTAAATTGTCGGGGTCACCAGAAATTTAGGGTGTGTTGGTCAAATATCACCATATCACCCTAATTAATTAATTAGTTTTTAATCGTTTATTGTATAGTACATACTTGAGCTGTTGGCGGTTGGAAAACGAATAATCGAATAATCTTGTTGGTACCTCTGGACCCCTTTATATAATCCTATCTCAAGTACCCGCCTGAGGCTGGGAATTTCTAAGATAGGATTATATTGTAGGGGTGGTACTTGGTCCTTTTGTACCACTGGCTGGCGCCAGGCATTAAGCGAATGCGTTTACTGTTATAATATTCTAAACTTATAATTTGGCGCCTGCGAGTGGCGTGGACGCTACAAATTATTCAAAATGTCGTTGTAAGGAATCATAAGCAACAAATTTGAGTTGGGTCGAGATAAAAATCCGAACAAAATGTCACAACAGTAGTTTTTCTGTTGTATTCAAATCTAAATACAAATAAAATTAAAATAAAAGAAGAAAAATTCCAAAGAAAGATCGTTATTACCTACGGAAGAAATAATCGTCGCATAATTATCGTTTCTCCAGAGGAGAGCAGAAATTAGAATTGAAGAACCAACATTCCAAGAACAATATTATTGTTTCATTAAAAATAATTTAATAACTAATACATTCCAATCGAATTAATTCTTTCAGATAATGGTTATAATAAAAATCATGCAGCTGCTCACGCATTTTATTGTTAAAAAAATTTATGTCTCTTTCCATTTTTTCAAAAAGAAAGCTTCTTGGTGTCCAGCAAACAAAGTAGCAATAATTTTTTTGCGTAATATGGAGCTGGCCTTGAATTTGATAGTAATAATCGTAACTGGCAAATTTGATTATTTTCGAAACTATCGCTTCACTGGGCTCTAAATTTCTGGCGTTGTAGGGACACTTAATTTCTATTATATGGTCACCTAATAACCCATCAGGACTTGCACCTAAATAAAACGTTTCTTCATCTACATAAAACCCACAAACTTTGATGTTTTCTTGTAAAAAACTGCTCAAATTCGGTGCGAGCAATACTTTGGTGCACATTTCCATATTCCGTAGCCCTGTTGCCTATAAAACCATCCATCATAGAATTTATATAAGTAGCTGGGTTGGTTTTACCGCGCATTTTACAGATTTTCCCAAACCACGACGCCGTTAATCTTTTCCTACGCTCCTCCATCCATAAGGAGCAATTATACTGGGCAGCAGTTGCCTCGGACAATTCAAGAATTTCGGCTTTGGTTTTGTGCAATTTTTCGACAAAGTTTGTCATTCTAAGACCCAATTCCACTTCGTTCATTTCTAAAATTTGAGCCTCTGGCCCATAATCCGAGTTAGGTTGGTCTGAAATTCCTGGAGTATGTGTTTTTTTCTGTGTACTTGGGTTATGAGATTCACGGTATACGCGTCTTTTGGCTGCCAATTTTTTCTTACGGTCAGCGTATTTTTGGGTATAACTCTTTTCAGTAAGTGATTCGTGTAATGTGGTAAGGTAGCCTCCATCGCTGTTATAAGGCAGGGCGGCGGCTTGGCAGCGCATTTCATAGCCCCCCCCCCCACCTTTTTACTGTATTCCACCCGCTTGCCACCAACAAACTTGGCCAAAACCGAGTTGTAACTTTCAGCACTGTTATTGGGCATATTTTTGATGAGACTGCTACAGTGAAACATGAGCCTGTTTGCCGTTGACAAAATATCATTATGTAACCCACATTTCTTCATTTCATTAAGCAAATTATTAGATTCCCCTGGTTTTAATCCCTTACAATAATATTTTTTGCATTTTCTGTGGTCACCAAAGACGTGATTGATACTATTTTCGATGTCTTTTTTTAATTCGAAAATTTTTTTATTTATTGTTGTCGAAGTTTCATTACGTCTGTACCTTGGGGCACATTATACGGCCACCCGAAGACACTTTAAATTATTTTTCAGGGCTAAGGTAAGGCGGCATTTCCAGGCTTTTCGAACTGTATCTTTTGAGCGACAGTTTTTTCAATTTTGTAGAATAACTCCGCAATAAATGATTAGAGCACTCTATTTTATTTATTATAAAATTGCCATATATTATGGTTTTTCGGAAACGAGTTTCTTGTACACGCTGCTATCACCATCTCTTACTAAATGCCCATATTTAATTACGTGCATTGCGATGCTCTGCTTAAAACCTTCGAGCACTATCGCTGTTTCCATCGAAGTCGATGTGCCCTTCCAATTTTTAAAACGAGAATGTGCATTGTCGGAATTCTTCTCACACATCGAGCAATATTTGTTTTTTATTCCGAGGAATAATAACTTGCCAGTTCTTTGGCCAACGATGCAAGCGGCTCCAGATCGAGAATTGTAATTGGAGCGGTAGGACCGCTTACACCACGCGCCATCTGCTATTACGGTGATTATAGGAATTCCATCGACATCGACTTCACCGGCTTTTTCGGCTAACTTGGCCTCTTCAGTGCCCGCATCCTGCATAGATTTCCAACAGGACTCGACATACACGGAATATTAAGACAGCTGGAAAATTCTGCTAACTGCGAGTAATCACATCCGATACTGACTGCCCCAGTAACTGCTGCTCCGTTTATATTTAATTTCCCGTCTTCTTTGTTAGAATATATGGTGTGCTTGACTTTGCAGACTTTGCACTCCAAAACGAATTTAGAAATAAATCCTTTGCGGGATTCATCAATTACCGAAATATCTGAGGCGGCACAAGAAAAAAGACCACAGTGTGGAAAATTGAAAGCTTGCTGTAGAAAATATTACACATGGACTATTATAGATAGATCAAATTTTGAAATTCTGGCTCGATAGAAAAGAATTTTTTCGCTCAGGTTATGCGTTTGCCAGTTTTTTTTTTAATTTTGAAATTCAAATTTCAGATTTACCGACGAATTTGCGAGAAACCCTTGTATCTGAAATTGTATTGCAATCCCACTAATATTTAGATGAGCGCCATCTTGAATCCGCCATATTGGCAGTTGAAAAACAAAAGTACCACATCTATCTCCTAGACTTAAAAATACATAAGGCATCCCCACAAAAATTATTTTCCCAACTGCTTTCGTTTCGCCACAATAAACTTTTAAACATTTGAAAATTTCAGCTGAAACTCACTGTATCTCTGAATGGAGGAACTTTCGGTATAAGAAAATTGGGGTCAAACGACTTCTTTTGAGTTCTTGTAACAGTACCATTGGCTTACATAAGGTGGTGTAGTTCTGATTTTTGAATATGTTATCGAGTTAGGGGCCCTGATGAAAAATCTAAGTTTTCGACCTTGAGGGAGGTCCGCGCGATCCGCCATCTTGGATTAAAGGTACGAAAAATTGGTTTTTCAGATTTAACTTCTTAAGGGTTGATCCCACGACAAAACTGTCAAATCCAACTTTGGAGAGGACAAAATGCCCTACAATATTTGTTTCATTTATCTTCTTCCTCTCTATTACGGTTTCTGAGATATAAGCTGGAGAAAATCGCTATTTTTAGAAAAAATGAATTTTTTTGGTAAACTTCGCTTTGAGACTTTTCTACCGTTTATTTGAGAGAAAATTTTTTCGAACAAAAGTTGTAGGATTTTAAAATGAGTCATGAGTGTTCGCAGCTCGAAGTTTTTGTTACAGCCCCCCCCCCCCCCCCTCTCCCCATATCAACCCATAACAATTTCTCTCACATTTCAACATTTATTCAATTTAAAATGGTTATGGGGGAGGGGTAGAGATGTTGAGCAAATTTTCTCGTTTATATTGCCAACAACCTGTCTCATATGTCGACAATTCTAACGTTTTGGTGGGTAGTGGTTGAGTAGAGGGATGGGTCAACCTCATAATACCTTAAAATCGGTTCAGGGGCTTGGCAACCACACGCGTTCAAAGATTGGCTAACTTTCGGTAAGTCGCACTTCTCCATAAAACCTGGTTTGTCGGTACTCTTTTGGCTATAGCTCCAAAAATATTTGTCCGATCCGTAGTTTCTTTCTTTCATCTGAAAGCTGGTTAAATATCCCATCAGACTGCATATATGAGGTTTTACTGAAGCCCTATAAAATAAAAATCCTAGCACGTTAAAAACCGTGTACCTCTGTGGGATCCAAGTTTTCTTGGCACATTTTTTCCAATAACTACGAAACTATTTGTCCAATCTAACTATTTATTTTTTTCATCTAAAAGCTACTTAAATTTACTATCAGCCCTGTATATGAAATTTTGATTAAATACCGTAAAACACTCACATCAGCACGCTAAATATGTACGTTTTTTTAAAATATGATGATTTCCACATGTTCAGTGGACTAGTGTGGGTATTTTATAGGATTGAATCAAAATTTCATATAAAGGATCTGATAGTAAATTTAACCAGCTTGGAGATGGAAAAAAGAAATTGCGGATCGGACAAAAAGTGTTGGAGTTATGGCCAAAAGAGTACTGACAAACCTGGTTTCATGGAGAAGTGCGACTTACCGCAATCATTGAACGCGTTTGTTTGCCAAACCCCTGAACAGATTTTAATGTTATATGAGGTCGACTCCCCCCTCAATCGCCCCCTCTTAAAACTATCCTCCCATAATAATTTTCGACATATGAGACAGGTTGTTGGCAATATAAACGAGAAAATTTGCTCAACATCTCTACCCCTCCCCCATAACCATTTTAAATTGAATAAATGTTGAAATGTGAGAAAAATTGTTATGGGTTGATATGGGGAGAGGGGGGGGGGGCTGTAACAAAAACTTTGAGCTGCGAACACTCATGACTCATTTTTCGACATTTATAGGTTATCATAAAAGTGCTCTAACTTTGGATCTGGTTGAGCTAAAATATTAGTGATACACTCAGTTTGAAGGCAATTTAAAATCCTACAACTTTTGTTCCAAAGAATTTTCTCTCAAATGAACGGTAAAAAAGTCTCCAAGCGAAGTTTACCAAAAAAATTCATTTTTTCTAAAAATAGCGATTTTCTCCAGCTTATATCTCAGAAACCGTAATAGAGAGGAAGAAGATAAATGGAACAAATATTGTAGGGCATTTTGTCCTCTCCAAAGTTGGATTTGACAGTTTTGTCGTGGGATCAACCCTTAAGAAGTTAAATCTGAAAAACCAATTTTTCGTACCTTTAATCCAAGATGGCGGATCGCGCGGACCTCCCTCAAGGTCGAAAACTTAGATTTTTCATCAGGGCCCCTAACTCGATAACATATTCAAAAATCAGAACTACACCACCTTTTGTAGGGCAAAACCCCCCATTGACTGGACTATTTGTTTTACACCTTCTTTCCTAATAACTGAGCTCGAACATGAAGGATTCAAAATTACATTTAAAGTGAAAGCGAAGTGAAATTTGTTTATTGTACGATAATAACAATAATTATTGCGTGGTTAAAACGAAGTACTAAGTAGGTGCATGCAAAGTGTAGATTTATCTTCTTGCTTCCAATGTAATAGACGTGCCAAACTTGCAACATTATGCCGAAAAATTACTTTTCGGAAAACATAATTTGAAACTGTACAATGGTGATCACGTAGGTGACTGTCGTTCCAAACATCTGTACGAGTAGACTATTAGTACTCTAGCAATTAATTTGATATGAATTACTTACAGTAGCAAATATGGATAACGTGAGCGAAAAAGAGTCGGATACAGTGACAAGTACATTCTTTCTCGAAATTGCTAATATTAAAGACTCCAACTGTAAGAAGTAAAATTAATTATATAGTGCCAAACTTAATAACTATTTAAATTACATCATTTCTTGCTTCGGCATTTAAGTTGCTCATTGGAAATTTGTACAAATACGATAGTATAGCTCTTCGCTGAAACAAAATATAAATTATTGTACCAGGAGCTATTAGTATGGTCATTGACTATGTAAAGCTTCTTTTTAATGCCTTCGGGTTTGCTTTTGCCGTGATGGGCAGGATTCTTTTTCACTTACTTTGCTGATATAAGACGTAATCAAACACATAGGCTAACAAGGTTAGGTTAAAGAAGTTTATTGTTCTGGATATCTGGTTATAATATAATTAATAAGATTCTCTCGAAACATAAATACTTAACAGAAATATAATGGGATTTAATAAGGGGAAATTAACGCAATGTACAAATGAAAGGAAAATTAATTCAAGAAGGGAACGTAGAGTTTCTTTTTTTTTCCACACTGGAGTGGCCGGTTGGTGGCGGTTAAACGGCCTTGGCCGTGCTGTCGATATTTAGATTTCGATGACCGCGTCTCTTGGCTTTGGGTGGTAATTTCTCTCGTTCTAAAGAAGTTAATAAAGTTAATTAGTGTTACAATTTGTGAAAATCATCGAGTGTCCTGGGTACATTTATCTACGTCAACTTAATTGTTTTCGTGGGTCTTCACGTAGTGAGGTTAAATGGTTTCCAACCTTTTAATTATACGGTGCGTATAAACTGTGTCGTTATTTAATTTTTACGACTAAAGCTCCTTTTCCAAATGGATTAAGGACTTATTACTTATTACTCGAAGTGGATTGATTTGTTTTAACTAAACAAATTCCTCGTTTGTTTTGACCTTAGGCCTTTAATAGTCTTGCACGAAGAGGTCACGGTGATCAGCGTTGCTATGTAATCGTTTTGTACGATTACATTGCCCTCCGGATTATTCGTAAATAACTCCGGTAATTAATTAATCAATTATACACGACTTTTCTATGATTTTTGATAAATGCACCAATTTAAACTCTGGAAACCAAATTATCTGTAAATAATTAATGTTTATTATTTTTCAGGGGATGTTCCAGGGCCGAACTACATCCAAAAGACAGAGTCACAATGAAGGCGTAAAGAAATCACGGTTTGTTCCAGGGCCGAACTACATCCAAAAGACAGAGTCGCAATGGAGGTATAAAGACATCACGGTTTGTTCCGGGGTCGAACAACACTTTCAAGACAGGGTCACTGAAAGTTCCTAGTGAACCAATATTTACCTGAAGACTTGAAGATTCAACTCGGAGTGGAGTCCGAGTTGGACTGGGAGAGGAGTCCGAGCTGGACTCGAAGAGGAGTCCGAGGTGGCCTCGAAGAGAAGTCCGAGGTGGACTAATTTTACGCTGCGAAATCTCGCCTTTTATAGGAAAATTCAAAAATTTCCCATCCACTAAATTTTAATTCGGCCAATGGGAGGCGTCGTTTATCCCTTCTTAATAATTTCGAACGCGACTCGAATATTCTAGAATTTTCCAGAAAAAGCGCAGACGCTTGGGTTGTCACGTGATTACTTTGTTAAATTTATAATTTTATAACCTTAATTTTTGTGTAGATTATTTTTAGCTTTCAGCTTCGAAATTGGTTTTAAATTGAAGGGGTTGATTTCGTATACCACGCTGGGTGGTTTAAATTTGGATATATTGCACCTAAGAAGATTTATGAATGAAAATATAACTTCGTCCGGAGCTTGGTTTTCTTGTCGTTGGTTATTACAACAAAATCTTTCCTAACTTTATTTTAAATATTTTGAAGTGATAAAAAGACTCCTTTTTATGATTACTACAACTGGACACAGGTGAGTTGTGTTTTAATTTGCCTTTCCGAAGCAATTTATAGCTTTTAATTTCAGTTGCCGATCACTCGAAATCGACCGAACCTTTGTAACACTGTATTACTGATATTTTCTAATAAAGATGCGAGCAAATAATTTTTATTTGGGAGCTTTATATGTAGATCGAAAATACTACTTCACAACTAACTAATACTAATAGTCAATGGTATGGCCAAGCAATAGCTTCTCCGTATCTTCAGAAAAGTCAGGTACATTCGTTTATCTTGCGTCACAAATGACTTAATTGTGTAAGAGCATCGGTATTATAATAATTGTGGTTTGCCGTTTACCGTTTATCGCCGTTTTTTGTCTCGTGACGAGATAAACAGTTTAAACTGCCCTTTTCAACGTAAAAGTATTGGCAATATTATGTACTTACTTCTTCCTCCATAGAATTTATTTGTAGTACGAACCCACAAAAGCAAACGAGCCCCACACTAAATAGTACTACAACCATGAGCAGTTTCAAATCCAAAATGTGAAGTTCGGGCACAATCAGCGACATTACCATAGGATAGGTCGCGAATATAAAAACAATCGCATTTCCCAATAACCAAATTCCTAGGCTGGGATTAAAAATTTCCACGTAATCGTCCATTAAGCGAATCCATTCTAAATAAAATAGGTGCACAGCTTTCCTTAATTCTGCATTATATGGCTCTACTTCGTAAGCAGCTTTGACAATATTTTTGTATGATATCAAACCATAATTAATTGTCATATTTAAAACACTTACAATAATGAACAATGCTCCTGCAGTAAATATAGATACTAAATTTCCAAATTTGTCTACATTAGAAAAAGGGACATCAAATCTGATGTATAGAATTGCTAAGCAAATTAATGCCGTAAATAAACAAATTACTCCAATTGAAGTGAATGAACGAAAGTTTTGAATTTCTCTTTTTGGGAGTAATATTTTCGAATGTATTTTAAGACGATAAATAGCCCTTTCTCCTCTTGCCAGAAGTTGTATAATTAAATTTGATTGTGCCGCTGTAATTGTATTACATATGGTTTCGCCTATGTACACCATTTCATTTGGTATTAATAATATCAAATCGAATAAAGTCGCGTTATTTTCCAAAGCGCTTTTAATATTTATTGCACCCCAAATACTTAAAAAGGATAGAAGCAACGTGAAGATGAAGTAAGACCATAGGTACTTTGGTGAAATTCTGGAGATAAATTTTCGTTCTGCGTTCCAATGGTCGCATTTTATTGAGTAAAGCGGTGTCCCAAATACCGTGGTAAACTTAAAAACCGTTTTGAAAACGCAACTTAGGCAATTGTCAACTATTTCTGCCATTTTCTCATGATTATAAATAAAACTACTACAAGCGTTGATTTTACTGCCCAAACCACTTCCAATGAACGGTTACTTATTACTAAACTGTTTTAATATTCCCTATCTACTTTCAGACAAATAAGAATTGTTATTATATTTACTTACCATACAATAATCAATATGTACCGAAAATAATTATTGACCGCTATACGATACGGTTAGGATATTGGAGTGTTAGGGACGCGAAGAGAAGATTACCTAATTGCTAATTATTACAACCATGGCCAACGACTTACGACTACCATGAATTTATGAGATGTTTACATCTGATTTATTATACAGGGTGAGTCTAAAATAGCGGATAAGCTCTTCAGTACGTTATAGGAAACGGTTACTTGAACTAAAGAAAAATCATAAAAAAATCTATCTGCTATATTTTTGTAGTTATTAAAGAAGAAGTAAATTGAGATTTGGCAACATGGTACGGATGTTAATAATTGATGACAGATAAAAACATAAGTGACATAAGTCATCATAAGGGTAGTTTCAAAACATCGTTGCCACATATTTTTTTTAACAACTTGATACAGAAATTTCGATATTCAAAATTAATTTTACAGTATAATAAGATGTTATAGGAGCATTTGTTTTTGCCTAAAAATTAAAAAACACGTGAATTACTAGAGGACATGATGAAAAGTTTCAAAATTTGGCAGAATTCGGAGTTGAGTTCTCAACTTAACTTCTTCATTTCTCAACAAATTAGCGGCTAGGAATTTTTTTAACATTTTTTCTTTACTTCAATTATTATTCCTTACAACGTACTGGAGAGCTTATCCGCCATTTTAGACTCGCCCTGCATAGGGTGTTCCACAACTTAAAAGTCTTTTCCTCAACATCGTTTGGGTTTAAGTAATACTTACAAAACGCACATTATTTAAAATTGAACCATTTAAAAGTTATACAGAGGGACCTGTTTCTTGTCTAGGCGATGACTCGATCTCGCATCTCGCAGTTTGTCGTCAAATTATATCATCAAAAACGCGTAGAAAATTAGCCACGCGAGGAAAAGTTTAGTCACGTACACTAATTACAATTGCGACTTACGACTATCTAGTCCCAATCTTCATGTAGGCACTTGATCGTATGTCGCAAGGTGCGCATCATTTTTATCTGGAGAACCAACATTTTATTATTACTATCACTCCTCACCTTTCACTCACCAAAAACTGAGGTGCCTCGTCAATAGGATGGTGAGATGATTTTGCTTGGTTCGAGCTTTGCGAATAATAACACGCAGTGATTCAAGTAAAAGTGCCCACTTCTAATGTCCCTATTTCAATTCTTATTGAAGACGAAGAAAAACTTCTACTTTTCCGAAGACATTATTTGAAATTGTACTTTTCCGGGTCCTCGCGGACCTGGATTCCCAGGATCTTCGGAACCATTACAGTTACGCCGCTGACTCTTATACATTATCAAATCCTTAAATAATTGATTTTGTATTTCTATACGTATCTACGTTCGAGCCAATATGTATTTTTACTATTTACTTACAATACAATAACTAATCATAATCAATCTGTAACGTAAATTATAATTATTTACAGGCCAATGATAGGTTTGGTACGATAACCGCGGAATATAGTCACGCGAAGAAAAGTTTAGTTACGCACACTAATAATTATTATTATTAGGGCTGGGCAAAAAAATCGATTAATCGATGTTTTAATCGATTAATCGATGTTCGATTAAGTTTTGAAAATAATCGATTAATCGATTGTCCGATTAATCGATTGTTTGATTAATCGATTGTTCGATTAATCGATTGTCCGATTGTTGGGTTAATCGATTAATCGATTGTCTGATTAATCGATTGTTTGAATAATCGATTGTTAGATTAATCGATTGTTCGATTAATCGATTGTCTGATTAATCGATTGTACGATTAATTGATCTCCGATTAGCGATTGTTTGATTAAATGTTTATTGGGTTAATTAGTTATTTTACAGCAATGGTTGTATTAAATTGTATCTTTCCTAGTCCATGCCCGCTGGCTATGTCTATGCCAGCTGGATTCTGCCTCCCTGACTTTTTCATGTTCATGGTGCATAAGGAAAAAGGCTCACCTACATGCCTACTGCATACTAGCCTGCTTACATGTACTCACATCCGGGTCGAATAAGACTCTAGGGTCTCATCTATTAAGACTAAAATGGGGGTTCCGCGAAAGCTCCATGTTAATGTTATCCTATTACAATAATGTAAGGTTTAAATCCAAAAAACGCCAAAAGGGCAGTAACTCAAACCGTATCAGATATTGAAAAAATAAATTACAAAACACTCTCACCACCCGCGGTCTCCTGTGAATACCAAGAAGGCGTTGCCAAAACTTAAACCTGATAAAGCCGTTTTTAAAATTTTGAATATTTAGTAGGTGTTCGTAGTCTTTACGTACTACATAACAATAAACCATAAATTAAGTATTAAACTATTAATAATAGTAAAGTCCATCTGAAAAGCCGGACTGTCCGATTTACCGATTAATCGATTGTTTAATTATCCGATTGTCCGATTAATCGATTGTTTGATTATCCGATTGTTCAATTAATCGATTGTTCGATTAATCGATTGTTTGATTATCCGATTGTTCGATTAATCGATTGTCCGAATAATCGATTGTTTGATTAATCGATTGTCCGATTAATCGATTGTTCGATTAATCGATTGTCAACATGTCAAAACCATACAACAAACAACAATTTAAAAAGTATAAAATTCGTTTACAGATTAAAAATGCTCTCAAGTTTCTCTTGAAAGCATCGACAGTCCTTAGCCTTCCGAGCCTTGCGGAAAACTACACTCAATTACCACTTCCGAAGACACCGCACCCTGCCACCGACCTCGCTGTGCCCTATTTGCAAGATACGACTACAAGAGTTGCTGGACCGATCCTCTGAAACGGTGAAATCATGACTGGTAAAGTATTGATATGATATCGTGAGTATATAGAGCGTCAAAGTTGTTTTTTATTTTCTGGATTATTTGTGTGTTCCATTAAATTTTCTTATTGAATGTTTTATTTATACTTTTTTTTATAGGTATCCGTTTGTCCAGTAATTCCAAGAACTTTCCATGAAAACAGCTGAAGGAAGATTTACCACATTTGTTTTGCAGTAGATGATCCCAGTCAGTCTCTTCAAGTTCATTTCGTAGGCTGTAAGTGTTTGCTTCATTTAAGAAGCTCGTCTAGATATTTAACCGTTCTGTTTTAGGAGATGAGGCCCTTAAACGGAGAGTTTGAGGCAGGTGGTCTGTCAGATGTAGTTCCTCTGTATTCTGACATGTATGGCCGTGCAGATTAGTGAAAGTGTTATCTATGAAGTTATCAGTGTTTTTATTTACTTTTGTAGCTTCTTTTCCTTTAGGTTCCAGTCCATAAGATGACATTATATTTGTTATAGAGTCTGCCTCTTTGCTTGGAGCTCGAAAATCCACGTCTCCAGCGATAAATAAAAATTGCACTACTTTGCTTTGGTGGTGATGGTTAGAGTGTTATTTTTATTTTATGTAAAATTTAATGTTTGTTTTAAATATTATTTAGTAGTTTATATTAGTATGTTTGGCAAGTATTGGACAAATAAAAAAATTATATTGGAACGGTTTTATTTTTACTCCAACTAACTCGTTTTTTCAGTTTTGTTACAGTTTTAACATCTGATTATGGGTGCGTTCCACTAATGACGTGATGCGGAATTCCGCATGCAAAATCTGCAATTTTGTAATCGCACTATAACGACAAAATTTATTGGATCACACCTTCATGGTGCGAATTGGCAAAAAGCGCCTTTTAGTGCTTTTTCGATTAGGATCCAACATACCAATTGTTCCAAATAGTAAAATCCGCAGCAAAATCAAATTTTTGCTATACTCGGTTGTATTTTGTTTACGTTTTCAAGCGATTTTGAGCAGTTCGTATGTTGATTCCTAACGAAAGGACACTAAAAAATGCGTATGGCGAATTTCGCAACAGTGAACCACCACATTCGGTCGTTCTAGTGACATTGCGGAATTCCGGAGTTCGCATACGGAATTCCGCATCATGTGAATCCGCATTATTCTTAAAATGATGAAATGGGTTTTTTATCAGCGTGAAAACCACGACACGTTTTTAACTCATATTTTAGCTTAGATTTACCATTATTTATAATAAACCTGTGTCTTTTTAACATCTGATTATAAGTGCGTGCCCCTTAATGCGGAATTCCGCATGAAAAATCCGCTATTCTGTAATCTCACTAAAATGACAAAATTTAGTGGTTCACAATCTACACACGTGAAATTGTCGATACAGATCGTTCTTATTGGTTGAGAATTAACGAATACCATCACTTGATTAGTCGATTTGTGACATTTGACGTATGAATTATGAATTGAATTGTCTTTCGAATACCACGCGTTCTCAAGTTATGTGGAAATTTTTTTCGGCAGTATCACTCGTGTTCAATGCAATGCTTGATAATAACACGAGTGCGTAGCACGAGCAAGCATACTCATAGCATAATGCTACTCAAGCATAATGAACATTCGGGATACTGACTGACCACCACAATTGTCGACATAACTTTGAGCACTAGTGGTATTACCTCGGGTATTACATATGAACATTTTTTGACAGTTTTCAATCAATTTAAGGTGGACTCACATGACGCTTAATTCCGCATCTTGTGAACCCATCTTTAAAATTTATGAACGGTTAGCGCAAAAATGATTGGCGACTATAAGTTGTTTGATGACTATTTTGTCCTCAAGTTTGCAATATCTGCCTTGTCATTTTTACAAATTACAAATGTTTTATAGTTATATTACCCTCGAGTTTTATGCAATTATCTGCTAAAATGTATATTTATGAAAAGAAGAAAATGACCACTTTCTAGTGCCCAATACATTTAAGTGTGACTGTGACTGTACATACTTAATTAACACCCTGTATGTAGAAATCCCGTGTAGGTACCCTAGGTACCTACAGGTGAGCGATCTTTTAAGTGTTCTGTATGTGATTATAAGTCTTCGAGGAAAAGTCACTTAGAGCATCATTTATTAATACATACAGGTGAGAAACCTTTTAAATGTACTGTATGCGATTATCAATCGTCATGGAAAAATGCCTTAAAGAGTCATTTATTAATACATACAGGTGAGAAACCTTTTAAATGCACTGTATGTGATTACACGTGTTCGCAGAAAGGTAGCTTAAAAAGTCATTTATCAGTACACACCGGTGAAAAACCTTTTAAATGTACTGTATGTGATTACACGTATTCGCAGAAAGGTAGCTTAAAAACTCATTTATCAGTACACACCGGTGAAAAACCTTTTAAATGTACTGTATGCGATTATAAATGTGCGGATAGAAGTACCTTAAAAAGACATTTAGTGATACACACCGGTGAAAAACCTTTTAAATGTAGTGTATGTGATTATACATGTGCGTGTAAAAGTAATTTAAAGAGACATTTATTGATACACACTGGTGAAAAACCTTTTAAATGTACTGTATGCAATTATAAATCTTCGGATAGAAGTTCTTTAAGAAAACATTTAGTGATACACACCGGTGAAAAACCTTTTAAATGTACTGTATGTGATTATACATGTGCGTCTAAAAGTAATTTAAAGAGACATTTATTGATACACACTGGTGAGAAACCTTTTAAATGTAATGTATGTGATTATGGATTTTTGCGGAAAAGTCACTTAAAGAATCATTTATCAGTACACACAGGCGGAAAACCTTTTAATTGTCCTGTATGTGATTATAAATATTCACGTAAAAGTGACTTAATGAGCCATTCATTAATACACACAGGTGAAAAACCTTTTAAATGCAATGAATGAGATTCTAAATTTTTGCATAAAAGTACCTTAAAGCGTCATTTATTAGTATGTCCTAATTGTTAGGATGGTTAAATTGAGTTTTCACACACCGATAATAATCAATCTTTCGATAGTAATTGCATATATTTATTTGACTAGTATCCTGAGCAAACAAGCATCGGTGTAGGTCTGAAATATCGAACCAAACAGGCTGCGTAAGTGTAAATATGTATATGCGACAAATGGGCAATGTTGTTTCAAAAACCCCAAAAACTACATGGTTCTCGAAATATTTCGGAAAAAGTGAAAACATTCTTTTCTCGCAATACAAAGAATTGTCTACTACTAAGAAATAGTTTATTAAATACAACTGTTGATTTTTGTAATTTGTTCAGATATCCTGGATAAGAGTTTGTATTTTTATTTTCATGCATTTGTATATTTTTTGTATTTCTTTTGTATCTGTTGAATAAATTAGAAAATAATTAAAAAGTGCTTTTTTCTAGCGAGCTGAATATGTTTAAAATATCTGCAATATGAAAACCTCACTTTTTACATCGGAGAATTTTCTAAAGCATCAGTAACAATAATTGTGAGTTCCACGTTCAACTTACTCTACTTCAGGGCGCACTGGATCTGCTCGAGTGCAGGTCGCACTGGCTCGGAATTTGTCTTTGCACTAGTGTACTGCAGATGATTTACACCAACACCATAAGTGAGTGAAAAGTTGACCAAATTAGAATTCATTATATTTGAATCATAAATTTAATTTTAAAAACAGTTTTTCATAACTTTTTATTAGATTCTTATAGTTGGCATTTGTTTATAATCAGAGAAAGTATTTAAAACATCGAGCGAACTCTCCAGTTGGGGTACGTTATGACTTCAAATTATGGTAAATGTTATTAAACATTATTTTGCAGGAGTGATGGAAGAAAAATTGCCGAAAGAAGTGTTACCGAAACCGTAAGGTTGACGAATTGATTTCAAAGTTATGGTATTTAATTCTGAAGCTGTACAACAAGCTGCAGGTCGACGAAGTATTACATGGAATCATTTTAAAAACTTAATTCAAACGCTTTCATGTATCACATTCAATGTGAATTGCTCTCGAATTTCACACACTTTGTAAACGTTCATCTGTCGATTGCTGTTGACCCCATAGAAATGCAAGCGCATAAACAGCATCTTAAAAAAATTAAGAAAAAGTAGCCGGCACATGTGAATTTTAATAAGTATAACTTTTTTATCTGTTTCGTTCCGAGTAGTGAATTTTTGTAGAAATTGTGTTTAGGTGATGAGTACCTATAATAGTTCGTTCAGTATATATTTTGTCTCGCATGATCAACTTTTGTATTTGTTATCTTGTTCTAACGCATAGCTATTCAATAATTACTTTTACATGACGACTTATAAAACCTATAAGAGATTTTGTATTAAAGCCAATGGCGCTAATAATTACTGTTATTTGCATTGTGCTTAAAATTAATAATACAGCGTCAATTTTTGTTACCAATTTATGATCCTAAGTTTTTAATTATCACTCGTTTGTTAGTACTGATCACCTCTAATTGAACATTTTTGTGTCACGTATCTAGCTCGACAAGGCTAGTTTACTGGTGGAACACAATTTTAAAGTTGTACTTGTTATTTCGATAGCTGTTATTTGATTTTGAATTTGTGCATACTGTAAATGATATACTTATCGTTCTACAAATGGCAACTAAAGTACCTATAGTATATAAATTTGAATAACTTATTCTTAAATAATGAGTTTTTGAAGTATTTGAAGCACGTGCAACATAAAGTATTTTTTTACTAATTGCACCTCTGTTTTATGTCTTTTTGGTAGTATTCTTAAAACAACGAAAAGAAATGTTATTATTTTAATTCGTTACATAGTATTTTAGTCTAATGCGTTTTTTTCGATCATTTATTAATACACGAATTGTTAAACGTTTATATGTTGTTTTTCTTACGGAGCTAGCTGGTTTTTCATTCCTCGTTGAAATTTTATTTGCTGTCTAAAACTAGAAAACTCTTTGGTCATTAACACTTTCGCGGCCAGGGCGGTCACTAGTGACCGCTGCTATGATGTTCCGTACAGGCCACGGCGGTCACTTAGTGACCGCTACGATATAGGGTAGTAGTAGATGTAGGGTAGGATTTGATCATTTTTTTCAAATTGTAGCTTGGCCGCGAAAGTGTTAAATTACCAACTGTCTCAATACGTACTCATGCGAAAACCTGACCTTTATTGTTTGAAATAATAATTTATCATATTAATTAATAAAATACAAAGTGCTAAATGTCTTTATTGTAGAAGTTTAGTACTTTGTGTTTTATTATTTAAAATGATGAAAATTATTATTAATTTCGAAATTTACAAAATGCGGACTTTCGCTTTAGTAAAAACCACGCCCACGGTGGCGCTGCAAACAATTCCGCAATTGCTAACATGAGTTATGCAACAGCAATTGACCACCAAGTATGATAATAATATAATAATCAGTGATAATAATTGATAATCAGTTGCGAAAGGAAAACCACTAGTAAATGTCAACCGCTTTCTGTAAGGATAAGATAATAAATTAGATTATAAAGATGCGTAAACAATTTAGTGTTTGTAATAATTATTCGAATTGACCAGCGGCTTTTAACGACGAAAATGTACCTCCACGTGGTTTACAACCTCACATTGGCAAATTTGAAATTTATATGTACGAAGATAACTATAGATAACTAATCAAGGTTAAAAATAAATTAAAACATTTTATCGAAGCGAATTAATAGGAAATTACGTATTAGGTACTTAATAACAAAGATACGTGGACTTGCCAATCAAAACTTATCCGGTAGGTACTACGGCTGTTTTCGTCAACTTTCAACGATGTTTTGAAACAAACCACTAAACTAACCGTATCTTTCAGTTACCAGATACCAGGACAGGAAAATAAAAACAAGACAACACACTCGACCACACAACACCTCGTGGGTTCTAACTTCTAACCATTAGACGATCACGTCCTAAGCTGTACGGAATGACGTGAAATGCCATGAAATTGTATATCGGGGATGATTGCAAAGTATGCTGTCGTGTTCATGTCGTGTGAAGCACGAGGAACCTTCATCTGACGAGTGACAATTATGACGATCTGTAAGTAATTTAATTAGTAGGTTTAATTAATTAAGGGTAGGTTCGATTCCACTTGGCTATCGAGTACCGTCTTTGGGAGCGATTACAATCAGGCTTTTATGGCTCTGATGTTGGTAGAATTGGGGCCCTCGGGCTGCTACATGGTTCGTAGGATTTTACCTACTAGGTATCGGCAGAGTTCCTTCTGGTTGCTTGTTTGCTGGCTGAACTTCTGGAACTAACTCAAGGGGGGTTCAGGGAGGTTTTCCTCTGATGCCGGGGAACAGGGGATGTTGCCAACGCCAGGCTACTGGTTGCTAGGACCAGCTCTCGGGGACTCCTGCGATCGGATTTTGTATCGACGGGGAACAGGGGAGGTCGCCAACGCCAGGCGACTGCTAGCTAAGACCAGCTCTCAGGGACTCAATTATTTCTGTGTGAAGCACGTCTATTAATTAATATGTTTTAAAACTATTTGTTGTACGTCTGGGAAATTTACGGCCAATCGCGAGCGATCCCTTCTCTTTGTTACTTTTGAAATTTTATCTCCCACTAAAAATATCGATCGGGTTTCTTCCCGCCATTTGCATGTTATTTGAATTTTACCTATGAAATATCGAATGTATTGACTAATGTAAATTATTTTTAGGCTAGAGCTTTCCGGGTGGTTTCAAATGAAGGAGGACAATTTATTATCACCTCAAAAGTTTTTAAAAGGCTGAAAAATGAAACTTGAAAGGGGTAGGAACGTTTGAAGATTTGGCTTAACCATACTTTTTTCTCTCGGAGGACAACACTTTCTATAACAATGGATTGTGACTTATTGTAAAGCGATCAAATGATTTGGATAAGCTACTTTTATGTTTTAATGGTCTGATTTACTCTTACAAGGAACTGTGCTGCTAAATTTGGACTATTGAAAAGATTGCATCTTTCGATAGTGGACTGGGTACTCGTAGCCGAACATACATTTTCCGATAAAATGCACACTGAATTTTATGAATGCATCAAAAATTCACCGTTACAATTCGTGAAATTATGAAATGGGTTTCTCACCAGCGTAAAAACCACGACACGACACAAAAGGTTTTTCACCTGTGTGTATTGATAAAAAATTATCATTGAAGTGTTGAAGCAGACACGTATAAACGCATATATCACATTCAAATGTTTTTTTATCAGTGTGTACCAATGTACGTTTCTTAACTCATCTTTTAGCTTAGATTTACCATTGTTTATAATAAGTCTGTGTTCATTTAACGTCTGATTATGAGTGCGTTCCACTAATGACATGATGCTGAATTTCGGATTAAAAATCCGGAATTCCGTGATCTCACTAAAACGACAAAATTTACTGGTTCACACCTTCATGGTGCGAAATCTGCAAAAAGCGTCTTTTAGCGCTTTTTTACTTCGGAGCGGGTTTTTCACCAACGTGAAAAACCACGACAAAAGGTTTTTCACCTGTGTGTATTGATAAAAAATTATCATTGAAGTGTTGAAGGAGACACGTATAAACGCATATATCACAATCAAATGTTTTTTATCAGTGTGTACCATTGTTTATAATAAATCTGTGTACATTTAACATCTGATTATAAGTGCATTCCACTAATGACATGATGCGGAAACTCACTAGAACGACAAAATTTAGTGGGTTACTCCTTCATGGTGCGAAATCAGCAAAAAGCGTCTTTTAGTGTCTTTTTAGTTCAGGGCCAACATACCAACTGCTAAAAATAGCAAAATGTGCGACAAAAAGAAATTTTAGCTTGGCTTGGTTGTTTTGTGTTTACGTTTCGAAGTGATTTTGGGCAGTTGGTATGTTGGTTCCTAACGAAAAGTCACTCAAAAATGCGTATTGCGAATTTCGCAACAGTGAACCACTACATTCGGTCGTTCTAGTGACATTTTTCGCATACGGAATTCCGCATCATGTCTGCATTATTGGTAAAATTACGAAGTGGGTTTTTCACGCCACTTAAAAGGTGTTTCACCTGTGTATTGATAAAAAATGATCATTGAAGTGTTGTTTCCGCAGAGACGTATAAATGCATATACCATCACATTTATATGTTTTTTTTCAGTGTGTACGAATATACGTGTTTTAACTCATCTTTTAGCTGAAATTTACCATTGTTTATAATAAATCTGGAACTGGTTGAGAGAAGGAAGGCGGCGTCAGCCGTAAAATCCTACAATTATATATATAATAAATCTGTGTCCATTTATCACATAATCATACACGTTAAATGTAGCTACAAATAAACTGGTGAAGAGCTCCTTAACCCTTACAGTAGCAACCTATTTTTTGTACCTTCTTTACTACCATTTAATACCATAACGATTTTAAGGCTTTGTTTAATGTAAAATTACCAATTCTATAATTTTAAAATGTACTTGATTCTTGTTGACAATTAATAAAACCAAAATTATGAACAAAAACTTTTTTTAAATGTTTGAATACCATTTAACCCTTACAGTATCAACCTGGGTGCAAACGCACCCCAGGCTTAATTTTTTTAATAAAAAATAGATGTTTGGAACTTATTTTATGTCCTTTCTTTTCAGTAGCTTCTTATAATTGATTTTTAAAGTAGGTACATGCCATTGCAAATTGTCTAAAATTTTAAGTAGATGAAGAGAAAAACATTTCAAGCATAGGGTGCACGTACACCCCAGTTGGTAGTTAACCCTTTCGCTGCGTATCTAAACGTAGAAATCTTACATGCAAAAAATTTCTTTATAACAATATTCAACGAATGAGAAAAAAATGAATTTAGGCCATTTCGACCGAATATAAAGCGAAAAATCCAAACGATCAAAACCATAGTTAGTTCTGATGTCTATAAATGTGCGGATACCATAAATACATTTCTACTGTATCGCGGAACAAATCCAAGGCATATTTAAACCCAATAACTGTCTGACGCCAAATGGCGTCCTCCGCACATATTAAGGAATAGGTTGGACGCCAATTGGCGTCATCCGCAGCGAAAGGGTTAAGCGTGATGAATTTTTTTAAATTACGGGGAATCTCTTAATAATCTGAAACTGCAAAAATATCGTTGTAGGGAATTTTTTAACAGTTTCGTATCACGCATTTATATTAGTTCAGTTTCGCTGCAACGTGTTGGGTTCTTGTCAAACTTAACTACCAACTGGGGTGTACGTGCACCGCATGCTTAAAAATATTTTTTTCTCTTCATCTACTTAAAATTT
The DNA here is from genome assembly GCA_950108345.1 of Malthinus flaveolus. Taxonomy (NCBI): domain Eukaryota; kingdom Metazoa; phylum Arthropoda; class Insecta; order Coleoptera; family Cantharidae; genus Malthinus; species Malthinus flaveolus. Next base: position 10,958,600 of record OX467289.1, read on the forward strand.
TAGACAATTTGCAATGGCATGTATTTTAAAAATCAATTATAGGAAGCTACTGAAAAGAAAGCGCTTAAAATAAGTTCCAAACTTCTATTTTTTGTAAGAAAATTAAGCCTGGGGTGCGTTTGCACCTCAGTTTGTACTGTAAAGGTGTGATTTCGTTGCAACGTCCAGCGGTCGCGGCTGGACGCGACGTCCAGCAGTCGAGCACTGCTACAATGCACTTTAATGTAAGTAAAGAGAGAAGCAGTGCTCGACTGCTGGACGTCGCGTCCGGCCGCAACCGCTAGACGTTGCAACAAAATCGCACCTTTAGGGTTAAATGAAAAGGCTTCTCACCAATGTGAACTAATAAAAAATGACTTTACAATTGAGTTTTCCGCCACACGTATACAGAACATTTGAAAGGCTTCACAACAGCATGTATTAATAGGAAATGATCCTTCAACTATGCTTTACACTGCATTTCATTTTTCTTCCCTTTTCAACATTTAATTTATTATTATACTACTTTTATGGCTAGCAATGGAGTACCTCGATGTTTCACTTTCGATTGTAATAGTCTTGCCAAAACAATAATGTCGAATTACGTGGAAAGGGGGGGGAGAAAAAATTTAATTTCTCGAGAAAAAAAATGTAATCAATTTAAATGTATTTACCTAATTAGTATTAATATTAAATGTGAACTGACAATTTGTGTAAGTCCCAGACAGGTCTAACGGGAAATGCTCTTTAGCTATTGTTTCCACAACACTAATGCACTCAGTTTCAATTCTTTTAATTTTGTCACTTTTTTTCTGTACGTCGATGGAACTTTCGCGTGTATTAGCTGTTTCGATGTTATCGCTTGGAGAATCTGCTCTATCTCCCGCAAAAACAATGCAAGGTTTTCTCACACGTCTTCTCAAATCCAAAATGTCTATACCTGGTGCATTCCCTTGCAATGCAGACGACGTTCGACGAAACGAATGACCGGTGTATTCAATTGCGTTTGGAAGTTTCAGGAATTTTGCTATTTCAAACGGAATTTTAGAAATCGTATGTCTACCCACTACCTGATTAACACATTTCCCTCGTTCGTACCGATAGAAAAAGCGTCTATCTTGTGCATTTTTAGGTCGAAGTTCCATGTAGCTTTGAACTAACGTCATCCAGTGATTTTGATCTTCTCCATTCGTTATCACAAATTTTCTAGGCACATTGTTTTTTGTTGAAAGAATTTGGACCATTATGATGTCATTTTTACGTTTCACATCCTGCACTTTTATGTTATATAGCTCGTCCGAGCGGCACGCACCACCTACTCCAAAAATTGCTACCACTTTCTTCATCAGATATATTTCATCTGGGGCTTCTAGTAAAAATTTCGTAATATTATCTCGTGTAAATACCTGCGACTTGCGGGGTTGATATCCGTCGTTTTCTCTCTTGAGGAACGCTTTTAAACGCTCAAACTCGGATATATCTATGTTTTTGTTAAGATAAATTGTCGATTTGAGCATGGAATACTCGGACCATAGGCTAGCGGGAGATTTCAATATGTTTGATTTTTCCAAAAAGTACGCCAATAACACATCTTCTGTTATTTCAACAACATCCTTCGTACCACACCATTTCATAAAGTTTTCAAAGGCCTGGTTGTAACGTTCTTTTGATTTGGTCGGCAACGTGACACTCTCGCTTTCCACCTCTTGAATTGAATCCATTTCTGAGGAAAATAGAGTTTATTCACAAATTTATAGGTTAAAGTGAATTAATTTGACAATAACGCCTACTTGTTCGCTTACACAACATAAGGACGCTGTTTTACCGTGGTGCTCACAACCTCATAATTTTCAGTCACAAATTAAATATCAGAGGCAAAAATTTAATACATTACAGTCATTACACGAACCGTAAGTTCTTTTTAGGCTTTGAGTGATCTTGCCAACCTCGGCTTCGCCTCGGTGGCAACATATCCCCTCAGCAAAGTGTATAAAGTGTGCAAAATGAGTATAAACGCAAATTGTCTAAAATTTGATCTTTCGGTTACCATTTTTATGGGTTCGCCTTTAAATAATTACTTCGATGCACTTTTTTGGTGTTCAAATACACCCAAAAATGCAATAAAACTAATGCATTTAATAAATGTTGTGAAAAGCCCTTAAAAAAGCAATAAACACAATCTTACCTACGTCCGAAAGGTCATCCAACGTTTGTTCTTCTTTGACATCTTCACACGTAACTGCAATTGATTAATTACATTAAAAGTAAAAGTCATCGGAATACTTACAAATAGGTTCTTCTTTGATTGTTATTTCGTCATCGTCGTCCATGTCCATAATAATGATAAATTAAAAGTTTAAAAACATAACCCTACTACATACTACAGTGGGTCGACCGTTAGGGTGCGTTCGGGGAGCTCGCTTTCACGCTATTATCCCTGCGTTCGGGGAGCTCGCTATTAGTACTAATAGCACGATTTTGCCGTTCGGAGAGCTCGCTTTCAACGCTATGAAAGCTTTCGTGACGTCACGGTTCCAGTACGTAAACTTATGCGTCAAACGCTTAAAAGCCTCCCCGAACGCACAGTAATACGTCATAATAGCGTGTGGTGCTAATAGCGTGAAAGCGAGCTCCCCGAACGCACCCTATGACGTATTATGCTACGTTTACCCTGCGTTCGGGGAGCTCGCTATTAGTACTAATAGCACGATTTTGCCGTTCGGGGAGCTCGCTTTCAACGCAATAAAAGCTTTCGTGACGTCACTGTTCCAGTACGTAAACTTATGGGTCAAACGCTAAAAGCCTCCCCGAACGCACAGTAATGGTACGTTTAGATACCGTCGTTTCGACGTCGTCGTTTCGACTGCGCGCAGCTATAACGTCAAAACGCCACAACGCCGGATTTTTGGTAACTATTTTCGACGTTTTTGCAGTGCAGCGTCATGGCGATGTATGCAGGCGGCAAATACAAATTCACTCGTGTGGATCTTTAAGTTAAGGAGTTAACAACTACTATAAAACTGTTAATATTTTCAGTAAAACATAGTTAAACTATATAGATAAGTCTTCGTTATTAATTTGCGCTTATTTATATAAAAATTAAAAAAAAAAAAAAAACGAAAAGAAGAGTATGGGTGAAAAATAGAATAAAAATCGAAATAGTTCATAATCTTCTTTCGGAATTGAATATTGATAACAGTAACTTGAAAGATATTTAAAGAAATTTAAAAACAACAAACATAACCTAACAACGCTGAAACGACGACGTCGAAAATTCAACCAGATGAACTGTTCGTCGTCAACGCAGCGTCGTGCTCACGCGGTCGTACGGCAGTACGGCGTTTTCTGTACTAACCAATCAGAACGCAGAATACGATTTGAGATATTCAAGGACGACTGCGTGACCACGACGCTGCGTTGACGACGAACAGTTCATCTGGTTCAACTTTCGACGTCGTCGTTTCAGCGTTGTTAGGTTATGTTTGTTGTTTTTAAATTTTTTTAAATATCTTTCAAGTTACTGTTATCAATATTCAATTCCGAAAGAAGATTATGAACTATTTCGATTTTTATTCTATTTTTCACCCATACTCTTCTTTTCGTTTTTTGTTTTTTTAAATTTTTTTATATAAATAAGCCCAAATTAATAATGAAGACTCATCCATTTTGTTTAACTATGTTTTACTGAAAATATTAACAGTTTTATAGTAGTTGTTAACTCCTTAACTTAAAGATACACACGAGTGAATTTGTATTTGCCGCCTGCATACATCGCCATGACGCTGAACTGCAAAAACGTCGAAAATAGTTACCAAAAATCCGGCGTTGTGGCGTTTTGACGTTATAGCTGTGCGCAGTCGAAACGACAGTATCTAAACGTAACATAAGAAGGATCCAGCAGGCTGACTAGGTACTTAGGACCACGGAACATCCCAATATAGGACTGACTCATCAATCCAGGCCCGTATACAGATATCCTATGGATCCAAAATCCGGTTTTTCGGAATGTTACCAGAAAATCCGAATGTAGTGGTTTATGATACGTTTAGATACCGTCGTTTCGACTGCGCGCAGCTATAATGGTACGTTTAGATACCGTCGTTTCAACGTTTATTTTGCTAGCTTATTTTGAGCAGTTGATATGTTGGCTCCTAACGAAAAGTGACTACAAAACGCGGATTGCAAATTTCGCACCTTGTCAACTACTACATTTTGCCGTTCATCATTTGAATTCCGCAAAATCCGTTAAAATTGCATTACATTACTACAAATTCTGAACCAGTACGACCTGCACTACATCAGATCCGGTGCGCGCTGAAGTGCAGCAAGTGCGCAAGTGCGACTTGGAAGTCACTATTGTTGCTTTCGAAGGTTCTCCTATGTGAAAAGTGAGGTTTTCGTATTACAGATATTTTAAACACATTGAGCTCGTCCTAGACGTTAGAAAAAAAAACACTTTTTCATTATTTTGTTCTAATTTAATCAACAGATACAAATGAAATACATAAAATATACAAATATGTACATAGAAATAAAAATACAAATTCTTATCCTGGACAACTGGATAATAATTCAAAAATCAATAATCGAAAAATCCATTAACCATCCTAACAATTAGAACATACTAATAAATGACGCTTTAAGGCACTTTTACGTAAACATTTATAATCGCATACATTACATTTAAAACGTTTCTCGCGTGTGTGTACTAATAAATGATCCTTTAAGCTATATTTCCGCCAAAATTTACAATCGCATACAGTACATTTAAAAGGTTTTTCATCGGTGTGTATCAATAAATGTGTTCGTAAGGAATTTCTATTCGAAGATTTATAATCGCATACAGTGCATTTAAAAGGTTTTTCACCTGTGTGTATTAATAAATGACTCTTTAAATCATCTTTCCGCAAACATTTATAATCGCATACAGTACATTTAAAAGGTTTTTCACCGGTGTGTATCAATAAATGTCTCTTTAAGGTACCACTATGCGAAGATTTATAATCGCATACAGTACATTTAAAAGGTTTGTCACCGGTGTGTACTGATAAATGACTTTTTAACTTACTTTTCTGCGAACATTTAAATTCACATACACTACATTTGAAAGGTTTTTCACCTGTATGTATTAATAAATGACTCTTTAAGTTACTTTTAAGCGAACATTCATAATCACATACACTACATTCAAAAGGTTTTTCACCGGTGTGTACTGATAAATGACTTTTTAACCTACTTTTCTGCGAACATTTAAAGTCACATACACTACATTTAAAAGGTTTTTCACCTGTATGTATTAATAAATGTCTCTTTAAGGTACCACTATGCGAAGATTTATAATCGCATACAGTACATTTAAAAGGTTTTTCACCGGTGTGCATCAATAAATGTCTCTTTAAGGTACCACTATGCGAAGATTTATAATCGCATACAGTACATTTAAAAGGTTTTTCACCGGTGTGTACTGATAAATGACTTTTTAACTTACTTTTCTGCGAACATTTAAATTCACATACACTACATTTGAAAGGTTTTTCACCTGTATGTATTAATAAATGACTCTTTAAGTTACTTTTCAGCGAACATTCATAATCACATACACTACATTCAAAAGGTTTTTCACCGGTGTGTACTGATAAATGACTTTTTAACCTACTTTTCTGCGAACATTTAAAGTCACATACACTACATTTAAAAGGTTTTTCACCTGTATGTATTAATAAATGTCTCTTTAAGGTACCACTATGCGAACATTCATAATCACATACACTACATTTAAAAGGTTTATCACCTGTATGTACCAGTAAGTGACTCTTTAGCCTACTTCTATGCGAACATTCATAATCACATACACTACATTTAAAAGGTTTATCATCTGTATGTACCAGTAAGTGAATCTTTAGGCTACTTTTATGCGAACACGTGTAATCACATACAGTACATTTAAAAGGTTTCTCACCTGTATGTATAAATAAATGACTCTTTAAGTGATTTTTCCGCGAACATTTATAATCGCATACAGAACATTTAAAAGGTTTCCTGCCTGTGTGTACTAATAAATGACGCTTTAAAGTACTTTTCTGCGAACATTTGTAATCACATACACTACATTTGAAAGGTTTTTCACCTGTATGTACCAGTAAGTGACTCTTTAAGTGATTTTTCTGCGAACATTTATAATCGCATACAGAACATTTGAAAGGTCGCTCACCTGTGCGTACTATTAAATGTTTTTTCAAGTTACTTTTTGGCAAAAGTTTATTACTACTTGCACATTTATTCGTAATACGTTTGGTCGGCTTCTTGTTATGAGTTTGTACGTGAGCGATTAAACTTGACTTATTGGAACACTTAAAATCGCAATCATAGCAATAGTATACTCCGTCGCTTTCTAAACTACTTTCATCATTTCGTTCTTCCTTTTCTATTTTGAAACTTTCTTGAACATACTCCTCGATATCGTGTTCTTCTATTTTAATCGACCCTTAAAATTGTTATACTTAGTAGCACTTGTACCGAAACGAATACACAAATTCTTACCCGCATCCGATAGATTATCGGAACAAACTTCTTCTTTAATAGCTTCATCTGCAACACGTTAATTACAGTTATAACCCAAACATGTTGTTCTTACCTACTTAAAGCGTCGAGGTCATTAGCTTGAACTTCTTTTTTGATCATTATTTCCATATTGTTTTATTACAACCATTTACAACGGAAATTTTAGAAATAAAACAATGTAAAAGAATTAAAAGAATACACCCAACGTCGCAGGTCGCAGGATAGATGAGACATCTACGAATCTACCCACGGATATCTACGAATCTACGCCGTAAGTGTATCCCTGCGTTCGGGGAGCTCGCTTTCAACGCTATGAAAGCTTTTGTGACGTCACTGTTCCAGTACGTAAACTTATGGTACGTTTAGATACCGTCGTTTCGACGTCGTCGTTTTGACTGCGCGCAGCTATAACGTCAAAACGCCACAACGCCGGATTTTTGGTAACTATTTTCGACGTTTTTGCAGTGCAGCGTCATGGCGATGTATGCAGGCGGCAAATACAAATTCACTCGTGTGTATCTTTAAGTTAAGGAGTTAACAACTACTATAAAACTGTTAATATTTTCAGTAAAACATAGTTAAACAAAATGGATAAGTCTTCGTTATTAATTTGCGCTTATTTATATAAAAATTAAAAAAAAAAAAACGAAAAGAAGAGTATGGGTGAAAAATAGAATAAAAATCGAAATAGTTCATAATCTTCTTTCGGAATTGAATATTGATAACAGTAACTTGAAAGATATTTAAAAAAATTTAAAAACAACAAACATAACCTCACAACGCTGAAACGACGAAGTCGAAAGTTCAACCAGATGAACTGTTCGTCGTCAACGCAGCGTCGTGGTCACGCAGTCGTCCTTGAATATCTCAAATCGTATTCTGCGTTCTGATTGGTTAGTACAGAAAACGCCGTACTGCCGTACTGCCAAAACGAAGGTATCTAAACGTAGCATTATGTGTCAAACGCTAAAAGCCTCCCCGAACGCACAGTAATACGTCATAATAGCGTGTGGTGCTAATAGCGTGAAAGCGAGCTCCCCGAACGCACCCTATGTGTACGTAAGTGTTATGTGTCTATGTGATCTACGCCCTTGAATTGTTGGTTATGTAGACACCACACGCTAATTAAGTTTTTAAATTCGATGAATTTAATTTACAAACTTTATTTATTTATTTGAACCAAAATGTCCGTGTTACGGTTACAATTGACAACTTAAGAACTAACTTTAAAAATAACAATTACATGTATTTATAACTTTCCTAATCTAAAGACTTTGTACAAAAATACAATTAGTATTAGAGTGCTTAAATTAGAAAGTAAGTTCATAGTTTAAAGGCTAAATAAGTATAAGAAAATAATAACAAGTGATTAGGAATAGTAAATAATGAATGAATAATAATAATATAATATATCGATAAACATATTTAGATACAGTTACTGATTATATAACTCCTCCCTCCTTAAATCAGAAAACAATACTGAGATGTTGTTTTCTTCCTTGGTGAGTGATTCCTCTCCTGTAATCGGTTTGACTTGGGTTTTCCAAATTTTACCTTTATAGATGTAAAGTATGATGATACCCACAATTATGATTATTAAGATAGAAAGAACTACATATGTTGTAGTTCCGCTGTGGTATTCGATTGTGGTTTCTGGTCGTATTATGTGTAATGCTTGATTTTGTATTTTATGAATATCGTCCATATTAATGTTGGACAGGTGAATATACGTAAAATTTGAAGTTCTTGGAATGTTCTTCATGTCAATACTTGGCAAAATAAAAGGTTTCCCTTTAATAACATTTTCTTCATTGTTAAATTTAACTTTGTCCGTGGAAATTTCACAATTTTGGGGAATCGTGATTAAAGTTGGGTCTTCTATCACGAGGTATCCATTATTAACACAAGTTTTTCGAATCTTCATAGGTATAACTTTTGGTATGATTAAGATGTGGTTACCATTTATCTGTTCGTAGACGTCATTAGCAAAATGAATTGATGATAGTCGGCATCTATCGGTTTTAATTTGTTTGATAAGAGGTACTATACAATCTTCTTTATTTAGAAATAACCTTTTATGGCATATGTAGATGTTTTCTACATTTAAGTATTGTTCTTCATTGTATTGATGTTCTAAGGTTCCGAGTAATAGGTACGGTTTAGGTGGGATAATCGTTAAATTTTTAATAGGAATAGGATATAAATGGAAATAATCAAAGATTTCTGAATCAAAAACAGGCATGTTAATTATAAAAATAATTTTCTCCTCGAGAAAAGAAATCTGAACATCGGCTAATTGGTAATAAGAGATTATATTTCTGAAGTTGATAGTTTTATTGATCCCATATAATTCTTTTAGGTTTTCTATTATTATTTTAAGTTCATTTATCGAAATTATTGAATTATGTAATAATTTTAATCTAGCGAATACTATTGCATTTTCTAGATCATCCAGAAACAGTATTAAATTTTGAATATTGAGAATTATCAAATCAAGAGTGTTTTGAGCTCGAATAAAGGCTGAAATATTATCAAAAGATCTTCTCAAATTATCTCCAAGGTGATTTAACCTGGTTTCTATAAGCTGTTGATTTTTATTTAAAATGGTGATTGTTTTATTATAATTGTTTATTAATTCTTTAGTTAAAGAAGTTTGCAATCGAAGTTGATTACTAATAGAATTTTGATTTTGACTTAAAGTTTTTAAAGCATTTTCATATTTTATTTCATCATCCGAACTTAAAGTGCCAAAAAGGAATTTCGATGCTTTGCCTACAAGGTCAAATAATCCTCTTTTGTTTCTTTTAATATTATAAGGTATCAAATTAGTTAGTTTATTATTTGCAATTGAAATTAGATAATCGGTATGAGATAATAGATTTCCTAAAGCATTTCTATAAGTGTCAAGAGTCTTTACATACGAAGAATCGTTTAAGTTTTTTCCAATCGTTTTCTTATATTCTTCGCAATTACTTAATAATTTAGTCAAAGGTGCTGTTTCTACGTAGTGTATAAACGAATGCTGAAACTCAATAATTCTACTAGTTCCCAAGTGAAATGGTAAAATCGGGGATTCGATTTTCATTACTCCTACATCTGTATATTGACAGTTATTATTCTTGAACAAAAGTAGATATTGAAGGAACGTCGTTAAGACGACATTCATTCCCATTTTCCTGTAACAATACATTTGTATAAGTTTTCCTAGGTTTTTTCATTTTTGATTTGTGATAAATGCCTATGTTAGTTATCAATTTTTGTTTTTTATCTGCGACTATTTGAGTTTCTTTAAATTTTGGTTTTGCTTTGTTTCGTTCATTAGTCACGATGTAAGCCAAATTGTCTTTTTTATATGATAAAGGTTCTTGTCGATTAGAGTTTAATTTATTAATGATTTTCTCCTTAGTTTCACTGTTTTTAATTTTTATATTATTATATAAAGCCTTAACTTTTTCTTTATGGTTTTGTATGTAATTAGCAATAATCTTTTCATCAGACAATTCAAAAGGGTCATCTGACTCAATGTGACCTTTAATTACCTGGAAAGGTGTAAATCCGGTGACCGAATGAATAGCATTGTTATAACTCATTATTGCATAATTAATTAGGGAATTAATATCTTCCTGGGGTTTATCAATTTTCAAACAGCGAATTTCTTCAGCTAAAGTGGAATGAAACCTCTCAACTGGTGAGTTGCTGTTGGAATTTTTTGCAGTAGTGTAATGGAGTTCTATTTTGTGTAATTTACAGAAATCTTCCAGAGAATTGTTTTTAAATTCACATCCACGGTCAGTGGTAATTTTATGTGGAATGCCATGATGTGAGATGAATTTAATTAATTCATTGATAACGTTGATTGTATGTAAAGATTGAATAAAGTATGCTTGACCATACCTAGAGAATGAGTCTAATATAGTCAGATAAGAATTATTCAAAATTTTAAAAGTATCTATGTGAATATGTTCGAATGGTTTGCTAGAAGTTGGAGTTAGGTTAAATTTTAATTTTGGGGGTTGCCTGTCGTATTTAGCTTTTTGACATGTTGCGCATGAATTAACATAATTGGTGATTTCTTTTATCATATCTGGCCAATAATAGTTTCTTTTTAAAGATAGGTGCATTTCATTAATTCCTTTATGACAGGTTTTACCATCGTGGTGGTATTGTATTTTTAGTTTTTGTTCTTCAATGTCAGTTACATCTTGTAGTATGTTAGTGGTTTGAAGTAATCGATAAGAAGAATCTTTGAAATATTTCTGAAGAGTAGAAATGAATAAGGGAATCAAATCGATTGTTTTAAAAAACAAAGCATGTAGTTCTTTTGGATTAATATAGTGTTTTATTAAATTGATAACGTTTGACTCTACATTAGATCGCGGTATAGAAATCAGTAATCTTTTTTTATCGAATATGTTCAAATTTTGTACATGCAAATTGAAGCTGTCTTCACTAAAAGAAATTACTAATTGATTCTTATATAGATTTAAAGGCTTATCTGTAATTGGAATTTCTAAGATAGGATTTTCTATAGATGAATGAACTGTTTCATTGGTATCAATCAATCGATCAGGTGGCTTAATTTGAATATCAGAAAGAATATTTAATTTGTCAGATTTAGTAGATTCAGATTCATTAAGGGTAACAATTTCAGAGGGAGGTGATAAGCTATATGGAATAGGTATAAAAAATTTTTTTATGGTCTCCTCTATGTCTCCTACATTGTTAGTAATCGATTCATTTTCTTCATTTTCTAGGACGTTAATCTCTATTCGTGAAAGTGCGTCGGCATTTGTATTTAATTTACCCTTCTTGTACTCTATCTTGTAGTCAAATTCCTCTAACTTTAATCTCCACCTTACCAGTCGCGAGTTTGGTTCTTTTAAATTGAAGAGCCATTGAAGAGGTTTATGGTCTGTCATTATTGTGAACTTCCGACCAAACAGATATGGTCTAAAATATTTCGTAGCCCATACTATTGCGAGAAGCTCTTTTTCTATGGTACTATAGTTAATTTCAGCGGGATTAAGCGTTCTTGAAGCATAAGCAACAGGTAAATCTTTACCTACGGATCCCTGACTTAAAATTGCACCTACGGACAGATTTGAAGCGTCCGTGGTCAGAATAAATGGCTTATTAAAATCGGGATACTGGAGGATAGGATCATTACATAAAATATTCTTACAAAGTTCAAAGGATCTTACAAATTCTTCGGTGTGTTCGATTTTTTCACCTTTCTTTAAACATTTAGTAAAAGGTTTAGTTATTTTTGCAAAATTTTTTATAAATCGACGATAATATCCTAACAATCCTAGAAACGATTTGATATCTTTTACAGTCTTGGGGATAGGGAAGTGCTGTATAGCCTGAATCTTTTTAGGGTTTGGTTTAATACCTTCCGGTGTTACCACATGTCCTAAAAATTCAACTTCCTTTCGTAAGAACTCAGACTTATCTAATTGAATTTTAAACTGTGATTTTCTGAGTTTGTCAAATATTAACCTTAAATTAGAAATATGTTGCTGTAATGATGTTGAAAATACAATAATGTCGTCCATGTAGACGAAACAAATTTTATCTCTTAAATCCTTTAATATATTGTCCATTACCCTTTGAAACGTAGCAGGTGCGTTTTTCAGCCCGAATGGCATCCGCACGTATTCATAATGCCCATTTTCCACATTAAACGCAGTTTTAGGTATGGATTGAGGATCCATTTCAATCTGATGAAACCCGGAAGCTAAGTCTAATGTAGTAAAATATTGACACTTGCCAAGTTTATCTAAAATATCTGTAATATTAGGAAGCGGGTACCTGTCATCAATTGTCTTTTCATTAATTTTTCGGTAATCTACTACGATTCGCCATTTTTGTTTTCCACTTGAGTCTAATTTTTTAGGCACTATCCAAATAGGTGAGCTCCATGGGCTTTCTGAAGGTCTTATAATCCCATCTTCTAACATTTTACCTATTTGTCTTTTTACTTCAGGTTTATGGATGAAAGGATATCTGTATGATTTTGTATGCGTTGGTATCTCGTCTGACATCTTTATTGCATGTTTTATTTGATTCGTGAAACTTAGTTTTTCGTTGTCGTAATGAAAAATATCGGAAAATTCTTTACATATGTTAATTATGGAATTTTTTTCTTCTTCATTCAGATGATCGACTCGGATTAATTTATTTATATCGTTACGATGATTATAAGTGGGTTCACATAAATTTAAATTTCGAAAATCTTCCATAACAAAAATATGAAATTGATCTTTTTCGGAGTCCGGAAAAGAGGCAACTTCGATGGGTTTATTCAAGGTAGTTGTAATTCGCGAGTTTGTACTATTGTGAATTTCTACGAATGCGAGATAATTTTTCGCAACACTTAAGTTTTCTGGAATAACAAGTCCGTTGAGGTTTTGTTTTGAAATTAAAATGTCACCTTTTTCCACATTTACTGGAATCTTACTTAATAAAATTTCATTCGAATTGACACTAATGGTGATACAATTGTCACAAGGTTTCTTATAATCAATAGGAATGTGAAATTTTTCATTTGACAAGCAATTGTTTACCAGATCTATTTTTAACCTCATGTTAACTAAATCTCGAACGCCTAAAAGTCCGTCAAAGTAATCATGGAAGTCGTATAATAGGTATGTAATCGGTTTATTTGATTTGAGTTCCGAAAACGCCGGAATTGTAGCTTTGAACCGAATTTCTTTTTCCCCTGTTGGTGTTTTTACAGTAGATGGTTCATGGTAAATGCTATGTGGATAAAAATTTTCAACGACGGAGGGTCTGATTATAGAGTGGGTTGCGCCAGTATCTATAAGTAGTTTTAAAGGAGGATCATTTATTTGAATGTAAGGTAAGGGGGTAGGGCCAGCGGATATGTCATTAATTTCGAAAATTATGTTTGATTGTTGTAGGGGCTTGCTTGAGAAAAATTTTGGTTGTCATAAATTTCTTTGGGCTCTTCGTTACTATTATTAGTATTGAAGTTTTCCGAAAATTCATTTTGGATATCTTGACTTGAATTGGTTTGATCCTCGCCAAGATATTCAGGTGGATAACAATAGCCGTCATGGTCAATTTGATAATCGTCGCCTTTTGTGGTTTCTTCATTTTCCATTAAATACAATTCTTGTGAAACAAAGTTAGAAGGTCCCGATGATTTAAAATTTACAAAGTTTGGAGCTCTATTAAAGGAGTTCCTAGAGGTTGTCGACATTGGTTCTGGTTTAAACATAGGTGTTTGACCAGTTGGTTTGAAAACGTCTCTTTGGGGATTTTGAAAACGTTGTGATGGTGGAGAATAATTATTGAATTGACCTGATGTTTGGAAAAAGGGTTTACGATGTTCGGAAAAATTATAAAAATGACCAGATTGCGGTGAAAAATTAGAATTTCTCTGGTGAGGGACTTTATTAAAATTAGTTAAGTGTGGTCGTTGTTGAAAATTAAAATTACGATTTTGTTGACAATTTTGAAAATTGGAAGAAAATCTTTGTTGAAAATTTTTTTGATTCGTTTGTGGATCCTGACTTGTTCGAGGCAATACAGAACTTGTAGTAGTTTTGAAAAATACGTTCTGTTCGTACTGGAAATTTTCCTCTTCCGTGACATAAGTCATAGCTACTTCAATGGAATTGGGGTTTCGGAGCCTAACCATACTTTGAAGGTTACCTGTTAACCCTCTTATGAAAGTTTTCAAAGCTACCGAATCGTATTGCTTTAAGTAAATCATTTTAGTTTCTTTAGTCATCCCCGTTACAGGGATTAGTTTGGAAGCTAACCTACTCCTAGCCATCTGAATTCGTAAACCAAATTCTGATGGGGTCTCGTTTCTTCTTCGCGTTAAGGTCATTAGATCTTGTTCTAAGCAATCCAAATTCCTTTGATCCCCGAAGCTTAATCTAAGGGTTGCTTTAATTAACTCCCAAGTATCTAACTCGGTACGGGTTCCTATAATGATTTGAGCTTTGCCCGTAAGTTTGCTAATAATCACTCTCAATAAGTATGATTTTAGTTGCGGGTCGTTTACATTACCATAGCTGGTAATCAAATAATCGCATGCCGAAATAAAAATCTCCAGCGTGTTTTCATTCCCGTCGTAATATGGGATTGCATCAACGTATAATTTTAATAATTGATAATTCGGCTGACTAGTAGTAGTGCTGGTGCTAGTATTAGGCATGTTTGTTGTGGTTGTATTATTAATATTAAATTTACTCAAAACGTCTGCTAATTCGTTTATCTCAATATTCATAAAAAATTTATTTATTTTAATTAAATATGTACTTTTATTTTATTAGTTTTACGCGATTTTTATTTTATTACAACTTAAAATTTTCCTAAAAGAATTATATTATTTACTGAATTTTCTTGTTCAGAGAAATTAAAATTTCTAGCCTATGTTTCTTAATCCAATTCGAGGAAAAAGAAACTTCCTAATTAATATTTCCTAAATTAATTCCTAAACAGGGAATTTAAGGAAAAAAGTGAGACGGGAATAATACTCGGACTAACCTTATTTTTCCAGTCGTCTCCTTCGTGAGTCTAAGTTGCTGAATTGTACGTCCACTGAACTCTGTATTTTCAACCAATTTTCTGGAGCCCTCTCTTGCACGATGCAGTGTTGGTGTTTCCTTGAATGTGGTAGAAATTTTCCAGATGTAGGTTTTCTTTTATTAATGTTTAAGGAATTGAAATTCCAAATCTTGAATGTTTGATATAAATTTTCAAGATCACATTAATCCAGACCGACTGCGCCAATTAAGTTTTTAAATTCGATGAATTTAATTTACAAACTTTATTTATTTATTTGAACCAAAATGTCCGTGTTACGGTTACAATTGACAACTTAAGAACTAACTTTAAAAATAACAATTACATGTATTTATAACTTTCCTAATCTAAAGACTTTGTACAAAAATACAATTAGTATTAGAGTGCTTAAATTAGAAAGTAAGTTCATAGTTTAAAGGCTAAATAAGTATAAGAAAATAATAACAAGTGATTAGGAATAGTAAATAATGAATGAATAATAATAATATAATATATCGATAAACATATTTAGATACAGTTACTGATTATATAACTCGCTATAGCGCTGTTAGTAACATCAATATACAGTGCGCGGAGAAAGTATGGAATACAGCATATAAAACGGAAGTAAATGGTTTTTTTACAACATCCTGAAACACGTCGATTTTATTTTATTTAATTACACATTTAAATCTAAGAATCATTTTTCTGTTATTCATTTGTTTTAAGTTATAATATCATCAATGTTTTTTTTAAATGACAACCTACATTTTTTTTCATGATTTGGGTACGTTATTCAATTGTCTAAATGACAGTATAAAATTGTCGATATTTTACATAAAAAAATTTCGAAGATTTGAAAAATCCGTGGTGCTTACGCGCATGTCGTCTGTGAGTTGTGACGTCAGCAACGAGACATTGCCGCTAAACACGCTTGCATTAACATGGACTAGCATATAGCAATTATTTATTGAGGCTCTAAAAAATTATATTTTTAAGTGTATTACAGTCCAATTTGCTCAGATATTATGTATTATATTTTGAAATACAGAAAACAATCAAAATAACCATAAAATTAAAATTTTATTATCATAAATTAATAAAAAGTACACTGAAAGTAGGTAAACTTTTTTTTTTAATTAAAAACAATGTTTCATAAAAATATAATTATAATATATAGGGTGTAAACTTGAATCGTGATCATAGGATTTAACATGGGAAAACAAAGTTCTGTAAATATTGGCTCCCTTATAATTATCAGTGCCGTATTAACGAAGTTTGCCGCCAGAAGCCCCTTAAAATTTTGCGCCCCAATGTATAGCGCCGCAGGCCAAAATTTTTGGATCGTTCAAGGTCAAACGGCTTAAAATGAAGTTCAAAAATTTTAGTAGTGATTAATAATGTCTCCAAAGAAGGTGTTTCACGAAAAGAAAACAAATTTTTTTTGTATTTTGATATTGCGTCGCCCCTGCGTTCTCTTTCGCGAGTCGCCACAGCTTAATAACAATAAACCAAAATCATTGGAAAGACCTTTCTAGCTTTTGCACTGCCAAATACATTCACAACTTCATAAAAGTTAATTTCATTGCATTTAGCTTTGTGACTTTGTGTTTGATAATGTGGATCTACAGTAGTCTAATTGAATTCTAATTGAATAAAAACGAAATTTTAGAGTCGATTCCATTACAACAAGGTTTGAATACTTTCAAAGATGTATTTTTTAAACGTTGTTATATACGATATTTATGCATGTACTGTATACATATATTGAACTTCAATATAAATGCATAAATGTAGACCGAAGACGTTTTGACATCTGGTTTCTATTCTAGTTTTTATGATGGGCTAGCGTTCCTTTTTGATGGAATAATACCTATTCTAAATCCTACAACACATAGACCTTTGGTGTCTCTTCGATCTAATTTATTACTTTATTAGTACATAATATAACTTGCCGCCTTTCCCATGTTTCATTTTGTTTGTTAAAAACATCACTTTTTCTAAAGAATTTTTTTACTCTGCTAACTGTAATACGTACGAATTTGTGTTTTATGAAAAATATGTAAAAATTTTACAATTATTCCCAAAATTTGCGCCCTCTTAAATTTTGCGCCAGAAGCCCGGGCTTCTCGGGCTTCTGCCTTAATACGCCACTGCTAATTATTTTACAGCAAAGTACTAAATAACAATTTTTTAAAGAATAAGAAGCTTCTTCTGATACAGTTATAAGATTTTTAATTAATTCAGCCGTTTTTGAGAAAATAAAGAAAAATTATTCAGATAATTTCCATTTCCCGCGTTAGCCTTGATAATCCATTTCAAATACAGCTACGCCAACCAAACAAGTCTGACGGAAATATGCCAACTAAAATTATAAAATAGGAGGTGGAGAATTTTAAACCAATCGGTACTATCCCGGCGTGTACATTCTTTGACAAATTGAAAATCTGACGTGCGTCAAAATTAAGGCTAACGCGAGAAACAGTTATTAACTGAATAATTTTCTTTCATTTTCTCGAAGACGGCTGAATCAATTAAAAATCTTATACCTGTATTAGAAGAAGCTTCCTATTCTTTAAAAAAAATGTATTTAGTGTTTTGCTGTAAAATAGTTAGGGGAGCCAATATTTACAAAAGTTTGTTTTCCCATGTTATTATCCTATGATCACGATTCAAGTTTACACCCTGTATAATGACAGTTTTTAGGGTATTGAGTTTTTTTGGGAGGTGCCTGAAGGTGTGACTTCATTTTGTGAAAAAGAAAAACGGCATTATCATCACATAAAAAAATTCTGACAAGCATGTATGTTGACCTATTTTTACATTCGCAAAGATACGTTTATATGGACTCAAAGTCCAACTAAGTTTTGTTCATTTACCTTCCAAAACATGATATGCAATGAATAATTTCAAGTCTCTTGATAATAATTCTACCAAAAATTTGACAAATTTTCGATTAGAAAAAAAGCGGACTTTTAAAAAATGGTCACATAACTATTATCGTGGGGTGTTTCGACGCCCCATACCTATTGTTTCTCAAAAACTGTAAAAAATAGCGGATCGCGATTTGTGGTATGCTTAAGGGTGTCGTTTAGGTAAAATTTCGTATGGACATTCTTATGGCAATTTGACGCATTTCAATCAAACTTTACGCCTTTATTTGAAAACTTGAAATAATTTCAATGATATGTATAGGGTCAGAAAATAGTCATCTTGGCAGGTATGTGCTTTATATTAAAAAATATTTTGGACTCTGCTGTAACATTTCTTCAATAATAGTGCGTCGATCTTGCAAATCGTTCTTGGTTTGCATCCTTTTGGACCGTTTGCTAAGACATTTGTTTGAAGAAATGCTTTGAGGAAGGAATAAAGTTGGAATTGCATCAGGTAGTAGATTTCGAAATCTTCTTGGCGGAGTTTCATTCAGTAGTTTATATTTCAAACTTACAACAAAGCTTTTGTTTTCAAAATGCTTGGAGCAAATAACAGCTGAAATTATTTATTTGTTATAGCAGTTAATAGATAATACTTATAAAAATCTACCATTTTTCAAATTTATTTTATCTTGTCTGCAACAAGCTTTGATCCATTCCAATGCAAGATCGTGAATTTTAGGAAATTTATAAAACTTGATATCAACTGATGACTTGACTCTATTATTGTTATTACAACCGTAAACTGCACAATTTGGCATTGTATAAACACAAAACACAACGATCACACGACCAAATAAATAGATAAACACATAAATGCACAATCCAGAATGGCTAAGCTACAAGTCTGTCTCGTTGCTGACGTCATGCGCGGTTAGAACGAAATTGGAACCGCTGCTGAGCACACCATGAAAAATCGTATTAGACAGGAAATTCATGTCATTAACGAAAATTTTATTGAGAACGTTTTAAGAGAATTTGTGGGTAGACTTTCTTATTGCCAAGAAGTAAATGGATGGACCTTTGAGCATTTACTTCGCTGAAGTTGTTTTAAATCTAAAATAATTTATTATTTTGATTTCTAATAAAAGAGTTTTTATATTTTGCGTCTGTAAGATCGCTATTATAGCATCCATTTGCGTGTCGTAATGAGATTTAGCGTGCTGTAATAATTTTGGTAAAATTTGATGTTCGAAGTTGGTAGTAATATTTAATTTGACATATTTTGTCAAATCGAGGAAAGAGAAAACGACAATTTTTGTAATTAACATGTTCTATTTTTTAACATAATAATTAAAATTAATTAATTAACGACCAATTCAAACTACAAAACAATTTATTTGAATTTTAAATTACGAAATGTCACTTTTTAATTAGTACTGCCAACCAGCCAACCATCACAAAAATCCCTAAATTTTTATATTTTGATTTTTTTTCTTTGAAAATGGACTTTAAAAGGCGCAAAATAGAAAAAATTGTATAAAGAACTCATTTCATAAGTCATTATAGCGATTATAGCACTCCTCCATTAAAACGCTCCTGGCTACGCCAGTCGCATTTTAAACTTGGAGTCGTGCTATAATACGTGACTTATGAAATTCGTTCTTTAATATACTATTATTAAAAATGTTTTGAAGATAATAAAGCCACGTTATGAAACAAAAATATATAATGACGCGTTTCGCCCTAAGGCTTCATCAGATAAAAAATAAAAAATTACAAAAATTAAAAATAAAGTTTAAAAATCTGTAAAGGAAATAAATCAAGATTAGGTTAGCGAAAAGCATAAATTTTTGAAAATAAACTTACTATTATAAAAAACGGAGATGTGTCTTGTAAAATTTTTGATATTCCCGCGTTAAATTAAATAAAATAAGGTTAAAAAATTTTTCAAGCAAATAAATGTGACTTTTATAGTGACGTTTATAATGTTTTTGAATTTTAAGTTGTTATGGGAATATTTAAAATAGAAAAGGGTGTCTAGTTTTTTGTTTAATGTATGTTTATTTGTTTTATTAGGTTAAAGTAAATTGAATTCAAGTTGTCAATATCGCTGCGATAATTTATAGAATTTTGATGTTTTTTAATCTCAATCATTTCTAGGTGTAAGCGTTTGTTTAAATTGTTTTCTTTTTGCAGAATTTTAGGTTCATTGAAGTTGAATTGATGTAAGTTTTGAACCGAGTGGTCGCTTAAGGCAGTATTTGGAAAATTAGGATCTATAAATTTTTTTTGGACAGAATATTTCTGTTGTTTTAGTCTTGCTTTAAAATTTTGTTTTGTTTGGCCGATATATGTGGCATTACAATCATTACAATTTATAGAGTAAACAATTTCTGAAGTGTCCAATAGTGGTGTTTTATCTTTTAATACTGAGAAAAATTTTTGGCCGATGGTGTTATTATTATAAAAAGCTGCTTTAATTTCAAATTTAGATAGTTCTCTTTCTAATTTGTTTGAAAGTGTTGGTACATAAGGTAATTTAGCATATTTAGGTGGAGAAATAATATTTGAATTGTTAAATAAATTATCAAAACAATTTGGTTGTAAGTCAATTGAATTATTTAGTTGTGTAGATATTTTTTGAATTCGTTTTTTTATGAAATTTAAAGGGTAGTTATTTTTTAATAAGATGTTTGTAATTATATTTAAATTTTGTTTATGAAATTTTTGATGTGATAATTGGATTGCTCTGTCAATTAAACTATTGATAACGCTTTTCTTGTATTTTGTAGTAGTAGCAGAATTGAAATTAAGATAGCGGTCTGTTTTAATAGCTTTTCGGTACCAATTTGTTATAAGTTTTTCAGTGTTATTGCGTATTATTGTTAAATCTAGGAAATTGAGAGTTTTATCATTGTTTTCAAGTTCTAAAGTGAATTTAAGTCGAGGATGATAATTGTTGAAGGTTTTTAAGATTTCGTCTATTTTTGTTTGTTTTGTGGTGAGGAAAATATCATCTACGTATCGTTTGTAAAATGTTATATCGTTGTTTTTTTGTACATGTGTGTTTTCGAGATCACTTAAAACTAATTCTGCTATTTTACTGGAAAATAACGTTAATGTTGAGTTCTTATGGGTTCCTTCGCACGTTGGAATATCGGGTAACATGGTTGTAGACAGATTTGCTGAGCAGGCTCATCGGGATGGTCTGAGAATTGGGGATACCACAGGAAGGGACGTATCCTCCCATGCTCTATCGGAGCTGGCTTTGAATGTGGATCGCAATTGGAGTAGTACACGTAACAATAAGCTAAGGAAGATCAAGGCCACTTTCTCAGAGTGGTCAACGTCCAATCGATTTAATAGATTGGAAGAAACTAAACTATCAAGGATTCGCTCTGGCCACTCTAAAATTACCCATCAGTACCTCTTAGCAAGACATCCACCCCCAATCTGCAACGCCTGTAACTCCCGTCTCACGATTGAGCATATCCTGACTTGTGAGAGCAGTAGACCAACAAGGCAGCTTTTCGGAATGTCCGAGGCGTTCGTCGATGTGATGAGCAATAGTGAATCAAGTGTGGTCAAACTTTTAAATTTTTTTAGACATATAGGACTGTATTCGGAGTTGTGAAATCTATTGTTTGTATCCAGTCAAAGGGCGAAATGACCATGCAGTTGAAGCCCTAAATATATATTAAAAAAAAAAAAAAAAAAAAATTCTGCTATTTTCAAACAAAAATAGACGAAATCTTAAAAACCTTCAACAATTATCATCCTCGACTTAAATTCACTTTAGAACTTGAAAACAATGATAAAACTCTCAATTTCCTAGATTTAACAATAATACGCAATAACACTGAAAAACTTATAACAAATTGGTACCGAAAAGCTATTAAAACAGACCGCTATCTTAATTTCAATTCTGCTACTACTACAAAATACAAGAAAAGCGTTATCAATAGTTTAATTGACAGAGCAATCCAATTATCACATCAAAAATTTCATAAACAAAATTTAAATATAATTACAAACATCTTATTAAAAAATAACTACCCTTTAAATTTCATAAAAACAAACATAAAAAACGAATTCAAAAAATATCTACACAACTAAATAATTCAATTGACTTACAACCAAATTGTTTTGATAATTTATTTAACAATTCAAATATTATTTCTCCACCTAAATATGCTAAATTACCTTATGTACCAACACTTTCAAACAAATTAGAAAGAGAACTATCTAAATTTGAAATTAAAGCAGCTTTTTATAATAATAACACCATCGGCCAAAAATTTTTCTCAGTATTAAAAGATAAAACACCACTATTGGACACTTCAGAAATTGTTTACTCTATAAATTGTAATGATTGTAATGCCACATATATCGGCCAAACAAAACAAAATTTTAAAGCAAGACTAAAACAACAGAAATATTCTGTCCAAAAAAAATTTATAGATCCTAATTTTCCAAATACTGCCTTAAGCGACCACTCGGTTCAAAACTTACATCAATTCAACTTCAATGAACCTAAAATTCTGCAAAAAGAAAACAATTTAAACAAACGCTTACACCTAGAAATGATTGAGATTAAAAAACATCAAAATTCTATAAATTATCGCAGCGATATTGACAACTTGAATTCAATTTACTTTAACCTAATAAAACAAATAAACATACATTAAACAAAAAACTAGACACCCTTTTCTATTTTAAATATTCCCATAACAACTTAAAATTCAAAAACATTATAAACGTCACTATAAAAGTCACATTTATTTGCTTGAAAAATTTTTTAACCTTATTTTATTTAATTTAACGCGGGAATATCAAAAATTTTACAAGACACATCTCCGTTTTTTATAATAGTAAGTTTATTTTCAAAAATTTATGCTTTTCGCTAACCTAATCTTGATTTATTTCCTTTACAGATTTTTAAACTTTATTTTTAATTTTTGTAATTTTTTATTTTTTATCTGATGAAGCCTTAGGGCGAAACGCGTCATTATATATTTTTGTTTCATAACGTGGCTTTATTATCTTCAAAACATTTTTATCATTCACAAGAAAGCTAAAAAACTATTATAATTTACTATTATTAAACATTAAATAATTTATTTCTCCAAAATTTTCTTATGTAAGGTATCAACATTTTTATACTGTCATTTAGACAATCGAATAACGTACCCAAATCACGAAAAAAAATGTAGGTTGTCCTTTAAAAAAAAACATTAATGATATTATAACTTAAGGTAGTACTACCGGTTTTAGAATTGACGTTCAGAATTTAATGAAACTTGGCATATTGGTACATTATAATATCATAATTAACCAGTTAAATTTTTGGAGACCTACAGAGAACTGAAAAAAAGATAAAAATATTTAAAAATTTTTGCCTTTAACATTGATCCTTATGGGAAATCACAGATTTTATTTTATTTCACAAAATTGGACGTTCAGATTTTTATGAAATTGGTATCAATAGAAAGAAAAAAATTAATTGAATTTTTTGTATTAATAAAACCTTAACTTTAGAGCTCGTGACAAGAGTAATTACTAAATAATTAAGAAAAAACTTACATGTGGCAACGCCGCCAAGAAGGTTAGACGCGCGCGAAATTTAAATATGTACTGAATACGGCTAATGCTACTTGTTTCACATTTTTTATACCTTTTTTCAGTGACTCTTTTATTTTTCCAATGAAATATTCGTTTTGTACCATTTAATAAGTTTGATTCAAACATTTCATTAGTAAACAAACATTACATGTCAAACCGATAACCTGAATAGGTATTTTTTGTCTCTTTTGTTTTTACGCGGCGTTGCCAAATATAAATACGACGGAAGTCAAATTACAGTAAGCACACATTTGACACTTGTGGTATCGGTAGTACTACCTTAAAAACAAATTAATAATAGAAAATGATTCTTAGGTATAAATGTGTATAATTAAATAAAATAAAATCGACGTGTTTCAGGATTTTGTAAAAAAAACATTTATTTCCGTTTCATATGCTATATTCCATACTTTCTCCGCGCACTGTACCTATAATACTTAAGTAGGTATATGTAGGTACATAAAGTAAGCTTGGAAGAAGAGTTTGAGATCAGAAAAATCTAAATAGTTACCAAATTAGATCCAAATTTTGAAAAGAGGAAGATGATCATTGTATTTCGTATCACTTTGAAATTATTATTTAAAAAATTTGTATTTTCAAGTATATTTTGATTTTGCGACTTCAATAATTTTCAGTTTTTTTTCATTTTCAAGATTTGTTGAGATTCAAAGTAATGTAATTCATCTGTGCCTAAATGTGTTTTGTTTTTTAGCTTATTCAAGTACATTTTGGACCGTCCTCTAGAAGTCTGTCTGAGTCGAAATTATCTAAAGATCTAAAGTGACGTTACGGAAGATGGTTATCGTCTGAAAGATTTTCTGTCAGATAAGCGGATAAGGTCATTTTCACATCGTTAGTAAGTATTTGGCGAGTTATCAAGCGGGATACATTTGGGGTACCTACGGATGTTCGGTGCTCTTTAGGGCCAGTTTTTCATTCATGGTTTAAACTGCAATTCTACAGATCTAAGTTCAGATGTTGAACTCGGTTCAACAGTAATCGGGTTTTTCAAATGTGTTTAGCAGGTAGTTCTGATGAACTAACGGTTGGTAATATTCCTATGGTGCGGTAGAATTTTGTAACCATCGACCTGCACCCTGCACTCGGTCAGATTTGGTGCGCCCTCAAGTGCAACAAGTGGGTTAGGAAAAAAAAACACTTTTTCATTATTTTGTTCTAATTTAATAAACATATACTAATGAAATACATAGAAATAAAAATACAAACTCTTATCCTGGGACAACTGGATAATAATTACAAAAATCAATAGTGCGTTAGTAATTAACTAAGGTGCTTATAATCTTAATTAATTTTTTACTTAAATTAAATTATTTTTAGTAGACTATTCTATGTATTGCGAGTTGTTGCGTAACTATTGAAAAGAATGAGTGCGTTCAGCGGAAGAAAGTTGCCTAAAGTAAGCGGTCAATTATGCTGAGTATGTTGACATTCAGAGGCTTCCAAACTGCTGAACTGTGTGCTGAGAGTCAGCATAACAGCACTATGGTAACTAAATTCATCGTATGCTAACTTTCACCAAACGGTTTAGCGGATTGGAAGCCGCTGAATGTCAATACACTCAGCATAGTTGACTAATTACTTCAAGCAGTTTGTCCGCTACCCCCACCCGTTATTTTAAATTTTTACGAAATATATAGGGAAGCATGCAATTTTTGGGACTTTTGAAACAACATCGCCCTTTAACTAGCTCTGTGATATATAGCTCTGTGTGCACGTTAAAAAAATATTCCATACTTTTCGGACACATTGTTAATAATTTTCGTATACATAGTTTTTTGCTTTTGCATCGCTATTTAAGGCCAGCAGGGAATACACCAGTGCTTGCTTGTCTAGAGTACCAGTTAATACCAGATAACTGTGGAAAATTTAATTATCGGTGTGCAAAAAATCAAGTAAGCATTCTAACAATTAGGACATACTAATAAATGACGGTTTAAGGCACTTTTATGCGAAGATTTATAATCACATTCATTGCATTTAAAACGTTTTTCATCTGTGTGTATTAATGAATGGCGCTTTAAGTAACTTTTACGTGAACATTTATAATCACATACAGTACATTTAAAAGGTTTTTCACCGGTGTGTATCACTAAATGTTTTCTTAAGTAACTTCTATCCCAAGATTTATAATTGCATACAGTACATTTATGAGGTTTTTCACCGGTGTGTCTCACTAAATGTCTTTTTAAGGCACTTCTATCCGAATATTTATAATCGCATACAGTACATTTATGAGGTTTTTCACCGGTGTGTATCACTAAATGTCTTTTTAAGGTACTTATATCCGAACATTTATAATCGCATACAGTACATTTAAAAGGTTTCTCACCTGTGTGTATCACTAAATGTCTTTTTAAAGTACTTCTATACGAAGATTTAAATTCGCATACAGAGCATTTAAAAGGTTTCCCGCCTGTGTGTACTAACAAATGACGCTTTAAGTTATATTCCCGTAAAACTTTATAATCGCATTCATTGCATTTAAAAGGTATTTCACCTGTATGTAGTAATAAGTGACTCTTTAAGCTACTTTTCTGCGAACATTCATAATCACATACATTACATTTAAAAGGTTTCTTACCTGTGTGTACTAATAAATGACGCTTTAAGTTATATTCCCACGAAACTTTATAATCGCATTCATTGCATTTAAAAGGTTTCTCACCTGTATGTATTAATAAATGCTGCTCTAAGTGACTTTTCCTCGAAGACTTGTAATCGCATACAGAACACTTAAAAGATCGATCACCTGTGCATACTATTAAATGTTTTTTCAAGTTACTTTTTGGCAAAAGTTTATTATTACTTGCACATTTATTCGTAATACGTTTGGTCGGCTTCTTGTTATGAGTTTGTACGTGAGCGATTAAACTTGATTTATCGGAACACTTAAAATCGCAATCATAGCAAAAGTATACTCCGTCGCTTTCTAAACTACTTTCATCATTTCGTTCTTCCTTTTCTATTTTGAAACTTTCTTGAACATACTCCTCGATATCGTGTTCTTCTATTTTAATCGACCCTTAAAATTGTTATACTTAGTAGCACTTGTACCGAAACGAATACACAAATTCTTACCCACATCCGATAGATTATCGGAACAAACTTCTTCTTTAATAGCTTCATCTGCAACACGTTAATTAGTTATAACCCAAACATGTTGTTCTTACCTACTTAAAGCGTCAAGATCATCAGCTTGAACTTCTTTTTTGATCATTATTTCCATATTGTTTTATTACAACGGAAATTTTAGAAATAAAACAATGCAATAGAGATAAAATGATACACCCAACGTGGCAGGATAGCTAAGACTGCATGAGACATTTACGGATCTACGCCTTTGCCTTTAAATTGTTGGCTATGTAGGTACCTATCGTCTTTCGGTGCGTTCGGGGAGACTTTTAGCTTTTAGCGTTGGATGGCGTTGGACACGATTTTTAACTCCACACGCTGTAGCACCATCAATATATTGGCGGGAGTTTCAAAATTTTTACCCTAATTACGTTAATAAAAAGGCATTTTTTCCAATAAACTGGCGATATATTAATTGCGTATGTTTTAAAAACTTAATTTAAATAAACTTTTATTAAACAACAGTTTTCTGTATACTTTGTACGATGCTTGTGACTTGCGACACCGTTAAACGGCTCCTGTTGTGTTTTCTATTTTTGTATATTTTATAGATATCCAAGTTCTTAATCTAACAATGCATGTTTGGTTTGTTGGATATTTCCAGAACCGCACTTATGATTTTTTAAAGGTCGAAATTTCAAAAATTAGTAATTTTGTTTGTTTTGGTTGGTTGGTTGGTTGTTTGGTTAATAAAACGCTTCTGATTAAACTGGAATTGGCCCGATAAAAGTTTTGTGACTAAATACGAATTTATTAAAATTCCAGAAGAATGAAATAAGATTTATTTATTTTAAAGTTCACAATATAAATTTTCATAGCGCTATAATGTTTTAAATAAATAGTAGTTGTTACATTATTACACCTTAAAAATATTGCGTATGTACAAAATGATACTAAGATTAAATTTTACAAAGCAATAAACGATTCTCAAATATGAGAACTATATAATTACTCTCGATATAATTATAACCTGCCGTAAACATCAAAAAGCTATAATTACAAATTTTTTGCTAATTATGAAAAAATTATTTTTTGACGTATAAACGACGATTAAAAGCTTCTAGTCTTCTATAAAAAATTTAAATCGATTTAAAAAAAAAAATAAAAAGAAAGCTTCGTCGTTTAACCGTCCATTACATTTTGGCGAAGCCTAAACGTTCGTTAATCGTCTATAAAAATCACAGTTTACACTACAATAATTCAAGAGATCCTGTAACTAAGTGAGAGAGACTGTGCTCGAAACGTTCTTCTTATTTACATTTTATTAATAATACTGTTGCGGTGCAATCGTAATCAATCGTAGATGGCTCCTCGTAATCAGTAACCACATTATTATAAGAAGATTTTAAAACACTTCTCACAATTACGTCCTTAAAGTAATAATTGTTTTCTTAATTACCTAGTTATAGTGTTTATATGTACAACTCTACCTAACAGATACAAAAATAGGAATAAATTTATTTAATTTTTTAAATAATCAGTCAAATAGTGATACCAAAAACTAGAAGGAAAATGGTACCATTTTCACTAATCAGCGTTTGTTTGGAAGCCCGAAAATTCGCGCAACAAATGTAAATATTTAAAGCACATCAATATTATAAACGATTTTCGTAGGTTAAATTTTTTTATAAAAAGGCACAAGTTTATATTTTTTATGAGTTCATTTTTAAATTTTACTGTACATCTTCGTTGAAACCCTGTGTGATAATTCACAATCTACTTGATCCACTCGTTTAGCACCATATTATTTAAGTCATTTAACAGGCTACCAGCGCTAAAAGCACTGGATTTTTAAGCCAATCTCACACTTCCGTACCGTCTTCGCCCTCGTCCTCGAACAACGGACCGGTGGACGCCCTTTTTTTAGGTTTCGGCGGCGGTCTAGGCGGAATCTTGGTTATCTTGCCGTCGGGAGTTTTGGGCAAAAGAGACATCGTCGAGTCTCTTCTCGAATCCGACAAATCGACGCTCCTCAAGCTGGAAGTTTCTGGACCGTTTCTCAACCAAGCCGCTCTGGTGCCGTCGGTCGGACTAAGAGCTCTATGTGCGGATATGTTTCTTGGTAAGGTTTGAGCAACGTGAATTGTTTCGTGTTCTGCAATGGGATCGCATTGCGTGGAAGCGTAATTTGGAGTCGACGGAAGAGAAGGACGCGTTCCCTTTGATGGAGTGGAAGCTTCGGCGAGTTTGTTCAACGATAGAACCGAAGCGCCCGACGCAGTGGTGCGCAGACCTAAATTGTCGTAAACTGGATCTATTATTAAAGACGAAATTGGTTCGCTACTCCAGCTCGCGCGAGGACGTCGTGGGATCGTCACGTATCCGCCTTGACGCGGCGTCACTACGGGTGCTCCCAAAGGCGTCGTAAACGGCGATTGCGATCTCGAGTAAGGAAGGGTTCTATACAAACTAACGGTGTCGTAAAGTGGGCTATGGAGCGGCGATTGTGCGCCGTGAAGAATTGGCAGACGCGTGTGGTCTGCCACGGTCGACGCGTTACTTCCTGCCGGCGATACTTGCGCTCCACGCGACGGAAACGCCAACAAATCCGGAGGTAGCTGTTCTCGTCTATATTCCACTCCTAAACTCTGATTCGGAATCTTAATAATTGGGTGAGTTTCATAATCGAACGAACGAGAATCGTCGTCTCCAACTAAAAATACAAAATTAGTTCAAACTTTTTACAAAATCCCCCCAACTTACCTCCTTGAGTCGAGTCGTCGTCCAAGAGGATCTTTTTAGTGTCGCAAACTTCGGTCACTCCACTAGTTACAGACGGTGGAACCGAATACTGACGTGGAGGCTTAACCAAGGGGTTGACTTCCGTAATTAACGCCTTCTCGTGTTCCGGCCTGCCGTTTAAACTGATGTAGTCGCTAGATTGGTTCATATCGCTATTTTTGGTTCGAGTCTGTCGAGTGGTCCGTTTGCAATAACAGAGTATTAGGAGGACGATGAAAATTAGTAGGGCCACTGCTCCGACGCCGAGGCCGATGTAGAGGGCTAAAGCGTTGGCCGAAGTAGTGGTTCCGAACGAGAGATCGCCCCGATACTCGCCGTGTACGAATAAGGTGACGTTCTTTTCGTCGACTCCTCCTGGATTTTTCGCCACGCACTTGTACTCTCCTCGATCTTTAAAAGCGACGTTTATGATCGTTAAATTGCTCCAGATTACGTTAGCGACGTGTTTCTTCAAGGTGACGTACTTTTGTTGGCTCTGGCGAGGGTCTCTGTCTATTATGCGGCCGTTTGTCACCCAATCCACGTCTGGGATTGGATCACCGATGACTTTACAGCTAATGGTGAAGTTTGAAGAGAGTTCCATTTGTAGGTTTTTGGATCCGATCGGATCTAAAATTTCTGGAGGACACGCAAAATCGTCCGAGGTGAGGTCGCTCCATAGACGGTCTTTTAGACGTTTTGGAGTATCACAAGCGGTTGGGGCGGTGACTAAACTTTGTTGGCTCGCCATGTCTCTAAATCTCTTCAGGTGGCAATCGCAAACCCACGGATTTCCCTGAACGTTCAAACTATTTATCCGATCTAAATTTTCGATCAATCTGTAATCTAGATGTTTCAGGCGATTGTCGCTCAAGTCTATGTATTGCAGGACCGGGCCACGATCGAAAACCGTTGCGTCGACCTCTTCGATTTTGTTATTGTTAATTTCGACCCACTGCAGGTGAGTCAACCCGTGAAATAGCGTACCTCTCAATTCCTTGATGCTGTTATGATTTAAAAATAATATTCTCAACTTAATATTTTCGCGGAAAACATTTTCGTCTAAAAATTTAATCTTATTTTTAGACAAGTCGAGTTCGATAAGATTTCCCAAATTGGAAAAGGCTAAAGTATGCACACTCTCTATGCTACAATTTTGCATTTTTAACTTTTGTATATTCTGCAAGTTTCCTTCGGCGAAAGTTTTTGCCTTCAGTTCGTAAATTGGATTACTGGATAACGATAAATAGCGTATCTGATCGCTCAAATTTGTCGGTATCGTGCTCAGATATTTACCGGTGCAATTGGCCGTCTTCTTGCCATCGTACCACAGACACTTGCACTGTCCACATTTCGATATCCAATCTTCGTCGCAAGAAACGAAGGCTAAGTAGATCAGGAATATTTGTAGAAATACAATCGTCGACATCTTGATACTGTTAACGTCACGCCTTTTCCATCTGAAACAAAATTTCCATCAGTTTCGGTGTAAACGTCTCATTTTAATAAAAATAAGGCGACATTTAGCAATAATAGTTTCTCTACTCTTATTATTTTAAGAATTCGAAATAAACGGTCTCATGAAATTCTAAAGCATAGAAAAGAAAAGTAAAACGACATATATATTTCTATATGAAATTGAAATGAATGCGGGCTTAAAACTATACGGATTTACTTGTCTCGCAAATTTGCCCCCATTCAGTCATTTAGAACTTTAAAATTTATTACAATAGCCACTAAGACGTTCATCTTAACTTAAATGTCGCTTTAACTATTTCATTGTTTTAAGTGGGACATGTAAGGTGTAAGACTACATTAATGAAACTCAAAATTCTGTGCAAGTTACTGCAGCAGGAAAAAGTTACAGAAATGACGAATCAGTTTTCCAAAATGTACTTAATTGTTGCAAATAGCCCTGTTCTCTACTTCACAAAAATAGATACTCTACTCAGGCTGAAAGAACATTGCAAATGAATAAAAAAACCGACCGTCTGCCACTCCTAAGTGACAGCATTACCCTGGGGGTGACTCGAAGGGTGTTCTTTTTTTGCCTTTTCGCTTATAACTCAAAAACTAGGCACTTTATGAGAAAAGTGCTTCTAGATTAGAAAAACACATCATATTTCCTACAAATTACATCTGTTAGGTTTTTTCCTCAGACAATCGGTTTAGGCGCTAGAGCGCGTTAAAGTTGAACAAAAATTCCAGAATCCGCCAAAAAACCGTTTTTTTGCGTTTAACACTTATAACTCGAAAATTCTGCTTTTTTAGAGAAAAACGTTTCTATGGAAAAATAAAGCACATTCAATTTCCTACAAATTATTTCTTTTAGATTTTCTTTCTAAAACAAACAGTTTAGGCGCTAGAGCGCGTTAAAGTTCGACAAAAATTCCAGGATCGGCAGAAAAACAGTTTTTAGAGGTTTATCGCTATTAACTCGACAAATTCGCACTTTTAGAGAAAAGTATTTCTGTACAAACGTAAAGTACATTCGATTTTCTACAAATTATATCTGCTAGATTTTTCTCCTCGGACGAACGGTTTAGGCGCTAGACCGCGTTAAAGTTTGAGAAAAATTCTAGAGTCGGTCAAAAACAGTTTTTTGCGTTTATCGCTTATAACTCGACAATTATTATGCACTTTTAGAGAAAAATGTTTCTATACAAACATAAAGTACATTCGATTTCCTACAAATTATATCTGCGAGGTTTTTCTCCTAGGAGAAACGATTTATGTTGTAGAGCGCGTTAAAGTTAGACAAAAGTATAATACCAAAATCGATGAAAAAACAGTTTTTTGAGGTTTATCGGTTATAACTCAAAAATTCCGAACTACATTCGATTTCCTACAAATTATATCTGGTAGGTTTTTTCCCCAGAAAAACGGTTTAGGCGCTAGAGCGCAGTAAAGTTTGACGAAAATTTCAGAATCGGCCAAAAAACAGTTTTTTGGGTTTATCGTTTATAATTCGAAAATTATGTACTTTAGAGAAAAATGTTTTGATAGTAAACTAAAGTACATTCAATTTCTTACGAATTATTTCTTTCAGATTTTCTTCCTAAAACAAACGGTTTAAACGCTAGAGCGCGTTAAAGTGTGAGGAAAATTCCGAAACCGCAAAAAATACCTGCTTTTTTGATTTATCGCCTATAACTCGAAAATTACGCACTTTTAGAGAAAAGTGTTTCCGTACAAACATAAAGTACATTCGATTTCCTACAAATTATATCAGGTAGGTTTTTTCCCCAGAAAAACTGTTTAGGCGCTAGAGCGCATTAAAGTTTGACATAAATTCCAAAATCGAACAAACAACTGTTTTATCGTTTATAACTCGAAAATTACGCACTTTTAGAGGAAAATGCTTCTATACTAAAATAGGGTGCTTTGAATTTCCTACAAATTACTTTCTTCAGAATATCTTCCTCAAATAAACGGTTTAGGCGGTAGAGCGCATTAAAGTTTGACATAAATTCCAAAATCGAACAAACAACTGTTTTATCGTTTATAACTCAAAAATTACGCACTTTTAGAGGAAAATGCTTCTATACTAAAATAGGGTGCTTTGAATTTCCTACATATTACTTTCTTCAGAACATCTTCCTCAAATAAACGGTTTAGGCGGTAGAGCGCATTAAAGTTTGACATAAATTCCAAAATCGAACAAAAAACTGTTTTATCGTTTATAACTCAAAAATTACGCACTTTTAGAGGAAAATGCTTCTATACTAAAATAAGGTGCACTGAATTTCCTACAAATTATATCTACTAAGTTTTTTCTGGAGCGAACAGTTTAGGCGCTAAAGCGCCTTGAAGTTTGATAAAAATTCCAAAATTGGCCAGAAAGTGTGTTTTTTTGTTTATTATCCATAACTCGAAAATTACGTACTTTACAAGAAAAATGTCTCAATACAAAAATAAAGTGCATCCATTTTCCTACAAATTACGTTTCTTGAGTTTTTCCCCCAAACTAACAGTTTAGGTGCTAGAGCGTATTAAAGTATATCGCCTCGAGAAGGGCTGGTTTTGGGGGCCCAGGTTCCAAACTGTTATTATGAAGCGCTCGTTTAGCTTTCACATTTTGTTTGTTTAGAATTGTAAATTTGAAACGACTTTTGTAGTAGACCTCGTAGAAAAAGGAAAACAAACACGCCCAAACTTAATATTTGTCAGAAATCTTATATCACCGACAAAGTTCTATTTTTACCCTAAACAAACATTACATTGCGAGTGGATTATAAAGATAAGGGTTGAAAAAGCACAAATAAAATATGTTGTGTAACACTAACCAAATATCAATTATCACAAAAATGTCAATAACTTTGGGGCAATTTGAAAAGTTCGATGCGAGTTATGTAAATGCCAACAATATTTTAAGGATTATTGACATAGCAAACAAGATCGACGTCCATCGGATGGAATACTGAAATATATTAGATATTATTTGTTAGGAAATTTTTGCGGATGGGAATTTGAATGTTTTCGTTATTGATGTTGCTCGTCGCTAAAAGTAAGTTGGTCGTTCTCATCCATACCGAGTCACTAATTAGCGTAATTATTCAATTCTCGGTTGAAAATTAAATAAAACTCTCGAAAGTGTAGTGGTACAACTAAGGCAATTTCCATTTAGCAAGAAACGCTTTGAACGTGCAAGAGAAGACAAAGCCCATGAGTAATTACCGCAGAGTGATTGAACGGACCCGGAATGTAATTGAAATGGCGTTGCCCCTAATCTGAACTCGGAATTTGCCCCAGTATCGAATTTATCATATTATTATGTCGTTATAATGAAATCTGTCCAAGCACAAAGTGACATTACGAACTGTTTCAAACACAGCTTAAGTGCAATTAAATTAAATTCCATCGCGATCCAATTATGTGTAACATCAATTATAATATATGTTATATTATGTATATAATGGTTGTGTTTACCTAAATGGAAATTGTGTTGGCAACACTTTTTTTTACTCTCCCAACAGAAAATTCAGTTAAGATTAACAATTTTGATTACAATGCAAAGTGTAATCAAAACTAAGCGCTTACGTGCACTTGACACGTAAAACGCTCAAACTCTTTATTTTTATTTTACCATTTATCGAAGGTAAAAGTCGGTATAAGCATCAAAAAAATTTTAATGGGGTCGAATACAGGGTAACCCGACCTCGCCGCGCTCCATAGGGTTGTCCATACTGCGGTAAGCGGCGGACTATCTTCGATTTCGAAAGCGTCTGCCAACCCAAATCTACAGAAAAAATACAATTTTTTGGTAGTTATCAATTTTTCGTGTACTCTATCTACGCTCTAGCACCCTAACTGTTCGTTTGACGAAAAAAATTGAAGAAAAATAATTTGTAGAAAACTGAATAAACTTTATTTTTGTATAGAAGCACTTTTCCCTAAAAGTGCGTAATTTTTGAGTTATAAGCGATAAACAAAAGAAAAAGAGTCTTTGGGCCGATTTTCGAATTTTTGTCAAACTTTAACGCGCCCTAGCGCCTAAACTGTTTGTTTTAGCAAGAAAATCTAAAAGAAATAATTTGTAGGAAATTGAATGTTCTTTATTTTAGTACAAAAGCACTTTTCTCATAAAGTGCGTCATTTTCGTGTTATCAGCGATAAACCAAAAAAGCAGGTATTTTTTGCGGTTTTGAAATTGTCGTCACTTTTAATGCGCTCTAGCGCCGAAACCGTTGGTTTTAGAAAGAAAATCTAAAATAAATAATTTGTAGGGAATTGAGAGTACTTTATTTTTGTATAGAAGCACTTTTCCCATAAAGTGCGTCATTTTCGAGTTATCAGCAATAAACAAAACAAACAGTTTTTTTAGCGGTTTTATACTTTTTAGCAAACTGTAACGCGCTTTAGCGCCGAAACAGTTTATTTTACAAGGAAAATCTAAAAGAAATAATTTGTAGGAAATTGAATGTTCTTTATTTTTGTACAAAAGCACTTTTCTCATAAAGTGCGTCATTTTCGTGTTATCAGCGATAAACAAAACAAACAGTTTTTTAGCGGTTTTATACTTTTTAGCAAACTGTAACGCGCTTCAGCGCCAAAACGGTTTAACAAGGAAAATCTAAAAGAAATAATTTGTAGGAAACTGAATGTACTTTAGTTTTTTACAAAAGCACTTTTCTCATAAAGTGCATCATTTTCGTGTTATCAGCGATAAACCAAAAAAGCAGGTATTTTTTGCGGTTTTGAAATTGTCGTCACTTTTAACGCGCTCTAGCGCCGAAACCGTTAGTTTTAGAAAGAAAATCTAAAATAAATAATTTGTAGGGAATTGAGAGTACTTTATTTTTATACAGAAGCACTTTTCCCATAAAGTGCGTCATTTTCGAGTTATCAGCGATAAACAAAACAAAAACAGTTTTTGGGCCATTTTTGGAATTTTTGCCAAATTTTAACGCGCTCTAGCACCGAAACCGTTCGTCTGAGGAGAAAACCCTAGAAGATATAATTTGTAGGAAATTGAATGTTCTTTATTTTAGTACAAAAGCACTTTTCTCATAAAGTGCGTCATTTTCGAGTTATAAGCGAAAAGCCAAAAAAGAGCAACAGAACATTCTTCTCAAACCATCCCTAAGTGAATGCTGCCACTTAGGAGTCGCAAATAGTCGGTTTTATTATTCATTTGCAATGTTCTTTCAGCCTCAAGCGTTAAGAATTTTGTAGGTACTTTATCGTTTAGTAAAAGTGCACGATGACCCTCACTAGTTCGCCACTGCCTTGAGAGGTAAAGTGGCTAGATTACACCAAATTAATAATTAATTTCGATTCCCCCCGAGTATAATAATTAATTGAAAAATTCTATTTCACATTCGGCCTTTTTTCCCCAAATGGAGATATTCGAGAAGTCGACTTACAGATATTAATATCAAAATATAAATCTTATTATTATTAAAAATTAACTTAAAAGAATTATCGAGAACATTTTGACGTTAATTAAATTTAAACGCGATAGCAGATAATCGGCCGTAATAACCATATTGCAACATTGAAATCTGGAAGGCATCTTAATTAAACAAAACGCCACCATAGTCGTACTATAAATCAAGATTATCTCCATATTAATAACCATTCGCTTAACGCTTAGAGGTAGTCATGTGGAGTTGGCATAAGTTTTAATAATAAAATCGAGGGTAATTGTATTTGATAGGTTGAAAGAAAATTCGCATTTTAATAAAGTTAATTAACCTGTTAGGTAGAATTTGACTTACGAGATATGTCTAGATTATTATCAAACGTCGGCTTACACGAAGGCAAATGCACTCGAATTTCACCAAACTGAAAGAGCGCATTTGTACAAACATGAGCGATTAGTACATCAAAGGACCACCACGATTGGGTTTACAAAAGGGTCTTAATTATATAAAGGTGCGACTATAAGGAATTACTCCATTTACAAAATTATAGTTTTGTTACGTAAAAACAAAAACTATTCTTGCTCGTTGCTCACACGAACTGTTTTGTCTCTTGTAGCGAAAAGCTCGATGGAAGCGTTCGTGTAAACACAATGCTAAGTTAAACAATAAAAATGAAAAGCTCCAGTCTGTTGCAATTTGGAAATTGCCTGTTAAGATAGTTTTCTGAGAGAAGCGCATCAAACTAATTATTGTAATCGGTGCTAGAATAACAATATAGTCGAGTGAAAGAAAATTAAATTGCCAGAACGAAATGTGAAATTAGTATTTGTTTTAGTTTTTCCATTTGTACGTTTTCACAAAACTTAGTAAATAAACGAAGAAAATGAGGACGATAATTCGCTATTTTATGTAAATATAAAGCTGCAAGCCTGACCTACAAGCAAAAAGATGCCCACCTCTTTAGAGTCATAGTGGCGAGCGAAGGAAGCTTTTGTTTAGTTTTAGAAGGGACGACAAGCTTGAACATTGAAATTTATAACAGGACAAGACAGGCTAAAGTGAGGAAGCAATGCCAAATAAACCTCTAATATTTATTTTTAACTCAAAAACAACATCAAATTGTTCAATAATAGTTAAAACGTACTCAGCAGCTTGTAAATAATTGTGAATCGGTGTACCCATTTATTAATAATTAAATAATTCCACGTGAATTACTGTAAATAGCTAAATTGCAGTATATTTTTTAAATATTTATTAGTTGACTCACAATTTTAGCCTCGCCGTAGGATCGATGTTTTTACTAAACTGGTAAATTAATAAACTTAATACATATTGCGATGTTCTCGCTTCTCACAAAAAGTTTTAATTAGTAAACAACTTGAGAAGTCAAAATCACATTTAGTTAAATTTGACTACAAGATGTCGGGTGTAAAAGACATCCGTATTCGAAAATGTATTAATTGCTATTGGTGCTTCCCCGACTACATCAATGTGATCTTCAACGCACGTATATGGCTTTACTTTTAATTTTCTACATCGTTGTAAAATCAACGTTTGTCGTCACTTTTAACGCGCTCTAGCGCCAAAACCGTTGGTTTTAGAAAGAAAATCGAAAATAAATAATTTGTATGGAATTGAGAGTACTTTATTTTTGTACAGAAGCACTTTTCCCATAAAGTGCGTCATTTTCGAGTTATCAGCGATAAACCAAAAAAGCAGGTATTTTTTGCGGTTTTGAAATTGTCGTCACTTTTAACGCGCTCTAGCGCCGAAACCGTTGGTTTTAGAAAGAAAACCTAAAATAAATAATTTGTAGGGAATTGAGAGTACTTTATTTTTGTACAGAAGCACTTTTCCCAGAAAGTCCGTCATTTTCTAGTTATCAGCAATAAACAAAACAAACAGTTTTTTAGCGGTTTTATACTTTTTAGCAAACTTTAACGCGCTTTAGCGCCGAAACGGTTTGTTTTACAAGGAAAATCTAAAAGAAATAATTTGTAGGAAATTGAATGTACTTTATTTTTGTACAAAAGCACTTTACTCATAAAGTGCGTCATTTTCGTGTTATCAGCGATAAACCAAAAAAGCAGGTATTTTTTGCGGTTTTGAAATTGTCGTCACTTTTAACGCGCTTTAGCGCCAAAACGGTTTGTTTTACAAGGAAAATCTAAAAGAAATAATTTGTAGGAAACTGAATGTACTTTATTTTAGTACAAAAGCACTTTTCTCATAAAGTGCGTCATTTTCGTGTTATCAGCGATAAACCAAAAAAGCAGGTATTTTTTGCGGTTTTGAAATTGTCGTCACTTTTAACGCGCTCTAGCGCCGAAACCGTTGGTTTTAGAAAGAAAATCTAAAATAAAATTTTATTAATTGCTATCGGTGCTTCCCCGACTACATTAATGTGATCTTCAACGCACGTATACGGCTTTACTTTTAATTTTCTACATCGTTGTAAAATCAACGTTTGGGGTACGAAAATACGTATTTTTGAAATGTAACTTAAGTTGCCATCCAGAATAACGTAACAAATAACAAAGAATTTATAAAATTAAGAAATACACAATGTGCCTTTGAAATACTGACGTGTTGCTTTTTAATTTTTTCACTCTGAACTAAACGAATTTCCTTTGAAAATCTTCAACAGAAAAGAAAACAGCCCCGGGTAACATTTGTACAAAAAGTTCGCTTGAGCAATTATAATTAATAAACAATTTAGAAAATAAACGAATATATAGGACAATGTCTAAAGGCTATGAAACTTAAAACATCTCGCATTTAAATATTTTAGTTTATTGTTTTGTTTCGAATTTATAGTTGGTTTGGTTCTTGGTTTAAACTTTTTTTTAGCAAAGTACACTATTTTTAAACGCAAATATGCATAATAACACAGTTGTATTGAAAAAGCTTTTGGTAAAATATACTGCGTTGCGATTAATTTAATTACAAATTACAAACATTCTTGGAACATGCTTCGCAATTTTAATTGTATGCGCATTTGTACATACCTAATATCAAAATAAGCAAAATATTGTGAATGTGTAGAATGTTCTACTAACTAAAAGGGCACGTACGCGAAGTAAAGCGTAAGAGACTTTTTTTGCCTTAAAAAACACAAAAATCGACTTTTTATTTTGCTCAACGCAACCTGTAAACTTGCGGTGTGCGGTGTGTTGCCTACCCTACAGAAGTATTTACTCGCGAGCACTATCCATCATATTTTATTTATTATTAAATATTAATATCATTATATTTTAAATTATAACGTCAAAAATACAATTTGTGTTAAATTTTCAATTTAAATGCGCCGAATAAACACGAGCGAAAAATAATATTATTCTTCGTTAATTATTTCTTTCTTCGCCCCGCCGTTTTTCATTACGTCGAGTAAAATTACACACAAAATAATTATAACTTAAAAATACGTGAACAATAATCAAATAGCGGTTCGAAACGTGACTTTTTGAACTTTAGAGCAAATGTAAACTACTTTTGTTTATTAGCGTGGTCTAATGGAAGGTGAAGAAGAATGGAAAGTGGCATTGAAGTTTATTTTGAAGCGAAGACAAAGTATAAGCAAAAAAATAACTAGTTTATGTAGTTTTTATTCTGTGGACAATGCTTGCAAGTTAAATTCAATAACAAAGGTGGCTAAATCCATACGATAGTACGCAGAGCATGGGAAAGTTAATGAAAAATTCAAAATTTTACAGATAAACTTTATCGTAAGATCTCGAGCTTTAGGAACTTGCTAGACTGATAATATAAATAAAAAAAAGTTGAGTAAACTACATCGCTATACATTTCCATAAAAGTTGTTGATAGAATTAATAAAGTCTCCTTTTTGTACAATTAAACTATAATTTAAAAGTCCCTCGAATTACTTTCTTGAGTGCAATTAAGTAAAAAGGTCAAGAAGAGTTTTCAACTTAAAAATATTTCTTCTCGCTTCGAAACTGATCTCTTGGCTTTTCATTAAACTGCATCATTAATAAATTTTTTGCGAAAACTTCGTTCGGAGTGCACTAATAACTAATTAGTAACTCAACTTTTTAATTAAGTACTTATTTAGGGGTGCAATTAAAATAAATTTTAGTTTTAACAAGAACAACATTGTGAACAACAAATGCGTCAAGACGAAAACAGCTCGAGATGCAGCATTAAAAATTGTAAGGAATATTAGTCAAGTCACAAGAGAAAAGGCTATCTAACAGCTATGATTTTAGTTTCTCGCTTATAACTCGAAAATTACATACTTTTACAGAAAAGTGTTTCCATAAGAAAATAAACTACATTAAATTTCCAACGAATTATGCTTATTAAAGTTTCTCGCTTAGAGAGCCGGTTTAGGCGCTAGAGCGTGTTAAAGTTTGACGAAAATACCAAAAACGGTCAAAAAGCTGTTTTTATAGTTTTTCGCTTATAACTTGAAAAGTACGCACTTTTTCAGGAAAGTACTTGTAAGCAAAAATAAACTAGATTAAATTTGAAACAAATTCTATTTCTTAAGATTTTTTCTTCAGGCAAATGGTTTAGGCGTTAGAGGGCGTTAAAGTTTGACAAAAATACCAAAATCGGCCAAACAGCTATTTTTTTAGTTTCTCGCTTTTAACTCAAAAATTACGCACTTTTACAGAAAAATGCTTCCATAAGAAAATAAACTACATTAAATTACCAACAAATTATACTTATTAAAGTTTCTCTCTTAGACAGCCGGTTTAGGCGCTAGAGCGTGTTAAAGTTTGACAAAAATTCCAAAACCGGCCAAAAAGCTGTTTTTATAGTTTTTCGCTTATAATTTGAAAAGTACGTACTTTTTCAGTAAAGTACTTATATGCAAAAATAAACAACCTTAAATTTCAAACTACGATTTTTTCTTCATGCAAACGGTTTAGGCGCTAGAGAGCGTTAAAGTTTGACAAAAATACCAAAATCGGCCAAACGGCTATTTTTTTAGTTTCTGGCTTTTAACTCGAAAATTTGGCACTTTTACAGAAAAATGCTTCCATAAGAAAATAAACTGCATTAAATTTCCAACAAATTATGGTTATTAAAGTTCCTCTCTTAGACAGCCGGTTTAGGCGTTAGAGCGTGTTAAAGTTTGACAAAAATTCCAAAACCGGCCGAAAAGCTGTTTTTATAGTTTTTCGCTTATAACTTGAAAAGTACGTACTTTTTCAGTAAAGTTCTTATATGCAAAAACAAACAACATTAAATTTCAAACTAAGATTTTTTCTTCATGCAAACGGTTTAGGCGCTAGAGAGCGTTAAAGTTTGACAAAAATTCCAAAACCGGCCGAAAAGCTGTTTTTATAGTTTTTCGCTTATAACTTGAAAAGTACGTACTTTTTCAGTAAAGTTCTTATATGCAAAAACAAACAACATTAAATTTCAAACTAAGATTTTTTCTTCATGCAAACGGTTTAGGCGCTAGAGAGCGTTAAAGTTTGACAAAAATTCCAAAACCGGCCTAAAAGCTGTTTTTATAGTTTTTCGCTTATAACTTGAAAAGTACGTACTTTTTCAGTAAAGTACTTATATGCAAAAATAAACAACATTAAATTTCAAACTAAGATTTTTTCTTCATGCAAACGGTTTAGGCGCTAGAGAGCGTTAAAGTTTGACAAAAAAAACAAAATCGGCCAAACAGCTATTTTTGTAGTTTCTCGCTTTTAACTCGAAAATTACGCACTTTTACAGAAAAATGCTTCCATAAGAAAATAAACTACATTAAATTTCCAACAAATTATACTTATTAAAGTTTGTCTCTTAGACAGCCGGTTTAGGCGCTAGAGCGTGTTAAAGTTTGACAAAAATTCCAAAACCGGCCAAAAAGCTGTTTTTATAGTTTTTCGCTTACAACTTGAAAAGTACGCACTTTTTCAGTAAAGTACTTAGATGCAAAAATAAACAACATTAAATTTTAAACTAAGATTTTTTCTTCAGGCAAACTGTTTAAGTGCTAGAGCGCGTTAAAGTTTGACGAAAATTCCAAAATCGGACATACAGCTGCTTTTTTTAGTTTCTCGCTTATAACTCGAAAATTGCGCACTTTTACAGAAAAGTGTTTCCGTAAGAAAATATACTACATTAAATTTTAAGCAAATTATGCTTCTTAGATTTTTGCCCTCAAACGACCGGTTTAGGCGCTAGAGAGTGTTAAAGTTCGATGAAAATTTCAAAATCGGTCAAAAAGCTGCTTTTCGTAGTTTCTCGCTTGTGACTCGAAAATATGCACTTTTAGAAAAAAGTGGTTCTATACAAAAATAAAGTACATAAAATTTCTCACAAATTAGGTCTCTTAGGTTTTTACGTCAGACGTACGGTTTGGGTTACGCGCTAGAGCGAGTTGAAGTTTACTGTTTAGTAACTTCAACGCGCTCTAGCGCCTAAACCGTTGGTCTGAAGAAAAAAACTTAAGAAACATAATTTGTTTAAAATTTGATGTAGGTTATTTTTCTATAGGTGTACTTTTCTCTGAAAGTGCGTAATTTTCAAGTTATAAGCAAAAAATTGAAAAAAAAGAACTTTTTTTCGCAGTTTTTCGCAATTTTCTAAAAACGATGGAAAACTTTAATCTCAAAATTCATAACTTTACGAGATTCTTTTGCAGAAAATGTTACGAGCGAGACAATGCATAAATTATTAAAAATATTTTAGAAGCGAACTAGAAGAGTTTAATGCAATAAACACAATAAATTCAAATTTAGAAAGTTTAAATTAAGTTAAAAGGGTGTAAATTACTCAATTTTCAATTTTCGCTAAATCTAAACTTTCCTCCATCAAAGTAAATTTTTAATTTAATCAGTAT
Organism: Malthinus flaveolus; assembly: GCA_950108345.1. Classification (NCBI taxonomy): domain Eukaryota; kingdom Metazoa; phylum Arthropoda; class Insecta; order Coleoptera; family Cantharidae; genus Malthinus; species Malthinus flaveolus. The sequence continues at coordinate 11,001,730 of OX467289.1, forward strand.
AAGCTTTAATGGAAGGGCTATACTTACATACCCTCTGTATATACATACCATAATAGTTTAGTTTTATAGGGCAATGGGGAACTAACAAATTTATGTAACAATTGAAAACTAAAATTTTAATCCAGTAAATGGATCTTTTAGTCCTTTAACCGTTTACTACCCGAAGTGATTTGAGCTAATAACTGTTGGATTTAGTTAATTCTCGAGACCATTAACTCCGCGCGTTTATAGAATCTTGTTTTTAGGTTTTCAATCCCCGATGTTTTACTACAAATAAAACGAAGGACAAAGACTATAAATCCCCAAGCAGAAGAAACGTTGACAATTTATAGGTTTATCCATGGGGTTAATAAATATTTTTTCCAATTTTCGCTTAAGAAATTTTCCTTTTCATTTTAAAGAATGGAATTGATTAAATTTTAACCGATTTCCTCAAAATGTCTTTAATCAAATTACATTTACACTTATAACATAGAGGCTAAAAGGTTATTATGTTAAAATGAAACTTAAGTGCCATTTTGACAAGGAAATTGTCAGAAAATGTAATTTCCCAACCATCACAATATAGAAATTATTAATTAAAATCTTAATGGAAATTGGACATTAAAAAAATAATTTCGGAGTGATTAACAAAGTCTATTAACGACTTTTTTTTTAATTACTCTTAATTAATTACGCGACTTTGACCTAATTACTTAGGCCGAGCACGTTACTAATAAAATTGAAATAGCTCGAGCGTTACAGGTTTCCACTCGTGGAAAATGAATGCACGTTTCATCATCACATTGGCCTCCCAGGACAAACCAGGCCGCTCTGAAGACTGCTCTATTGCAAGAAGACCTCTAGGTTCAAGGCTTGCCTCATCTTAAGAAGGCAAAAATATGCCTCAACTTATGTAGGTCTCAATTGAGAACGGCTAAGGTCCACTTCAGAGCACTGTCCTCTTAAATGAAACCCAACACAAGAGAGGTGGCCAGGAGGACCCTGCGGAGAAGATGACACATCGTTTAAACAGATACTATGCCAATGTCCAGTTTTTGGGGAGTTGGGACCTCAAACACTAGGCAAGGCTGTTCTAGAACCAACAGACACACTAACGACCCACCCAAATAACCCTCGACTGTCGCGCCGACAAAAATACTTTTTTTCAGAAGGCACCCGACTGTCTCTCCAAAAACTCTTTATTTGCGACAGCAACCAAACGGCGTCTAGTCTTGTATTTATATACTTTATCCAATTGTTCATCGTTAAAAGCGCCCCTGCGCGCGTTACGAACTATATTAACCGCCTCTATAGGCGACACGTCGGCCTCCATGAGAGCAATCGCCACCAAAACGGCCGAACGACCAAGACCGCACTTACAATGAACTGCCAACGCACCATAAGAGTCGTTTTCGAAAAAATTTTCCACAAACTCCACCCACTGGGCGATTACGCTCTGGACGGGAAAAGTACCATCGGGGTAAACTAATTTAACTGCCATTATTTCGACGGAATTTAACGAGCCCAAAAAGTAAGTTTCCGAACACGTCCTAACCAACACCTTTGTGTTATACTTCCTCAAATCCTACGAGAAAAATAATTAGCGAAGGAACGGATTCGAATGGTTTTTTTACCTCGACAAACGGTTCCATGTTGCAAATGTGTGGCATGAACGTGATTACGAATTTCAAGTTTTTAAATGTAACTAAAGACGCCCATTGTCCTAAAATGATATTGCTTTGACTCACATAGTTTGTTTTAGGCGCAGAAGCTCGTGCGTCGTCTTTTATGCTCACCATAAGCACGGACTGTGTCAAAAAGTAAATCGGACAGTCATAAAACAGTCCATTGCCAAGGTGATAGTTAATGTTTAAATTTGGGCGCGAGCATGGAACCACCCGTTTGGATTTTTGCAAACTTTGACATCGGGTGGATGAGAGCAACTCAACTTTAGTGCTCGCGATTTCTTCTGACCAAGAGGTTGTTCACTAATGGAACAACTCAAGGTCATTTGGGGGTTTGTCGAAATAGAACACTTTGTATACCGTCTAAACAAATGTGCGTTCGTAAAAATGCGGAAAAAACGTCGTGTTGGGCGTAGCACGACATTGGCAATGATTTTCACGACTATCGAGCGCAGTTGAATATTTAATATTTCTGTATAAAATACAGAGTTCGTAAAGTTTCACTTAAAATAATGATCCTTTGTATTTATTGTTTTAAATTCTTCTCTCACTCTCTCTCTGTCCCTCGATCGATCCGAGTTAGAAAAAATATTAATATTCATTACGTTAAGGAAGTACTAAAACCGTCAAAAGGCGTTCACAAACGTAAAAGCGATCGATTCCACATATCAGCGACGGCTCGCGCCTCGAGAGCTTAGGGCGCCCAAATTAGGCAAATTGGGCAAGTGACAAAGTGCATTTTAAACCGTGCTTTAACATGATGTTCGGGGAATTCCCGCCCTCTGTAAAAGTGCCAGGCGTAGAAGACAGTAATTTATTATTAGAGTAAGCGAACCATTGGACCCAGTTGACAATCAGTCGTCCTTGTAACAAGTTACTTGGTACGCCACTACTAGACAAAGTGGTGTAGCGCCCAGAAAGCTCAAATTGTTGAGTTAGACGAAGAGAATAAAATTGACTCGGCATAAAATTAAGTTTGGTATGACTAGGCCGACCCTGCCGCCACAGACGAGTCGTCACTGACACAAACACATACGCGCGTTATTAATATTCTTCCCACTTTTGACTTGCGCCTAAATTAAACTTTTAAAAAAATTTCAAATACAAAAAACTAAAACTAACTCCCTCTCCGCCACTCCATCTCTCTCATTTTCGCTTCTGAACTCAAAGAGAAAACAAAAATCGTTAAAAAGCCCCTTAATAATAAATCAAAGTTTATCACAAGACATCCAACAGAGAGGAGCACGAACGAAGTGCAAGTTTGTAATTAAATAATCTGTTTGTGTGTGCGCCTGAAAGAAAAAGGTGCACTTCAGAGCCCCTAACCTTCAGAGAGCGCACACTACCGAGTAAAAAATTCAAAATTCAATTTCAATTTACAAGCTTTTGTTTTAAAATTGTTTTTGGCGTTTACCCAATTTGCTTCTCATTCAACTTAGGACTCTCTCAAAATTTCATGCCCTTGAGAATTTTCACATCAATGTGTGTGCGACAAATTAATTTAAATTTATGCCAGACGTCTCTTTTACTACCGACTTTATTCTTCTCCTTTAAGTGCCCACCCTGCAATTTAATGTGACGTTCGAGCCACTAAATTGGGCAGTTTAACTCACAAGGGTTTGTCATTACTCTCCAAGAGGTGACGCCTCATATAAGAGGCTGTTGCTACTTTGGACAAGGTCTAATCAAAATACCTTCCCTTCGGTATTTGACGCAAAAAGGAGGGGCGTCCCTGTCGGTATTAATTGCCACACTGCAACACGAGCTTTAAAGTCCTTGTACTTTTTTGATTTACTACTACAGGCGTGACGACAGTCAGACCTTGTTGAAACAGGTGCATTTATGTATCCAGCGCTAGGAAACGCTTAGAAATGACTGTTATTTTGACAAGAAAAGAGAGCTGTTAAAAAGGAATTTTCCACCGTCGCTTTTAAAAGGTCGCAGATTAAATTCACGATACAACTAGAAAAATTACAAAACAAGGATAAACATTGCGAGGGTTATTAAGTAGATTAATCAATACGTCTTGAATTATGCATTAAAAATATAATTTTCGGCACGAACATCTATCTCCGCTAGTATGCCCTTGAGTTATTAATCAATATCCGGAGGAAAATTTGCGGTTACAATCAAACATGCACGCTTTATTATCCTTTTCAATTTCCTCTATTTGTAGTACAAACATCGTATATCTCAGGAGAAATATTAGTAAATTGGTAATAATACATCTTCTTCTGTCTTTCGCTAAAACAACAAAATAAAATCAAACGGTACTTGAATTATCCTTGAAACTACAATGTTTGACCAAACCTTTATTGGTATTGCCTTTGTTTATCAACTCTTTAATCCGACAGAAAGAAGCTTAATTAAATTCACCAGACAGACATCTTATATCTATTTCTTAGGTTTTTTTTTCTTCAGACAACCGGTTTGGGCGCTAGAGCGCGTTAAAGTTTGACGAAAATTCCAAAACCGGCCGAAAGCAGTTTTTTTAGTTTTTCGCTTATAACTCGAAAACTAAGCACTTCTAGAGAAAAGTGTTTCTATGCAAAAGGAAACTACCTCAAATATTCTACATATTAAGTTTCTTAAGTTTTTCTCTTGACTAGAGCGCATTAAAGTTTGACAAAAATACCAAAATCCTCCAGTAAGCAATATTTTTAGTTTTTTACTTGTAACTCGGAAACTACGCACTTTTAGAGAAAATTAGTTCTATACAAAAAAAACTACATCAAATTTCCTACATATTCAGTTTCTTCAGTTTTTCTCTTCAGGAGAACGGTTTAGGCGCTAGAGCGCGTTAAAGTTGGAGAAAAATTCCAAAATCAACCGAAAAGTTTTTTGTTTTCGTTTTTCGCTTGTAACTCGGAAAATACGCACTTTTAGAGAAAAATGCTTCTATATAAAAATGAGCAGCATTATATTTGCTACAAATTATACCAATTGGTTTTTTCCCCGCCGACAGCCGGCGTAGGCGTTAGGGCGTGTTAAAGTTTGACGAACATTCCAAAATCGACCTAAAAGCTGTTTGTTTTAGTTTTTCGCTTATAACTCGGAAAGTACGCACTTTTAGAGAAAAATAGTTCTATATAAAACTAAACTACGTTAAATTTCCTCCAAATTATGCTTCTTAGATTTTTTCCCTTAAACAATGCTAGAGCGAGTTAAAGTTTGAGAAAAATTCCAAAAACGGCTAAAAAGCAGTTTTTTTAGTTTTTCGCTTATAACTAAAAAAATACACACTTTCAGAGAAAAGTATTCTTATAAACGAATAAACTACATCAAATTCTCTACATATTAAGTGTCTTAAGTTTTTTTTTTCAAACGATCGGTTTAGGCACTGACGCGCGTTAAAGTTTGAACAAAATTCAAAAATCGGCCACTAAGCAATTTTTTAGTTTTTTGCTTGCAACTCGGGAACTACGCACTTTTAGAGAACATCGTTCTCATATAAAAATAAACTATATGAAATTTTCTACATATTAACTTAAGTTTCTTAAGTTTTTCTATTCAGTTAAACGATTTAGGTGCTAAGCGCGTTAAAGTTGGAGAAAAATTCCGAAATTAAACAAAACGCTGTTTTTCCTGTTTATCGCTTATAACTCGAAAATTACACACTTTTAGAGAAAAGTGTTTGTATATGAAAATACGGCTCTTTCAATTTCCAACAAATTGTATTTCTTAGGGTTTTCTCCCCAGACGACCAGTTTAGGCGTTAGAGAGCGTTAAAGTTTGACAAAAATTTTAAAATTGGCCAAAAAGCTGCTTTCTTGTTTATCGCCTATAACTCGAAAATTACGCACTTTTAGAGAAAAGTGTTTCTATATAAAAATAAACTACATGAAATTTCCAACAAATTATATTTGTTGGGATTGTTCCTCAAATGACCGGTTTAGGCATAGAGCGCATTAAAGTTTGACAAAAATCCCAAAATTGGCAAAAAACTAGGTTTTTCTATTTATTTCCTATAACTCGAAAAATACGCACTTTTAGAGAAAATTGTTACTACATGAAAATAAATTACATAAAATTTCCAACAAATTATATTTGTTGGGATTTTTCCTCAAATGACCGGTTTAGGCATAGAGCGCATTAAAGTTTGACAAAAATCTCAAAATTGGCAAAAAACTAGGTTTTTCTATTTATTGCGTATAACTCGAAAAATACGCACTTTTAGAGAAAAGTGTTACTACATGAAAATAAATTACATAAAATTTGCAACAAATTACATTTTCTAGTTTTTTCCTGATACTACCGGTTTATGCGCTAGAGCGCATTAAAGTTTGACAAAAATTCCAAAATTGGCCTAAAAACTGTTTTTTAGTTTACCGCTTGTAACTCGAAAAATACGCACTTTTAGGGAAAAGTGGTTCTTTATGAAAATAAACTACATTAAATTTCTAACAAACCATATATCATAGATTTCTCCCAGACTACCAGTTTAGGCGCTAGAGCGCGTTTGACAAAAATTCCAAAATCGGCAATAATTGCGGACCGAATTTTCTTCGACTTTCAAGGAGTCTGCCGCAATATATGCAAAATGTAGACAAAAATGCAATGCTCCACCGATTGGTGTTATCTGAATTAATCATAATTTGTTTATTATCTGGAGGAATTTATGAGAAATTTCCAAATCTCATTTTATTGCTAATGGACCGAATCTCAGGCATAAACGCATACTGAAGACAGCGAACAACTCAAGTAAAAACTATGTCATCAATGGGCCCAAAACCAGGATTTCGAACCTAGTCAACTCCCTACACCAAGACATCAATTTTTTGGGGGGATCTTTTCACTCATTTATCTCCACGATCAAGAAAAAATTATTATCATACTGTAATAATAAAAATAATTGTTACTTGCAACGTGGCAGCATAGAAAATTCATTATTTTAATTAGTAATAGGTACTTTACTAATAATAAAAATAAAAAATTCATAATATGGTACCTACTGAGATTATCGATGCATAGTTTAAGTCATCGAACTTGGATCTAATCTCATTTAATCCTGTTATATTAAAGATAAGATTTGGCTTGTTATACACGTATGCTGCTCCGAAGGAAGGTCTCAAATATTTGCTTAACGATAAAGCTACGAGCGCTAACGTACGATTAAATCTAATTTTTCGAAACTAAATAAAGTCTGATTTACAGCAGAAGCTCTTCCTTTTGTAAAGAAAAATATTGGAACCATAAACAAATTTTCCTCTTTGGCAAAATTTTGTATAAACGAAGACGTGTTTAACATAAATCGTAAATTTCGTCGTGTGAACTCGACTTTAAGTAAAGGCGAGGATATTTTTTCCAAAAGCTCACTTAAAAAATTATGCTCGTAAAATTTTACTGTTAAAATGAAAAAAATACACATCAGACGAATTTCCAATTTATGTCCTTTTACAAAGCGCCCTGACAAGCGTAGCTTTTACGACTGACTTTTTCACAAACCAAACATAGCTTTAGTAATCCAGAAAATCCCCTTGAGGCAATATGATGAACTTAATAACGGAAATTTTTGTTGTAAATCATCGATAACTCACAAAGGAGACATAAAAAAACTGAAAGGATATAAAAAATGCACCCTCACAATAGAAAACTACTTGTAACATAAGATAAGCCTTATCAAAAGAAAATTCAAATTTATATACACATCGGGAACATTTTTAAAGCTTTCACACCCACCACTATCGCCCAGTTTCGATTTAATTGAAACAAGAAATAACTACTATACAGCCCTGGAATTAATTTTAATGAAGTCGACTCTCAAGTTACGATTCAAATATCTTAATGGAACCGTACGTATTAAAAAGGTCGTTGTATTTGTGTATAATAATATTCGAATTACGTACTGGGAAAATCATTACATTTTCCTTTACAATTTATAATTTACAAGACGCTCTCCTTTTGACTGTGACTTCCACTTCCAATCCAAATAGTTTGCCGTTAAAACGTCTTAGAAATTTTCACCAAATTAAAAGTTTTGTTACACGTGCAGTAATTTGAGAGAGGGTTTTACGTAAAATGCGATTTAGAAGTCAAGTCCACGAGTTCTCTTAATTGGGGGCAGAGGGGCGTTTGAAAGTGGAAAGTTTGAAACATTTCAACTACAAAAACTGAAAAAATCTCGCAAACTGCTGGATTACAAGAGTTCACATTTTAAGGAGGCCCAAGGTATACCCATGGGTACTTGTCCATCAAGTTTTAGCCCAATCGGAGCCCATTTAGTAGAAGGGTAGGCTCCCATAATCACCTCTGCTATCGACGAATTACTGCTACCGACATATTACTGCACCGACTAATTACTGCTACCGCCTTATTACTGCTACTGCCTAGTGCTACCGACTTATTACTGCGATAAATTATTTGAAATTAAAAAGAGAATAGAAAAAACGAAAAATTAATGAATTGAGCCCCTTCTTGGAAAGCGAACGAAAACGTAAAATTAATCTGAAGGGCATAAAATCGTATCAAATTTCTTATTTATTTGAAATAACGATTGAGTAATTTAAATTTCTTGAATTTTTCGTTCGAAATAAATAAGAGCGGATATAAATTACCAAAACATTCTTTTTTTAACAAGAAACGAATTCAACTTGTTTACACTGACAGGCCTCTGTTTTTATAAAGTGAAGAGAAATTCAAAAGGAATACTTTAACCCCAGTTACGATTATTCATTTTTTTAACTTTCGCAAGTCGAGAAAACGAGACGTTCGCGTAAGTAAATAAATTGTGCGGTGACTCGGGGATGTTTATTATTTCGTAATTCGGTACAAATCCACTTGAAGATGTTCTCCGAGCTTTCACATCGACAATCGTACATTTTTAAAGCTGCAACTCTCGCAATTGATTCGTAAAGATTTCGTTGCAAGTCTCACAAGCTTCTTCTGTTACTATTACGTGCTATCCATTTACTTGTATAGTTAAAATCTACGCTTCTTAGACCTACCGACAACTTGCAACGGTAATTCAACTGGAGGAAATGACAAAAATGTCGAGTAGAAATTTTCTAATATTTTTAAGACGCTTACAACAGTTAAATGACCCGTAAAAATTTATGCTCCGAAGACATTCTAATAAAATTCAATTTTCTGCCAAAGTTTATGGCATGTAACAATCTTATTTAGTCCTTCGTTTCGTTAATGAATTGTAGGAACGGTTGGGTGATAAACTGCGACTTTGATGAATTCACACGAGAGAGATCGATTTGGATTAAATCTGGCGAATGAACAAGCAGAATGTCAAGACAGTTTTAATGATCTTAAAATTGCTAATTTAAACACAATGTTTCAAGTGAAGCATCTCTCGTTTGGAATTTCAATTTGATAATAAAACAAAATGATTAATCCCAGTCAAATAAATATGGAAAATTAAAAATTTTCATTCGGCAGAAAACAATTAAACGCCAAAGCAGTAGTAAAAGTTATATGAGGAGTTTAATTTCGATAATTTATCATTCTAACGCAAATGGGACTTTTAAAAAATAGAAAATTCGAGTTCCTCAGAAAAGCAAGCAAAGGCCTCTAAAAGCTCAAAAATTTCCTTCACATTTTGACTTAAACGGAACCATCTAATTCAAAAAGTATGCAAGAAAGCTAAACCAGCTTTTTGAAGTTCGAAAGGACCTCATTCTGTTCCCACGCTTAATACTAAACCTCGGTACACAATGAAGAAACCAATGCAAGCAAACAGAACTCCTCAAAGCTCAAAACCTTCTTTTTGCTGAAGAAAACCAGCAAAGAGAGCTAAACCAGCTTCTTGAAGTTCGAGAAGATCTCATTCAGTTCCTACGCTTAAAATGAAACCTCGTCGCACAATGAAGAGGCCAATGGAAATGAAAAAAGCTTCTAAAAGCTCAAAAACTTCTCTCTTCCTGAAAAAAACCTAGTTTTGATTGTAAAACCTCCAACGAAAGCTAAAATAGCTTCTTAAAGTTCGAGAAGACCTCATTCAGCTCCCACGCTTAAAACGAAACCTCGTCGCACAATGAAGAGGTCAATGGAAATGAAAAAAGCTTCTAAAAGCTCAAAAACTTCTCTCTTCCTGAAACAAACCTGGTTTTGATTGGAAAACCTCCAACGAAAGCTAAAATAGCTTCTTGAAGTTCGAGAAGACCTCATTCAGCTCCCACGCTTAAAACGAAACCTCGTCGCACAATGAAGAGGCCAATGGAAATGAAAAAAACTTCTAAAAGCTCAAAAACTTCTCTCTTCCTGAAACAAACCTAGTTTTGATTGTAAAACCTACAACGAAAGCTAAAATAGCTTCTTGAAGTTCGACAAGACCTCATTCAGCTCCCACGCTTAAAACGAAACCTCGTCGCACAATGAAGAGGCCAATGGAAATGAAAAAGCTTCTAAAAGCTCAAAAACTTCTCTCTTCCTGAAACAAACCTGGTTTTGATTGTAAAACCTCCAACGAAAGCTAAAATAGCTTCTTGAAGTTCGAGAAGACCTCATTCAGCTCCCACGCTTAAAACGAAACCTCGTCGCACAATGAAGAGGCCAATGGAAATGAAAAAAACTTCTAAAAGCTCAAAAACTTCTCTCTTCCTGAAACAAACCTAGTTTTGATTGTAAAACCTACAACGAAAGCTAAAATAGCTTCTTGAAGTTCGACAAGACCTCATTCAGCTCCCACGCTTAAAACGAAACCTCGTCGCACAATGAAGAGGCCAATGGAAATGAAAAAGCTTCTAAAAGCTCAAAAACTTCTCTCTTCCTGAAACAAACCTGGTTTTGATTGTAAAACCTCCAACGAAAGCTAAAATAGCTTCTTGAAGTTCGAGAAGACCTCATTCAGCTCCCACGCTTAAAACGAAACCTCGTCGCACAATGAAGAGGCCAATGGAAATGACAAAAGCTTCTAAAAGCTCAAAAACTTCTCTCTTCCTGAAACAAACCTAGTTTTGATTGTAAAACCTACAACGAAAGCTAAAATAGCTTCTTGAAGTTCGACAAGACCTCATTCAGCTCCCACGCTTAAAACGAAACCTCGTCGCACAATGAAGAGGCCAATGGAAATGAAAAAGCTTCTAAAAGCTCAAAAACTTCTCTCTTCCTGAAACAAACCTGGTTTTGATTGTAAAACCTCCAACGAAAGCTAAAATAGCTTCTTGAAGTTCGAGAAGACCTCATTCAGCTCCCACGCTTAAAACGAAACCTCGTCGCACAATGAAGAGGCCAATGGAAATGAAAAAAACTTCTAAAAGCTCAAAAACTTCTCTCTTCCTGAAACAAACCTAGTTTTGATTGTAAAACCTACAACGAAAGCTAAAATAGCTTCTTGAAGTTCGACAAGACCTCATTCAGCTCCCACGCTTAAAACGAAACCTCGTCGCACAATGAAGAGGCCAATGGAAATGAAAAAGCTTCTAAAAGCTCAAAAACTTCTCTCTTCCTGAAACAAACCTGGTTTTGATTGTAAAACCTCCAACGAAAGCTAAAATAGCTTCTTGAAGTTCGAGAAGACCTCATTCAGCTCCCACGCTTAAAACGAAACCTCGTCGCACAATGAAGAGGCCAATGGAAATGACAAAAGCTTCTAAAAGCTCAAAAACTTCTCTCTTCCTGAAACAAACCTAGTTTTGATTGTAAAACCTCCAACGAAAGCTAAAATAGCTTCTTAAAGTTCGAGGAGACCTCATTCAGCTCCCACGCTTAAAACGAAACCTCGTCGCACAATGAAGAGGCCAATGGAAATGAAAAAAGCTTCTAAAAGCTCAAAAACTTCTCTCTTCCTGAAACAAACCTAGTTTTGATTGTAAACCTCCAAAGAAAGCTAAAATAGCTTCTTGAAGTTCGAGAAGACCTCATTCAGTTCCCACGCTTAAAATGAAACCTCGTCGCACAATGAAGAGGCCAATGGAAATGAAAAAAGCTTCTAAAAGCTCAAAAACTTCTTTCTTCCTGAAACAAACCTAGTTTTGATTGTAAAACCTCCAACGAAAGCTAAAATAGCTTCTTAAAGTTCGAGAAGACCTCATTCAGCTCCCACGCTTAAAACGAAACCTCGTCGCACAATGAAGAGGCCAATGGAAATGAAAAAAGCTTCTAAAAGCTCAAAAACTTCTCTCTTCCTGAAACAAACCTAGTTTTGATTGTAAAACCTCCAACGAAAGCTAAAATAGCTTTTTGAAGTTCGACAAGACCTCATTCAGCTCCCACGCTTAAAACGAAACCTCGTCGCACAATGAAGAGGCCAATGGAAATGAAAAAAGCTTCTAAAAGCTCAAAAACTTCTCTCTTCCTGAAACAAACCTAGTTTTGATTGTAAAACCTCCAACGAAAGCTAAAATAGCTTCTTGAAGTTCGAGAAGACCTCATTCAGCTCCCACGCTTAAAACGAAACCTCGTCGCACAATGAAGAGGCCAATGGAAGTGAACAAAGCTCCTCAAAGCTTAAAAACTTCTTTATTACTGAAGAAAACATCCAAAAAAAGCTACAACAGCTTCTTGAAGTTCGAGAGGACCTCATTCAGTTCCTACGCTTAAAACGAAACCTCGTCGCACAATTAAGAGGCCAATAAAAGTGAACAAAGCTTCTTAAAGCTCAAAAAAACTTCTTTCTTCCTGAAGAAAACCTAGTTTTGTTTGGAAAACCTCCAAAGAAAGCTACAACAGCTTCTTGAAGTTCGAGAGGACCTCATTCAGTTCCTACGCTTAAAACGAAACCTCGTCGCACAATTAAAAGGCCAATAAAAGTGAACAAAGCTTCTTAAAGCTCAAAAAAACTTCTTTCTTCCTGAAGAAAACCTAGTTTTGTTTGGAAAACCTCCAAAGAAAGCTACAACAGCTTCTTGAAGTTCGAGAGGACCTCATTCAGTTCCTACGCTTAAAAAGGACACCTCTTCGAAATGAGAAATCAAAAAAGCTCTTTAAAATTTTTGACCCAACATGCAGAGCTGATTATATTAGTTGTGGAAAGTAATAGAGCCCTATAAAGTTGTAAACTGATGTTAACCTTATACTAAACTTTTTAATAACGGTGAATTATTGCAAGACAGAAGAGGGCCCTTCAAAGCTCTTCAATTGCAACGTCAAAGCTTTCCCCTAGAATATAGGAAAACACATACGTGGAGCTCGATATAATTTAATTTGTAGCAGACATCAAGAGCTTTCAAGAGCTTAAGAAGATGCCACAATAAGTATATTATATCAAAGCGATACGTACAACAAACAAATGTTTAAAAAAAAATGTAAACAAATAAACTGAAAAGCCAACTCTTGTTGGAAAGAAAATTATTTTAGGGGAGCTTTTAAGTCGAATCTCTTTTCTTTTAAAATTTTAAATGGAAAAAGTTCTTGTATCGAACAATTATTGCGGCGCACTTTTAGAAATGCACCGATATAGTTGCACCGACTTAATACTCAAACTCGAGGAAAATTCCATTTAGGAGTTTAAATTTAAAGTTTTCTTTTAAAATAATTAAATTTAAAACGTAAATTGAGCTCACCACACAAAACTCTGGATCGATTACGTCCGTCAGGATTTACGAGAAATACGCTTTTGATTGCTGGACGTCCTTTTCTTTCTGTAATAGAAAAAGATATTTAAAAAAAAAGAAACAAAAAGAAATAGAAAATTTCGTTGTTATCTGATCAAGGTATTATTACAACAAAAATACAACAAATAAAGCTACTGTAACAGTATATTGATGTTAGCTGAAACCGCTTAAGGGTTATTCTCGAGATCTTATATGGCACTGATTCAATTTAAGTGAAAAACTAATGGAAAACCTTTTAATACTCATCTTTACTTTCATTAACGATGATATATCTTATAAACCCTACAAGATTAATTTAAAAATAAAATAAAAAAAAACTTTTCCCAGTCGCAATTTTCTTTTCTTTCACAACAAGCAAAGTTTCAGAGTGTCCGTGTCGATTAGTTATCGCCCTTGGCCCTTTTCAAGCACGACCTTATTTAATACTCTTATAAAATGTGCGTACATGTTTTACGGTCGATTGAACCGTGATGTAGGTCAAAATATGCTTACTTAGCGAAACCTTTTGATCAGACGCCGAGCTTTTCGAAATTAATGTGGTAGAAATTACCTTAGAAAATGAACGCCTCAGCAATTATTATTGTTAAAAGCGATGGCTGATTAGGTTTAAATGCGAAACAGTTGATGTTATCTCGAGATTTTCACTTTCGTTTAATCATCCAGAGACAAAAATGGTGGCAAAGAGGCTTAAAGAACATTGCAAATGTTCCGCCTGCCACTTCTAACTTGGAGGTGAATCGAGAAGGCTATTTTTTCGTTTTTTCGCGTATAATTCGAAAACTACGCAGTTTATGGGAAAAGTGTGTTGGTACGAAAATGAACAGCACCAAATTTCCTACAAATTATATCTCTTTGGCCTTTTCTCTCAGATGAACGGTTTAGGTGCTAAAACGCATGAAAGTTCCACAAAATTTCAAAACCGGTCAAAAAACTGTTTCATCGCTTATAACAAAAGTTACGCACTTTCAGACAAAAGCGCATCTACACTAAAATAAAGTCCATTACATTTTCTACAAATTAGGTTCCTTAGATTTTTTTCATCAAATAAACAGTTTAGGTGCTAGAGCGAGTTGAAGTATAGCGTCTCGAGAAAGGTGGGTTTTTTGAGGTCACGAAAACTCGGTTTCAAAGGCCTGCTCTAGCACCAAAACTATCCATTTGACAAAAAAATATAACAAATTAATAATTTGTAAGAAATCGAATGTAATTTGTTTTGGTATAGATACACTTGTCTCCAAAAGTGCGTCATTTTCGAGTTATGAGCGCAAAATCAGTTTTTGGATCAATTTTAGAATTTTTGTCAAACTTCATGGCGCTCTAGAGCCTACACCAGTCGTCAGAAGAAAAAACATAAGACATATAACTTCTTGGAAATTGAATGTACTTTATTTTCAAATACTAACACTTTTCTTCAAAGGTGCGTGATTTTCGACTTATAAGCGATAACCAAAAACCCGTTTTTTTGAACAATTTTGGAATTTTCATCAAACTTCAACGCGCTCTAGCGCCTAAACCGGTCGTCCCTGAGAAAAAACCTAAGAAATATAATTTGTTGCAAATTCAACGTAGTTTAGCTTGGTATAGAGCACTTTTCTCTTAAAGTGCGTAATTTTGGAGTTCTACTCGATCAACCATAAAAAACAGTTTTTGGTCCGTTTTTGGAATATTTGGTAATTTTAACGCGCTCTAGCGCCCAAACCGGTCGTCCGAGAGAAAAAACCTAAGAAATATAATTTGTTGCAAATTCAACGTAGTTTAGCTTGGTATAGAGCACTTTTCTCTTAAAGTGCGTAATTTTGGAGTTCTACTCGATCAACCATAAAAAACAGTTTTTTGTCCGTTTTTGGAATATTTTGTAATTTTAACGCGCTCTAGCGCCCAAACCGGTCGTCCGAGAGAAAAAACCTAAGAAATATAATTTGTTGCAAATTCAACGTAGTTTAGCTTGGTATAGAGCACTTTTCACTTAAAGTGCGTAATTTTGGAGTTCTACTCGATCAACCATAAAAAACAGTTTTTTGTCCGTTTTTGGAATATTTGGTAATTTTAACGCGCTCTAGCGCCCAAACCGGTCGTCCGAGAGAAAAAAATCTAAGAAATATAATTTGTTGGAAATTCAACGTAGTTTAGCTTGGTATAGAGCACTTTTCTCTTAAAGTGCGTAATTTTGAAGTTCTACTCGATCAACCATAAAAACAGTTTTTTGGTCAATTTTGAAATATTTGGTAATTTTAACGCGGTCTAGCGCCCAAACCGGTCGTCCGAGGGAAAAAATCTAAGATATATAATTTATAGGAAATTTATTGTAGTTTATTTTCATATAGAAGAACTTTTCTCATAAAGTGCATAGTTTTCAAGTTATCACCAAAAAAACGAGAAAGGGACATCTCGAGGACGGACAGAGTGCCTCCCCAACTTAAAAATGAGTAATTCTGCTGAATTTGCTTTACGAGTCTAGCATTGTATTTCAACATAAGTTCGAGTGCCGTTAGTGTGTTTGTATCCACCTGGAGTCTCTATATATCTTAATCCGGCACTGCAGCAACACTCGAGTGTGTTGTAGGTACATAAATTTAAATTTTCTAACTGAAACTTTTACCGTTGCAAGAAAAATTTGCAAGAGAACAAAAAACTGCTTTCAAAAGTCATAAATAGAAGATGTAACACGCATGAAGAGTTTGTATTATTAATACACGCACTCGTACGCCCAAACACACACACACATATTGCCCAAGTGTATGCCACCACCTACCCTTAAATCGATTCAAGCGTCGTCGTACTTTTCCTCGTGTCTGTTAAAGCCATTCATGCAAGAATTTCCGCATTCTTGAAGAAGAAAAAAAGAAGCGAAGTGACGTCCCGAGGCCCCCCGTTTTCTAAACAAAACCTCTCGAAAGAAAATATTTTAATTAAAACAATTTCGTCCCAAAAAAACAGCCTTTAATGCAGTTTTACTGCAACATCTTGCACGTAAAATTTCTTAATTTGCATTTCGTTACAACACGAAATGCACAATGAATCTTAATTAGTATAATTGTAATTTTGTTAACAAGTGCAAGAATTGTATTACTTTTTTCCTTTTAGTTTTAGTATTTTAGACGGAAGGGCTTTTCTTTTCAATTCTCCAATGTCGTGTTCGTTGAATTGAGCGAATAATTGAAAATGGTGGTTTTTAACGACATATTACAAAATGAAACTCGATAATAATTTTACGTTCAACCTACGCCAACTCATTATATTTTGATATCAGGTTAAAATTAAATAGAAATTTAAAAGCTGCAGACAATTCAATTTTTTGCTCCGGAGGATCGACGCGCAATTTTATATCTAAGATCATTAGGTTGGGGTAGTCGGACTAAAATTTTTAGTTACGACGAAACATCAACAATTTGAAAAGTTTAAATTTCGTCTCAAGTCGGGTAAAAGATATATCCTTTTATTCGCTTATATTGCTCTTTTTTATTAAAACAAAGGTCAATTTAATTCCGCTACAAATTAACCTGAGCTAAATGAGTTCATATAGTGATTTAGTTTCAGCTAAGAATCTTGATGAAAAATAAAGAATGAGAGCGTAGGGGTACTTCGATCGCTTCACATTTGACGTGTCTTGGTAGAGATTTAATTAAAACTTCTTTTACGTACCCCATTTAAACAATGCACGTCCTACAAATAACTGATGTGAAGATTTTAAAACAAAATTCACATATCTATACAGAGTGGCTCGGCGAAAACAGTCCAGGCATGACTATGCGTTTTTGGGCAAACGAAGATAAAAGTGCTGGCGCACGTCAATTTTATTTTCAAAAAGGCCGCTCGAGGCGAGTATTTTGATTCGAGCCCTTACCAGCGCTAAGCGTGGGCGTTGACCTTCCTAAACTAGTTAAATGTCAAAGTTGGTCTAGTTGCACATTATAAAAAGACCGTTGAATTTCTTTTACAACCGTGCTTTTCTTTTAAAATTCGGACCATTAGTTTCCGAGAAATGGCGTCCCGAAGACTTGGGTTTTTCAACAAACTTTAATGCGCTGTAGCGCGTCAACCGTTTGTTTCAAAGAAAAACCCCAGGCAACATAATTTGAAAAAAGCTCGATGTAGTTTTTTTTTGTATAAACGCACTTTTCTCAAAAACTGCGTAGTTTTCCAGTTATAATCGAAAACCTTAGAAAAACTTCTTGACCGATTTTGGAGTTTTGTCAAAGTTTAATGCGCTCTAACGCCTAAACTGTTCATTTGACGGAAAAACCGAAGATACATATTTTGTAGAAAATCCGATAAAGTTTATTTTTGTATTGAAGAATTTTTCTCAAAAAAAGCGTAGTTTTCAAGTTATAAGCGAACACCTAAAAAAACAGCATCTTGGCTAATTTTCAAGTATTCGTCAAACTTTAACGCGCTTTAGCGCGTCTACCGTTAGTTTCAAGGAAAAACCCAAGAAACATAATTTGAAGAAAATTCGATGTAGTTTATGTTTGTACGGACGCACTTTTCTCAAAAAGTGTGTATAGTTTTCCAGCTAGTTATAATCGAATTTTGAAGTTTTTTTCAAAGTTTAACACGCTCCAACGCCTACGTCGTCCATTTGAAGGATAAACCCGAAGATACATGTTTTGTAGAAAATCCGATGTAATTTATTTTTGCATAAAAGAATTTTTCTCAAAAATGCGTAGTTATAAGCGAACCCCTAAAAAACAGCATATTGACCAATTTTCGAGTTTTCGTCAAACTTTAACGCGCTTTAGAGCGTAAACCGTTCGTTTGAAGGAAAAAACCTAAGAAATATATTTTGAAGAAAATTCGACGTAGTTTATTTTTGTATAGACGCGCTTTTCTCAAAAAGTGTGTAGTTTTCCAGTTATAACCGAAAACCGAAAAAAAAAGGTTCTTGTGTCGTCAAAGTTTAACGCGCTCTAACGCCTAAACCGTTTGTTTAAAGACAAAAAACCTAAAATGTATAACTTGTAGGAAATTCGACGTAGTTCAGCTTGGTATAGAAGCACTTCTCAACAAGTGCGTAGATTTTTAGTAATAATCGAAAAACTAAAAAAAAGGTTTTTGATCGATTTTGGAATTTCTGCCATATTTTAACGCGCTCTAGCGCCTAAAGCATTCGTTTGAAGGAAAAAACCTAAGATGTATAACTTGTAGGAAATTCGACGTAGTTCAGTTTGGTATAGAAGCACTTTTCTCTACAAGTGCGTAGTTTTTCAGTTATAATCGAAAAACTAAAAAAAGGTTTTTGATCGATTTTGGAATTTCTGCCAAACTTTAACGAGCTCTGGCGCCTAAAGCATTCGTTTGAAGGAA
This sequence comes from Malthinus flaveolus, assembly GCA_950108345.1. Lineage (NCBI taxonomy): Eukaryota > Metazoa > Arthropoda > Insecta > Coleoptera > Cantharidae > Malthinus > Malthinus flaveolus. The sequence continues at coordinate 11,020,202 of OX467289.1, forward strand.
AAACCCAAAGATACATGTTTTGTAGAAAATCCGATGTAGTTTACTTTTGCATAAAAGAATTTTTCTCAAAAATGCGTAGTTCTCAAGTTATAAGCGAACCCCTAAAAAACAGCATATTGACCAATTTTCGAGTTTTCGTCAAACTTTAACGCGCTCTAGAGCGTAAACCGTTCGTTTGAAGGAAAAAACCTAAGAAATATATTTTGAAGAAAATTCGACGTAGTTTATTTTTGTATAGACGCGCTTTTCTCAAAAAGTGTGTAGTTTTCCAGTTATAACCGAAAACCGAAAAAAAAGGTTCTTGTGTCGTCAAAGTTTAACGCGCTCTAACGCCTAAACCGTTTGTTTAAAGAAAAAAAACCTAATTGTATAACTTGTAGGAAATTCGACGTAGTTCAGCTTGGTATAGAAGCACTTCTCAACATGTGCGTAGATTTCTAGTTATAATCGAAAAACTAAAAAAAAGGTTTTTGATCGATTTTGGAATTTCTGCCATACTTTAACGCGCTCTAGCGCCTAAAGCATTCGTTTGAAGGAAAAAACCGAAGATGTATAACTTGTAGGAAATTCGACGTAGTTCAGCTTGGTATAGAAGCACTTTTCTCAACAAGTGCGTAGTTTTGCAGTTATAATCGAAAAACTAAAAAAAAAAGTTTTTGATGGATTTTTGAATTTCTTCCAAACTTTAACGCGCTCTAGCGCCTAAAGCATTCGTTTGAAGGAAAAAACCTAAGATGTATAACTTGTAGGAAATTCGACGTAGTTCAGCTCGGTATAGAAGCACTTTTCTCAACAAGTGCGTAGTTTTCCAGTTATAATCGAAAAACTAAAAAAAGGTTTTCGATCGATTTTGGAATTTCTGCCAAACTTTAACGAGCTCTGGCGCCTAAAGCATTCGTTTGAAGGAAAAACCCGAAGATACATGTTTTGTAGAAAATCCGATGTAGTTTACTTTTGCATAAAAGAATTTTTCTCAAAAATGCGTAGTTTTCAAGTTATAAGCGAACCCCTAAAAAACAGCATATTGACCAATTTTCGAGTTTTTGGAATATTTTGTAATTTTAACGCGCTCTAGCGCCCAAACCGGTCGTCCGAGAGAAAAAACCTAAGAAATATAATTTGTTGCAAATTCAACGTAGTTTAGCTTGGTATAGAGCACTTTTCACTTAAAGTGCGTAATTTTGGAGTTCTACTCGATCAACCATAAAAAACAGTTTTTTGTCCGTTTTTGGAATATTTGGTAATTTTAACGCGCTCTAGCGCCCAAACCGGTCGTCCGAGAGAAAAAAATCTAAGAAATATAATTTGTTGGAAATTCAACGTAGTTTAGCTTGGTATAGAGCACTTTTCTCTTAAAGTGCGTAATTTTGAAGTTCTACTCGATCAACCATAAAAACAGTTTTTTGGTCAATTTTGAAATATTTGGTAATTTTAACGCGGTCTAGCGCCCAAACCGGTCGTCCGAGGGAAAAAATCTAAGATATATAATTTATAGGAAATTTATTGTAGTTTATTTTCATATAGAAGAACTTTTCTCATAAAGTGCATAGTTTTCAAGTTATCACCAAAAAAACGAGAAAGGGACATCTCGAGGACGGACAGAGTGCCTCCCCAACTTAAAAATGAGTAATTCTGCTGAATTTGCTTTACGAGTCTAGCATTGTATTTCAACATAAGTTCGAGTGCCGTTAGTGTGTTTGTATCCACCTGGAGTCTCTATATATCTTAATCCGGCACTGCAGCAACACTCGAGTGTGTTGTAGGTACATAAATTTAAATTTTCTAACTGAAACTTTTACCGTTGCAAGAAAAATTTGCAAGAGAACAAAAAACTGCTTTCAAAAGTCATAAATAGAAGATGTAACACGCATGAAGAGTTTGTATTATTAATACACGCACTCGTACGCCCAAACACACACACACATATTGCCCAAGTGTATGCCACCACCTACCCTTAAATCGATTCAAGCGTCGTCGTACTTTTCCTCGTGTCTGTTAAAGCCATTCATGCAAGAATTTCCGCATTCTTGAAGAAGAAAAAAAGAAGCGAAGTGACGTCCCGAGGCCCCCCGTTTTCTAAACAAAACCTCTCGAAAGAAAATATTTTAATTAAAACAATTTCGTCCCAAAAAAACAGCCTTTAATGCAGTTTTACTGCAACATCTTGCACGTAAAATTTCTTAATTTGCATTTCGTTACAACACGAAATGCACAATGAATCTTAATTAGTATAATTGTAATTTTGTTAACAAGTGCAAGAATTGTATTACTTTTTTCCTTTTAGTTTTAGTATTTTAGACGGAAGGGCTTTTCTTTTCAATTCTCCAATGTCGTGTTCGTTGAATTGAGCGAATAATTGAAAATGGTGGTTTTTAACGACATATTACAAAATGAAACTCGATAATAATTTTACGTTCAACCTACGCCAACTCATTATATTTTGATATCAGGTTAAAATTAAATAGAAATTTAAAAGCTGCAGACAATTCAATTTTTTGCTCCGGAGGATCGACGCGCAATTTTATATCTAAGATCATTAGGTTGGGGTAGTCGGACTAAAATTTTTAGTTACGACGAAACATCAACAATTTGAAAAGTTTAAATTTCGTCTCAAGTCGGGTAAAAGATATATCCTTTTATTCGCTTATATTGCTCTTTTTTATTAAAACAAAGGTCAATTTAATTCCGCTACAAATTAACCTGAGCTAAATGAGTTCATATAGTGATTTAGTTTCAGCTAAGAATCTTGATGAAAAATAAAGAATGAGAGCGTAGGGGTACTTCGATCGCTTCACATTTGACGTGTCTTGGTAGAGATTTAATTAAAACTTCTTTTACGTACCCCATTTAAACAATGCACGTCCTACAAATAACTGATGTGAAGATTTTAAAACAAAATTCACATATCTATACAGAGTGGCTCGGCGAAAACAGTCCAGGCATGACTATGCGTTTTTGGGCAAACGAAGATAAAAGTGCTGGCGCACGTCAATTTTATTTTCAAAAAGGCCGCTCGAGGCGAGTATTTTGATTCGAGCCCTTACCAGCGCTAAGCGTGGGCGTTGACCTTCCTAAACTAGTTAAATGTCAAAGTTGGTCTAGTTGCACATTATAAAAAGACCGTTGAATTTCTTTTACAACCGTGCTTTTCTTTTAAAATTCGGACCATTAGTTTCCGAGAAATGGCGTCCCGAAGACTTGGGTTTTTCAACAAACTTTAATGCGCTGTAGCGCGTCAACCGTTTGTTTCAAAGAAAAACCCCAGGCAACATAATTTGAAAAAAGCTCGATGTAGTTTTTTTTTGTATAAACGCACTTTTCTCAAAAACTGCGTAGTTTTCCAGTTATAATCGAAAACCTTAGAAAAACTTCTTGACCGATTTTGGAGTTTTGTCAAAGTTTAATGCGCTCTAACGCCTAAACTGTTCAATTGACGGAAAAACCGAAGATACATATTTTGTAGAAAATCCGATAAAGTTTATTTTTGTATTGAAGAATTTTTCTCAAAAAAAGCGTAGTTTTCAAGTTATAAGCGAACACCTAAAAAAACAGCATCTTGGCTAATTTTCAAGTATTCGTCAAACTTTAACGCGCTTTAGCGCGTCTACCGTTAGTTTCAAGGAAAAACCCAAGAAACATAATTTGAAGAAAATTCGATGTAGTTTATGTTTGTACGGACGCACTTTTCTCAAAAAGTGTGTATAGTTTTCCAGCTAGTTATAATCGAATTTTGAAGTTTTTTTCAAAGTTTAACACGCTCCAACGCCTACGTCGTCCATTTGAAGGATAAACCCGAAGATACATGTTTTGTAGAAAATCCGATGTAATTTATTTTTGCATAAAAGAATTTTTCTCAAAAATGCGTAGTTATAAGCGAACCCCTAAAAAACAGCATATTGACCAATTTTCGAGTTTTCGTCAAACTTTAACGCGCTTTAGAGCGTAAACCGTTCGTTTGAAGGAAAAAACCTAAGAAATATATTTTGAAGAAAATTCGACGTAGTTTATTTTTGTATAGACGCGCTTTTCTCAAAAAGTGTGTAGTTTTCCAGTTATAACCGAAAACCGAAAAAAAAAGGTTCTTGTGTCGTCAAAGTTTAACGCGCTCTAACGCCTAAACCGTTTGTTTAAAGACAAAAAACCTAAAATGTATAACTTGTAGGAAATTCGACGTAGTTCAGCTTGGTATAGAAGCACTTCTCAACAAGTGCGTAGATTTTTAGTAATAATCGAAAAACTAAAAAAAAGGTTTTTGATCGATTTTGGAATTTCTGCCATATTTTAACGCGCTCTAGCGCCTAAAGCATTCGTTTGAAGGAAAAAACCTAAGATGTATAACTTGTAGGAAATTCGACGTAGTTCAGTTTGGTATAGAAGCACTTTTCTCTACAAGTGCGTAGTTTTTCAGTTATAATCGAAAAACTAAAAAAAGGTTTTTGATCGATTTTGGAATTTCTGCCAAACTTTAACGAGCTCTGGCGCCTAAAGCATTCGTTTGAAGGAAAAACCCAAAGATACATGTTTTGTAGAAAATCCGATGTAGTTTACTTTTGCATAAAAGAATTTTTCTCAAAAATGCGTAGTTCTCAAGTTATAAGCGAACCCCTAAAAAACAGCATATTGACCAATTTTCGAGTTTTCGTCAAACTTTAACGCGCTCTAGAGCGTAAACCGTTCGTTTGAAGGAAAAAACCTAAGAAATATATTTTGAAGAAAATTCGACGTAGTTTATTTTTGTATAGACGCGCTTTTCTCAAAAAGTGTGTAGTTTTCCAGTTATAACCGAAAACCGAAAAAAAAGGTTCTTGTGTCGTCAAAGTTTAACGCGCTCTAACGCCTAAACCGTTTGTTTAAAGAAAAAAAACCTAATTGTATAACTTGTAGGAAATTCGACGTAGTTCAGCTTGGTATAGAAGCACTTCTCAACATGTGCGTAGATTTCTAGTTATAATCGAAAAACTAAAAAAAAGGTTTTTGATCGATTTTGGAATTTCTGCCATACTTTAACGCGCTCTAGCGCCTAAAGCATTCGTTTGAAGGAAAAAACCGAAGATGTATAACTTGTAGGAAATTCGACGTAGTTCAGCTTGGTATAGAAGCACTTTTCTCAACAAGTGCGTAGTTTTGCAGTTATAATCGAAAAACTAAAAAAAAAAGTTTTTGATGGATTTTTGAATTTCTTCCAAACTTTAACGCGCTCTAGCGCCTAAAGCATTCGTTTGAAGGAAAAAACCTAAGATGTATAACTTGTAGGAAATTCGACGTAGTTCAGCTCGGTATAGAAGCACTTTTCTCAACAAGTGCGTAGTTTTCCAGTTATAATCGAAAAACTAAAAAAAGGTTTTCGATCGATTTTGGAATTTCTGCCAAACTTTAACGAGCTCTGGCGCCTAAAGCATTCGTTTGAAGGAAAAACCCGAAGATACATGTTTTGTAGAAAATCCGATGTAGTTTACTTTTGCATAAAAGAATTTTTCTCAAAAATGCGTAGTTTTCAAGTTATAAGCGAACCCCTAAAAAACAGCATATTGACCAATTTTCGAGTTTTCGTCAAACTTTAACGCGCTCTAGAGCGTAAACCGTTCGTTTGAAGGAAAAAACCTAAGAAATATATTTTGAAGAAAATTCGACGTAGTTTATTTTTGTATAGACGCGCTTTTCTCAAAAAGTGTGTAGTTTTCCAGTTATAACCGAAAACCGAAAAAAAAGGTTCTTGTGTCGTCAAAGTTTAACGCGCTCTAACGCCTAAACCGTTTGTTTAAAGAAAAAAAACCTAAAATGTATAACTTGTAGGAAATTCGACGTAGTTCAGCTTGGTATAGAAGCACTTCTCAACAAGTGCGTAGATTTCTAGTTATAATCGAAAAACTAAAAAAAAGGTTTTTGATCGATTTTGGAATTTCTGCCATACTTTAACGCGCTCTAGCGCCTAAAGCATTCGTTTGAAGGAAAAAACCGAAGATGTATAACTTGTAGGAAATTCGACGTAGTTCAGCTCGGTATAGAAGCACTTTTCTCAACAAGTGCGTAGTTTTCCAGTTATAATCGAAAAACTAAAAAAAGGTTTTTGATCGATTTTGGAATTTCTGCCAAACTTTAACGAGCTCTGGCGCCTAAAGCATTCGTTTGAAGGAAAAACCCGAAGATACATGTTTTGTAGAAAATCCGATGTAGTTTACTTTTGCATAAAAGAATTTTTCTCAAAAATGCGTAGTTTTCAAGTTATAAGCGAACCCCTAAAAAACAGCATATTGACCAATTTTCGAGTTTTCGTCAAACTTTAACGCGCTGTAGAGCGTAAACCGTTCGTTTGAAGGAAAAAACCTAAGAAATATATTTTGAAGAAAATTCGACGTAGTTTATTTTAGTATAGACGCGTTTTTCTCAAACAGTGTGTAGTTTTCCAGTTATAACCGAAAACCGAAAAAAAAGGTTCTTGTGTCGTCAAAGTTTAACGCGCTCTAACGCCTAAACCGTTTGTTTAAAGAAAAAAAACCTAAAATGTATAACTTGTAGGAAATTCGACGTAGTTCAGCTTGGTATAGAAGCACTTCTCAACAAGTGCGTAGATTTCTAGTTATAATCGAAAAACTAAAAAAAAGGTTTTTGATCGATTTTGGAATTTCTGCCATACTTTAACGCGCTCTAGCGCCTAAAGCATTCGTTTGAAGGAAAAAACCGAAGATGTATAACTTGTAGGAAATTCGACGTAGTTCAGCTTGGTATAGAAGCACTTTTCTCAACAAGTGCGTAGTTTTGCAGTTATAATCGAAAAACTAAAAAAAAAAGTTTTTGATGGATTTTGGAATTTCTTCCAAACTGTAACGCGCTCTAGCGCCTAAAGCATTCGTTTGAAGGAAAAAACCTAAGATGTATAACTTGTAGGAAATTCGACGTAGTTCAGCTCGGTATAGAAGCACTTTTCTCAACAAGTGCGTAGTTTTCCAGTTATAATCGAAAAACTAAAAAAAGGTTTTTGATCGATTTTGGAATTTCTGCCAAACTTTAACGAGCTCTGGCGCCTAAAGCATTCGTTTGAAGGAAAAACCCGAAGATACATGTTTTGTAGAAAATCCGATGTAGTTTACTTTTGCATAAAAGAATTTTTCTCAAAAATGCGTAGTTTTCAAGTTATAAGCGAACCCCTAAAAAACAGCATATTGACCAATTTTCGAGTTTTCGTCAAACTTTAACGCGCTGTAGAGCGTAAACCGTTCGTTTGAAGGAAAAAACCTAAGAAATATATTTTGAAGAAAATTCGACGTAGTTTATTTTAGTATAGACGCGTTTTTCTCAAAAAGTGTGTAGTTTTCCAGTTATAACCGAAAACCGAAAAAAAAGGTTCTTGTGTCGTCAAAGTTTAACGCGCTCTAACGCCTAAACCGTTTGTTTAAAGAAAAAAAACCTAAAATGTATAACTTGTAGGAAATTCGACGTAGTTCAGCTTGGTATAGAAGCACTTCTCAACAAGTGCGTAGATTTCTAGTTATAATCGAAAAACTAAAAAAAAGGTTTTTGATCGATTTTGGAATTTCTGCCATACTTTAACGCGCTCTAGCGCCTAAAGCATTCGTTTGAAGGAAAAAACCGAAGATGTATAACTTGTAGGAAATTCGACGTAGTTCAGCTTGGTATAGAAGCACTTTTCTCAACAAGTGCGTAGTTTTGCAGTTATAATCGAAAAACTAAAAAAAAAAGTTTTTGATGGATTTTGGAATTTCTTCCAAACTGTAACGCGCTCTAGCGCCTAAAGCATTCGTTTGAAGGAAAAAACCTAAGATGTATAACTTGTAGGAAATTCGACGTAGTTCAGCTCGGTATAGAAGCACTTTTCTCAACAAGTGCGTAGTTTTCCAGTTATAATCGAAAAACTAAAAAAAGGTTTTCGATCGATTTTGGAATTTCTGCCAAACTTTAACGAGCTCTGGCGCCTAAAGCATTCGTTTGAAGGAAAAACCCGAAGATACATGTTTTGTAGAAAATCCGATGTAGTTTACTTTTGCATAAAAGAATTTTTCTCAAAAATGCGTAGTTTTCAAGTTATAAGCGAACCCCTAAAAAACAGCATATTGACCAATTTTCGAGTTTTCGTCAAACTTTAACGCGCTCTAGAGCGTAAACCGTTCGTTTGAAGGAAAAAACCTAAGAAATGTATTTTGAAGAAAATTCGACGTAGTTTATTTTTGTATAGACGCGCTTTTCTCAAAAAGTGTGTAGTTTTCCAGTTATAACCGAAAACCGAAAAAAAAGGTTCTTGTGTCGTCAAAGTTTAACGCGCTCTAACGCCTAAACCGTTTGTTTAAAGACAAAAAACCTAAAATGTATAACTTGTAGGAAATTCGACGTAGTTCAGCTTGGTATAGAAGCACTTCTCAACAAGTGCGTAGATTTCTAGTTATAATCGAAAAACTAAAAAAAAAGGTTTTTGATCGATTTTGGAATTTCTGCCATACTTTAACGCGCTCTAGCGCCTAAAGCATTCGTTTGAAGGAAAAAACCGAAGATGTATAACTTGTAGGAAATTTGACGTAGTTCAGCTCGGTATAGAAGCACTTTTCTCAACAAGTGCGTAGTTTTCCAGTTATAATCGAAAAACTAAAAGGTTTTTGATCGATTTTGGAATTTCTGCCAAACTTTAACGAGCTCTGGCGCCTAAAGCATTCGTTTGAAGGAAAAACCCGAAGATACATGTTTTGTAGAAAATCCGATGTAGTTTACTTTTGCATAAAAGAATTTTTCTCAAAAATGCGTAGTTTTCAAGTTATAAGCGAACCCCTAAAAAACAGCATATTGACCAATTTTCGAGTTTTCGTCAAACTTTAACGCGCTCTAGAGCGTAAACCGTTCGTTTGAAGGTAAAAACCTAAGAAATATATTTTGAAGAAAATTCGACGTAGTTTATTTTTGTATAGACGCGCTTTTCTCAAAAAGTGTGTAGTTTTCCAGTTATAACCGAAAACCGAAAAAAAAAGGTTCTTGTGTCGTCAAAGTTTAACGCGCTCTAACGCCTAAACCGTTTGTTTAAAGAAAAAAAACCTAAGATGTATAACTTGTAGGAAATTCGACGTAGTTCAGCTTAGTATAGAAGCACTTCTCAACAAGTGCGTAGATTTCTAGTAATAATCGAAAAACTAAAAAAAAGGTTTTTGATCGATTTTGGAATTTCTGCCATACTTTAACGCGCTCTAGCGCCTAAAGCATTCGTTTGAAGGAAAAAACCGAAGATGTATAACTTGTAGGAAATTCGACGTAGTTCAGCTCGGTATAGAAGCACTTTTCTCAACAAGTGCGTAGTTTTCCAGTTATAATCGAAAAACTAAAAAAAAAGGTTTTTGATCGATTTTGTAATTTCTGCCAAACTTTAACGCGCTCTAGCGCCTAAAGCATTCGTTTGAAGGAAAAAACCTAAGATACATAACTTTCAAGTTATAAGCGAAAAACTGAAAGAATCCTTGGAATAGCACCAAGTGGTATAATGTTTCGTAGCTCTTTGATGATGAGTCTTTCAGGTTTCAAAGCCTAACTTGTTGGTTTAACCCCGTATGGTGCGCACGTAAAATAAATTAACTAAACATTCTTTTAAACAAAGATTAAATTTAATTATTGGTTAAAATATTCAATTACGAAAGTTAATTTATTATTAAATAGCTTAATGGGATATATTGCGAAGTAGGTAAGGCGAATTTTATGTTTAAGTTTAAAGGGCAAAAATTACTGTAAATTTTCAGGCACATCCCTCTGACGTTAAAAGTTTCATTAAACTAAATTGCCCAAAGTTTAATTCGAAACTTTAGTTAAACAAATTTTGTTAAACAAAAAAAATAAAAGCGTCGAGATTTTAGGAGATTTATTAAATTGTGATGAAATTATTAGATGCCTGTCGTCATACAATAAGCTTCACCTACAGAGCGTAGTTATATTTTCCGATTTTTCTTTAAAGTAGCTCTCGATTAAATCAACAAGGGTAATACCTCCCAACGAGCTCTATTAAATTCAAACGTTTACGTAATTAGATGACACGATCAAGTAGGGAAGGTTTTTAAGTTTTTGTATTATTTACAAATGTATACGTTTTCTTTTCATTTTCCTCCTTTGTGGAAATTGTGTAACATAAGCTTTCGGTCAAGTCAACACGTTCACAACTATTGACATCTATTACACTAAACTGTCCATCATGAGTAGATACCACAAAATAAGAAAAGCTCGCAAGACGTGAAATACCTTTCACAAAACACGTTATTTGACAATGAGAACCAATCAATACACCTTTAACTGCAGTCAGATGACACTGTCAGGTGGAAATTATTGGCTCATTTCATTAATTTCGCACAGATTTTCCATCGTGAACAATTATTGAGCTTCGAACCACACATCTAGTCGATTCACCGGCAGAAATGGATAGAGACAAATCAAAAGCCGTTTGAAACGCGCCCTTCAATTTTTGGTGGTGGTGGTAGTCCATCGAGACGCTTTAACTGCCTAGAAGTCTATAGCCAATTCGGCACCTCTTTATTGATCAAAAGCTGCTTGAAATATAAGTCATTGGACAATTTCCTAACGAGGCAACTAAACCTACCTGGAAGTGAGGTTAAGGCGAGCCCAACGAAAGGACGAAACCCATTTATCTTCCGGCCAAAGTAAAAAGATAACTTGAGTTATCTAGGTATAGTTCCTGACATTTATTAACAATGTTTGTTATTGACCGTAAATAAAAAAAAATTCCTGTACTTAGCCGAGGAAAAAAAAACTTCATGAGCTTTTTCGATTTATTGCTCTAAGGGGAATAGAGTAGCAAAGAATTACGAAAACTTATAGCGTAGATTAAGAGCTTTCTACAATATTAAACCTCGATTGGCGTATTATCAGAACTTAACAACCAATTGATGAAACAGAATGTCACATTAAATGGAATTTTATGTGTGAAAAATGCTTATTAAAAGAAATAAAATTGTCTAGAGAGCAAAAGGAAGAAGTTGGAAGACGTAATATTCGTATCTAAACTTTCTCATTGCCTTTTTCGATATAGTAAAGTGCAAACATATCTTATATCATTAAATATAAGAGCAATATCATATAAAAAATGTCAATAAAAAGTTGAGAGCAGTGTGTTTTCTATATTTCATCTTCTGTATAACGTTGTAACTAAGTGAAAAGCTCACCATTGTATAGCTTTTAAGCTAATAAGTACTTAGACTGTAACAAAAATTTACTTGATGCATCACTAGAACAATATCTCGAACCAATTTTACTTACGTAGATCATTTTTCAAATCTGAATTACAACTTTAATCCATCAACGTAATAAGTTAAAGTACAGAGTACAGTATAAATTTTGAGATGAGGTGACCTTCGGTGCGCACTAGCTGTCTTAAGCTCCACCCTAACCAAAGCAGTTGATGCCAGTGGCATATCGAAAAGAAAAAGGGTACATTGTATAAGGCGGATACAGTTGGCACGGCTATGACAGGCAATTTTTACCACCTCTTCTGCTAAAATGCTGCGCAGACCGTACCCCATCTCTTTTAAAATTTATACTGTAGAAGATTTCTAAACAAGGCATTGTTACGAGACTCGTTTTAAACGATAGAATGATCTTTACATATGACGACAATGCAATGGAGGGGTACATCGGAGATTCTTCCCATTGGAACATAGGATAAAAGTGCTTGCTTGCGCTGTCTAAATATCATCAAGTTCGATATTAGACCAATTTTAGCAAAACATACTAATCAGTTTTAGTGTCTTGGCTTGCCCGCAATTTCTTCTTGGGTTAATGTGGAAAACGTCGGTATTTAGTCCGGGAAGCAGTGAACACTAAACGAACGAGATTTCTTCAACTGTAATGGCGTGTGCCACCACGAAAATATATTTAAAATCGAGACAAAAATGCAATTTTTTGTTATACAAATTCTTCGTCGCCCCCAAAAGCCCACCAAGGCATCTAACTGTTTGTTTTACAAAAAATAATTGGGGAAAATTTAGTGCACTTTATTTTTGTATAAGGACACTTGCCCTAAACGTGCTTAGTTTTCGAGTTATAAGCGATAAACAAAAAAAGTGTTTTGGCCGATTTAAAAATTTTTTTCAACTTTAACGCGCTCTAGTACCTAAACTGTGCGTTTGACGAAAAAATACAGAAGACATAATTTGCAGAAAATTTAGTGCACTTTGTTTTTATATAGGAACACTTGCTATAAAAGTGCTTACTTTTCGAGTTATAAGCGATAAACAAAAAAAGTGTTTTGGCCGGTTTAAAAATTTTTTTAAACTTTAACGCGCTCTAGCACCTAAACTGTTCGTTTGAAGAAAAAATACAAGAAACATAATTTGCAGAAAGTTTAGTACACTTTATTTTTATGTAGCAGAACCTGCTCTAAAAGTGCTTAGTTTTTGAGTTATAAGCGATAAACAAAAAAAGTGTTTGGACCGATTTAAAAACTTATTCAAACTTTAGCGCGCTCTAGCACCTAAACTGTTTGTCTGGCGAAAAAACTATAAGATACATAATTTGCAGAAAATTGAGTGCACTTTATTTTTGTATAGGGACTCTTGCTCTCAAAGTGCTTAGTTTTCGAATTATAAGCAAAAAACAAAAAAAAGATTTTTAGAAATTTTTCAAACTTTAACGCGCTCTAGCACCTAAACTGTTAGTTTGAGAAAAACAATATAAGAGCCATGATTTGTAGACAATTAAATTCACTTTATTTTTGTATAAAAGCTCTTGTTCCTAAAAGTGCGTAGTTTTCGAGTTATACGCGATGAACAAAAAAAATGGTATGGCCAATTTTTGAATTTTTTTAAACGGCGCTCTAGCACCTAAACTGTTAGTTTGACAAAGAAAATAAAGAAAACATAATATGTAGGAAATTAAATGCGTTTTATTTTTGTATAAACACTCGTCCCGCAAAGCGCGTAGTTTTCGAGTTATAAGCGATGAACTAAAAACAAAAAGTGGTTTGGAGGATTTTAGAGTTTAGTTAAACTTTAACGCGCTCTAGCATGTAAACTGTTTGTTTGAGATATAAAATATAAAAGATATAATTTGTAGAAAATAGAATACACTTTAATTTTATTTAAAGACAATTTTTTCTACAAGTGCGGAATTTTCCATTATCAGCGATAAAAATAAGTTTTTCGTCTATTTTGGATTTTTTTTAAATTTTAACGAGCTCTAGTACCTCAACTGTTTGTTTTACGAAAAAATTTAGCTGACATAATTTGTAGAAAATTTAATTTAGTTGACTTTCATACAGAAACACTTTTCCTTCAAAGTTAGCAGTTTTCGAGTTATAAGCGATAAATGAACAAAAATGTTTTTTGCCAATTTTAGAGTTTTTTAAACTTGTGCGCTCTAGCGCCTTAAACTGTTAGATTTGACGAAAACATATAAGAGATTTAATTTGTAGGAAATTGAATACACTTTATTTTTATATAGAAACACTAATCTGTAAAAGTGTGTAGTTTTCGAGTTATAAGCGATGAACTAAAAATAAGTTTTTCTCCGATCTTGGAGTTTTTGTTAAACTTTAACGCGCTCTAACGCCTCAACCGCTTGCCTAAAGAAAGAAACCTAAGAGATATAATTTGTAGAAAATTTGATGTAGTTTATATCCACATAGAAGAATTTTTCTCAAAAAGTGTGTAGTTTCGAAGTTATAAACGAAAAACCAAAGAAATAGCACAACCCAACCTTTTTCGAGCCACCCCCATCTTTGGAGTTTTATTACTTATTTACAATGCTCATTTAGTCTGCATCCCGAACTAATGGAGTCTCCATTTCCTGAGTGTAGGCTGTAGGTAAACAGAACCATTGAACTGAGCTTTCCATTTTTAATATTTTGGGGCCCCACTAAAGTCAAACTGGTTGAAATTCGAACTAATTGCATTGTGTGTAATTTATCGTAAAAGTGTGAACAAAACGCCGGTGGCGCAAGCATTTACAGGTTATCAAAACAATGGAATTTAATTTTTTAAGTCAGATTTGTTGCACATACGTGTCATGCGAAAATTTGCAATAATTAGTTATAAACTACCCATTTGAGAATAGTGTGGCCTGATATATTATCCGATAGTGCACGTAACATGCAATTTAGACTGTAATTTTGCCATTTGTTCTTTTAATTACATCGATGATATGCACACAAGCGGAAATAAATTTTAAAAAATAAATCAATTTTCGAAACATAAAACAAATCCTCCCGATGAGGTTTTTAAATTATGGGTGCGTAAAATTTTCATCCCTTACACAAAAACTTGTTGCACAATAACAAAAAAAAGTTAAAAAAAAGTGAAGAGCTTTCCAAACGCTCGAAAATTTTACGTCAATTGTTTTAATTCAATTTTACACACCACCCAACACGAGTTACAAAAAAAGAAAATTAAGAATGCCAAACAAATCTAATTTAAAATTCTGATATTGCATTTAATAAAAAGCTTGTAGTAATATAAAAAATGAAAAAGGCTCAAATTTATTCATTATTCAAAAACACACGAAAAAAATTGTTCATGACATGCAACTACAACAATCAAACGCGAAAAAATTCAAATATTTATTAAACGCATCGTCATCGCCGCATAAATAAATCAAAAAACTTCCCCAAATTCTCATTATCTCATTTATTTTTAAACGAAAAAGTTTTTACCCGCTTTAGAGAAATATTTACAGGAGTTAAGGCGTCTCAATCCGTACAAGTGGCGAAAAATTAAAATCCGTTAAATATGCAAATTTTTATATCGGAAACTTAAACAAAACGGATAAAAATAAGGCGATTAGTCGCACAATCTCGAACCAACATTTATTTACGAAAATAAACGAGTTTTGTTCGTAAAATATTGTTTTCGAGATTTCGAATTTTTTTATTTTTCCGCCTTCTCAAAATTCGCCCCAATTAAAAAAATTCATTCGTCTCGCGGTAAATGGAAGAGTAATGTGGGCAATTTAAAAATCCATAACGATTGAAGCGACGAGGAAAATTTTTCTTGTTGTAAAAAAGTGAAAATTACATAACTCATATTTGTGCGAGAAGAAAATTGCGAGTAATAAGAATTGCGGGAGAAAAAAATGAAGGCAATTTAGAACATAGTCTAAAAACAGAAATCATGTAATAAACAGATGCTATACATTTCACAAACCCTCACGTAATAAATACTTGTTCAAGGATTATCCTAGAATTACCACCTTGGAAGAGAAGGGTCTAATTTTCCACTGTCACAAACGTAAGTGGGTAACTTCTACCGTTTTAGTTTTAAGATAACTATTATTACTAAAAAAGAGTATTTATTTTAAACAAAAACAAATTCCTCCATTTGGTTATTTATTTTAAAAGTTCAAGAATGCGCAAACGAGCGATTTACGTGAAAAAACAACAACAGGAGCGATGGAGAAGTTTTTTTTTCTCTTTTTACATAATTCATTTTGTAATTCTACTACTAAGCATATTCTTGCACTTTAACACACTAGGTTAGTGTAATTTGTAGAAAATTGAATGCACTTTATTTTTGAATAGAAACACTTGTCTCTAAAAGTGCGTAGTTTTCGAGTTATAAGCGATAAACAAAAAAAGTGTTTTGCCGATTTTGAAATTTTATCAAACTTAAACGCGCTTCTAACATCTATACTGTCCATTTGGCAAAAAAAATATAAAAGACATAATTTGTAGAAAATTGAATGCACTTTATTTTTGTATAGAAACACTTGTCCCGAAAAGTGCGTAGTTTTAGAGTTATAAGCGATAAACAAAAAAAGTGTTTTGCCGATTTTTAAATTTTATCAAACTTTAACGCGCTCTAGCACCTATACTATTCGTTTGACAAAAAAATATAAAAGACATAATTTGTAGAAAATTAAATGCACTTTATTTTTGTATAGAAACACTTGTCTCTAAAAGTAGGTAGTTTTCGAGTTTTAAGCGATAAACTAAAAAGTGTTTTAACCGTTTTTAAATTTATTCAAACTTTAACGCGCTCTAACATCTATACTGCTCATTTAACGAAAAAAAAATAAAAGACATAATTTGTAGAAAATTGAATGCACTTTATTTTTGTATAGAAACACTTGTCCCGAAAAGTGCGTAGTTTTAGAGTTATAAGCGATAAACAAAAAAAGTGTTTTGCCGATTTTTAAATTTTATCAAACTTTAACGCGCTCTAGCACCTATACTATTCGTTTGACAAAAAAATATAAAAGACATAATTTGTAGAAAATTAAATGCACTTTATTTTTGTATAGAAACACTTGTCTCTAAAAGTAGGTAGTTTTCGAGTTTTAAGCGATAAACTAAAAAGTGTTTTAACCGTTTTTAAATTTATTCAAACTTTAACGCGCTCTAACATCTATACTGCTCATTTGACGAAAAAAATATAAAAGACATAATTTGTAGAAAATTGAATGCACTTTATTTTTGTATAGAAACACTTGTCCCGAAAAGTGCGTAGTTTTAGAGTTATAAGCGATAAACAAAAAAAGTGTTTTGCCGATTTTGAAATTTTATCAAACTTTAACGCGCTCTAACATCTATACTGTTTATTTGACGAAAAAAATATAAAAGACATAATTTGTAGAAAATTGAATGCACTTTATTTTTGTATAGAAACACTTGCCCCGAAAAGTGCTTAGTTTTCGAATTATAAGCGAAAACAAAAAAAAAGATGTTTTGGCCGATTTAGGAATTTTTCAAACTTTAACGCGCTCTAGAACCTAAACTGTTCGTTTGACGAAAAAAATATGAAAGACATAATTTGTAGACAATTGAATGTACTTTATTTTTGTATAGAAACACTTGTCTCTAAAAGTAGGTAGTTTTCGAGTTTTAAGCGATTAACTAAAAAAAGTGTTTTAACCGTTTTTAAATTTTATCAAACTTTAACGCGCTCTAGCACCTAAACTGTTCGTTTAACGAAAAAAATATAAGAGACCCAATCTGCAGAACATTGAGTGCGCTTAATTTTTGTGTAAGGACACTTGATCTAAAAGTGCTTAGTTGTCGAATTATAAGCGACAACGAAAAAAAAAGATGTTTTGGCAGATTTAGTAGTTTTTCAAACTTTATCGCGCTCTAGAACCTAAACTGTTCGTTTGACGAAAAAAATATAAAAGACATAATTTGTAGAAAATTGAATGCACTTTATTTTTGTATGACAACACTTGTCTCTAAAAGTACGTAGTTTTCGAGTTACAAACGATATACTAAAAAAAGTGTTTTCCTCAATTTTGGAATTTTTCTTAAACTTTATCGCACTCTAGCACCTAAACTATTCGTTTGACGAAGAAAATATAGGGGACATAATGTCACAAATCTAAGTGGGTAACTTCTACGGTGTTAGTTTTAAGATAACTATTATTACTAAAAAGAGTATTTATTCTTCCATTTGTTTATTTATTTTAAAAGTCCAAGAATGCGCAAACAAGCGTTTTACGTGAAAAAAACAACAACAGGAGCGATGGAGAAGTTTTAAAAATACACCTGAACTTTCAACTGGTCATACGCGCGTAATTTGCTTGCTCTGTTTTTTTTTCTATTTTTCCGTAATTTATTTTGTAATTATACACTACTACTAAGCAATATCTTGAACTTTAACACATTAGGTTAGT
Organism: Malthinus flaveolus; assembly: GCA_950108345.1. Lineage (NCBI taxonomy): Eukaryota > Metazoa > Arthropoda > Insecta > Coleoptera > Cantharidae > Malthinus > Malthinus flaveolus. The sequence continues at coordinate 11,037,791 of OX467289.1, forward strand.
ATTTCTAGAATAATACTCGTGACGTAGGTATAGCTTGTTTAAAGATGCAAGTGCAAGAATTTTCGTTCCACAATTGGACAAGATTTAAAATTATTGACACAACTTCTTAATAGTATCTACCGGACTGTAAGAATTTGTTTTTAATTTTAAGACTTGTTTTTAATATTTTATTAAGCCGCAGAGTGCACGTGAAAATCGAACATTTCGAAGCGCGCATTGGGACGACTCTCAAATCGAAACCATCAATCCTAGAGCAGAGCCGCCTGGAACTTTTTTGTAGGCAATTTTCTGCTCTATAAAAAAGACTTGATGCAATTTTGCCGTATTTGGCCTCCTTTTCATTCCACAAGCCACTTAAGGTAGCAAAACGCGAATTGGTAAACATCTATAACAGTATACTATAAATAATTTACTTTCTATAAATATCTATTTGTGTCTTAAATAGTAACAGGTAACAGTATTACACATTAATGGTAGTTAATACTAAAAATTTAATCGATTATCCCCTCCTCCCTACACCCCAAATACAAATAGGACTACATTTTCATGTAAATAATAAAATTCATTTGTAATTCGTAATAAATTATTGAGCGAGTTAAAATTAGTAACAATCAAAAGTGCATTAAAGTGATTATTATTTAATCATTTCAAATAAATAAACAATGTTTCGTTTTTTAATACATATCATTTTACCAATATTGTACGTAATACCAGTAATACATACACATATCGATGATGATAAATGTATAAATATCGCACTTTATTTTAGATACGCTATGTAAAGTCAAACAGTCTTTTGTGTAGTTATGAAAGATTGTGGATGCATTTTTGAACAATCTCGAAGATTAGAAGTGTGAAATGGACAAAACTAAGCGTCAGTTACGTCGGAACGGGCAGATACGGTGGACAGAAAGGCAGGCAAATGAGAAGGAAGGCAGAAAGACGGCCTGGAAGGTATAAAAATGGACTGAAAGACAAAAAACAGTCTGACCCTGACACTCTATAAAGTAAAAAAGACACCTGAAAGGCAGAAAAACGGCCTGAGAGGCAGAAGAACGACCTAAAGGACAGGAAGAGGGTTTGGAAGGCCAATAATACTCTATAGAGTAAAAAAGAGGACATTGGAGTCAGAAAGACTGTCTAGACGGCCTGGGAGTCATGAAGACAGTCTGAAAGGCAGAAATACGGCTGGGAAGGCATAGAGATGGCTTAGAAGGCAAAAAGGGAGTCTGTAAAGGCAAATTGACACTCTAAAAAGTAAAACAGGCACCTGAAAGGCAGAAAGACAGTCTGAGAAGCAGAAGAACGACCTAAAAGACAGGAAGAGGCTTTGGAAGGCCAATAATACTCTATAGAGTAAAAAAAAGGACATTGGAGTCAGAAAGACTGACTAGATAGACGGCCTGGGAGTCATGAAGACAGTCTGGAAGGCAAAAATACGGTCTGGAAGGTAGAAAGACGGCCTGGAAGACATAAAAATGGCTTGAAAGTCTGTAAAGACAAACTGACACTCTATAAAGTAAAAAAGACAACCTGGAAGGCAGAAAAACGGTTTGAAAGACAGGAAGAGGGTTTGGAAGGCTAAAAGACACTATATATTGTAAAAAAAGGCCACCAGAGGGTCAGAAAGATGGTCTAGACGGCTTGGGAGTCATGAAGACAATCTGGAAGGCATAAAGACGGTCTGGAAGACATAAAAATAGCTTAAAAGTCTGTAAAGACAAACTGACACTCTATAAAGTAAAAAAGACAACTTGGAAGACAGAAAAACTGTTTGAAAGGCATGAAGAGGGTTTGGAAGGCTAAAAGACACTCTATACTGTAAAAAAGGCCACCAGAGAGTCAGAAAGACGGTCTAAACGGCTAGGGAGTCATGAAAACAATCTGGAAGGCAGAAAGACGGTTTGAAAGGCTAAAAGAAGATCCGAAAGGTAGAATAATGGCTTAAGTCACTAAATCAGTCTGGAAGGCAGAAGGCAGGTTTGAAAGGCGTAAAGACACTCTATAAAGTAAAAAGGATAACCTAAAAGGCAAAAAGACGACCTGGCAGTCAGAAAGTCTATACGGTATGAGAGTCATAAAAACCGTCTGGAAGGCAAAAAGAAGGTCTTAAAATCAGGATGAAGGTCTGGAAGGTAATAACACGGCCTGGTAGTTAGAACGACAGTCTAGATGGGCTAGAAGTCGTTAAAACAGCCTAAAAGGCAGAAAGACTGTCTGGAAGGCAAAAACTCAATCTGTAAGGTCAAAAAGAAGACATGAAAGGCAAAAAGATGACCTAGAAGTCAGAAAGATGGCCTAGAAGTCAGAAAGATGGCCTAGAAGTCAGAAAAACAGCCTGGAAGGCAAAAAGGCGGCCTGAAAAGCAGGATGAAGGCCTGGAAAGCAAGAACACAGCCTGGTAGTTAGAACTACAGTGCAGATGGCCTGGGAATCATTGAAAAAGACTAAATGGTAGAAAGAATGCCTGGAAGACAATTAAACAGTCTGTAAGGTCAAAAAGTGGACCTGAAAGGCAGAAAAATGGCCTAGAAGTCAGAAAGACAGTCTGGAAAGCAGAAAGTCGGCCTAGAATTGGAAGAAAGTCTACATGGCAAAAACACAGCCTGGTTGTTAGAAAGACAGTCTAGATGGCCTGGGAGTCATTTAAACAGCCCAAAGGGCAGAAAAAGTGATAAATAAATTCTGTAAAGTCAAAAAGTAGACCTGAAAGGCAGAAAGATAGCCTACAAGTCAGAAAGACAGTCTGGAAAGCATTAATTAGGTCTGAAAGGCTGGAAGAAAGTTTAGAAGGCCACAGTGCGGTCTGGTAGTTAAAGAGACAGTCTAGGCGGCCCGGGAGTCATTAAGACGGTCTAAAAGACAGAGAGACGGTCTGGAAGGCAGAAATACATTCGGTAAAGTCAAAAAGTGGACCTGAAAGGCAGAAAGATTGCCTACAAGTCAGAAAGACAGTCTGGGAAGCATTAATTAGGCCTGAAAGGCAGGAAGAAAGTTTAAAATGACACAATGCGGTCTGGTAGTTAAAGAGACAGTCTAGGCGGCCAGGGAGTCATTAAGACGGTCTAAAAGACAGAAAGGCGGCCTGGAAGGCAAAAATGCATTCTTTGAAGTCAAAAAGTGGACCTGAAATGCAGAAAGGTGGCTTAGAAGTCAGAAAAAGTCACAAAGACGGTCTGGAAGGCAGACACGAAGAGAAACAGACATGCGAATACATATATAGACAGAATATTGGACTAACGGTCGCATGAGTAGGCAGACAGATTGCTAGACATATACACAAGAGAGACAAGAGAGGCGGGCGGACGAGCAGACCAACAGCTTAAATTATTTAATAGTCAAAAATAGGCAGAAGGATAAAAAACTGGCGCATCAACGGCGCTACGCAAGAGAAAAGTTTTTTGGCGATTGAATTCGAGAAACTAAAATTAGGTCAAATAACACACGAGCTGTCAGCTGTCACAAGCTTCGAATGTATTAAACACAAGACACACGATCATGATTGAAAAGTGCTAATAGGCATTAGAAGTAATGAGTAATAGTTAAGTGGAAGAGTACATTAAGGCACTTGTTTAATGTTTATAGAGGAATGTGCGAGAGAGCTTATGAGAGCTTTAAGGATCGACTCTAATCTAAAACACAAGACAGTTTCAGGGAGGAAGAGAAGGACGAGTGTAAACAAGAATGGCGGTTTTATACATTTATTATTAAAGAAAGCTATTCATATTCATTAATTATTATTATATTCCACCTTTAAAGAAAATCGATTTTAACCGGAAAATAATAGGCATTTAAATTGTAGTGGAAACGTAACGTGGATATAAATGTTGCTCTTTTAAAAAAACGTTTTTTTATTTAATTTAATGAAAATATTCGGAAAATAACAAAATATACTTTTTCTGGTAGTAAATTTGTTTTGTAATAAATCCGTTTTCAGTATAAAAGTTCGTAATCCGAATTTTGTATTAGTAGCAATTTAAAAAAAAAAGTTCTTAGAAGAAGAGGAAAACAGGATTGGAAATTAAAACCCTGAAGATGATCCTCTTACAATTTACATTTTATAAAGAAATATCTTTTACAAGACGATCATAACGTTTTCTTTATGATGACCTAGAATATTCCAACGATATTTTTTTTTATTAACAATTGCAGCTAAATGGAAATAACATGTTCACAAAGTTTCGTCTTTTTGCGATCAAAAGTACACACTAGGGAAAAATTAAGTTTACGAAAATTTATTTTTGTTTATTACCGTTCAAGAATTGAAAATAATCGCATAAGACTTAGAATTTGGGACAAAATTTCTTTACAACATCTACACACTGCACGCATTTTTTCAAAATGGCCGAATGACGTTCGTTCGATTTTTTTCCATTAATTAAGTTGGCGACGACCACCAAGCCACGAGCACTTCGGAGCGCACTTTTGGACGTCTGTCACGTCTAAACCGTCAGTATTAGAGTAAGCTCGCACTAAACTTTGTAGAAAACTTGTAGAAAATTTCCCGCTCTATAAAAAAGGTCTTATACAATTTTTTCGTATTGGGCTTCCTTTTTGACATACAAGCGGTTAAAGGTGCAAATGTGAATTTATTAACTAAAAATTGCTTTAACGACTCCCAAAAAATATTTTTTAACTATAGTCTTCAGTGATGGATCTAGAGAATTTTCTATTTTTCTGTGAGCAACATTAACACCAAGTAGTGATGTATTACCAGATACAATTTCAGTTCGTACAATTTTTTTAAAATTAGTTAAGCCGGCGACGACCACCAAGTTCGGGCGTCACGAGCACTTCGGAGCGTACTTTTGGACGTATCTCACGTCCAAACTGTCAGCGTTAGAGTACGCTCGCACTAAACTTTTTTGTAGAAAATTTCCCGCTCTATAAAAAGGGCGTTATACAATTTTTTTGTATTTGGCTTCCTTTTCGACATACAAGCGGTTAAAGGTGCAAATGTGAATTTATTAACTAAAAATTGCTTTAACGACTCCCAAAAAATATTTTTTAACTATAGTCTTCAGTGATGGATCTAGAGAATTTTCTATTTTTCTGTGAGCAACATTAACACCAAGTAGTGATGTATTACCAGATACAATTTCAGTTCGTACAATTTTTTTAAAATTAGTTAAGCCGGCGACGACCACCAAGTTCGGGCGTCACGAGCACTTCGGAGCGTACTTTTGGACGTATCTCACGTCCAAACTGTCAGCGTTAGAGTACGCTCGCACTAAACTTTTTTGTAGAAAATTTCCCGCTCTATAAAAAGGGCGTTATACAATTTTTTTGTATTTGGCTTCCTTTTCGACATACAAGCGGTTAAAGGTGCAAATGTGAATTTATTAACTAAAAATTGCTTTAACGACTCCCAAAAAATATTTTTTAACTATAGTCTTCAGTGATGGATCTAGAGATATTTTCTATTTTTCTGTGAGCAACATTAACACCAAGTAGTGATGTATTACCAGATACAATTTCAGTTCGTACAATTTTTTTAAAATTAGTTAAGCCGGCGACGACCACCAAGTTCGGGCGTCACGAGCACTTCGGAGCGTACTTTTGGACGTATCTCACGTCCAAACTGTCAGCGTTAGAGTACGCTCGCACTAAACTTTTTTGTAGAAAATTTCCCGCTCTATAAAAAGGGCGTTATACAATTTTTTTGTATTTGGCTTCCTTTTCGACATACAAGCGGTTAAAGGTGCAAATGTGAATTTATTAACTAAAAATTGCTTTAACGACTCCCAAAAAATATTTTTTAACTATAGTCTTCAGTGATGGATCTAGAGAATTTTCTATTTTTCTGTGAGCAACATTAACACCAAGTAGTGATGTATTACCAGATACAATTTCAGTTCGTACAATTTTTTTAAAATTAGTTAAGCCGGCGACGACCACCAAGTTCGGGCGTCACGAGCACTTCGGAGCGTACTTTTGGACGTATCTCACGTCCAAACTGTCAGCGTTAGAGTACGCTCGCACTAAACTTTTTTGTAGAAAATTTCCCGCTCTATAAAAAGGGCGTTATACAATTTTTTTGTATTTGGCTTCCTTTTCGACATACAAGCGGTTAAAGGTGCAAATGTGAATTTATTAACTAAAAATTGCTTTAACGACTCCCAAAAAATATTTTTTAACTATAGTCTTCAGTGATGGATCTAGAGATATTTTCTATTTTTCTGTGAGCAACATTAACACCAAGTAGTGATGTATTACCAGATACAATTTCAGTTCGTACAATTTTTTTAAAATTAGTTAAGCCGGCGACGACCACCAAGTTCGGGCGTCACGAGCACTTCGGAGCGTACTTTTGGACGTATCTCACGTCCAAACTGTCAGCGTTAGAGTACGCTCGCACTAAACTTTTTTGTAGAAAATTTCCCGCTCTATAAAAAGGGCGTTATACAATTTTTTTGTATTTGGCTTCCTTTTCGACATACAAGCGGTTAAAGGTGCAAATGTGAATTTATTAACTAAAAATTGCTTTAACGACTCCCAAAAAATATTTTTTAACTATAGTCTTCAGTGATGGATCTAGAGATATTTTCTATTTTTCTGTGAGCAACATTAACACCAAGTAGTGATGTATTATCAGTTACAATATTCGTTCGTACAATTTTTTTAAATTAATTAAGCCGCGACGACCACCAAGTTCGGCGTCACGAGTCACGAGCACTTCGGAGCGCACTTTTGGACGCCTCTCACGTCCAAACTGTCAGCGTTAGAGTAAGCTCGTACTAAACTTTTTTGTAGCAAATTTCCCGCTCTATAAAAAGGGCCTTACACAATTTTTTCGTATTTGGCTTCCTTTTCGACATACAAGCAGTTAAAGGTGACAAATCTGAATTTATAAACTAAAAATTGTTTTTACTATAGTCTTCAGTGATGGATCTAGAAATTTTTATATTTTTCTGTGAGCGACATTAGCACCAAATAGTAATGTATTCCTAGATAATTTTGAAGTACTTACAGAGGAAATTAATCAAGCGTTACGTGTTTAAAGTAAACGTAGACAGTAGACACCCTACTTATCATAAAATAGTAACCACTCGAATACATTTTATATAAATACACTTAGGAGCAAAATAATATGGCAGAATTTTGAAATTAAATTGCTTCTAAAAATATTATCACACCAACTTACCCAAATATTATTTAACTCTAGGGAACTTTTTAAAATTCAATAGTTGGCAAAAACTGGCATAAAATATTAGTTTTCATAAAGAAAAAGATTGAAAAGGAAATTAGGGAAGGCATCACCTCGTAAACATAAGATAAAGACCTATTATTAGCATAATCTTTTGGGGCTTTGAAAATACAATTTTTTTCAAAGTTGCCCTTCTTATCTAAATGGATTTTGTGTGCACACAAGTCGATGTACTTTTGTGTCGAGATACCGCCCACTTTAAAATGGACAGATTGCGCCGGTTTGCGCATTTTTGAGTTTCGAAGGCAAAATTAGGGCTCGTTTTAAAGTTTTCTCGAGGATAAGTTGATTAAAATTCGAAAGCAATCCCAACGAATTCATAGTCAGATTCGATAAAGGCAATATTTCCAACGGACGAGCAGCAAGAAAAGTTTTAGATTTATTCACATTTTACGCTCGACTATTTCGACTTTTTACGGATAACGCAGTGGTGGCCAACTGTAGAGTAAGAAGGGGCTTAAAAGTTTACAATTTACAGAAGGAGCGAATTGATGAGATTTACCTACTGGTCATTAATTATGAAAAGTCTACACAGGCATAGAATTCTAAGAGACATAATTTGTAGGAAATTGAATGTACTTTAATGTTGTATAGAAACACTTTTCTTTAAAAGTGAGTAATTTTTGAGTTACAAGCGATAAACAAGAAAAAACAATTTCTTGGCTAATTTTGGAATTTTTGTCAAATGTTAACGCGCTATAGCGCCTAAACCAATCGTCTGAGGAAAAACCCTAGAAATATAATTTGTTTGAAATTTAATGTACTTTATTTTCGTACCTAAACACTTTTCTCTAAAAGTGCGTAATTTCAAGTTACAAGCGATAAACAAGAAAAAACAGTTTCTTGGCTAATTTGGGAATTTTTGTCAAACTTTAACGCGCTCTAGCGCCTAAGCCAATCATTTGAAGAAAAAACCTAAGACACATAATTTGTTTGAAATTTAATTTAGGTTATTTTCATTCAGAAGCACTTTTCTCAAAAAGTGCGTCAATTTCGAGTTAAAAGCGATAAACAAGAAAAAACAATTTCTTGGCTAATTATGGAATTTTTTCAAACTTTAACGCGCTCTAGCGCCTAAACCAATCATCTGAAGAAAAAACCTAAGACACATAATTTGTTTGAAATTTAATTTAGGTTATTTTCATTCAGAAGCACTTTTCTCAAAAAGTGCGTCAATTTCGAGTTAAAAGCGATAAACAAGAAAAAACAATTTCTTGGCTAATTATGGCATTTTTTTCAAACTTTAACGCGCTCTAGCGCCTAAGCCAATCATCTGAAGAAAAAACCTAAGACACATAATTTGTTGGAAATTTAATTTAGGTTATTTTCATACAGAATCACTTTTCTCTAAAAGTGCGTCATTTTCGAGTTAAAAGCGATAAACAAGAAAAGACAATTTCTTGGCTAATTATGGAATTTTTCTCAAACTTTAACGCGCTCTAGCGCCTAAACCAATCATTTGAAGAAAAAACCTAAGACACATAATTTGTTGGAAATTTAATTTAGGTTATTTTCATACAGAAGCACTTCTCTCGAAAAGTGCGTAATTTTCGAGATATAGCGATAAACCAAAAAAACATTTTTTTAGCCGTGTTTGGAATTTGTGTAAAATTTGAGAAAGCCAACCTCTCGTGCGGTCTTAGGTTTAGGCATGTAAAAGTTTGACAATCACTGGTATAAAAACAAATTATACTATAAAATGAACCTTTCACCACATCAGATAAATTTACTTTATCATTCGCAAATTTTCCCAACAAATTTATCATGTGTAAAGTAGTACATTTATTAAAATCATACAGTTGATGACTTGTCCCACATAATTATTATTAATAAAAAAATTTATTATTTATGAATCATATTTTGTAGATGAATCATATGAATATTAAAAATAAATCGAGCCAACTTACACTACTTGAAAGTGCACTTGAGACATTATTACTAGGGCAGGATGAAACTACAAAGTATTTCCCTTCCCACTCTCGGGGAAATTCGAAAACGTTCTAAGTTTTACAAACTTTGAACCTCCCAAAAAGTCGTTTATAGAACGATTAGTCATTTTATTACAATTTTGCATGTCCAAGCCTTAAAAGTCGGCAAAGTTAATAGAACAAACAGATATTTTCCAATGATACGCCGCTATTTGCAATCAAGATAGTTGTTTTTCTTCCTGCTAAGGTTCCTATTGTTGGGATTTAATACGTTTTTTTTGTACGTTATCGGTTGCGTGTGGTCAAGTTGTTTACATTTGCCTTGACACTTTGAGAAAATTTTTTTTGCCAATAGTTTAGTTTCTACGTACGCTTTGAGAAGACACGTCGCATGGATTACAACTTACAAGTGCTATTACACACGAGAATAAATATTTTATAAGGCCATAATCGACCCTCATGTCTCATCGTAATAAGACAACCCCAGCTTTTACTGCCAACCCACCTGGGTTTTATCACGAGACGTCGCCATTAAAATTTAGATAATCAGAACTGTTAATGCGGTCCGTATAAATGTAAAATAATTTCCTGTTCATTTCATAACCCTTGAATCACCATATTATACGCAGCACTTCGGTGAAGACTAGACGTCGCGCCCCTTAGGCCTAGATTTATTTAAATTTTAGGCAACCCATAATTTCTCAACTGTCGCTTTATATTTAACTCCTTTATAATAGCCAAGTGCAATTTTTGCATGTCAATAACGCAAGCGGTTCAACCCCAGCTCAGTCCAATACCTTGCGGTTACATTTTAGCACATTTTAGTTTTGTCACACGGACAGATAGAACATTTCCGTCTCGATACTGTTATTTTTAAACATAAAAAATGCGAAAGCTGAACGTCAGTAATATTGAAACTCGAAACAGGCAGATCCAATGCAACATAAACGCAGACAAATGAGCAGAAAGGAAGTTTGGAAGGCAAAAAGAAGGCCTGAAAGGCATAAACAAGGCTTGAAAGGCATAAACAAGGCTTGAAAGGCATAAAAAAGGCTTGAAGACATAAACAAGGCCTCAAAGGCGTAAACAAGGACTGGAAGGCATAAAAATACCTGGAAGGCATAAACAAGGCGTGAAAAGCATAAACAAGGGCTTAAAAGCTTAAACAACGGCTTAAAAGCTTAAACAAGACTTGGAAGGCATAAACAAGACCTGGAAGGCATAAACAAGACCTGGAAGGCATAAACAAGGCCTACGGGGGATAAGCAAGACCTGAAATGCTGAAATGAAATGGTATGTACAAGACCTGGAAGGCAAAAAGAAGGCCTGAAAGGCATAAACAAAGCTTAAAAGGCATAAACAAAGCTTGAAAGGCATAAAAAAGGCTTGAAAACATAAACAAGCCCTCAAAGGCGCAAACAAGGACTGGAAGGCATAAAAATACCTGGAAGGCATAAACAAGGCGTGAAAGGCATAAACAAGGGCTTAAAAGCTTAAAAAAGACTTGGAAGGCATAAACAAGACCTGGCAGGCATAAACAAGGGCTTGAGAACATAAACAAGACCTGAAAGGCATAAACAACGCCTGCAAGGCATAAACAAGTACTCAAAGGCTTAAACAAAAACTGGAAGGTATAAACAAGACCTAGAAAGCATAAACAAGGCTTGAAAGGCATAAGCATGGGCTGGAAGACACAAACAAGGCCTGGACGGCATAAACAAGGCCTGAAAGGCATAAACAAGGTCTGGAAGTCATAATCGAGGCCTGGAAAGGATAAAAAGGCATGTAAGGCAAAAAACGGGAAGGAGGTAAAAAACGGGAGGTATGCAAAAAGACGGCCTAGAAGGCAATAAGGCGGCCAGGAAATCAGAAAGACGTCCTTGAAATAAGAAAAAAGTCTGGAAGGACAAAGACGGTCTGGAAAGCTCAAACCTGGTCTGGAAGGCACAAGGACTGTGTGGAAGGCAGAAAGACAGTCTGGAAGGCAGTAGCACGCTTCAGAAAGTGGACAGACAGCCTGGAAGGCAAAAAGACCAGTTTGAAGGCACAAAGACGAGCTGGATGGTAGAAAGCCGGCCCTGAATGCAGAGAGACGGCCTAGAAGGTAGCAAAAAGGCCTCGAAGGCAGAAAGACAGCCTGGAAGACATAAAGACAGCCTGGAAGGCAGAAAGGCAGCCTGAAAGGCAGAGAAACAGCCCGGAAGGCAGAGAGACAGCCTGGAAGGCAGAAACACAGCCTGGAATGCAGAAAGACGGCCTGGAAGGCAAAAAGACCAGTTTGAAGGCACAAAGACGAGCTGGATGGTAGAAAGCCGGCCCTGAATGCAAAGAGACGGCCTAGAAGGTAGCAAAAAGACCTCGAAGGCAGAAAGACAGCCTGGAAGACATAAAGACAGCCTGGAAGGCAGAAAGGCATCGTGGAAGGCAGAGAGACAGCCCGGAAGGCAGAGAGACAGCCTGGAAGGCAGAAAGACAGCAGTGGAAGAAAGCACATATACGGTCTGGAAGGCAGATAAAGATGGCCTCAATACAGAAAGACGGCTTCGAAGACAGAAATACGACTTGGAACTCGGCAAGGCAGTCTGGAAGGCAGAAAGACTGTCTAGAAGTCAGAAAGGCAGTGTGAAAGGCACAAGGACTGCCTATAAAGCAGAGAAACTGCCTAGAAGGCAGAAAGAGTGTCTAGAAGGCAGAAAGACTGTCTAGAAAGCAGAAAGACTGTCTAGAAGTCAGGAAGACTGTCTAGAAGACCGAAAAGCCTGTCTAGAAGGCAGAAAGACTATCTAGACGGCAGAAATACTGTCTAGAAGGCAGAACGAAACCTTGGAAGTCAAAAAGACGGCCTGGAAATCCGTCAACAAGCAAACGAGCAGGAAGACAGACAGATATGTATGAAGGCATCCCGATAGAGAACAGACATACGGATGAAAAGAGGCAAGTGGGTTTACACAATAAACACCATACAGGCAGAATAGTGAAAACGACAAAATACTCTTGACGACTCGTCCTGTATACGGTATGCGATGACTCGAGTAGTCGATTTTTGTGCTCCGAATCTGCATTTGATGTGAAATCTAGTTCAGTTATCGGAGTTCATAGAGCTAAATATTCAAACGACTACAAGATAAAGAGACGCACTTTGGAGTTACAGAAAGGCACAGATCCAGACCCGAACCCGCCTCAACGTAACCTACTTCGAAGGCTTAAAAATAAAAGCGAGAACTCGAGAAGGTCTTTAAAGTAAACCAAAATTACAAATTTACAGAAAGGCAGTAGTAAACTGTTAATATTTCAGATGGAAGAAAAAATTTTGAAAGAGCGATTGGGATGATTGAGAGACGTGAGGCGACTAGAAAGACATGGAGAGTGTTGGTGTTTTCGTGTTCATTTTTAAATTTTTGCATTAAAGTGCATCGTCTCAAAAGTCAAAAGGCAGTTTCCTCTTGCGAGTTAATTAGATTAAAGATTAATTGATGAATAACAAGGGCAAAATAAGGTCTGACAAGTTAACAATGATTATGATTATGAAAGGCTTTCTCGCGTCAAAACAGAAGAACTACCACATCCGACACTTTTCTTTTTGTACCTGTTCGGGTACACACGTAAAGAGAACATTTGTTTATTGATTTAACGTCATAATCTTTTTATCGCGAAACGTTATCGAATTTTAATTTCCTACACAATATAAATTAAACGCTCCAAAAAATACGGGGAAAAGGAAAAAGAGAAACTTGGAAAATTAATAATTTACGATAACCTCGCGAGAACAACCATTTTGAATTTAATGGTAAATAAACAAAAATTTAACGAATTTACTCACCTGGTGGGTAAAAAGGAAAGTTTATAGAAATTTATAGTTGTGGTTAATAAATTATAATAACGTCGCATCCAAGAAGCGCATTTTACGTAAAAAATCAAATCCGCACACTAAACACTAAACCATCCCAACGAACACAACACATGCACACACGTCGAACCAACTAACATAAGCAGACAGTTACACCTCTCGATAGAATCCAACAAACTGACTCAACTCGCGTTATCAAATTCAACGTAATACTCTTAATCAGCAACAAGATGACGACAACCTTCTTCGCGCGAGTTGCGGTAATTAAAAAAAATGTATAAATTCTTCATTCTTCCGTAGGAGATGCGACGAAAACAGAAAGCGTTTCTTGAAAAAACCCCAATCGATAAGGTTTTTTTAATGGACTTCCAAACAACATAATTACGATTATACAAGTCGGACAAGTCATTGCCTTCACGAGTGTGAACTTTGACAAATTTAATTATAATACATTACTTTTTATTGACGCCGTTGTGCGCTTGTTTAATCAATTTATGTTTATCAAACCGATAGAGATATGGGGACAAGATTTAAATGGAGCACGATGCGCGTTTCGTAATTTTTGAAATTGCAACAGGTGAGGCGAGGAGTGAGGAGGTCGTCCAATTGAAAGTGAGTCCGAGACGCACTAAATGGGAATTTCTGTACGAGGAGACCCTATCGTGGGAGTCCGTCGGATTAACGTGAATTGGTAAATGATTAGTACTTTAAATAGGTCTTTGTCGCTAAGGTGTTTTTTCTTCAGGCGAACGGTTTAGGCGCTACAGCGCGTTAAAGTTTCACGAAAATTCCAAAATCGGCCGAAAGCAGCTTTTCTAGTTTTTCGCTTATAACTCGAAAACTACGCACTTCTAGATAAGATTGTTTCTATACAAAAGGGTACTACCTCAAATTTTCTACATATTAAGTTACTTAAGTTTTTCTCTTGACTAGAGCGCATTAAAGTTTGACAAAAATACCAAAATCGTCCAATAAGCAATTTTTTTAGTTTTTTGCTTGTAACTCGGAAACTACGCACTTTTAGAGAAAATTACTTCTATACAAAAACAAACTACATCAAATTTCCTACATATTCAGGGTCTTCAGTTTTTCTCTTCAGACAAACGGTTTAGGCGCTAGAGCGCGTTAAAGTTGGAGAAAAATTCCAAAATCGACCAAAAAGTTTCTTGTTTTTGTTTTTCGCTTGTAACTCGGAAAGTACGCACTTTTAGAGAAAAATGCTTCTATATAAAAATTAACTGCACTATATTTGCTACAAATTATACCAACTGGTTTTTAACCTCCGACAGCCGGCGTAGGCGTTAGGGCGTGTTAAAGTTTGACGAACATTCCAAAATCGACCTAAAAGCTGTTTGTTTTAGTGTTTCGCTTATAACTCGGAAAGTACGCACTTTTAGAGAAAAATAATTCTATATAAAACTAAATTACGTTAAATTTCCTCCAAATTACGCTTCTTATTTTTTCCCTTAGACAACCGGTTTAGGTGCTAGAGCGAGTTAAAGTTTGAGAAAAATTCCAAAAACGGCTAAAAAGCAGTTTTTTTAGTTTTTCGCTTATAACTCAAAAAATACACACTTTCAGAGAAAAGTGTTCTTATAAACAAATAAACTACATCAAATTCTCGACATATTAAGTTTCTTAAGTTTTTTTCTTCAGACGATCGGTTTAGGCGCTAAAGCGCGTTAAAGTTTGAACAATTTCAAAAATCGGCCACTAAGCAGGTTTTTAGTTTTTTGCTTGCAACTCGGAAACTACGCACTTTTAGAGAACAGCGTTCTTATATCAAAATAAACTGTATGAAATTTTCTACTTATTAACTCTCTTAAGTTTTTCTATTCAGATAAACGGTTTAGGCGCTAGAGCGCGTTAAAGTTTGAAAAAAATTTCAAAACGGCTAAAAGGCAGTTTTTTTAGTTTTTTGCTTCTAACTAAAAAAATACACACTTTCAGAGAATAGTGATCTTATAAACAAATAAGCTACATCAAATTCTTTACATATTAAGTTTCTTAAGTTTTTTTTCTCAGACGATCGGTTTAGGCGCTAAAGCACGTTAAAGTTTGAACAATTTCAAAAATCGGCCACTAGGCAGGTTTTTAGTTTTTTGCTTGCAACTCGGAAACTACGCACTTTTAGAGAACAGCGTTCTTATATCAAAATAAACTGTATGCAATTTTCTACATATTAACTCTCTTAAGTTTTTCTATTCAGATAAACGGTTTAGGCGCTAGAGCGCGTTAAAGTTGGAGAAAAATTCCAAAAACGGCTAAAAGGCAGTTTTTTTAGTTTTTCGCTTATAACTCGGAAACGACGCGCTTTTACGAAAAAGTGACCCTATACTAAAATAAACTACATCAAATTTTCTACAGATGAAGTTTCTTAAGTTTTTTTCTTCAGACGATCGGTGTAGGCGATAGAACGTTTTAAAGTTTGACGTATATTCCAAAACCGACCAATAAGGAGTTTTTCTGGTTTTTGCAACTCGGGGTGGGCGCATAAAAAGCTGTTATTTGGACAGTTAATAACTAGCTTTTATCTCCAACTAATTGTTTGTTGGTGTGGCTCAAGTACTAACATTATCTATTACGGCAAATTTCACTGGTGATAGTTGGGTTGCTTACCCAGTTTACATTTAAATAACGCAGAAGGTAAAAATAATTGACTACTAACGTGGAAGAGTCGCCCACGACTTACCCAATTTAAAATTAAACGCTTATAAAAATTCTAACGAACTAGAAAGCCCTCTTTTTATGTTAATAAAAAAATATATAATATATTATCGAGGTTCACTTCAAAGTATTTTCGAATATTAAATTTTTGAATCAATAGACACAAACATGGGGCCCAACGAGATGCGCCGTTAATATAAAACCTTGCTTTTTCAATTTAAAAAAAAATAAATAGTTTTTACTGCCCTAAAGCACTATTTAATTGAATAGCTTTAAACGACCCTCGAAATGGGGCGAAAAGATCTATAGATACCTGCATCCCTATCCGACGATCTGAAAATCCTCGAGAAAATTTATAAACGAGCGCTCTCGAGAGAAAAAATAATTTTTTCGACAACAAACACGAATCGATAATGAGGTAATCGTAATAATGTTGGATTGTAAGGGAAAAATCAAACAATTTTTGTTTGAACTAACAATAAAAGGTAATGGAGTCGAATGGCGTATTATTAAATATTATGAAATTGTTCCAATAAAATTATTCGTTTTTTTTCGTTTACTACTTAAAACGAAATAAATTTCTAAAATTGGAATTTTAATAAAATTATTGTTCGAGGCGGTGGGTAAGTACTTAAATTAATACATTTTCTAATAATACACGAGTTAAATAAAAAGTTAATAGTCACCGCTATTAGTTAATGGCTTTTTGATAAATTAAGTTTGATTTAATTCAAATTTAATGGCGCCAAATGAAGTTATCACTTTTGTTATGTGTTTTGGTGTCATCGAAGGTGAGTCGAGTAATTTAATTTAATGGCGAAACATTTACACGAAATTTATTTTTGGTGATTTAACAAAAAAAAATTTCATCAATGAGACTTTTCATTAATGGCCGATCGGTTCTCAAGTCGCCTTAATGTGGCCACAATAGGACTTTTTCGCACGTGTTACCATTTTAAATACCGACTAAATTTGCGCGTTTTTGAAAAAAGTGAAAAAAATGAATATTCTCATTTTCTAATACGTTGTAAATGAACCCCAACATACACACATAAGTGAAAAAACTTTAAATGAGAAAATTTGTTTTCCACCAAATCAAGGTCTTGGGTTCGATTCCCGAGGCGTTTGGTGGAAAACAAATTTTATCATTTAAAGTTTTTTCACTTATGTGTGTATGTTGGGGTTCATTTACAACGTATTAGATCTATCTAACTAATTAACCCTAAATATTTAAAAATTTGTAATTCTCATTTTCTTTTTTTAACTACTTATAACTTTTTTATTTGTTAACCTTTTTTAATTCTGTACAAACTTTTTCATTGTCACTTTTTAACCTGCTTTCGAATCTGTAGTCACAATTTCGATTAGTTGATTTGTTCTTGGTTTTCTAATGCCAACTTTATTTTTTCTTATAGGCGCCATATTGGTTTTTTACACCAAATGGTTTATTTTTCAATTCTGAATCCAACCATGTATCACTTTTACAGTCTATGATAATATTGCGACCATAAGAAAAAATAAAGTTAACATTAAAAAACCAAGAACAAATCAACTAATCGTAATTGTGATTACGGATTCGAAAGCAGGTTAAAAAATGACAATGAAAATGTATGTGCATAATTTAAAAAGATTAACAAATAATTAAGTTATAGCTAAAAAAAGAAAAATGAGAAACTGCTAAATTGAAACCCAAGGTCTAACTCTTCAGAGAAGCAAGATTCCTATGTTGCACCACAAATTTCAATCACCCTGTATATATATCTATACACGTACGGAAATACCAAAATAATTCAAACCACTAGTGAATACAATAGAAGCTTATGAATAAACAAATTGTCTAAAAGCGTTAAAAAAAGATGAAAAATGAATAATAATATCGAAAGACGAATGCATAGGTACATAATGGGTAAGCAAATTCATGCTACGAGCCACTCTCAGAGTTGCTCAATTATGCACTAGTGAGCGCAAAAGAAATACCAAAAAACACGTAAAAGGTAAAAAATTAATTATTTGAATTAATCCAAAAAATCGAAGAGCATGTAAAGGCAAGAAAGATGGGTAGATGAGGAGATGGGGTATCGAAAAAGAGAGACATCACAGAAGCAGAGAATCAGTATAAGAAGAAGAGAGGGCGAAGAGACGGATAGAGAAACGGTGAGAGCCTGAGACGCAAGCAGAGCAAAAGGGAGACGAGAGAGTCATATAGAGAGGGCTTCCACCTAATTTTTTCTTTTAATTCCACTTTTCTTTTTCCTTCGTAATTTTTCTTGCATTAAAACAAACTTTTGGTTCCAAATATTTAAAATTTAATGCCACACGGACTAAAGCGTAAAAAACTTTAATAGGTAGATTATAATTTGATTACCTACAGATGAACAATTATTCAATAATACGAGTTGTTAAATTTTGCGAAACTTTGATTTTGTGTTTAGACGACCCTAATCGAGAGCTCGTTTTGTTATATTACTAGCATTCACTATTTACAGCTTCAAGAATTTTAATTTTGAGTTACATCTGTTTTTATTTTCTATTTGTGTATCATTCGGAAGAATACAAAAAATACACTTTTTTATAACTTCGACTTTTTTGTGAATCCCGCCCGTGAAGACGAGCTCTAGTTGGTTGGCAAGTAGTACCTACATTTGAAAATTTTAGTTACAGCTTGTCGCCGTGCGCAAAATATTTTCAATAATTCATTTGTTTATTTAAACAAAAAGTGAAATTACAGGAAGCTTTTACAAACATTAGCTCGGGATTAAAACTAAAATTACAACAGAATAATATAAACACGACGATAAGATTACAAATTATCACAACAACGTCTGTAATATTTAAAAAGTAAATAAATATAATACGAGATGTTAACACAAACTTCCTTCTCAATAATTTAAAAAACAAATACGCTTTTGTTGATGATAATAATAGGAATTTGAGATTAAAGGGTTCCGAAGAACCCGAAGAAGTGGCACCTTTACGAACAGTTTTGGCCTTTGAGGAGTCTAGTGAAATAGTAGTTTGGGGGAGAAAAAATATAGAAGTCATTTTCTCTATCGTTTTATATCTATTTTGGGACGCTGAATTCGAATTTCGACTGCGCCACCTTTCGTAACAGTTGTGCATTCTGAGAAAATTGCGCAAAACTACGCAAAAAATGCTATTTTTCAGTTTTTTGCTTGTAACTTGAAAACTGCGCATTTTTGGCGAAAAACACTTTTATACAAAAATAAACTACATCCAATTTTCTACATATTAAGTTTCTTAAGTTTTTTTATTCAGACAAACGGTTTAGGCGCTAGAAGGCGTTAAATTTTGACTAAACTTCCAAAATTAGAAAATAAGCAGTTTTTATTTGTTTTTAGCTTATAACTCGGATACTACGCACTTTTTGAAAAAATCACGTCTATCCAAAAATAAACTACATCAAATTTTCTACATATTATGTTTCTTAAGTTTTTTACGTCAGACAAACGGTTTAGTCGCTAGAGCGCGTTAAAGTTTGACAAAATTCTTAAATCGGCCAATAAGCAGTTTTTAGCTTATAACTCGGAAGTTAGACACTTTTATGGAAAAGTGTTCTTATACAAACCTAAACTACATCAAATTTTCTACATATTGAGTTTCTTAAGTTTTTTTCTTCAGATGATCGATTTAGGCGCTAAACCGCGTTAAAGTTTTAAGAAAATATCAAAATCAGCCAATAAGTAGTTTTTAAAGCTTTTTGCTTATAACTCGGAAACTACGCACTTTTAGAGACAAGTAGTTTTATTCAAAAATAAAGAACATAATATTTTCTACATATTAAGTTTCCTGCGTTTTTTCGTCAGACAATCATTTTAGGCGCTAGAACGCGTTAAGTTTGAGGAAATTCCAAAATCGACCAATAAACAGTTTTTTGATTATACTCGAAAAATACGCACTTATATGGAAAAGTGTTTCTACACAAAAATAAACTACATCAAATATACTACATATTAAGTTGCATGCTTTTTCTTCAGACGAACGGTTTAGGCGCCAGAGCTCGTTAAAGTTTTAAGAAAATATCAAAATCAGCCAATAAGTAGTTTTTTAAGCTTTTTGCTTATAACTCGGAAACTAAGCACTTTTAGAGAAAAGTTTGCTGATATAAAATAGACTTCATCAAATTTTCTACATATTATGTTTCTTAAGTTTTTTACGTCAGACGAACGGTTTCGTCGCTAGAGCGCGTTAAAGTTTGAGGCAAATTCCAAAATCGGCCAAACAGCAGTATTTATAGTTTTTCGCTTATAACTCGGAAACTAGACACTTTTAGAGAAAAGTGTTCCTATAAAAAACAAAGTACATTAAATTTTCTACAAATTTGGTATCTTATGTTTTTTACGTCAAACGTACGGTTTAGGTAAGAAAATGGTTTTTCGTGGATGTGCCTCATATTTTCCCCTATATTAGAGATAGAGGAGTGGAGAGGTCTCAGATACCCGGAATAAACTAGTCAAAATTTGCAATTTCTCGAGTTACTGTTACATACTGTAACTGGTAACTGGTACATACTGTTACATAGTGAACAACTATTTTATGAGATATCAAGAATGGGGAAAATTAAAGAAACTTAACAAGACTTTAATATTTGTGCCAACTCATATTAGAAACAATAAAGTATTTAAATGCACCTTTATGCACTCTAATACGGTAACTTAACGATGCATTATTTAGATGTTAAAATATAAGAGGAAATATAATATCGTAAACCTTTCTTTGTTATTATTTTTACACTTCTCCAACTTATTAAGCTGTTGCAAGTCTCTTAAGATGTATTTTATTACGGAATTTTATTAACTTTGTTATTACTCTTTTGCTCACAAAAGAGTAATTGACTCCTCCGTACAAATTAGATCAAAGAGCCGATGCACTCGGTATCGATTCCAATCAAGATCTCAATAAGTACTTCTCGGCAACACGCCCTGGCTTCTGGACGTGTATAGTACGGAAATGGTCCCACGAGGATTTCAAAGTCATCACCAACAAGTCGGTGAAAAAAAAAATGAAAAATTGTGGCCAAATGTGTTCAATCTTGACAGGCCACTGCACTTGCTCTCAAATTTAACAGTGCCGTGATGTAGAGTTCGTTTCAACTACTTCACCAGGTGGTCGCCACTCCATAAATATTAAATCTGATTAGTCAATAGCCGTCCCATCCGCCCTCTAACTAGATTTCATTAATTCAGAAAGGCGCCCTTCTTCATCAGTGGACAGTAATGGAAATGGTGTTAGCGTTAGACCTTCGTTCAAGTCCTAAAATTAAAATTCTCATTTTAAACCTTTCATTCCGTCTCAATGAACCATTTTTTGCCTCATCCCACCTCGCACGTTCGTCTAACATCCAATTGTATATCTTTCAATGCCTTATTATAAAATTTTGCTTTTTAATTTTTTACACATAAAACATCCACTGAATTATTGATGAATTTTCGTATCATTTTCGTAGCAGACTTTTAAAACCCAACCGAAAGAGATATCGGTGTAAATTTCCCAGCTTTTACGCTCTTAATTTAATTTGCAAATATCGACCTAAAAAGTCTCATCTTCTCTCTCATATTAAAAAGTTGTTTAGAGAGGAGAGAAAAATGTGCTCTCTTAAAATTAAAAAAGGGTTGAATTTCAAATAAGAAACTTAAATTCGACTGTTTTTGTATACTTTTTACCTTTTACACACAGGGCGAAGAGAAAATTTATAACGCTACGATATACACAAAACTTCAACGAGCTCTACCGCCTAAACCGTTTGTCTGAAGAGATAAATTTAAAAAACATATTTTGTAGAAAATTGCATTTGGTTAATTTTTGAATAAAAGTGGTTTTCTCAAGAAGTGCGTAGTTTCCAAGTTATAAGCGAGAAACAAAAAAATCAGCTTTTTGGGCGATTTTGAAATTTCGTCAAACTTTAAAGCGCCCTAGCGCCTAAACCCTTCGTCTGAAGAAAAAACCGAAAAATACATAATTAGTAGAAAATTCAATCTAGTTTGTTTTTGTGTAAAAGTGTTTTTCTCACAAAGCGCGTAGTTTCTAAGTTATAAGTGAGAAACAAAAAAATCAACTTTCTGTCCGATATTGGAATTGTCGTCAAACTTTAACACGCTCTTGCACCTAAACCGTTCGTCTGAAGAAAAACCCTAAAAAATATAATTTGTAGAATATTTGATGTAGATTGTTTTTGTATAGCAGTGCTTATTCAAAAAAGTGCGTAGGTTTCAAATTATAAGCTGGAAACTGAAAAAACAGTTTTTTGCCCAATTTTGGAATTTTCCCTAAACTTTAATGCGCTCTAGCGCCGAAACCGTTGGTCTGAAAGAAAAACTTTAAAAAATATAATTTGAAGAAAATTTGGTCTTGCTTATTTTTGTACAGAAGTGATTTTCTCAAAAGTGCGTAGTTTACAAGTTATAAGCAAGAAACTAAAAAATCAGCTTGTTGACAGATTATGCAATTTTAGTCTAACTTCAACGCGCTCTCGCGCCTAAACCGCTCGTCTGAAGAGAAAACGTTAAAAAACATAATTTGTAGAAAATTGCATCTAGTTTGTTTTTGTATAGAAGTGATTTTCTCAAAAAGTGCGTGGTTTACAAGTTATAAGCAAGAAACTAAAAAATCAGCTTGTTGACAGATTATGCAATTTTAGTCTAACTTCAACGCGCTCTCGCGCCTAAACCGCTCGTCTGAAGAGAAAACGTTAAAAAACATAATTTGTAGAAAATTGCATCTAGTTTGTTTTTGTATAGAAGATTTTCTCAAAAAGTGGTAAATTTTCAAGTTATAAGCGAGAAACTAAAAAAAAGTTTTTTTACCGATTCATCTACCGATTGTATTGAAACTTTAACATGCTCTCGCGCCTAACCTGCTCGTCTGAAGAAAAAACTTAAAGATATATAATTTGTACAAAATTTGATCTAGTTTATTTTTGTATAGAAGTAATTTTCTCAAGCAGTGCGTAGTTTACAGATTATAAGCGAGAAACTAAAAATTCAAATTTTTGACCGATTTTGAAATTTTTTTAAAACTTCAACGCCCTTTCGGGCATAAACCAAAAAATTTAATTTGTAGAAAATTTTAAGTATTAGTTATTTTTGCATAGAAATGCTTAGCTCAAAAAGTGCGTGGTTTTCAAGTTTTAAGCGGAAAACTGAAAAAACATCCATTTGTTCGATTTTGGAATTTTATTCAAACTTTAACGCGCTCTCGCGCCTAAACCGCTGGTCTGAAGAAAAAACTTAAAGAAATGTAATTTGAAGAAAATTTGATCTGGTTTGTTTTTGTATAGAAGTGATTTTCTCAAAAAGTGCGTCGTTTTCAAGTTATAAGCGATAAACTAAGAAAATCACTTTTTGCTGGATTTTTGAATTTTAGTCAAACTTTAACGCGTTCTAGCGCCTAAGCCGCCCGCCCCAGGAAAAACGTAAACAAACTTAATTTGTAGAAAATTTGATGTAGCTTATGTTTGTATAGCAGTGCTAATCTAAAAACATGCGTTGTTTTCAAGTTATAAGCGCGAAACTGAAAAAACAGCTGTTTATCAAAATTTTGAATTTTCTTCAAACTTGAACGCGCTCTCGCGCCTTAACCGCTTGTCTGAAGAAAAAACTTAAGCAAACATAATTCGTAGAAAATTTCATGTAGTTTGTTGTTATATAGAAGTGTTTTTCTCAAAAAGTGCGTAGTTTTCAAGTTATTAGCGAGAAACTAAAAAAAAACTTTTTGGTCGATTTTTGAATTTTGCGTAAAACTTTAACGCGCTCTCGCGCCTAAGCCGCTGGTCTGAAGAAAAAATTTAAAGATGTAATTTGTAGAAAATTTAATCTGGTTTGTTTTTGTATAGAAGCGATTTTCCCAAAAAGTGCGTAATTTTCAAGTTATAAGCGAGAAACTAAAAAAAAGCTTTTTGGTCAATTTTTAAATTTTCGTCAAACTTTAACGCGCTGTAGCGCCTAAACCGCTCGTCTGAACGAAAAACTAAAAAAACATAATTTGTAGAAAATGTAATGTAGTATATTTTTGTATAGCAGTGCTTTAATCAAGAAGTGCTTAGTTTTCAAGTTAAAAGCCAGATTTGCCTTTCTGAACGGTGAGTTTTGGAATCAAACCAGAGAACCTCAATTTACTAGTGGTTTCAAGAAAACCTGAGAGGTGACTATTTTTGTAAGGCCATTATTTAAAAAAAGGCGCCAAAATAGTCGAATTTCAATTTAAAAAAACACAAATTTTGCATTGCTACCTTCACTTCTTATTATTTTAACTTCCTACTATGCTAAAGTGTGATAATTTATGTTAATTTGTTCCAACAATCGTTCGATATTAATTTGAAATTTAGATTATATACAAAATATTACTCTTACGTATGTATATAAAGCACAAAACTGTACTTTGATGGCTTTGCTAATGCAAATTTCAATTTTCCAGCAAATAAACTTGAGGAATATACCTATATACATTATCTATATCTATATAGTACTCCATTTTAAATTAACCATGACGTACGTTTATTTCAAAATCTATTTGTTTAGTACCTCGTGGAAGGATGCGAAGACATGCTTTACGAAAATTAGTTTTTCCACTAAGAAAAAAACTCATCCATTTTACTCGGTTTGGTTGTCAGCCTTCATATACATTTTATGAACGTATAAGAATACGTACGAATATAAATTGTAATAATTCTTCGGGGAATATATGAGTTTATTCCCACATAAATTCAACCCCTAGAGCGTATCTGTTTGTTTAGTGATAGTAGTAAAAATCGGTCTTGGTACTACACGCCGACTAACATAAAATCTGTTTGTCCGTGTACGTCACATCATCCCCATGTGGTTTTTACAAACGTAGATTAATGTACTATTTGTTATAAAAAATAAGGGGTCAATTTACCAACGCCGCAGGAAACTATTGGAAACCCCTAGTTAGTATTAGCTTTTGTTGACGACTACACTACGACGATATAGTAATTGTGGGGTTCGCGTGCACGAGAATTAGACGGTATAATAGCTCGCTAATGAGAGCCAGCCAGACCCTGTTAGCTTTCTTATTCCTTTGGTTATACGTCCCTACTTATACGGGGAAGCGGAAGAACAGTTTACATTACACTTTAACGAGCGCCATTATTTCTAATTTCACTTTTTACAACTTCGTACACGCATTTTACACTCTGATAAATGGCGTTTGAGGAGAAAAAACAACATCGGCACGCGCAGAATATTATCACATCGACCCAATAGCCAAGAAAAGCGGATGGTCGTCAGGGGGTGTTGAAATATGCATTTCATCAACTGTACAATTGTTATCAACAAGTTTTTGATTAATTTGAAGATCGTTCTTAGTTCTGAGCAGTCTCAATGGTCGCTGGGCGTGAGCCCGTGAGTCTTGTATTAGACCACATACAATCCTACTGCGCGTCCTGTGGCCGATGTTAGAAGAACACGACAGGGTCGCCACTGCTCTTACAACCTCCTAGTTATTTATTAAAAATATAATTTTAAAAGCATTAAAATGTCTCGGCAAATAACATAAATATTTAAGATGCACATACACACGGGAAGAATTTAATACGAAAAATTTCATTATTCTGCATGTTTATTAGCAGTAAAAATTTTATTAGATCCACAAAGGAATAAGCCCCCTCTTATGTTCGCCGTCCCCCTTCTACCCTGTAATTTTCCAGTACTTACTTAAATTGGTTAATTTAAAGATAAATCCCAAAAGAAAGTCCTTTACAAACATTCAATTAACTTTAATTTGTAATATAAAAAATGACTGTTAATTATTCAAATTACAAAAGCAAAGTTACGAAATTCAAATTACACAAAGAGGCAAAAATGGTAAGCTCAATTACACTGAAATGTATTTATTTAATAATTATAAGTTGAAAAGTATTAAGGCTTTGTTGTTAAAAAAAATTAAATTAAGAAAAAGAGAGAGAGAAAAGATTACAAAAATGAAAATGAAACACTTGCTTTCTGTGGTAGTTAACAATTAAAGCTGTCAGGGTGTGACGTGACGTATAATTAATTAATATATGGAAGGAGGAAGAGAAGCGCCATTAAATTTTAGTTCCCGTCGGTAGCGAATCTGTTGGAAAATTTATTGACGTTTAAAACAAATTGATGCAGATCATTATAAATTTGTAGGCTCAAAAGGGGAGAGTTCGCGATTACAAGACGACCAAACAAACGCGAAACTTCATCCGAATAGGCACACTACGCAAAGCAAAGAAACGCAGAAGAGAACACTGACATTAGAGTATTCACAACGGCCCCTTGTAAGGAACTATCAAAAGGTCGTATGTTTCAAGATAAATAAAGTCGCTGTTGGTGATGAGAAAGTGTACACCGACTTCTGTGTCTATTTCTGTTGAGACGACCCACTTGAACTAAAACGAATAGTTAGGACTTTCAAAGTAGCACCTGAGGCCTTTGAGAAGACTTTGTTTAAAAGCTGAGAAGGCATGATTTTGCAGAGCTAAAGGCTGTGAGCCCAACACGCTTTCGAGCCACAACATTCTTCTGTAAACAAAAATAGGCTTCGAAATTACTAGGGAGCGTTCCGTGGGCCTTTTCAGGCATTCCTACAAAGGGCCTATACCCGTATCTGCGAATAGTACTGTTCTGGGGTAACGATTAGCAGAAAACTCCTTCCATAGGCTCGTTTAATCAATTAACAAAAGGCTTTCATAGCAATGCCTGAGGCCATGAAAAATATTTTATTTAAACGAAGAGGTGGTAAAAGCTAAGAAGATTTGAGTTTGCAGAGTTAAAGGCTGTGAGGCTACCAATATGCCGTCAGGCCACTATACCCTTTAACAAACAAAAAT
Organism: Malthinus flaveolus; assembly: GCA_950108345.1. Lineage (NCBI taxonomy): Eukaryota > Metazoa > Arthropoda > Insecta > Coleoptera > Cantharidae > Malthinus > Malthinus flaveolus. The sequence goes on from OX467289.1 coordinate 11,064,271, forward strand.
AGGCTTTGAAATCACTAGAAAGCGTTCAGTGTGCCCTTTCGGGCATTCCTACAAGAGGTCTGCAAATAATAGTGCTCTGAGGTACCAATTAACAGAAAACTCCTTCTATAGGCTCGTTTAACCAGTTAACCAAAGTTAAAAGCTTTCAAAGTAGCGCATGAGGACATGAAGATTTTCTTTAAACCAAGACGTGGTAAAAGCTAAGAAGATTTGAGTTTGCAGAGTTAATGGCCGTGAGTATACCAATACGCCGTCAGGCTACTACATCCTGCAGCAAACAAAAATAGGCTTTGAAATAACTAGGAAGCCTTCAGTAGGACTTTTCATGTATTTCCATAAAAGGCCTATATCTGTCTCTATACGAATAGTGCTCTGATATACCGCTTAGCAGTAAAATCCTTCCATAGGCCCGTTTAATCAGGTAACAAAAAGGCTTTCAAAGTAGTGCCTGAGGCCATGAAAAAGTTTTTCTTTAAACCAAAAAGCTGAGAAGATTTGAGTTTGCAGAGTTAATGGCTGTGAGTATACCAATACGCCGTCAGGCTACTACATCCTACATCCTGCTGCAAACAAAAATAGGCTTTGAAATAACTAGGAAGCCTTCAGTAGAACTTTTCATGTATTTCCATAAAAGGTTATATCCGTCTCTATACGAATAGTGCTCTGAGATACCGCTTAGCAGTAAAATCCTTCCATAGGCCCGTTTAATCGGGTAACAAAAAGGCTTTCAAAGTAGTGCCTGAGGCAATGAAAAAGATTTTCTTTAAACCAAGAGGTGGTAAAAGCTGAGAAGATTTGAGTTTGTAGAGTTAATGGCTGTGAATATACCAATACGCCGTCAGGCCACAACATCCTTCAGCAAACGAGGCCTATTTAGGCCTCGAAGTCAGTAGAAAGCATACCCGTATCTGCGAATAGTGCTGCTCTGGGGTACCGATTAGTAGCAAATTCCTTCCATAAGCCATTTAATCAATAGAAAAAAAAGGCTTCAAAGTACTGCATGAGGCCTTTAAGATGATTTAGGTTAAAAGAGGTGGTAGAAGTTGAGAAGATCTAATTTACCAGAGCTCCGTCATTCAACATAATTGGCTTTTAAACCACTAGAAAGTGGAAAGCGTTGGGTGTGCCTTTTAAGGCCGTCAAAGGCTATACCTATACAATGCCTATACTTATATCTACGTATTTATAGGGCTATAGAGCGGCGATTAGCAGTAAACTCCTGCCATAAGCCCGTTTAATCAATTGGCCCAGAGACTTAGTAGTGCTGGAGGCTCTTAAGAAGATTTTCTTTAAACGTAGTGGTACCTAGTAGAGGCTGAGAAGATCTGATTATACCTAGCTAAAAGGTACGAGTATACCAATACGCCTTCGGGCCACAAAACCCTCTAGTAAACAAAAATACGCTTTGAGAAAGCGTTCAGTTGGGCATTCAAAGGCTATTCCTATACGATGCCCATGTCAATCTGTACGAAAAGTGCTTTGGGGTGCCTATTAGCAGCAAACTCCTTCCATACGCCCGTTTAATCGGATGGCCAAAATACTTTCAAAGTGGTGCCTAAGGCCTTTAAGAAGATTTCCTTAAAAGGAAGAGATAGTAGAAGCTGAGACTATATTATTTTGTTGAGCTAAAGGCTGCAAGTATACCAATACGTCTTCGGGCCACAACACCCTTCAGCAAACGAAAATAGGCTTTGAAATCGCTAGAAAGGGTTCATTGGGCTTTTTCAAGCATTCAAATGAGGCCTATACCTCTCTCTACAAATATAGGCATCTGGGGGTACCGAATAGCAGCAAACTCCTTCCATAAGCCTATTTAGTGATAGGCCCTTCTAAATAACCCAGCAGAGTGGCGCCAGTTTACTCTATGACAGGGCGACAAGAGTTCTAGCGACTGTCTAACGCCTATTTACAATGCGGCTTCGAATTGGAGTACTCGAGGTTCCTAATTTTCATATTTACAAAAAAAATAATCCACATAAAGCGTTAGTATAGTAGAAGCTTTTAGGATACTCGTTAAATTTAATTTAGACATTTACAAAGGCTAGACTAAGTTGGGGCTGCACGCTGCAATAGATAAATTTCAATACTGATCCTTCGGAAGGACGTAGTTGGTAAATAAGTTGGCAAATATGAAAGCTTAGCTTGTAACTTATCTCCTACAGATGCTTTCGAGATACGTAAAAGTTTTTTCTATTAATGGCTTTTACTAAAAATAACTCTTAAGCAATTTAATACGACATTTCCTTTACAAAAGCTTACAAGTGAGTAAATGAATGTACCGCCCGTTAATTCCATTCAAAACGGAAGCACCTACAGGGCAATTAATGCTAATAATTTTTAATTATTCGCATTAATTGTGACGATTTCTGAGCAACAGGATTTTCTTCTTTAGAAGAGGGCAGCTGAATAAATTTTTTGAAGAGTAATCGACATTTCGTTTCAAAGAGGCGCTCCCTGCAAGTCAAAATCGCCCCGGTTAACTAAAACTGCCTCTGTATCGAAAAGTAAGCTAGATAGTGCAAAATTGTGGAGAAGCTTTTTTGTAGAGCGGAAAATTCTCTACAAAAAAGTTCAAAACGACCCTACTCTAATATTGATAGTTTAGACGCAAGAGGCGCCCAAGTGCGCTCGCCCAATGCCCGATTTTTGTGTGACGAGCGCCGACTTTAAAAGCAATTGGCAAAAAAATGACGTCATCTGAAAATTCTGAAAAAATTTTTATTTTCTGCTTTGTACAATTCAAAACGATAAAGCCACCCCTATTTGCCCCCATAACCCATAATGAATTTAAGTCAATAAATCAATAATTGATGATGTTATTAAAATATTTGGAATTAAAACTGAAAATTTTAATCCGCACTCAATAACTTAATATGGAAATTAATATTGGATACGCGCAAATTAAACAATAAATACTATAATTCGCTTTAATTAAACGAAATAAAAAATAATTAATCTCCCACACGTAACAGCAAATAAAAAAAAGTACTGAATCACTTCAAAACGTCCGAGTTGAGTTCTACGTTAGATAAATCAAAGTGATTCTGCTGTTAAGTCAAACGTCTTGACACAAATCGTCGTCAATTCACTTGAAACGTGTCGGAAAATAAACAAATTTCCAAAAATAAACCAAAAGGCGTCGCCTCAAATATATCAAGTTTAGGGACGAGCTTCTAATATACCAAACTTTGAACGTTCACTTGTCATTTCCAGGTGCGCCGGAAAGGCGCACGAAAAATGTCTGGAGGGGTGGGAGGTGGTCAGGACGATTTGAAAGGCTAATCTTACTAACCCAATAGGAGTTGGACTCTCAATTTACTAAAATTGGTCGTTTGGAGACTTGTAGGTGACCTAGTGGTAGGTTAGGTGACGGAAACTTTTCGTCGGGCTAATTTCAAGACACCCTGTACAAACTTGCTCTACTTGCAAAAATTTATATCAAGCGAGCGTTTCAGACATTTAAAAGACGTTACATACCCACGGCGTAAACCTATACTGTAATTACATCCGCACCAATGAGTCTTTTGAGACACTTAGGGGCTGTCGAGTGTCAGAAATTGGACCTGCACTATTCGGGCACCCGTTAATTACAAAATCTATACAGAATTGCCATTTTAGTGCTTTCATCTAAAATTATTTTAAGTTTTTAGTTTTAGACGGTAAAGTCCTATGTCTCGGATGTCAGTCAACACATACGGTATATCGATATTTTGGATATTTACGTATCAAATAGGTGACAATTTTTTCCGGAATTTCAAATTTAAAAAGAACAAAAGAGATATTATACATTTTTTTGTAAAGTCGAATTATGCACTTCAAAAACTGGATTTCCATAAACCGAATTTTAATATTAATCAAGTTGGTAATTTAAAGACTTAACAGTTTCAAACTTTCGTGATTTGAATACACAAGGTGCGTTTCTAAAAATATCTTTTCACAAAATTTCCATTCTCTTTTAATGTATAGTAGTAAAGTTTTGGACGCCTCTAGCTATGCGGTTATCGTCAACAAAGCAAAAATAACAGATTGCCTTACTTTCTAGTTGCAAAGTAACAAAAACAAAATTAATGAGAAAAATACATAATAATACAAAACATACCTTTTTTCCAAAAAAAGAAGAAAAGTTGCTCCTTACGTTGATAATTAATACCAAGAGATGCAAGACGAAAACTCCAGGTGGAAACTGCAAAAAATAATAGAAGTGAAAATTAACTGTCTAATTAAAAATTTTCATTTACGTACTAAGCATTTCAGTGAAATTAAGGAGACACGAACCAACTGCTTAGTAGTGGTAAAAAACCTTTTTATTTTAAAAAACCGTCGCTATAAAAATAAACAAAGCTCTAGTATATGTGTAGCCGTAAAATAACAAGAAGGGTAGGACTCACACATAAAGGTAACGTTACAAGAGCAAACTCTTCAAAACATATACGAGCCACTGCGATCTTTAAAAAAAAAAGTTTTTAATTCCGTTTTTGTTTATAGAAATATTCGAGTTACAACTAACAACTAACGAGAAGCACCACCACGTGTAGTAATAAACGTCTACAACGCTAGTCCAGACGTAGACGTTACAAAATAAACATGGCCAAATCGACTACATTAGGGAAGTGCACAAAATTTCCAGCTCTACAGACGCATTGTTAAATCATACACCAAGAACGCGCCCGGAACGTCAAGAGCCAATTAAAGTTCCAGGGCTCTCGTAGCATCGCCATAGTTAGTACCGAAATAATTAGTGCCCGAATTATCACAGCCAAGTGTAAAGCTTGCAAACTACAAAGACCAACCATTCGACCTTTTTGAATTGTTAACGTCTCGAAACTCGAAATAAAAGAAAGAGGAGGGAGTTTGTCGATACTCTTAATTCTTTTTACTTTTCCTTACATTTATATAATATTCAAAGGCTAAATTGTAAATCAATGGGACGCTTGAAGTATTTTTTTTAAAGTCGGGAAGTCTTTGATGAGACTTAAAAACCAAAACAGCTTATGGAAACCTGAAAGTGCTCGAATAACAGGAGTAAGATTCGATTACTTACAAAACAATTGGGAAGCTACCTGACTAATATTAAGTTTTTCTCATAAAAAGCTCTGGGAAATTTAGTTACACAAACATTTATTTGAAAACCGCAATACAGATATTACGAAAATCTTAAAATCAATTGCTGTTGAGATATTTTTAAATTTCCAAAACCTTATCTTGTAAGGCAGCGCTTGCAAAACTAAGCTCAAGGTCCTCAAGAACCTTAAGCCGTTAAGAAGAATATTACGAATTTAAAGATCTAATTTTAAGAAGCGATTACCTATGAGAGTAGTTCATCGTTGATCCTTAAAAATTAAATTCAACCAAGCAAGGCTCTCAAAGACCTTAAATCGTTAAGAAGAAAATTACAAATCGAAATCTCTAATTTTAAGAAGCGATTACCTATGAGAAAGTAGCTCGTCGTCGAATCTTAAGAATTAACTCAACCTAATGCTTAAAGAGAGTTTCACATATCTGACGCTAAGCGAGGTCTTGAAAGACCTTAAGCTGTTAAGGAGAAAACTTTAAATCTAAAGCTCAATTTAAAAGAACCGATTACATTCATATCAGAAGGTATAGTCCAATTTAGTACATCGTTATATCTTAGGGATTAAACTCAATGCAAAGCTCAAATAGAGTTTCTCAAATCAGAGGTTTAAGCGAGGTTCTCAAAGACCTTAAGTCGAAAAGGAAATAGTTACAAATCTAAAGCTGTAATTTTAATAAGCGATTACCTATGAGAAGGTAGTAGATCGTTTAACCTTAAGAATTAAGCTCAGCCTAAAGCTTAAAGAGAGTTTCTCAAATCAGAGCGAGGCCCTCAAAGACATTAAGCTGTTAAGGAGAAAACTTCAAATCCAAAGCTCTATTTAAAAGAGCCGATTACCTATCAGAAGGTAGTCCAATTTAATCCATCGTTAAGTCTTAGGAATTAAACTCAATGCAAGGCTCAAAGAGAGTCTCTCAAATCGGAGGTTTAAGCGAGGTCCTCAAAGACCTTAAGTCGAAAAGGAGATAGTTACAAATCTAAAGCTCTAATTTTAATAAGCGATTACCTATGAGAAGGTAGTTTATCGTTTAATCTTAAGAATTAGGCTAGACCTAAGGCTTAAAGAGAGTTTTTCAAATCGGAGCGAGGCCCTCAAAGACATTAAGCTGTTAAGGAGAAAACTTTAAATCCAAAGCTCTATTTAAAAGAGCCGATTACCTATCAGAAGGTAGTCCAATTTAATCCATCGTTAAGTCTTAGGAATTAAACTCAATGCAAGGCTCAAAGAGAGTCTCTCAAATCGGAGGTTTAAGCGAGGTCCTCAAAGACCTTAAGTCGAAAAGGAGAAAATTACAAATCTATAGCTTTAATTTTAATAAGCGATTACCTATGAAAAGGTAGTCTATCGTTTAATCTTAAGAATTAAGCTAGGCCTAAGGCTTGAAGAGAGTTTCTCAAATCGGAGCGAGGCCCTCAAAGACCTTAAGCTGTTAAGGAGAGAACTTCAAATCCAAAGCTCTATTTAAAAGAGCCGATTACCTATCAGAAGGTAGTCCAATTTAATCCATCGTTAAGTCTTAGGAATTAAACTCAATGCAAGGCTCAAAGAGAGTCTCTCAAATCGGAGGTTTAAGCGAGGTCCTCAAAGACCTTAAGTCGAAAAGGAGAAAATTACAAATCTACAACTCTAATTTTAATAAGCGATTACCTATGAGAAGGTAGTCTATCGTTTAATCTTAAGAATTAAGGTAGGCCTAAAGCTTAAAGAAAGTTTCTCAAATTGGAGCGAGGCCCTCAAAGACCTTAAGCTGTTAAGGAGAGAACTTCAAATCCAAAGCTCTATTTAAAAGAGCCGATTACCTATCAGAAAGTAGTCCAATTTAATCCATCGTTAAGTCTTAGGAATTAAACTCAATGCAAGGCTCAAAGAGAGTCTCTCAAATCGGAGGTTTAAGCGAGGTCCTCAAAGACCTTAAGTCGAAAAGGAGAAAATTACAAATCTACAACTCTAATTTTAATAAGCGATTACCTATGAGAAGGTAGTCTATCGTTTAATCTTAAGAATTAAGGTAGGCCTAAAGCTTAAAGAAAGTTTCTCAAATTGGAGCGAGGCCCTCAAAGACCTTAAGCTGTTAAGGAGAGAACTTCAAATCCAAAGCTCTATTTAAAAGAGCCGATTACCTATCAGAAAGTAGTCCAATTTAATCCATCGTTAAGTCTTAGGAATTAAACTCAATGCAAGGCTCAAAGAGAGTCTCTCAAATCGGAGGTTTAAGCGAGGTCCTCAAAGACCTTAAGTCGAAAAGGAGAAAATTACAAATCTACAACTCTAATTTTAATAAGCGATTACCTATGAGAAGGTAGTCTATCGTTTAATCTTAAGAATTAAGGTAGGCCTAAAGCTTAAAGAAAGTTTCTCAAATTGGAGCGAGGCCCTCAAAGACCTTAAGCTGTTAAGGAGAGAACTTCAAATCCAAAGCTCTATTTAAAAGAGCCGATTACCTATCAGAAAGTAGTCCAATTTAATCCATCGTTAAGTCTTAGGAATTAAACTCAATGCAAGGCTCAAAGAGAGTCTCTCAAATCGGAGGTTTAAGCGAGGTCCTCAAAGACCTTAAGTCGAAAAGGAGAAAATTACAAATCTACAACTCTAATTTTAATAAGCGATTACCTATGAGAAGGTAGTCTATCGTTTAATCTTAAGAATTAAGGTAGGCCTAAAGCTTAAAGAAAGTTTCTCAAATTGGAGCGAGGCCCTCAAAGACCTTAAGCTGTTAAGGAGAGAACTTCAAATCCAAAGCTCTATTTAAAAGAGCCGATTACCTATCAGAAAGTAGTCCAATTTAATCCATCGTTAAGTCTTAGGAATTAAACTCAATGCAAGGCTCAAAGAGAGTCTCTCAAATCGGAGGTTTAAGCGAGGTCCTCAAAGACCTTAAGTCGAAAAGGAGAAAATTACAAATCTACAACTCTAATTTTAATAAGCGATTACCTATGAGAAGGTAGTCTATCGTTTAATCTTAAGAATTAAGGTAGGCCTAAAGCTTAAAGAAAGTTTCTCAAATTGGAGCGAGGCCCTCAAAGACCTTAAGCTGTTAAGGAGAGAACTTCAAATCCAAAGCTCTATTTAAAAGAGCCGATTACCTATCAGAAAGTAGTCCAATTTAATCCATCGTTAAGTCTTAGGAATTAAACTCAATGCAAGGCTCAAAGAGAGTCTCTCAAATCGGAGGTTTAAGCGAGGTCCTCAAAGACCTTAAGTCGAAAAGGAGAAAATTACAAATCTACAACTCTAATTTTAATAAGCGATTACCTATGAGAAGGTAGTCTATCGTTTAATCTTAAGAATTAAGGTAGGCCTAAAGCTTAAAGAAAGTTTCTCAAATTGGAGCGAGGCCCTCAAAGACCTTAAGCTGTTAAGGAGAGAACTTCAAATCCAAAGCTCTATTTAAAAGAGCCGATTACCTATCAGAAAGTAGTCCAATTTAATCCATCGTTAAGTCTTAGGAATTAAACTCAATGCAAGGCTCAAAGAGAGTCTCTCAAATCGGAGGTTTAAGCGAGGTCCTCAAAGACCTTAAGTCGAAAAGGAGAAAATTACAAATCTACAACTCTAATTTTAATAAGCGATTACCTATGAGAAGGTAGTCTATCGTTTAATCTTAAGAATTAAGGTAGGCCTAAAGCTTAAAGAAAGTTTCTCAAATTGGAGCGAGGCCCTCAAAGACCTTAAGCTGTTAAGGAGAGAACTTCAAATCCAAAGCTCTATTTAAAAGAGCCGATTACCTATCAGAAAGTAGTCCAATTTAATCCATCGTTAAGTCTTAGGAATTAAACTCAATGCAAGGCTCAAAGAGAGTCTCTCAAATCGGAGGTTTAAGCGAGGTCCTCAAAGACCTTAAGTCGAAAAGGAGAAAATTACAAATCTACAACTCTAATTTTAATAAGCGATTACCTATGAGAAGGTAGTCTATCGTTTAATCTTAAGAATTAAGGTAGGCCTAAAGCTTAAAGAAAGTTTCTCAAATTGGAGCGAGGCCCTCAAAGACCTTAAGCTGTTAAGGAGAGAACTTCAAATCCAAAGCTCTATTTAAAAGAGCCGATTACCTATCAGAAAGTAGTCCAATTTAATCCATCGTTAAGTCTTAGGAATTAAACTCAATGCAAGGCTCAAAGAGAGTCTCTCAAATCGGAGGTTTAAGCGAGGTCCTCAAAGACCTTAAGTCGAAAAGGAGAAAATTACAAATCTACAACTCTAATTTTAATAAGCGATTACCTATGAGAAGGTAGTCTATCGTTTAATCTTAAGAATTAAGGTAGGCCTAAAGCTTAAAGAAAGTTTCTCAAATTGGAGCGAGGCCCTCAAAGACCTTAAGCTGTTAAGGAGAGAACTTCAAATCCAAAGCTCTATTTAAAAGAGCCGATTACCTATCAGAAAGTAGTCCAATTTAATCCATCGTTAAGTCTTAGGAATTAAACTCAATGCAAGGCTCAAAGAGAGTCTCTCAAATCGGAGGTTTAAGCGAGGTCCTCAAAGACCTTAAGTCGAAAAGGAGAAAATTACAAATCTACAACTCTAATTTTAATAAGCGATTACCTATGAGAAGGTAGTCTATCGTTTAATCTTAAGAATTAAGGTAGGCCTAAAGCTTAAAGAAAGTTTCTCAAATTGGAGCGAGGCCCTCAAAGACCTTAAGCTGTTAAGGAGAGAACTTCAAATCCAAAGCTCTATTTAAAAGAGCCGATTACCTATCAGAAAGTAGTCCAATTTAATCCATCGTTAAGTCTTAGGAATTAAACTCAATGCAAGGCTCAAAGAGAGTCTCTCAAATCGGAGGTTTAAGCGAGGTCCTCAAAGACCTTAAGTCGAAAAGGAGAAAATTACAAATCTACAACTCTAATTTTAATAAGCGATTACCTATGAGAAGGTAGTCTATCGTTTAATCTTAAGAATTAAGGTAGGCCTAAAGCTTAAAGAAAGTTTCTCAAATTGGAGCGAGGCCCTCAAAGACCTTAAGCTGTTAAGGAGAGAACTTCAAATCCAAAGCTCTATTTAAAAGAGCCGATTACCTATCAGAAAGTAGTCCAATTTAATCCATCGTTAAGTCTTAGGAATTAAACTCAATGCAAGGCTCAAAGAGAGTCTCTCAAATCGGAGGTTTAAGCGAGGTCCTCAAAGACCTTAAGTCGAAAAGGAGAAAATTACAAATCTACAACTCTAATTTTAATAAGCGATTACCTATGAGAAGGTAGTCTATCGTTTAATCTTAAGAATTAAGGTAGGCCTAAAGCTTAAAGAAAGTTTCTCAAATTGGAGCGAGGCCCTCAAAGACCTTAAGCTGTTAAGGAGAGAACTTCAAATCCAAAGCTCTATTTAAAAGAGCCGATTACCTATCAGAAAGTAGTCCAATTTAATCCATCGTTAAGTCTTAGGAATTAAACTCAATGCAAGGCTCAAAGAGAGTCTCTCAAATCGGAGGTTTAAGCGAGGTCCTCAAAGACCTTAAGTCGAAAAGGAGAAAATTACAAATCTACAACTCTAATTTTAATAAGCGATTACCTATGAGAAGGTAGTCTATCGTTTAATCTTAAGAATTAAGGTAGGCCTAAAGCTTAAAGAAAGTTTCTCAAATTGGAGCGAGGCCCTCAAAGACCTTAAGCTGTTAAGGAGAGAACTTCAAATCCAAAGCTCTATTTAAAAGAGCCGATTACCTATCAGAAAGTAGTCCAATTTAATCCATCGTTAAGTCTTAGGAATTAAACTCAATGCAAGGCTCAAAGAGAGTCTCTCAAATCGGAGGTTTAAGCGAGGTCCTCAAAGACCTTAAGTCGAAAAGGAGAAAATTACAAATCTACAACTCTAATTTTAATAAGCGATTACCTATGAGAAGGTAGTCTATCGTTTAATCTTAAGAATTAAGGTAGGCCTAAAGCTTAAAGAAAGTTTCTCAAATTGGAGCGAGGCCCTCAAAGACCTTAAGCTGTTAAAGAAAAAACTTCAAATCTAATGTTGTAATTTAGAAATCTTAGGAATTAAACTCTACTCCTAAGCTTAGAGACTTTCTCAAATCGGAGGTTAAGCCAGGTCCTCAAAGATCTTAAGCCATAAAGGAGAGAAATTGAAATCTAAAGCTCCATTTTTAAGAATCGATTAGCTACGAAGGTAGTCCGATTTAATCGAGCTTTGCATCTTAGGAGTAAACTCTAAGCCAAAGCTTAAAGAAAGTTTCTCAAATCTAAGGTTGAGCCAAGTCCTCAAAGACCTTAAGCCGTTAATGAGACAACTTCAAATCTAATGTTCTAATTTAGAACCGATTACCTACGAAAACGTAGTCCGATTTCATCGAGTGTTGAATCTTAGGAATTAAACTCTACTGCTAAGCTTAGAGACTTTCTCAAATCTGAGATTAAGCCAGGTCCTCAAAGATCTTAAGCCGTAAAGAAGAAAACTTCAAATCTAAGGCTCCATGTTTAAGAATCGATTAGCTACGAGAAGGTAGTCCCATTTAATCGAACTTTGCATCTTAGGAGTAAACTCTAACCCAAAGCATAAAGAAAGTTTCTCAAATCTAAGGTTGAGTCAGCTCCTCAATGATCTTAAGCCGTAAAGGAGAAAACTTCAAATCTAATGTTCTAATTTAGAACCGATTACCTACGAAAATGTAGTCCGATTTCATCGATCGTTGAACCTTAGGAATTAAACTCTACTCCGAAGCTTAGTGACTTTCTCAAATCTGAGGTTAAGCCAGGTCCTCAAAGATCTTAAGCCGTAAAAGATAAAGCTTCAAATCGAAAGCTCCATTTTTAAGAATCGATTACCTACGAGTAGGTAGTACATTGTTGAGTCTTAATAAATAAACTCAACCCAAGGCTTAAAGAGAGTTTCTCAAATCTGGGGTTAAGCGAGGCCCTCAAAGCCTTGAAAACGAATAATTCGCAGCCAACTTTTTTATCAACTCGAACAGTGTTTCAGGAGTTGCATAAACTCTTAGGTTGATTGGAGACCTTATAGTTCAACAACTTAGCATAATTAATTGAAAATCTTGGAGAAAATCGCCGTAACTGGACGAGCTTTTGTTCGTAAGGATCGTCCACTCTAAATAAGTTCTGGAAGGGAAGTTTTCATAATGTGCGAGCTCTCGCGTTTTGGTACATAAATTCTTGAAATACAATTAAAGGTTGTCATTCTAAATACATTTGTCCTTTGTCCGTCGCTAAAATTTGCTAAGTCATGCCTCAGCTTCAACATTTTAATCCTTTCACAATGTTTCGCTTTTGTAAGAAAAATTATACACGACACAATACTATATCGTGTACTATACGTATTACGTTAAGCATCAAACGCGCATATTTGCCCTATTTATGTTGGAAGCTTTAAAAAACCGTTATTCACCATTTCGTGCCCTTAATAATAAATCAAATTTACGAGGTCGACTTTGTAAAAATGCTAAAATGATAGAAGGAGAAAAATACGCTCATTGTAATAAATTAGAGGGACGCGCGCGTTCGTATTGTTTTTGAAAATCTTTCGAGAGGTGATTTTTATTCACGTCCCGTAGTAAAAAAAGGGGAAAATGAGAAATAATTAGAGGTCGGAAAAGTTCGGAGTACTAAAACTACATCTTTTATTTAGTGGATAAACTCGCGATAATCAAGAAACAAGCGCGTTTTTCCGCCCAAGATATTTTCGCGTTTCATTAAAATGCATTGCTTCATTACTATGTTGATGTTCTCCCGGCCTAAGTAATATTAATTTAACTTTCCTTAGGTAATATTGAGGAATTTTCTCTTGCATAGTTTATTCCGCTATTTATTCTCCCGTCTTTATTGTTTAGCCTTACTTCACGTTTGTTTTAAAAGGGGAATTACGTAAAGCTTTCACTATTTTATAAACAAAACGCCGGATGTACTAGGTATAGATATTATAAGTGAACGATATCTCGGGGCTTTAAGGATTAACTTTAAATCTCCCCAACATTTATTTGATAATTTTAAAGATTAACTTTATTTTAGTGGTTATAAAACGTTCTTCGAAGAGGGAAGCAAATGGTTTTAATTTTGTTACGAATGAGATATAATTTGAGTCGTAACTAACGGCCTTAAGACCGAAGAAAATCGATGACGACGTAACGAAAAGATTTGCGTGCCGAGCCACTCGGTATATAATTATATGATTTACGACAACTTTCGTTTGTAAATTTTATCCATCAAAAAGCCATATAATTTGAACGACGAGAGCCCAGGCTGAAAGCACTCGCGCGAGAAACTATAAATTTCGAGTTGCTCGTTTGTTGGACACCGCGAGCAATTTGTCTAGAAAACAACCCCACATCAATACGACCCGGCTAGGAGCAGTTGTAAACTGAGAATCTATAACGCTAACAAAAATATTTTTTCAGGGCTCCAAAGCGCCACGAAAGTTACAAACGGTCAATCTTTCCGATTATTGTTCTAAGGAGAACGAAAAAAGAATAATCGAGCACATGTTAAAATTATATCATCGTCACATGTATGGATGCACTTCAAATTTATAAACAAACTATTTTTAGTTCTTTTAAATTCGTATCACTAATAAACGGTGAGTTTGATGACTTTTATATAAAGGCGCCGAACCGAAACAAATATATTTGAAAGCAAAATCAAGCATCGCTCGAAGGCATAAAATAAGGAAGCAGCCATCGAAACGAATTTGTAAGGGTTATACTCCCACACACTTGTTACGAAAGTTTTCCGATCTTTAAATAAATCAGACAGCGAGAAAATATCGCGCCAATGGAAGGAAATAGTTTCCGTAGAACGACAAAACAGGCGAACAACTTAATTTTTAAAATGTAGCAAGACGATCGCACTGGACAGGCCATCAAAAGGGGAAAATTTACAATCGAGGATCCCAAGCGATTGAACACCACAAGATGCTTGGCCTTGAGTTTCTTCTAATTTAAAAAAAATCGTCGATTTTGCAGCAGAATTAAGTTAGCTACAATTAGCGTTTCTACAAATTTTTCAAATACAGCACAGTTCGTAAGAAAAACGCGAAAAACCTAGGTCTTGAGCGTTTTTCATAATTTTAGTTAAGTCTCTTCGAATTTTCATAAATAACTCTCGAAATACTAACTCAAGGACACTTTCACAAAAGCACTCTTTTGTAGAGACTTGAATTAGCTACAATTAGTGTTTCTACATATTTTTCGAATACAGCGACAGTTCGAAAGAAAAATGCAAAAAACCAAGGTCTTGCGCGTTTTTCATAATTCTTAGTTGGGCTCTTCCAACTTTCATAAATAACTCACGGAATACTGACTTAAGAACAATTTCACAGAAGCACTCTTTTGTACAGAATTAAATTAGCTACAATTAGTGTTTCTACATATTTTTCGAAAACAGCGACAGTTCGTAAGAAAAATGCGAAAAACCAAGGTCTTGCGCGTTTTTCATAATCCTTAGTTCGTTTCTTCCAATTTTCATAAATAACTCGCGGAATACTGACTTAAGAATAATTTCACAATAGCACTCTTTTGTACAGAATTGAGTTAGCTCCAATTAGTGATTGTACAAATTTTTCGAATTCAGAGACAGTTCGTAAAAAAAATTGAAAAACTAAGGTCTTGCGCGTTTTACATAATTCTTAGTTGGTCTTTTCGAATTTTCATAAATAACTTACAGAATACTGACTTAAGAACAATTTCACAAAAGCACTCTTTGGTACAGAATTCAGTTACCTACAATTAGTGTTTCTATACATTTTTCGAATACAGTGACAGTTCGTAAGAAAAATGTGAAAAACTAAGGTCTTGCGCGTTTTTCATAATTCTTAGTTGGCCTCTTCGAATTTTCATAAATAACTCACGGAATACTGACTTAAAAACAATTTCACAAAAGCACTTTTTTGTACAGAATTCAATTAGCTACAATTAGTGTTTCTACAAATTTTTTAAATACAGCGACAGTTCGTACAAAAAATGCGAAAAACTAAGGTCTTGCGCGTTTTTCATAATTCTTAGTTGGTCTCTTTGAATTATCATAAATAACTCACGGAATACTGACTTAAGAACAATTTCACAAAAGCACTTTTTTGTACAGAATTCAATTAGCTACAATTAGTGTTTCTACAAACTTTTCGAATTCAAAGCCAGTTCTCAAGAAAAATGCAAAAAACTAAGGTCTTGCGCGTTTTTCATAATTCTTAGTTGGTCTCTTCGAATTTTCATAAATAACTCACGGAATACTGACTTAAGAACAATTTCACAAAAGCACTCTTTTGAACAGAATTGAGTTACCTACAATTAGTGTTTCTATACATTTTTTGAATATAGTGACAGTTCGTAAGAAAAATGTGAAAAACTAAGGTCTTGCGCGTTTTTCATAATTCTTAGTTGGCCTCTTCGAATTTTCATAAATAACTCACGGAATACTGACTTAAAAATAATTTCACAAAAGCACTTTTTTGTACAGAATTGAGTTAGCTACAATTAGTGTTGTTACAAATTTTTTAAATACAGCGACAGTTCGTACGAGAAATGCGAAAAACTAAGGTCTTGCGCGTTTTTCATAATTCTTAGTTGGCCTCTTCGAATTTTCATAAATAACTCACGGAATACTGACTTAAGAACAATTTCACAAAAGCACTTTTTTGTACAGAATTCAATTAGCTACAATTAGTGTTTCTACAATTTTTTTGAATAGAGCGACGGTTCGTTCATGAGAACAACGCGAAATTGAATCTTTTTAAATAAAAAAAGTCGACCTTTCTAAAATAGCCCAAATTTTATCATTTGAGTAAAAGCGTAATATTTTATCCATTTTTTTGTATGGATCGTGTTTGTGTTAATCTTTAATCAACAATTTTGTTGCGCACAACTATACCAGAGACCCTTTTCAACGAATCACGTTATCTGGCACGCATCAATTGATTAGCAGCACGTTTGAAGAAGATGGGGCACTTGAAAGCAGCTAAAATTGCAATCTCGCGAGACACCCTTTTTTCCACTCTCAGATTTCGCAATCTTTAAATTTTTAACAACAATCGAGGTTTTACTTTTTTTGTACATTTTATAAGTAAACTAAATCAAAAACTCCGAAATCAATATAAGAATTCGAATTGCGCACCTGGGTAAAATTTTAATTAATTTTTTTTGTTACTTCCCATCTGCTATTTCCTAAATAAACATCCGAGGCGTACGCAATGCATGTACAATTGGAATAAACAAATAAACTATTTTAATTCAATTGTTGGACGATTAAAAGGGTAGAATTTTAAAAACGCGACCGCGAGTATAGCGAAAATGCGCGGTCGTAGAACCATCCCGTTGAAATTTTATTTGGGCCAGTTTAATAAAGCCTCATAAACGCAAACAAATATTGCAAAAATAATTTAAACTTATTAAAGAATTACGCGCAAAATTATTTATTATTTGCAGTTAATGGTTTTCTTGCGTATCAAATATTCGACCGCGTACTGAAGCGGAAATCTACGACATCAAAGTTGGTTTTCTCTCCTTTCTAAAATTTTCCACAAACTGGAGTTTATATACGACCTTTAGGTTTTGTATCAAGGGGAAGTCACAAAGAATTTATTTCATTTTATATAAAATACGTTAGGATGTAGTATAAAAGTAGGTACTAAAAGCTCAACAGCCTCAATCTGTATTCATACGTGGGTTGTTATTAGTTATAATAAGTTAGCAAAGTGGAAAAAAATAGTTTTTTCTCTTATAAGAGAAAGTAAATTAGTTTATAAAGCAATATCCAAATTGAGAATTTGACAGGTGACTTCAACTTAATAAAATGTGAAAAAATGCATCTACAAAAATTTTAAATTAAATTCATAAATTTTGCAGGAAAGACAACCGCGGATTTAAATTCACTAGAAAACTGTTTAAAAGTTAGTTATTTATCATGATTTTTCAGTCGCTTCTTTAAATATTTCAAAAATTACTTAAAGTAGTTGAGATTAATAAAAATGGGCGGTCGCAAGATAAACGCGAAAAACAGTTCTACAGCAGCTTATTTCGCAATTCTAGTGTGTCTAGTCTCAGTTTCGAAAATAACTCATTTAATTTCGCCTTACGGGAAATTTTGTAAAAGTACCTTTTTGTTCACAATTATTTTAGCTACAATTAAAGTTCCTACAAATTATTCGAATACGGGAGCCGTTTGTAAGAAAAATACAAAAAACTTAAGTCTCGAGTTTTTTTCTCAATTTCTAGTGTCTCTTGTCTTTTTCAAAAATAACTCATTTAATATCGCC
The DNA here is from genome assembly GCA_950108345.1 of Malthinus flaveolus. Classification (NCBI taxonomy): domain Eukaryota; kingdom Metazoa; phylum Arthropoda; class Insecta; order Coleoptera; family Cantharidae; genus Malthinus; species Malthinus flaveolus. Next base: position 11,081,532 of record OX467289.1, read on the forward strand.
TTAAGGGAAATTTTGTAAAAGTACTCTTTTTGTTTAGAATTATTTTAGCTACAATTAAAGTTCCTACAAATTTTCCGAATACGGGAGCCGTTTGTAAGAAAAATACGAAAAACTTAAGTCTCTAGCTTTTTTCACAATTTCTAATGTGTCTCTTCTCCTTTTCGAAAATAACTCATTTAATATCGCCTTAAGAGAACTTTCGTAAAAGTACCATTTTGTTTACAATTATTTTAGCTACAATTAAAGTTCCTACAAATTTTCCGAATACGGGAGCCGTTTGTAAGAAAAATACGAAAAACTTAAGTCTCGAGCTTTTTTCACAATTTCTAATGTGTCTCTTCTCCTTTTCGAAAATAACTCATTTAATATCGCCTTAAGGGAAATTTTGTAAAAGTCCTCTTTTGTTTACAATTATTTTAGCTACAATTAAAGTTCCTACAAATTTTCCGAATACGGGAGCCGTTTGTAAGAAAAATACAAAAAACTTAAGTCTCGAGCTTTTTTCACAATTTCTAATTTGTCTCTTCTCCTTTTCGAAAATAACTCATTTAATATCGCCTTAAGGGAACATTCGTAAAAGTACCATTTTGTTTACAATTATTTTAGCTACAATTAAAGTTCCTACAAATTTTCCGAATACGGGAGCCGTTTGTAAGAAAAATACAAAAAACTTAAGTCTCGAGCTTTTTTCACAATTTTTAATGTGTCTCTTCTCCTTTTCGAAAATAACTCATTTAATATCGCCTTAAGAGAACTTTCGTAAAAGTACCATTTTGTTTACAATTATTTTAGCTACAATTAAAGTTCCTACAAATTTTCCGAATACGGGAGCCGTTTGTAAGAAAAATACGAAAAACTTAAGTCTCGAGCTTTTTTCACAATTTCTAATGTGTCTCTTCTCCTTTTCGAAAATAACTCATTTAATATCGCCTTAGGGGAACTTTCGTAAAAGTACCATTTTGTTTACAATTATTTTAGCTACAATTAAAGTTCCTACAAATTTTCCGAATACGGGAGCCGTTTGTAAGAAAAATACGAAAAACTTAAGTCTCTAGCTTTTTTCACAATTTCTAATGTGTCTCTTCTCCTTTTCGAAAATAACTCATTTAATATCGCCTTAAGGGAACTTTCGTAAAAGTACCATTTTGTTTACAATTATTTTAGCTACAATTAAAGTTCCTACAAATTTTCCGAATACGGGAGCCGTTTGTAAGAAAAATACGAAAAACTTAGGTCTCGAGCTTTTTTCACAATTTCTAATGTGTCTCTTCTCCTTTTCGAAAATAACTCATTTAATATCGCCTTAAGGGAACTTTCGTAAAAGTACCATTTTGTTTACAATTATTTTAGCTACAATTAAAGTTCCTACAAATTTTCCGAATACGGGAGCCGTTTGTAAGAAAAATACGAAAAACTTAAGTCTCGAGCTTTTTTCACAATTTCTAATGTGTCTCTTCTCCTTTTCGAAAATAACTCATTTAATATCGCCTTAGGGGAACTTTCGTAAAAGTACCATTTTGTTTACAATTATTTTAGCTACAATTAAAGTTCCTACAAATTTTCCGAATACGGGAGCCGTTTGTAAGAAAAATACGAAAAACTTAAGTCTCTAGCTTTTTTCACAATTTCTAATGTGTCTCTTCTCCTTTTCGAAAATAACTCATTTAATATCGCCTTAAGGGAACTTTCGTAAAAGTACCATTTTGTTTACAATTATTTTAGCTACAATTAAAGTTCCTACAATTTTTCCGAATACGGGAGCCGTTTGTAAGAAAAATACGAAAAACTTAGGTCTCGAGCTTTTTTCACAATTTCTAATGTGTCTCTTCTCCTTTTCGAAAATAACTCATTTAATATCGCCTTAAGGGAACTTTCGTAAAAGTACCATTTTGTTTACAATTATTTTAGCTACAATTAAAGTTCCTACAATTTTTCCGAATACGGGAGCCGTTTGTAAGAAAAATACGAAAAACTTAGGTCTCGAGCTTTTTTCACAATTTCTAATGTGTCTCTTCTCCTTTTCGAAAATAACTCATTTAATATCGCCTTAAGGGAACTTTCGTAAAAGTACCATTTTGTTTACAATTATTTTAGCTACAATTAAAGTTCCTACAAATTTTCCGAATACGGGAGCCGTTTGTAAGAAAAATACGAAAAACTTAGGTCTCGAGCTTTTTTCACAATTTCTAATGTGTCTCTTCTCCTTTTCGAAAATAACTCATTTAATATCGCCTTAAGGGAACTTTGGTAAAAGTACCATTTTGTTTACAATTATTTTAGCTACAATTAAAGTTCCTACAAATTTTTGCGAATACGGGAGCCGTTTGTAAGAAAAATACAAAAACCAAGTTACCTATTTTTGCTTTCTCCTTATTTGAGTGCAACTCCAAAAACATTCAAGTACAAATTGCCCTGCTGGTCTTAAAGTACGCCTAAAAAATACTTAAACTACAAAGCGGTCATAATTTTACTTCGAAAATAAAAAGAGCGTAAAAATATATCTTCGAACGTAAAATTCGAATTTTTTATTCCTACAAACCCAAGTCGTAAAAAATTACACCTTAAAAGTGTGTATTTATGCAATAATAATTTAAATAGGTTGTCTTCAAAACCAATCAAACTAATAAAACGTAAAAATTGAAGTTATGGATTAGAATTGAACTCTCAACAAGTGGCCGTTGGGTTTCACCCCGTTGAGAATGCTTCAGCCTGATCGAACACGGCAATAATTCACTTAAAATATCCGTACGGGGTGGCAATCTAGTTTGTTGTCGTATATAAATCTTATAAACACGTTCGAATCGTATATCACCTTCTAATAATAACAATAAATTAAAAATTAGCTCCCGACTAGGTTGCTTTGAGTTTTCTCGTGCTCTCATAAATTTTCAAATATATAGGGGACGCCATTTGATGTCTTGATGCGCTCAGAAGTAGGGGGGATTGATAACAGAGTGGCTCTAACAAGATATATAAATTACCTTTAGTTATTTATTAAGAAAATCTCCCTTTTGTAAACGAACAATTTCTCTTCATAAGTATGGGCGTTTATTGTGTAGGTTCGACATCACGTCGCGTTTAGTTTAATGAAAACACAAACTACTTCACTTCATCAATTACACACCCTGTAGTTGGCAACAAATACTACCTTTATCCATTTACCCCAAGTAACAAGAATGATGGATATCGTTTAATTTAAGCAACGCCACAATGTAAAAAAAAAGCAAATTAAAACTGACACAAACGCGTAACAAAGGTTCGTATTAAACTGCACCGTAGGTAATAAAGCAAAAAAAAGCGTTCCAAACTATTGACTTAATTCTTTAAATGAAAGCGAAGGATCAAACAACAGATCAAAATTAAAAAGTAGACATTTGTGGGTTAATTCAAACGGATGCTTTATGCTCTCGACGTTCACAAAAACAAAGTATTCGAAAAATTCGCTAAAAAAATAATTTCCAAAATTAACTTTTTTTACGCGGAACGTTTGATGGTGATGTTATAAAGTTTGTCCATTAAATGCAAACACATCAATGACGCAATGTAACTTTCATCTCCTAAATACATTTTTCGTAAATTAAATTTTTTTAATTAAATATTTTAAATTAGTTTTTCTAGTAGTTACTTCTCAGTCAGTTATATTTATTTTTAGACGTAACTTGGTGCTCAACAAAAAATGATTTATAAGAACGTATAGAAAAGTTATCTAATAAAATTTTAGATATGGAAAAGTATCTTCTGCATAAATATAGTAGGTATTCAATATCTCTGAATGTATAAAATTGGTAGTTTTTTTAAATATTAGAAATTCCAACTCAATATCGTTCTATTGTGATGCGAAAATTTTATTTTTAATTTCTCGCAAGAACCTTTAAATAGTGACGGAAATTCCTTTATGGGATTTTCCATTTTTTAACAATACTATTTGCTTTAGGTCGGCGCTCCTTAAGCGACGCCACTGTTTAAAAATTTCAATAAGTTGAACTGTACTCTAAAGTTGACCACAGGGCAAGCTAAGGGCCAAATGCATGTTTAAGTAAATCAAGTAATTCAAAGTACATCTACACCCGTGTAACTCGATAAATACTCGTTTCATCGAAATTTCTATAGAATGGGTTTTTATACATAATTATATCAGCTACATTTTATGTTATCATAACTTCTAAAGTCGCCTACAATGGCGAAAATCCAAGTATATGGTAATCTCGCAATTCAAAGTACCTCTACGCCGATTCTAAGCCCTATACTCGATAAATACTCGTTTCAAGAAAATTTCTATAGAATGGGTTTTTATACATAATTTCATCAGCTACATTTTATGCTATCATAACTTTACTCTAAAGTCGCCCACAGGGCGAGCTAATAGCGAAAATCCAAGTATATGGTAATCTCGCAATTCAAAGTACGTCTACGCCGATTCTGAGCCCCGTAACTCGATAAATACTCGTTTCATCGAAATTTCTATAGAATGGGTTTTTATACATAATTATATCAGCTACATTTTATGTTATCATAACTTCTAAAGTCGCCTACAATGGCGAAAATCCAAGTATATGGTAATCTCGCAATTCAAAGTACCTCTACGCCGATTCTAAGCCCTATACTCGATAAATACTCGTTTCAAGAAAATTTCTATAGAATGGGTTTTTATACATAATTTCATCAGCTACATTTTATGCTATCATAACTTTACTCTAAAGTCGCCCACAGGGCGAGCTAATAGCGAAAATCCAAGTATATGGTAATCTCGCAATTCAAAGTACGTCTACGCCGATTCTGAGCCCCGTAACTCGATAAATACTCGTTTCATCGAAATTTCTATAGAATGGGTTTTTATACATAATTATATCAGCTACATTTTATGTTATCATAACTTCTAAAGTCGCCTACAATGGCGAAAATCCAAGTATATGGTAATCTCGCAATTCAAAGTACCTCTACGCCGATTCTAAGCCCTATACTCGATAAATACTCGTTTCAAGAAAATTTCTATAGAATGGGTTTTTATACATAATTTCATCAGCTACATTTTATGCTATCATAACTTTACTCTAAAGTCGCCCACAGGGCGAGCTAATAGCGAAAATCCAAGTATATGGTAATCTCGCAATTCAAAGTACGTCTACGCCGATTCTGAGCCCCGTAACTCGATAAATACTCGTTTCATCGAAATTTCTATAGAATGGGTTTTTATACATAATTTCTTCAGCTACATTTTATGTTGACATAACTTTACTCTAAAGTCGTGCACAGGGCGAGCTAATGGCGAAAATCCAAGTATATGGTAATCTCGCAATTCAAAGTACCTCTACGCCGATTCTAAGCCCTATACTCGATAAATACTCGTTTCAAGAAAATTTCTATAGAATGGGTTTTTATACATAATTTCATCAGCTACATTTTATGCTATCATAACTTTACTCTAAAGTCGCCCACAGGGCGAGCTAATAGCGAAAATCCAAGTATATGGTAATCTCGCAATTCAAAGTACGTCTACGCCGATTCTGAGCCCCGTAACTCGATAAATACTCGTTTCATCGAAATTTCTATAGAATGGGTTTTTATACATAATTTCTTCAGCTACATTTTATGTTGACATAACTTTACTCTAAAGTCGTGCACAGGGCGAGCTAATGGCGAAAATCCAAGTATATGGTAATCTCGCAATTCAAAGTACCTCTACGCCGATTCTAAGCCCTATACTCGATAAATACTCGTTTCAAGAAAATTTCTATAGAATGGGTTTTTATACATAATTTCATCAGCTACATTTTATGCTATCATAACTTTACTCTAAAGTCGCCCACGGGGCGAGCTAATGACGAAAATCCAAGTATATGGTAATCTCGCAATTCTAAGTACCTCTACGCCGATTCTAAGCCCTGTAACTCGATAAATACTCGTTTCATGGAAATTTCTATAGAATGGGTTTTTATACATAATTTCTTCAGCTACATTTTATGCTATCATAACTTTACTCTAAAGTCGCGCACAGGGCGAGCTAATGGCGAAAATCCAAGTATATGGTAATCTCGCAATTCAAAGTACCTCTACGCCGATTCTAAGCCCTGTAACTCGATAAATACTCGTTTCATGGAAATTTCTATAGAATGAGTTTTTATACATAATTTCATCAGCTACATTTTATGCTATCATAACTTTACTCTAAAGTCGCCCACAGGGCGAGCTAATGACGAAAATCCAAGTATATGGTAATCTCGCAATTCAAAGTACCTCTACGCCGATTCTAAGCCCTGTAACTCGATAAATACTCGTTTCATGGAAATTTCTATAGAATGGGTTTTTATACATAATTTCATCAGCTACATTTTATGCTATCATAACTTTACTCTCAAGTCGCCCACAGGGCGAGCTAATGGCGAAAATCCAAGTATATGTTAATCTCGTAATTCAAAGTACGTTAACTTCGATACTATTCCCAGTAACTCGCTAAATACTCGTTTCAGCGAAATTTCTATCGAGCATTTTTTTATAGAGAACATCATCAGCTACATTTTATGATTATGTTTTTAGACCAGAAATTTTAATCAAAAATTTCCCCTTAATAGTTTCTAAAACACGAGTAGCAAGTTTAATTTGGCGAAATTTGATAATTCCTATTAGTATATGAAAGGTGTTATCTACCCACATAAAATTTCAACCCCCATTTCAATAAAATAATCTCATTCGAATGAGTAAATATCTCCTAAACATAATCTAGTATAGAATGTAAAGCATTTTCATAATATTCAACACAAATAATACGTGAGTGACAAGAAAATTTATTTAATTTCCTGCACAAATTCGGTTCGGAATATGTTTAGACTTTTACGTTAAATTGTTAACAATTTAAAATTTTAAATAATTTTATTCAAAGCTCGACACGGCGCACCTTCGAAAATAAACTAAAAATTGATTTTTCTCAACCCCTTTTTACTCGTATAAAAAGAACCTTTCATGTCAAGATTTGTAGCATATTCGATACTACCCAATTTGGTATTAGCTCTATTTCATAAAAAAAGTTAAAATGCCGAAGATATTCCAAAAAATCATACACTACCTACGCTTTTACATTTACACAAAATTCCCCGCATTCTTTTTAAAACAGAATTTGAGAATTTCCAGTTTGTCGTTAAAATTAAAAACTTTTTTTTTATACAAATCTGCTCGGAATAAAATAAGACGTTAAGAGCAAGCGTGTACTTTAATTCACGCCATATTTGCATTTGTCCCATTAACGAACAGCTCAGCGAAACAAAAGCTCCACAAATCACAAACGTATCGAGTGCGAACGTTTTCAATTTTTCTTCAATTGCTCTCCTGAAATTGCAGTAAATTCACACGTTCCACACAATGCGCCACATACCCCCATACTCTAACCACCCCTTTTACACTTAAAAGGTAAACTTCTCATTTGATTATTTTTCCAAGATGTCTCTTCTCACAACCCACGTTCTGTTTCCTTATGTTGGGAGTTCGATAGGGGTAGCTTTGTAATCGTTTCGCTGGAGGCGAGCTTCTAATTTGTTAAACCCCGGGAGTTTTCTTGTTATTCACTTTATTAACATAATTTAAAGTGGATAAATGATTCGATTTCGGACCCTATTTCGCGTGGGTTGGATAAAAAAGTCGTTAACGTGCCATTTTGAAATTTGCATCATGCAAATACGGAAGCCGTTTGTAAGAAAAATACGAAAAACTTAAGTCTCGAGCTTTTTTCACAATTTCTAATGTGTCTCTTCTCCTTTTCGAAAATAACTCATTTAATATCGTCTGAAGGGAAATTTTCTAAAAGTACTTTTTTGTTTAGAATTATTTTAGCTACTATTAAAGTTCCTACAAATTTTCCGAATACAGGAGCCGTTTGTAAGAAAAATACGAATAACTTAAGTCTGGAGCCTTTTTCACAATTTCTAGTGTGTCTCTTCTCCTTTTCGAATTTAACTCATTTAATACCGCCTTAAGGGAAATTTTCTAAAAGTACCTTTTTGTTTAGAATTATTTCAGCTACAATTAAAGTCCCTACCAAGTTTTCCAATACGGGAGCCGTTTGTAAAAAATATACGAAAAACTTAAGACTCGAGCTTTTTTCACAATTTCAAGTGTGTCTCTTCTCCTTGTCGAAAATAACTCATTTAATATCGCCTTAAGGGAAATTTTGTAAAAGTACCTTTTTGTTTAGAATTATTTTAGCTACAATTAAGTTCCTACAAATTTTTCCAATACGGGAGCCGTTTGAAAGAAAAATACGAATAACTTAAGTCTGGAGCCTTTTTCACAATTTCTAGTGTGTCTCTTCTCCTTTTCGAAAATAACTCATTTAATATCGCCTTAAGGGAAATTTTGTAAAAGTACCTTTTTGTTTAGAATCATTTTAGTTAAAATTAAAGTGGCTGCAAATTTTTCTGATACGGGAGCCGTTTGTAAGAAAAATACGAAAAACTTAAGACTCGAGCTTTTTTCACAATTTCAAGTGTGTCTATTCTCCTTTTCGAAAATAACTCTTTTAATATCGCCTTAAGGGAAATTTTGTAAGAGTACCTTTTTGTTTAGAATTACCTTAGCTACAATTAAACTTCCAACAAATTTTCCGAATACGGGAGCCATTTGTAAGAAAAATACGAAAAACTTAAGTCCCGAGCTTTTTTCACAATTTCTAATGTGTCTCTTCTCCTTTTCAAAAATAACTCATTTAATATCGCCTTAAGAGAAATTTTCTAAAAGTACCTTTTTGTTTACAATTATTTTAGCTACAATTAAAGTTCCTTCAAATTTTTCTGATACGGGAGCCGTTTGTAAGAAAAATACGAAAAACTTAAGTTTCGAGTTTTTTTCACAGTTTCTAGTGAATCTCTTCTCCTTTTCGAAAATAACTCATTTATTATCGCCTTAAGGGAAATTTTGTAAAAGTACCTTTTTGTTTACAATTGTTTTAGCTACAATTGAAGTTCCTATAGATTTTCCGAATACGGGAGCCGTTTGTAAGAAAAATACAAAAAACTTAAGTCTCGAGAACAGTCAAAGCTGTGTGTAATGTCTCACCTAGCATCATCTTAGTAAATAGTAAAAAAAAAACTCAGGAATTTTTTAATTTAAGAATTCTTTCCATTAGTAAAGTAAAAAAACATCTAATTTTCTTCGACAAGTGCCTTTTTTAAATTTCCTTTAGCTTTCAATACATTTTTCGTGTGTATTATTCGGGAAAATTCGATTGAATCTCGTCTAATAACAAATTTAATTTATTTCGAGAACTCACAACTTCTCTCATGCAAAATTACGAAAACGAATCACCAAATACGAAATGATTATGGCAGACATAATACGGAGCTCAGCTTCGGCTCTTCACTCATGAATAGGGTTTACTAAAATTAGTTTGACGTATTATTTTGAGATATTAACCACAAGAATTTTAGTTTACTAATTCGATTTGTCGTTTTGTGAAAAGTTGCGTACCCGTTAATGCCGAATTTGGCCGCATGGACGCAAGGGTAGAAATATAACAAAATAATTTTTAAAAAGTATACGTTTTTGCTTTCACTATTTCGAAAGCAATATACTAAATTATTCGTTCAAATATAGCTACGCTTTCTTTCAAACGTAAAAAATAATAAAAATATATGAGGGTTGTGGAAAATGGCAAACAAAAATCTAAATTTTCAATACCGAATGTATATAACAATTTAATTCAAATCTATACGACACAGTTTACATTCAAACGTATTGCAATTCGCGTATACGCTTAAAAGTTGAGAAAGAGCCAAAAAAGTTGTTACTTTAATACTATTTTTGTCACGTCTAAAGAATATGTCATCCATAAGATTGCATACGAAAGTGCACATTTCTGTATCAAATAAAAATTCGCACATTTATATAAAAGTCGAGCGTATATTAACTTCTGAAATATTTCTTTTCGCCCTCAAAAGCTTCTATCGGATAAACCCAACAAAAGGGAGTTCAAATTTTAATAACCGACTCATTGCAATTTTAATTTATCGACAGAACGACGTACATTTAACAATAAATGAGCAAGTTATTATTAGTAAGCGTTTAATAATTCAATTCGTACGTAAAAATTCCTATAAGCTGCGATGCTTTTGTCACTCGACAGCGGGCACCCTTAAGCATCAGTTTTAAATCGACCACAATGCTAATTACTCCTGATGGGCTCGCGTGTTTATCACAATCATTAATTTTATTTCGTCAAATTACTTCTTAGGGGTAGAAATACCCCAACTAGCAATAAATTCGCGACTATGCACGGAACTCGACGGTATTTTTTTGGATCGCGCCTTGTGGATTTTAGTACCGACAAGTTCTCTCTTAATCATAGTCAAAAATAAAGTTCTAAATGAATAATGTCGACGCTGAAAACCATTTTTTCTAATAAAAATTAATGACATGTTTTAAAATAAAAGTTTGTGAAAAATGCGAATTAAGTGAAAAAGAAAATTATGGTTTTAAAAAAGCACGCGATTTTAAAACGTAATCTTGTACAGGAAACACATTTTATACACAATTAGGTGCTAAATTTAATAAAAACGCTTAATTTTCTTTATAAAAAAATATGAAAACACATAGGGGTAAAGAAAGTTGGCGGATTATACGCGCTTTTAAACGAAAATTAGTTACTTATACGAGAGTTACAATTGCATTCGTTCAAATGAAACTAAACCAAACCCTCTCCGCAAAACAACAAGTTTCGTACTAATTAACCGACTAGTCCTGGTGAGGCAGCCTCACTGAGGCTAAAGAGGAGTAGTACGTAGAACGTCTTAGAGGACTAACGTTTACCAACTAATAAGGCCAGGCACTCGAAATCGTTCAGGTAAATGATCGACAGATCTTTCGTGTAGCTTTCAACTATCTCCAAAAAGTTTAAAGTCTCCACAAAGACTGATTTTAAGACGTTTAAGGTCCCTTTGAAAACTTGGGAGCATATGGGGCTAACGAATAGACTAATAGTCCAGTAACTAACGAAAAATAAGAGGCAAACCCAGAAGGTTTTTTCTTTACATTCTCTTTTTTCAGTTTTTCGCCTATAACTTGAAAATTGTGTACTATTTGAGACAACTACTCCTATATAAAATTACACGGCATAAAATTTTCTACAAATTATTTTTGTTAGGTTTTTTCTTCAGACAAACGTTTTAGGCGTTAGAGCGCGCCAAAGTTGGACGAAAATTCTGTAAATCTCACAAAAAGCGTTCTTTTAGTTTTTAGCTCATAACTCGGAAACTACGCATTTTTAGTGAAAAGCGTACTATACAGATATAAACTACATAATATTTTCTACAAATTATATTTCTTGAGTTTTCTTCTTTGGACAAGCTGTTTAGGCGCTACAGTACGTTAAAACTTGACAAAAACTCCAAAATCGGACAAAAAGCTGTTTTTTAGTTTTTAGCTCGTAACTCGAAAACTACGCACTTTTAGAAAAAAGCATTACTTTACAGAAATAAACTACATCAAATTTTCTACAAATTATCTTTGTTAACTTTTTTTTAAAATGAACTGTTTAGTCGTTACAGCGCGTTAAAGTTTAATGAAGACTCCAAAATCGGAGAAAAAGCTGTTATTCTAGTTTTTAGCTCATGACACGAAACTACGCACTTTTAGAGAAAAACGTTTATATACAAAACTAAACTACATCAAATTTTCTACAAATCTAAAAGTGCGTAGTTTTCGAGTTATGAGCTAAAAACAAAAAAATCTGCTTTTTTGTCGATTTTGCAATTTCGTAAAAGTTAATTGCCTTCTAGCGTCTAAACCATTTGTCTGGAGAAAAAGCTCAAAAAGACATAATTTGTAGAAAATTCAATCTAGTTTATTTTTGTATAAAAGTGTTTTTCGCTAAAAGTGCGTAGTTTCCCAGTTATAAGCGGCAAACAAAAAAATCAGCCTATTAATCGATTTTGCAATTTTCTTCAAACTTTAACGCGCTCCAGCGCTTAAACCTTTCGTCTGGAGAAAAAGCTCAAAAAGACATAATTTGTAGAAAATTCAATCTAGTTTGTTTTGGTATAAAAGTGTTTTTCGAAAGAAGTGCGTAGTTTCCAAGTTATAAGCGGGAAACAACAAAATCAGCCTATTAATCGATTTTGCAATTTTCGTCAAACTTTAACGCGCTCTAGCGCTTAAACCCTTCGTCTGGAGAAAAAGCTCAAAAAGACATAATTTGTAGAAAATTCAATCTAGTTTGTTTTGGTATAAAAGTGTTTTTCGAAAGAAGTGCGTAGTTTCCAAGTTATAAGCGGGAAACAAACAAATCAGCTTTTTAATCGATTTTGCAATTTTCGTCAAACTTTAACGCGCCCTAGCGCTTAAACCCTTTGTCTGGAGAAAAAGCTCAAAAAGACATACTTTGTAGAAAATTCAATCTAGTTTGTTTTTGAATAAAAGTGTTTTTCGAAAGAAGTGCGTAGTTTCCAAGTTATAAGCGGGAAACAAACAAATCAGCTTTTTAATCGATTTTGCAATTTTTGTCAAACTTTAACGCGCTCTAGCGCTTAAACCCTTCGTCTGGAGAAAAAACTCAAAAAGACATACTTTGTAGAAAATTCAATCTAGTTTATTTTTGTATAAAAGTGTTTTTCGCTAAAAGTGCGTAGTTTCCAAGTTATAAGCGGGAAACAACAAAATCAGCTTATTAATCGATTTTGCAATTTTCGTCAAACTTTAACGCGCTCTAGCGCTTAAACCCTTCGTCTGGAGAAAAAGCTCAAAAAGACATAATTTGTAGAAAATTCAATCTAGTTTGTTTTTGAGTAAAAGTGTTTTTCGAAAGAAGTGCGAAGTTTCCAAGTTATAAGCGGGAAACAAACAAATCAGCTTTTTAATCGATTTTGCAATTTTCGTCAAACTTTAACGCGCTCTAGCGCTTAAACCCTTCGTCTGGAGAAAAAACTCAAAAAGACATAATTTGTAGAACATTCAATCTAGTTTGTTTTTGTATAAAAGTGTTTTTCGCTAAAAGTGCGTAGTTTCCCAGTTATAAGCGGGAAACAAACAAATCAGCTTTTTAATCGATTTTGCAATTTTCGTCAAACTTTAACGCGCTCTAGCGCTTAAACCCTTCGTCTGGAGAAAAAGCTCAAAAAGAAATAATTTGTAGAAAATTCAATCTAGTTTATTTTTGTATAAAAGTGTTTTTCGCTAGAAGTGCGTAGTTTCCAAGTTATAAGCGGTAAACAAAAAAATGAGCTTTTTGATCGATTTTGCAATTTTCTTCAAACTTTAACGCGCTCCAGCGCTTAAACCCTTCGTCTGGAGAAAAAACTCGAAAATACATACTTTGTAGAAAATTCAATCTAGTTTGTTTTTGTATAAAAGTGTTTTTCTCAAGAAGTGCGTAGTTTCCAAGTTATAAGCGAAAAACAACAAAATCTGCTTTTTAATCGATTTTGCAATTTTTAACGCGCTCTAGCGCTTAAACCCTTCGTCTGGAGAAAAAATTTAAAAATACATAATTTGTAGAAAATCTCATCTAGTTTGTTGTCATATAGAAGTGTTTTTCTAAAGAAGTGCGTCGTTTAAGAGTTATAAGCGAGAAACAAAAAAATCAACTTTTTGGTCTATTTTGCAACTTTCGTCAAACTTTAACGCGCTCTAGCGCCTATACCCTAGACAGACGGTTCTTCTGATGAAGGACGGAACATAATTTGTAGACAATTTTATGTAGTTTATTTCTATATAGAAGAATTTTTCTCAAAAAGTGCATTGTTTTCATGTTATAAGCGAGAAACTGAATAGTTCATGTTTTTTACAATTTTTCGCAATTTTCTCTGAATGCATCACTTTACGAAGCGGCATATAGAAAGATTAAGAAAGAAACTTTTACATTTTTCCCCCGCAAAACTACCATTTGACTGGAGACGGCAACAAAAATATATACGCAGCGTTCCATGTAACCGAAGTGACGGTAACGTTAAGTAAGCTCGCCATAATAACGCCACGGGTTACAACAAAATTATTTTAGGGGATGGCATTTCGTACACAAAATTGTGGTGAATAAATAATAATTTACCAAGCTACAATAGACCCCCGCGTTAATATTGAAACTTCATAATTATTTAATCTCGACAAAATTAATGTTCGACTTAAATTGAAAATGTCTTAATTAAAATTAAATTAAAGACAAAACTTTAATATTAAGTTTGATACAAGAAGTAATGTGTAACATGTTATCGCCCCCTTGAAACATGTTTAATTAATTTAGGACATTGTGTTCACTACACAGTTCGTATATTAAACTAAACTCGATATTAACCTTTCGAAGTTTAACTCGCAATGACAGAATGCTTAGACTTAAATTTAATTGCTCCTTAAATTTACCGACGACATGCTTGATTACAAAACCACATACGTACACCATACAAAACCCAACTTTGGCGTAAAATATGTATTTCATTGTGGGAGAGAAAATGGGGTGGGGGGGTCGTATCGTGCTTTGTTATAATTTACAGTTACACTAATATATGCTTTTTTGAACTTTTTGGCTAAAAAGGGAGTTATTAAATGGCGAAAAAATGACGCTCGACTTGAAACATGCCATTTAATAATTTAAATAAATTAATTCCCATTTGGGGGAAGGGTTTCAATTTAATTTTAATTACTGAGTAAGATCGGAGATTTTCATTAATTATTTATTACTGCTGAATATTTGCAATTCGACTTTGATTAAATTTACGTACCTATTGCAAAAAAGAAAAAGCGGTGGAAATTAATACTACGCCATGATATATTTGTTAGTGATATATTGGCGCAAATATGTTGAGTTTTATATTTATTGCTCCTATGCACGCGTATACAGGGTGTATAAGAAGAGTACTTTTTACACAAAATTACCAGTTACCGCTTAAATACGCCTCAAAATACAGAGCGTTGCCCTATAAACGAGAGTTTCTAGTTCGGTAAAATTTCTGAAGTTTGCTTCATGTTTTTGAACACCCTATACAATATAAAATAATTTATTTGACATGTTCGTGTTGGGTAAGGTCTAGACTTGCATTCCCTAAAATTTTTTGTCTTAATTCACAAAAATGAGGTTGCAGCGATTTTTTAAAGCAAGCAGGTACACGCTACACGTACGTTGTAAGATAAGAGGGTTTCAAACTACAGCCCGCCCACTAAAAATACAGGGTGGCCGCATTGGAAGTGGTTTTAGTAGCGTATCGAGTCTAATAGTTTTCTGCATGTCAAAAACCCCTGCTTGCCGTCATTTTGAGTCCGTGGGGGTGCGGGGCGACGTCTTTCAGTGTTTTGAGCAGTTTCTTAGCAAAATGCGCCCCCTGTGCTCGAAATAAATGGAACACGACGACTTTCATTTCCAATAATGTGAGAGCATAGTGTAAAATATAATTACTTCCGTATATAATAAGATTTTCTTTGTCTTAATTACGTAATATTAATTTTAATTAATAATAATGTACGAGTGTCGTGAAAATAATGCTTATAAATTATAAAATTAGTACTACATAGACATCGCATTAGCGCAATTGCATTAGCAAATACATGACATGGTTCGAGCAACTTTAGTAAACAGCGGCGTAAGATGCGCCTCATAAAAGCTCCGAGATTACAAATTCCGGAACTGCTATCCGGAAATGTTGCGGCCGTAACAACGAGAGTACGGCTTGATGGAAAACTTAAACATTTAAAAGCTCCCACTTAAATGTACAATATAAAAATTATTTTCTCAAACGGCGTTAAATAATTTTAAAAAAGAAGAAAAGGGTCGACGCGTAAAAGCTATCAACATTTTACACGATAACCATGAACACCTTTATATACCCTCAAAATTACCCCATGAAAGTCAAATTTGCTCCTACTAATGGTTATACGAAAGATATTTCCAGTTAAACGGACTCTTGTTGAATAGAAATATGCTTTTTTCATATCTCTTCTTTAAAAGATAATTTTTTTTCGTTACACATCTACCTAATCTTAATTGGGAGCTTTTCAGAGGAGATTAAGTGCCTTAACTCTTAATGCGCTTAATTTCGCGGCCATTTCATAACATTTATTTTTTTAATTGCGGCAACAATGCCGATACTTATTTAAGATTACAATTTTAAAAATTATTTTCTCAAAATTGACTAAGGCCCCTTTTTCTAATTTTGAGTATCTTATAGATATCGAAGTTCCAAATCAAATGCGCTCTGTTTGGTTTGTTCGATGCTTCTAGAACCGGAGGTATGATTTTTTTAAAGTGAAACTTCCAAAAATGAATTCTTTTTTCAATAATTTCAAGTTGGCCCATATATTTTTAATTTCTAATATTTAGTGCTATTTTTGGGTTAAAAACGCTTCTAATTAAACAAAACAATTTCCAAATAAAATAAAAATAAAAAGTTTGTCGCTTATAACTTGAAAACTACGCACTTTTTAAGAAAAGTGTTTCAAGTTAAAAATAGACTCCGCCAAATTTACTTTAACTTATGTTTCTTGGTTTTTTTTCTTTAGGCAAATGGTGTAGGCGCTAAAGCGCGTTAAAGTTTGACGAAAATTACAAAATAGACTAAAAAGTTGATTTTTTTGTTTTTCGCTCATAACTCGGAAACTACGTATTTTTTGAAAAAGCGCTTTGATTACAAAATAAACTATATCAAATTTTCTATAAATTAAGTTTCTTAAGGTTTTTTCTTCAGACGAACGGCTTAAGCGCGAGAGCGCGTCCAAGTTAGGCAAAAATTCCAAAAAAATCGGCAAAAAACTATTTTTTAGTTTCTTGCTTAGTACTCAAAAATTACGCACTTTTTAAGAAAAGGGCTTCAAGTCAAAAATAAATTCCATCAAATTTTTTACCAATTTTGTTTTTGAGGCTTTTTCTTGAGAGAAGCGTGGTAGGCGCTAGAGCGCGTTTACAGTTAGACGAAAATTCCAAACGACAAAAAAGTTGCTTTCTTAGTTTTTCGCTCAAAACTCGGAAACTAAGCACTTTGTGAAAAAGTATTGTAATTGAAAAAGAAACTATATCAAATTTTATAGAAATTATGCTTTTTAGGGTTTTTTTTTCAGACGAACGGCTTAAGCGCGAGAGCGCGTCCAAGTTTGATGAAAATTCCAAAAAAATCGGCAAAAAACTATTTTTTAGTTTCTTGCTTAGTACTTGAAAATTACGCACTTTTTAAGAAAAGGGCTTAAAGTCAAAAATACACTCCATAAAATTTTTTACCAATTATGTTTTTGGGGCTTTTTCTTGAGAGAAGCGGGCTAGACGCTAGAGCGCGATTAAAGTTCGACGAAAATTCCAATCGGCAAAAAAGGTGCTTTCTTAGTTTTTCGCTGCAAACTCGGAAACTATGCACTTTGTGAAAAAGTACTGTAATTCAAAAAGAAACTATATCAAATTTTCTATCAATTATGTTTCTTGGAGTTTTTTCTTAAGACCAGCGGTTTAAGCGCTAGAGCGCATTAAACTTTGACGAACATTCCAAGAAAATCGCCAAATAACTGCTTTTTTAGTTTCTCGCCCATAACTTGAAAACTACGCACTTTTGCGAAAAGTGCTTCAATTTAAAAATAAACTACATTAAATTTACTTTAAATTATGTTTTTTAAGGTTTTTTCTTCAGACGAGCGGTTTGAGCGCGAGAGCGCGTCCAAGTTTTAGAAAAATTTAAAAAAATCGACAAAAAATTGTTTTTTAGTTTTTTGCTTATTACTTGAAAATTACGCACTTTTTGAGAAAAAGGCTTCAAGTCAAACATAAGCTCCATCCAATTTTCTACCAATTATGTTTCTGAGGTTTTTTTCTTGAGAGAAGCGATTTAGGCGCTAAGCGCGTTCAAGTTTGACGAGAATTCCAAAAACGGCAGAAAAGCTATTTTTTTTAAGTTTTTCGCTTATAACTCCGAAACTACGCACTTTTAGAGATAAGAACCATTATACAGAAATAAACTACATCAAATTGTCTACAAATTAGGTTTCTTACGTCAGACGTACGGCTTAGGTTAGGCGACTAACCTAACCTAAGTTAACTACCTTTAAAAGACCAAAGTTGACTAGAATTTTAAAACTGATTTTCTCACAATCGAATAGGGCCGTTTTGTATATTTTTTGATATGTTGTAGATATCGAGCTTGTTAATGAATTGTCGTTGTTTAATTCGTTTGCTACGAGAAGATCCGGAGCTATGATTTTTTGAAGGTCAAGATTTCAAAAATTTGTAATTTCTTTTGTAAGTAAATTTTGCAATTTTAAGTTGGTATATTAATTTATTCCATAAATTTCTATTATATTTTACTATGTGAGTTTAAAAAATACTTCCGGTTAAACCGGAAATGAGCCAAGCAAAAGGAGTATTTAAAAACACCCTGTATATTTGTGAACTTTTTGAAATATTGTAAGATTAGCTATCTAATGATACCAAACATGTTAAATTTTAACTTCCGGTTTAACCGGAAACGGGGTTCGATTTTTCATTTTTAAATACAACACCCAGTATATTTTAAGTAGTTTGGAAGATTGTAAAATTAGATATCTAGTAATATCAAATATTTAATATTTTGACTTCAGTTCAACGAAAAAGTCCTGTTGTGGCTATATCAGATTTATTACTCTCGATACAGAGACGGTGTAGCAACTAAATCGTGGGGTTGCGGGCTGCTGTAACTAATTTGTACTCCGTACTCGTAAATTAATTTCTTAATATTTAGAAACGCCCTGTTAATCATTTTAATTAAATCCACGACAAAAAAAACTTTAATTGCCTATTAAGTTACAGCTTAATATTAATTATCGTTTTCCTTTCAACCCCTCAGATTATAAAAATCTCCAGGGTGCCTTTTAGTGCTAACATATCTGTCAATTTGTGGAAAAAAATCACCCAGTATTAGATAATAAATAAAGGTTTAACAACATTTTTAACATAAATTGAGTATCAAATTTGACTCTTGTTGCTTTTTAGTTGAAAATCTCTGTGGTTTAATCATCCGATTCGGGGCAATCTATTATTGTATAAAATTCGATCCGCATAAAACTCACGCATTTTGCACATCACGCATATTTGTTCATTCGTGCACATTTACGACCTTGGCGATTAAAGTGGATGAAAAACAGCTTTTCTTTCGTCAAGGAAAAAAAATAACTTTTTTTCTCCCTTTTTGACACGAATAAGAAAATACTACACTTAAGTTGAATTATTTTTTTTCACTTTTCACGATGAGAAATATCGACTCGACACTATTAATCATTTGGGCACTAAGTTAGTACACTTAAAAAAAATACGAGGGCCATTCGGAAAGCTTTTATTTTAGGATTTTTTCCAGTGTCTCAAGTAGAGAAACGGCTCGATTGACAGCATGTGTTTTGGATAATACAATTCCTTTATTCTCACATTTAGTTCTTTCTTCACCCCACTCTCATCTAATTTAATTTTACCCTTCTAACAACTTTCTTTTGTTTACCCACACAGACTTTTTTCTTTCTTTCTCCCCTAAGTGCTCGTTTCATATTAGACGAGTAGGTTTCTATCCTAACTCTCCTTAAAGAATTCAATTTAGCGATTTTCATGGATAAATAAACAAATAAAAATATTACTTTACCACCATTAGGGGCAGTCGATGGCGTAAGAACGTCTCAGTGACATTTCGAGTTAAAAAAATTCGAAATCTCAGAAATTAAACTTTTTTTAGAAGTGGCTCCAGTACCACCTTTAACTTCAACGGCAAACTTCACGCATTACACCAAGATGAAAGGGTTGCCTACTCATTAGGAGTACAAAACATTACACAAACAAGTTCAGTGTGTGGCTTAACTTAAGATGCACAGAAGATGTTTAGAGTTGCAAAATATTCATTTAAGGGGTAAACGACAGCACGCAATAAGTAACCCCTCCAACACGATCACATTCAAAACTAACGATCCCTAACGTATGTAAAGAAAATATAATTTTCTCTCCTCCAACTTGCGTTAGATCAACTAACTACGTATTCGTTTACAACTAGTGCATCGACTTTCATCTTTCATAATAGACTTGTTATTCCAATAATAATTCCATAAAACCGCCCCTAAAGATGATGATTGTGCTGAAACGACTAAAAAGCTAATTGGGGACTATATCCGGCTAAAAATTTATTACTATGCAAACTTATAATTTGGCAATTAGAGTGGTATTATAAAAAAAATTAGGGGATGTAAGGCCACGTGTGCTATGAAGTGAAATTAAAGCTAACCTAAGTGTGCCAATAAGTAGTCGAACCATAACCAATTATTATATTAACATCGGAGCGAGCAGTTGCAATTTTGTCGAATTGTGCCAAAAAGTGAATCTTTGAAATAAATAATAGAGATGGGGTAAAAGTGTGTAGTGAGTTAAGGTATAAGGTAGGCACACATAACACATATGAAAAGAAAATATCCATTTTAGAAAATTAAGTTAAAAAAACTGCCTCTCTCTATTCGCTGTTTGTAGTATAAAAATGGAGGGAAACAGGATGTGTCTCCGTAAAAATGATTGATGAGGAGTACACCTAAATATTATAAAACGATTTATAATCTAAATGAAAATCACTTATTATTATTTTTTTAATACGAAAACGTCTTTCGGCGTTATACACTCGTGCAAAGTTTCGCAGCGCGCTTCAAGAACTAAAATAAATTGTCTACATCCATTTGACACGTTTGGAAAATGCATCCCAGAGGTGCCATAATCGTTTAAAGTTAGGGGCTCAATTTTAATAACGCGACAAAATGTAAGGGACAGTTAGTTCACGTTGGTAGTGGAGTATTGATATTGACCCCTCGGCTGGGCTTGGCACATAAACACCAAATAAAATCCCAGCAGCTCTGATGTTTGGAAGACGAGTGTAAGCTTGATATACAAAAGATGACAAAGAATGCTTCAAGCACGCAATAGCTACTGTATGATTGGTTTAGAAGAAGTGCGAAATGCAAAAATGCGATAAGAGAAAAGGGAAATTGGACATTCGGGAGAATTGGCGTTAATTTCCTCGTCTTGTTCCTATCCGTATAGCTCACATGTCAAAACTCTCCATCTTACAGTAGTAACAACAACTATAGAGCGGCTTTATGGTTAGAAATGCTCTTGTAAGTCTTTTAAAAATATTTTTACCAGTTCGTCAGAGTACAACCCCGTACAACGTTAACTTAAAAAAAATCGACTCAATTAAAACTAAAATCTTAATGAAAATCGCGCCAATTATTTTAATTTCCCCCATCGAACGAAAAGTAATCGGAAAAGTTGGAAGTTGTTAAGAAAAGATACTTGTAGAGCACACTAGAGCTGGTTAAAGTTGGCCATCTTATGAGGATAAATTTATATCAAGTGCAATTAAACTGAAAAATTTACGAGCATGGAGGTTTTATAGTCAATTTTAATGATCGACTCGACGGAGTCGGTTTAAAAGGTTCAACGAGATTGAATCAATCGTGTACCTATAAGGGAGGTGGAGCGAAAGTGAGCGTTTTTTTTTTCGAGTCATTACTATTACCCTATTACTATTACTATTACAGTTTATGATTTTCTTTTTTTCTAAAAGTAACAAGCTTCGATTTCCATTAGTGATAAATGGCGATAATGACACTGATGTATCTGTAGTGCTGATTTTTCAGTTTTTCGTTTATAACATGAAAACTACGCACTTTTTGAGGAAAGCGCTTCTACATAAAAGTAAACTACATAAAATTTGCTACAAATTACATCTCTTAGGTTTTTTCTTCAGACGAATAATTTAGGCGCTAGAGCGCGTTAAAGTTAAAATGTGTCAAAAAATTTAAAATCGGCCCAAAACAGT
This sequence comes from Malthinus flaveolus, assembly GCA_950108345.1. Lineage (NCBI taxonomy): Eukaryota > Metazoa > Arthropoda > Insecta > Coleoptera > Cantharidae > Malthinus > Malthinus flaveolus. The sequence continues at coordinate 11,103,287 of OX467289.1, forward strand.
TTTTCTTAGCTCATTGTTTATATTTCGAAAACTAAATTTCCTACAAATAATGTTGCTTAGGTTTTTTCTTCAGGCAAGCGGTTTAAACGCTAGAGCGCGTTAAAGCTTAACAAAAACTCCAAATTGGTCAAAAACTGTTTTTAGCTCATTGCTTAAAACTCGAAAATTAGGCAGTTTTAGAGAAAAGCGTTCTTATATAGAAGTAAAGTACATTAAATTTACTACAGATTATATCTATAAGGTTTTTTCTCCAGGCTAATGGTTTAGACGCTAGAGCGCGTTCAAATTCGACAAACAATTCAAAATCGATCAAAAACTGATTTTTTTAGTTTATTGCTTATAACTCGAAAACTACGCAGTTTTAGAGAAAAGTGTTTTTATGCAGAAGTAAAGTACATTAAATTTCCTACAGATTATATCTATAAGGTTTTTTCTCCAGACTAACGGTTTAGACGCTAGAGCGCGTTCAAATTCGACAAACAATTCAAAATCGATCAAAAACTGATTTTTTTAGTTTATTGCTTATAACTCGAAAACTACGCAGTTTTAGAGAAAAGTGTTCAAATACAGAAGTAAAGTACATTAAATTTCCTACAGATTATATCTATAAGGTTTTTTCTCAAGACTAACGGTTCAGACACTAGAGCGCGTTCAAATTCGACAAACAATCCAAAATCGGTCAAAAACTGACTTAGCTTATTGATTATAACTCGAAAACTACGCAGTTTTAGAGAAAAGTGTTTTTATGCAGAAGTAAAGTACATTAAATTTATTACAGATTATATCTATAAGGTTTTTTCTCCAGACTAACGGTTTAGACGCTAGAGCGCGTTCAAATTCGACAAACAATTCAAAATCGATCAAAAACTGATTTTTTTAGTGTATTGCTTATAACTCGAAAACTACGCAGTTTTAGAGAAAAGTGTTCATATACAGAAGTAAAGTACATTAAACTTCCTACAGATTATATCTACAAGGTTTTTTCTCAAGACTAACGGTTCAGACACTAGAGCGCGTTCAAATTCGACAAACAATCCCAAATCGGTCAAAAACTGACTTTTTAGCTTATTGATTATAACTCGAAAACTACGCAGTTTTAGAGAAAAGTGTTTTTATGCAGAAGTAAAGTACATTAAATTTATTACAGATTATATCTATAAGGTTTTTTCTCCAGACTAACGGTTTAGATGCTAGAGCGCGTTCAAATTCGACAAACAATTCAAAATCGATCAAAAGCTGACGCATTTTTAGAGAAAAGTATTATAATACAGAAATAGAATCTAATTTCCTACAGATTATGTCGATTAGGGTTTTCTTCACTATGGCGATTTAGGCGGTAGATCGCGTTAAAGTTTGAGAAAGATCCCTAAATCTGTCAATAAGCTGTTTTTTAGTTTTTTGCTTAAAACTCGTAAACTACGCACTTTTAGAGAAAAGTATTTTTATAGGAAAACAAGGTACATTAAAATTTTAACAAATTAGGTATTTTCGATTGTTTTGTCAGACAAACGGTTTAGGCGCTAGAGTGCGTTAAAGTTAGAAGAACAATACAAAATCGGTCAAAAAGCTGTTTTCTAGCTTATTGCTTATAACTCGAAAACTACGCGCTTTTTAGAGAAAAGTGTTCTTATAAAAAATAAGGAACGGTAAGATTTCTACAAATTAGATTTCTTAAACTTTTTCTTCAGAGAAACGGTTAAGGCGCTAGAGCGCGATAAAGTTTGACTTAAATTACAAATCGATCAAAAATTTATTTACTTTATTGCTTATAACTCAAAAACTACGCACTTTTCGAAAAAAGTTGTTTGGTACAAAAATAAAGTAAATTAAATTTCCTACAAATTATATCTAGTAGTTTTTTTCTACAAATGAACAGTTTAGGCGCTAAAGTGCGTTATAGATTGAAAAATTCCAAAATCGGCCAAAAAACTGATTTATTTAGTTTTTCACTTATAACGTGAAAACTACGCACTTTTTCGGACAAGCTCTTTTATATAAAAGTAAATTACATTAAATTTCCTATAAATTATATGTGCAAGGTTTTTACTTTGGCCGAACGGCTTAAGCGCAAAAACGCGTTAAAGTTTGATAAAATGTTCAAAATCGGCCGAAAACCTTTTTTTGAGTTTATCGCTAGTAACTCAAAAACTACGCACTTCTAGAGAAAAGTGTCCTCATACAAAAATAAAGTACATTCAATTTCCTACTAATTGTGTTTCTTTGACAGACAATCGGTTTGCTTACCTCTTGGAGTTGAAATCAATAAAATTAAAGTTAACGAAAGTTACTCAGCGTTAAGAAACAACCTATGACAATGCGACATGAAGGCATTGGCAGAGGAAAGAAAAGTTTTATATAAAGAAAAGGTAACAGAATCAACGTGAAAAGCGACAAACCTCTCAAATGTAAATTGACGTCGAGAATTCGACGATTGCGGTGGTCTTTCAGTAGGGTCAGTTTTCAATTTACTTTAAAAAAAAAAGTTAAAAATCAATTTTACGGAAAAACTTTTTTTGTGTCTTTGCGCATAAAACAAAAAATAAGCCCCGACTTAAAGTAAAATGTAGATTATGTAAATTTTTATTATTAAGTTAAACAGATCATTTCTAAGCCAACTCATCGAGTTGCAAGTAAAATCGATAAAAATGCAAAATAGTTTTTTTGCTCTCCCCATCGATTGAATTTTAAATGAAAAGGCCGCATTTCCGTGCGATAATTTTGGGGGTTAAGTTGTTTTAAATTATTTTTAAACGACCACACCCCGAAAATATAGTACTAAACAAATCCACCACTAAACGAACGAATGGGTTATTAAATGGCGCTCTCGTTCTCGTAAAGTATATCTACACGGAGCTCGAAGCGTTTGTAGTTTGTACTGATAAGAGTAGAAACGTTTTTCAGGTGACGGTGTGCCATTATGACGTCCGGTGAGGGCGCATTGCCGTCGTTATCATGTTGATTACGCAGATGTTTGATCTGCCAACAGCATACGACCCTAAGCGATGCGATACGCGCGTCCGCATGTGTCGTGTCCTGGAATATCCCACCGGATTTATGTATTCGTGTATCCATATTTTCCAGCTCAACGCTGCTTCTCCTCCAGTCTTGTACGTTATTCCCCTTTATGTCACATAAATTTTAAATGGGCACGAGTCGAGAGGTTTAAGTTGAAACTTTGCTTTTTTAAGTTGACGTATCGCTAATTGTAATGTTGGAATTAAAAAAAATGTTTTTAAGGGCGCAATAGGAAGAAAATATAAAAAATTAGAACTTTAGAAAAAAACAATAATATTTTCCTACATTTTCCGAGCTCTCCGGTAAACTAATTTTCAACCCCTCCCTTTTTTCGCCCCCATTTCAATCGAATTATTGTCAAGTTTTGCTTTTACTTAATAAAAATAAGGTTTTTAAAACGTCCAAGTGGATAAAGCTCTTTAAAAGAAGGAAATGACCCATTTTTAATATTACAATTTTGGGGAGGTCTAAATATAGAATTGGTATAGGGTTCAAGACTTTCTCTCATATCTAAAAGGACCGTTTGTCATTTTACACAATTAGATAGACTTGTGTTAGAAACTTGCTCATACATATTTGGACGTTTGTTCTAAAAACAAATATTTATCTCACAATACCATTATCCTTAACAAATAATTTCGTCGCAAACACATACAACATACACATACACAACAAATAAATTTCATAAAGAAAATCGGTACGTTCAGCAAAATTAGGTCTTTTGTTTCCCTAAATAATACTTTTTACAGAAAGGATCCTCATCAACTTTTCAGAGAAAATAAGAAAGGTTGAAAGGGAGAAATTAACTGCTCAAGAAGGCGAAAAGTGCTTATTAAGCATACCCTCATAAAGTCACTATAGCACAAGCTTTTTCGTGCGGCAACATCAAAAGAGGCAAAAGACGAAAACTTTTGTTTTAAGAAATGAGCAACCACCTTGATTTATGTATCGCTTTTTATACGATAAAATTTTATTCAATCAAATAACTGGCCAAAAAAGGTTCTTGAATATTCAAAATATATCTAGGCTACAGCCCCAAAATATAACTGACACGGATGACACACACACCTGAATTTTAATTTCCAACGTTCGGAGTATTAACCATTATAGTTTCGCACATTGTCTACTAGTAGGTAGTCTAGACGGGCTCTGGCCTTAATTTGCATATTTTGCGGATAATAATAAAACCGACCTACCGATCGTCTGCCCCTTAATAGTGGCAGCATTAACTTGGGGGAGGCTCGAGAAGAGTGAACTTGGGCTCTTTTTTTCGGTTTTTGCGTGTACCTCAAAAACTACGCACTTTATGATCAAAGTTCATCTGCATAAAAACAAAGCACATAAAATTGTCTACAAATTATATCTCTTAAGATTTTTACCTCAGGTGAACGATTTAGGCGCTAGCGCGCGTCAAAGTTAAAAAACTGATAAAGTCCGACACACTCTACACTTCACGCGCTCTACCACGTCAGCTGTTTGTTTTACAACAAAAATATTGTTGTTGATAATTTAATGTGCTTTAGTTTTGTATCAAAACACTTTTCTCCAAAAGGGCTTAGTTTTCGAGTTACAAACAAGAATAACAGCTTTTTCGGCCGATTTTGGAATTTTTGGTAAATTTTAAGCCGCGTCAAGAGCCTAAATAACTTGTCTCAGGAATAAACCTACAAAATAGAATTTGTAAGAAATTTAATGCTCTTTATTTTTATCTAAAAATATTTATTTAGAAGAGCGTAGTTTTCGAGATATAAGCAATAAACTAAAGTTTTTTGGTTAATTTTGAAGTTTTTGTCAAATTTTAACGCGCTCTAGCGTGTAAACCTTGTGTCTCACAAAAAAAACTAAGAAGCATAATTTGTAGAAAATTTAGTGTGCTTAATTTTTATATTACAACACTTTTCTCCAAAAGTGCGTAGTTTTAGAGTTATACGTAATAAACTAAAAAAGCAGTTTTATGGTAGATTTTTGTTAAACTTTACGCGCTCTCGCGCCTAAACCGTTAGTTGTAAGAAAAAACCCCACAAAAATAATTTGTAGAAAATTTAATGTGCTTTATTTTTATATCAGAACATTTTTCTCCAAAAGTGCGTAGTTTTAGAGTTATACGTAATAAACTAAAAAAGCAGTTTTATGGTAGATTTTTGTTAACTTTACGCGCTCTCGCGCCTAAACCGTTGGTTGTAAGAAAAAACCCAAAAAAAAATTTGTAGGAAATTTAATGTGCTTTATTTTTATATCAGAACATTTTTCTCCAAAATCGCGTAGTTTTCGAGCTATACGTAATAAACTAAAAAATCAGTTTTATGGTAGATTTTTGTTGAACTTTACGCGCTCCCGCGCCTAAACCGTTGGTTGTAAGAAAAAACCCAAGAAAAATAATTTGTAGGAAATTTAATGTGCTTTATTTTTATATAAGAACATTTTTCTCCAAAATCGCGTAGTTTTAGAGTTATACGTAATAAACTAAAAAAGCAGTTTTATGGTAGATTTTTGTTGAACTTTACGCGCTCTCGCGCCTAAACCGTTGGTTGTAAGAAAAAACCCAAGAAAAATAATTTGTAGGAAATTTAATGTGCTTTATTTTTATATCAAAACATTTTTCTCCAAAAGTGCGTAGTTTTAGAGTTATACGTAATAAACTAAAAAAGCAGTTTTATGGTAGATTTTTGTTGAACTTTACGCGCTCTCGCGCCTAAACCGTTGTTTGTAAGAAAAAACCCAAGAAAAATAATTTGTAGGAAATTTAATGTGCTTTATTTTTATATCAAAACATTTTTCTCCAAAAGTGCGTAGTTTTAGAGTTATACGTAATAAACTAAAAAAGCAGTTTTATGGTAGATTTTTGTTGAACTTTACGCGCTCCCGCGCCTAAACCGTTGGTTGTAAGAAAAAACCCAAGAAAAATAATTTGTAGGAAATTTAATGTGCTTTATTTTTATATCAAAACATTTTTCTCCAAAAGTGCGTAGTTTTAGAGTTATACGTAATAAACTAAAAAAGCAGTTTTATGGTAGATTTTTGTTGAACTTTACGCGCTCTCGCGCCTAAACCGTTGTTTGTAAGAAAAAACCCAAGAAAAATAATTTGTAGGAAATTTAATGTGCTTTATTTTTATATCAAAACATTTTTCTCCAAAAGTGCGTAGTTTTAGAGTTATACGTAATAAACTAAAAAAGCAGTTTTATGGTAGATTTTTGTTGAACTTTACGCGCTCTCGCGCCTAAACCGTTGGTTGTAAGAAAAAACCCCAAAAAAATAATTTGTAGGAAATTTAATGTGCTTTATTTTTATATCAGAACATTTTTCTCCAAAAGTGCGTAGTTTTCGAGCTATACGTAATAAACTAAAAAAGCAGTTTTATCGTAATTTTAAAATTTTTGTTAAACTGTACGCGCTCTCGCGCCTAAACCGTTGATTATAAGAGAAAACCCAAGATATATAATTTGTAGGAAATTTTATGTACTTTATTTTTATATCAGAACATTTTTCTCTAAAAGTGCGTAGTTTTTGAGTTATCAACGATAAACAAGAATAACACCTTTTTGGCCAATTTTGGAATTTTCGTTAAGTCTTAAGCCGCATCTAGAGCCTAAATCGCTTGTCTCAGGAAAAAACCTACAAGATATAATTTGTACAAAATTTAACGCTCTTTATTTTTAACCAAAAATATTTTTTTAGAAGGGCGTAGTTTTCGAGTTATAAGCAATAAACTGAAAAAATTTGTTTATAGGTCAATTTTAAGGTTTTTGTCAAGCTTTAACGCGTTTTAGCGTGTAAACCTTGTGTCTCACGAAAAATCTAACAAACAAAATTTGTAGTAAATTTAATGTGCTATATTTTTGTACAGATACAATTTTCTCAAAAAGTGCGTAATTTTCGTGTTATACGTGATAAATCAAAAAATCAGTTTGTTTGGCAGATTTGGAATTTTTGTCACTCTTTAACGCGCTGTAGCGCCTAAACTGTTGGCCTGGGAAAAAATAGAAGAAAAATAATTTTTAAGAAATTGAATGTACTTTATTTTTGTAAAAAAAGATTTTTCTCCAAAAGTGCGTAGTTTTCGAGTTATAAACGATAAATTAGAATAACAGCTCGTTTCTCTTAAGTTTCTTTCCTCAGGTGAACGATATAGTACTCAAAACTTCAACGGCGCTCTATCGCCTCAGCTGCTTGTTTCACAAAAAAAATTTAAGAGGCATAATTTGTTGGGAATTAAATGCAACTTATTTTTGTATAGAAACATTTTTCTCCAAAAGTCCGTAGTTTTCTAGTTATGAGCGATTCAAAAAATTGTTGCATTTTAGAAATTTTTTGAACTTTGACACGCGCTAGCGCCTAAATCGTTCACCTGAGGGCCAATGCAGTGTAAAATTAAAAACAAAATTTTCCCTACTTTCCCGCTTAGTTTATCTTTTTTGATTGATATTTACTCGGTACTTGGCAATTACAATTTTAATTATCAATCCCACTTAATTGGCAGTGGATACACTTCAATTACTTTTATCGAGTACTTTGATGGCCTTTCAACTGGGTTATGCGCTAATTACGGCTCCGAAGGACAAATAAGAAAGGGCGCGAATTTGGTGGCAAGAGCAACCGAAAAAAAAATAAGTTTCTTTAACTAATTGCGTTCCACTAATTGGCCATATTTCAACGCTAAATATTTTTAAATTACTTTATTTAATTTTTATAAAATGCGGGTAATTAATTAATTATAATAATAATTAAAGACGAACGAAAAGCACTCAAAATCGCAAATTTGCCATTTCTTCTTTAATTAAAAAGGTGAAAACGCGCCAAGCTATCAAATCGACTATTTAAAGTAAACTTTTCCCGATTGGACGAGAAATATAATTTTTTTGAAATTACACAAAATTTTTCGCTCTAACCAAGTCGAGTGTGTTTATCCGTAGGAACTTTATTGACTCGAAGTACAGTGCCTAATCACTTAAATGCCTTTAACGTACGAGAGAATAGTAAAACAGACTGTGCTAGACTCTTTTTCTAAAGTGCCGGCAAAATTGTTAAATTGAATGCGCCATACTTTATTCCATACGAACTACCACTATTTTAGATGAAATATTTCAAAAAATAAATTTTTTAAAAGCGTCCAATTTGTTTCGCGACAACGCGCTTTAACGAGCGAAACTGCATTATCTACGCTTTGAGTTTTTTTGCGTATAGTCTTTTTACAAGATACAGGGTGTCCGCAATTTAAAATCTTATACTATAGACTAGAGAGACTAGAGACTGGTCAAGAGGAGAGAGTCTGTGCGACCCACTCGTTCCATCTCAAACTACTGAAACTTTCAGTAGGCACCGATTCCGATTAAGTCACACATATGTTGTCAGTAAACAACAGATACACTGTGTAAACTGTGGGAAAAATCTTCCCCTAGCGAAAAGTTTACGTAACATAAATTAGTACACAAGAAGAGTTTGCCTTAAACTTTGTCAATTATGAAAATTTTTTAATCGATTAAAATTAATCGCCCCTACAGCTGCTTCTTTTTCAGAGTACACATTAATTACTCGAAAAAAATTGCTAAACTTTTTCAAACTAATAACTAAATAACAACTTTTGAGGAAAAAACAGAGGCAAACACGTTGTACTCGACCAAAAATTAATTTTTATGTCGCATTAAAATAATGATATTCCTATAGTTAGGAAATTTTACATTTGTTAACTGCACCCCTATTATGTTTCCAAAAGCATTCACGTCGGGAAAAAGGAAAGAAGTCATTCAAAATTGAACAGGAGCAGATTTTCATATAACATACATCATTACGTTTAGCCTAGTTCTTCTCTTTTTTTAGAAAAAACTACACAATTTTTTTTCAGTTTAAATGCGCGAAATGAAATTTTAATAAGGGTAAAGTTCACATATTTATACGAGAGCAGTAAAACGAATCCGAGTTTTAATGGAATTGCTAATGTTTTCAAAAGTATTTTAAATGAACTTAACGAGATAATGCGAATTGTAAAGAGATAATACAATTTTATTAATAAACTTCCACAAAAACAATCCAATTGAAAACGTTTAAATAGTTGCATAATACAGGGTGGGTTGCAGAAGCGGGCTTCCTCAACAGCTTCGAATAGAGCTGAGTCTGCCAAAAAAACCTAAGAGACGTATAATTTGTAAAAAATTTAGAGAACGTTATTTTTATTTAACCACACTTCTATCTAAAAGTGCTCAGTTTTTGAGTTATAAGCAATAAATTAAAAAAGTCAGTTTTCTGATCCTTTTGGGAATTTTTGCCAAACTTTAACGCGCTCTAGCACCTAAACCGTTCATCTTAAGAAAAAAATCGAACGGATATAATTTGTAGGAAATTGAATTTACTTTATTTTTGTACAGCTAGCCTTTTCTCGAAAAATGCGTAGTTTTCAAGTTATAAGCGATAAACTAACAAATTAAGTTTTTTGACTGAATTCGGAATTTTCGTCAAACTTTCACGCGCTCTACCGCCGCCTAAACCGTTTGTTTTAATAAAAAAATACAAGACATAATTTGTAGGAAATTTAATATACTTTATCTTTCTATAAGAGCACTTTCCCCTAAAAGTGCGTCGTTTATGAGTTATAATCAATAAACTAAAAAAAACAGGTTGTTTTGCCGATTTTGGAACTTCTATCAAATTTTAACGCGCGTTCTACCGCCTAAACCGTTCGTCTGAAGAAAAAACCCAGCTAACATAACTTGAAGGAAATTGAATGTAAGTTATTTTTGTATCAGAACCCTTTTCTCTCAAAGTGCGTAGTTTTCGAGTTATAAGCAATAAACTAACAAATCCATTTTGTGACCAATTTTGGAATTTCTGTCCACCTTTAACGCTCTCTAGTGGCTATACCATTTATCTTACACAAAAGTCTTATATATAATTTTTAGAAATTTAAATTTCCTTTATTTTCTTATAAAAGCCCTTTTCTCTAAAAGTCCGCAATTTTTGAGTTATAAGCGATAAACAAAAAAAGTTTCTTCGGCAAATTTGGAATTTTTGTCAAACTTTAACGCACTCCTAGCGCCTAAACCGTTCGTTTGAGAAAAAAACCTAAAAGATATTATTTCTAAGAAATTTGATGTAGATTATATTCATATAGAAGCACTTTTCTCTAAAAGTGCGTAATTTCCGAGTTATGATCAAGAAACCAAAAAACAGTTTTTAATAAATTTTCTCAATCTTTAAAGCGCTACAGCGCCGAATCTGCTTGTTGTAGGAAAAAACCCCAAGAGCTAGAATTTGTAGATAATTGAATGTACTTTACTTTTGAATAGAAACATTTTTCTCTAAAAGTGTCTAATTTTTGAGTTATAAGCGCGATAAACAAAAAAACAGTTTTTTGGCAGATTTTGGAATTTCTGTCAAACTTTAACGCGCTCTAGCACCTAAACCGTTCGTTTGTAGACAAAAGCATGTCCTACATAATTTGTAGGAAACTTAATATACTGTACTTTTGTATAAGAACAATTTTCCCGACATTTCCTAGTTTTCGAGTTATCAGCAATAAACGAAAAAAATCAATTTTTGTGCAAGTTTGGAATTTTTGTCCAACTTTAACGCACGCTAGCTCCTTAATCTTCCATCTTAAGAGAAAACATAGCAGATGTAATTTGTAGAAAATTTAATCTAGTTTATTTTCAAATAGAAACGTTTTCCTCAAAAAGCTTGTAGTTTTCAAGTTATTAGCGAAAAACTGAAAAAAAAGAGTAAAACTCACTCTTCTCGAGACTTTCTTAGTTAATGCTGCCACTTAGGAGTGGTATACTTACAGGCTGCTCGCTACATGCGTACATGCGTCTCGCTCTATCGATTTACCGCTTCTTAAGCACTATAATAGTTCTATATTTGATTTGTATTGGTTTACGTCTAACTAACGACACCTTGTGGATGGAGCCACATTTTGAAAAACGCCGGTGTAGCGACAAGCTCCGCGTTCCACGCAACCGGCTTTTTTGTAAAGGAACGTGGTAATTGAAATTTTACACAAAAACTTACTCGATTAGAGCGTGTTTTAAAACTAATTCGAAAATATAATTAACAAATTTCAAACTAACAAAGACACTTTGAGCGATTTAACGTGCGACACGTCGACTTAAGAAACGCTTTGATCGACTTTAAAAGTTTCGAGTTCGTAAAGACTATAACGAAAAACTTTGGAGCAATAATTCATTCTAATTTGAATTTTAGGCAATAAAAATTGTCACAAATTAATCGAGCACAACATCTTCGGGATATCTCGTTAAGTTCGGTGTAAATTTCAAAGAGATTTTAAACTACCCGTATATAGCTCGAGAGGCGGGATAATTTATGGAAGTTTTTAAAAATGAAAGGGGAAGTTACAAAAGGAAATCAATTGGGTGGTTATTTGACTTCGAAACAAAGGGCCGATTCTCGTGTTGGTAACGTTTTCTTAAATTTACAAAGGAGTTTGGTGTGCTACTTACTAAAAGCAACCGTCTATATATTATCCTTCAAGTGAAACATTTAAAAGTCCATGAATCTTTATAGGGCTGCGAGAGTGGAAAAAAAATAAAAATTGATGGGAAATTTCCATAAAGCTCTTATAAATTTTTTGCTTTGTATTTTGTATCGGCGAGCTGTTAGTTAGAAAGAAACTTTTAGAAACGTCCCTTATTTTATTGCACAACTCTAAATTGATACCCCTTTCTCTTGCTCCTTCTCTCACCAAGATAAAAGCGCTAAATCACTTTAGAAAAAAAAAAGTTCTACACCCTTTTTAAATTCTCCAAACGATATCCTTTTACCCACTTCACTCTAACAACCGAGTTGTTTCCCTTCAAGAAGCAAAACTAATCTTCCTAATGTATAAATAATACAGTCTTCACACGCTTTTCTTATCAAAAATTCCATACCCTTATCTCTAACCCACTTTGCGAAAACTTAAACATTAAAAAAATATATTTATAAACAAACTCGAGTCGTTACAAAAATATTTGATCAAAACTCGAATTGTGTTACGCGTATTTAAAAATGAGAGAGCGAAACCGACATGAAGATGAAAAGCAAAAGAAAATAAACAAGAATTTATTTCGAAAATAATCGTTTTCCGATGCTGCGATGGGACATTTGAAAAAATTTATTTTTCTTTATTAAGTAAACGGGAGATTAAAAAATGGTTATTTATCTTTCTTAAACGGGGCCGGAGTAATTATCTGGTTTATGCTTTTAAAAACCATTAGAAAATTTGCTTAACTTTGTTTTAATTCAAAATGAATAAGAATAAAGGATAAAAAGGCGGGAAAAAAAGCTAATCAACTCACTAATCGTCGTTGTTTATACAGCGTGTCCGAGGAGCTACGTGAAAATTTTTTGCAAAACGATTTAAATGTTTCTCACACTGAGGCGCAGCGCGTGTATGTGGCTTTTTGCGTGAAATATTAATTTTTAAAACGGTAAATATTTAATAGAAGTCCCCATTTAATATCCGATAGAAATAAATTGTCGTCTCTTGAGAATTTGTCGAATTAAATTCCAACGGTTTTTCATGTTTTTTCCTCATTCCATTTTCTTCTTAAATAAATTAATAATTTAGAATTTACCAGCCGTAGCTTAATTTGCTGTTACAACACAACTCATTAAACCCAATTTTCGTTAGAAGAACTGTACTAGAAAGTTTATAGGCTGTTGCCTAGTATTTGGGTATAAAACTCACCCGCTTTTCAAAGTAACAAGTTACAAACTTACCCGGATTACAAAATGGGCGCGTTAATTCGTTAATAGGTTAATACTCAGGGTGTTTCCCTAAGAATAATCTCCTCGCCTCGAGAAGGGTGGATTTTCGCTCTATTCGGTTTTTCGCTTATAATTCAAAAACTACGCACTTCATGAAAAAAGTGCTATTATATTAAAATAATTTACATCAAATTTGCTACAAATTGTATCTCGTGGGTTTTTTGCGTGAGATAAACAATTTAGGCGTTAATGCGCGTTAAAGTTTGAGAAAAATTTCAAAACCGGCAGACAACAAAGTGTTTTAGTTTACTACTTGTAATTCGAAAATACGCACTCTTAGAGAAAACTTTTTTTATACAAAAATAAAGTAGATAAAATTTTTTACAAATTATTAGTGTTAGATGTTTTCTCCCAATGAACAATTTAGGCGCTGGAGCGTCTTAAAGTTTGATAAAAATCCAAAATAAGCCAATAAACTCGTTTTTTAGTTTTTCGCTTATAACTTCAAAACCAAGCACTGATTTGAAAAAATTCTTTTACATAAAAGTAAACTAGATCAAATTTTCTATAAATTATATCTTTGAGGTTTTTTACTTAGACAATTAGTTGAGACGCTAGAGCACCTTAAAGTTTGCCAAAAATTCCAAAATCGACCAACAACCGTTTTTTCAGTTTTTAGCTTATAACTTCAAAATCACACACATTTTGGAAAAAATTCTTAGATATCAAAGTAAACTACATCAAATGTCTGCAAATTATGTATAACAGGTTTTTTTATTAGACAACTGGTTAAGGCGCTAGAGCGCTTTAAAGACAAAAATTCCAAAATCGACCAAACAACTGTTTTTTCAGTTATTCGCTTATAATTCCAAAACCACGCACTTATTTGGAAAAATTCTTATATATAAAAGTAAATTACATCAAATTTTCTACAAATTATATTTGAAAGGTATCCTCCGCAAATAACTGGCTTAGAGCGCCTTAAAGTTTAATAAAAATTCCAAAATCGATCAAACAATTGTTTTTTCAGTTTTTCGCTTCTAACTTCAAAACCACACACTTTTGTGGAAAAATTCTTAGATATCAAAGTAAACTACATCAAATGTCTGCAAATTATGTCTAACAGGTTTTGTTATTAGACAACTGGCTGAGGCGCTAGAGCGCCTTAAAGTTTGACAAAAGTTTCAAAATCTACCAAACAACTGTTTCTTCAGTTTTTCGCTTATAACTTCAAAACCAAGCACTTATTTAGAAAAATGCTTATACATAAAAGTAAACTACATCAAATTTGCTACAAGTTATATCTAGTAGGTTTCTGCCGCAGACAACTGGATGAGGTGCTAGCGCGCTGTAAAGTTTGACAATAATTCCAAAACCAACCAAACAACTGTTTTTTCCGTTTTTCGGTTATAACTTGAAAACCACACCCTATTTTAGAAATTTTCTTATACATAAAAGTAAACTACATCAAATTTTCTACAAATTATATTTGAAATGTGTCCTCCGAAAATAACTGGCTGAGGCGCTAGAGCGCCTTAAAGTTTAATAAAACTCCAAAATTGATCAAACAATTGGTTTTTCAGTTTTTCGCTTCTAAATTCAAAACCACACACTTTTTTGGAAAAATTGTTGTATATTAAAGTAAACTACATCAAATTATCTATAAATTATATCCAATAGGTTATTTCTTCTAATAAACGATTTAGCCGCTAGAGCACCTTAAAGTTAGACAAAAATCCAAAATCGTCCAATAAACTGTTTTTTAGTTTTCAGATTATAACTTATAACTTCAAAATCACACACTTTTTTGAAAAAATTCTAAGATATCAAAGTAAAGTACATCAAATGTCTGCAAATTATATCTAACAGGTTTTTTATTAGACAACTGGCTGAGGCGCTAGAGCGCCTTAAAGTTGGACAAAAGTTTCAAAATCTACAAAACAACTGTTCCTCCAGTTTTTCGCTTATAACTTCAAAACCAAGCACTGATTTAAAAAAAATCTTATACATAAAAGTAAACTACATCAAATTTTCTACAAATTATATCTAGTAGGTTTCTGCTGCAGACAACTGGATGAGGTGCTAGCGCGCTGTAAAGTTTGACAATAATTCCAAAACCAACCAAACAACTGTTTTTTCAGTTTTTCGCTTCTAACTTCAAAACCACACACTTTTCTGGAAAAATTCTTATATATAAAAGTAAACTAGATCAAATTTTCTACAAATTATATTTGATAGATTTTTTTCTTAAGCAACTGGTTAAGGCGCTAGAGCGCTTTAAAGTTTGACAAAAATTCCATAATCGACAAAACTCAGTTTTTCGCTTATAACTTCAAAACGAAGCACTGATTTGGAAAAATTCTTATTAATAGAAATAAACTATATTAAATTTTCTACAAATTATATCTAGTACGTTTCTTCCGCAGAGAACTGGCTGAGGTGCTAGAGCGCCGTAAAGCTTGACAATAATTCCAAAACCAACCAAACAACTGTTTTTTCAGTTTTTCGCTTCTCAAAACCACACACTTTTCTGGAAAAATTCTTATATGTAAAAGTAAACTAAATCAAATTTTCTACAAATTATATTTGATAGATTTTTTCTTAAGCAACTGGTTAAGGCGCTAGAGCGCTTTAAAGTTGGACAAAAATTCCATAATCGACAAAACAACTGTTTTTTCAGTTTTTCGCTTATAACTTCAAAACGAAGCACTTATTTGGAAAAATTCTTATTAATAAAAATAAACTACATTAAATTTTCTACAAATTATATCTGATAGATTTTGTTTCTTAGACAACTGGTTAAGGCGCTAGAGCGCTTTCAAGTTTGAGAAAGATTCCAAAATCGACCAAGCGACTGTTTTTTCAGTTATTTGTTTATAACTTCAAAACCAAGCACTTATTTGGAAAAATTCTTATTAATAAAAACAAACTACATTCAATTTTCTACAAATTATATCTGACATATTTTTTCCGCAGATAACTGGCTACGGCGCTAGAGCGCATTCAAATTTGACAAAAGTTGCAAAATCTACCAAACAACTGCTTCTTCAGTTTTTCGCCTATAACTTCAGAACCAGACACTTTCCTTAAACAATTCTTATGTAATAAAGTAAACTACATCAAATTTGCTACAAAGTATGTCTTTTAGGTTTTTTTCTTCGGACAAACTGTTTAGGCGCTAGAGCGCGTTGAAATATAGGGTCTCGAAAGTGTGGGTTCAAACTATGTTGGAGGTCAAATTAAACCATATTTATGGTATACGCAAAAGGTATTTATTCATATTTCAATTATATTTCTTGTATCAGGCAGTTTTACAAGTAACCTTCGTCGCGGCAGACACCTTCGAAGTCGAAGAGAATGCGCGCCGCACCGACTTTTCTTCCAGAACTACACACTGCTCATAGTTAGCGAGCTATTGGAACAAAATTTAAAATAAGAATTTCCAAAAGTATTCCATCCCCGTGTCAATAAATTAACAAATGGCATTTTTGAAGAAATAAACCCCGCGATGGTGATATATAAAAATTTGATTTTCCCAAACACTCACGCAAAGTTGTAATTTTGTTGTCAAGAAAACCAACCCACAGAATATACAACTTCGATTGGTAGGTTGGCACAGAATATAAAAATTCAACAAATTTTAAAGCTTTGGATTTTTAGGTTGTATGCAAATAATATTGTTATCCTCCAGTAACAAATTTTCGTAAAACGACAGCGACACTTTGTTACAAAAATGTTGAGAAATCACGCTAAGGATTGTAATAATCCCGACACGCAGCCAACGTTAAAAATATCAACTTGATAACTGGTACACGTTTAAAATCAAACTCCAATTTTTTTTTGCTTCCTTCAACAGTAAATTAGTTACCCCTAATTGCAATTTCGTGCATTGCTACTGCATTGCTGCAGTACGAATTAAATAAAAAAAAACAAACATTTGCATCGGTAATGGTAGGTTTCTCGTACCGTGTTGGATACGACATAATAAAGTTTTTTCCGATTGTTCTCTACGAGAAGCGAGTAAAAACGTCGGGTCAGGGGGTTCAGGTATCCATAATCTATGAGTTTCCAGCTGCACTCTTTTTCATTATTGCAAATCACCTTAAATTCGAGAAAACGACTCTCGGAGGGTCGAAACTGAATCGAATAAACAAAATTGTTTCGTTTGCATTACAAATGGGCGTTAAATCTTATTTTGACTCAATCTGGGGCCCTTTTCAATTAAATGGAGGGTAACGAAATGGGACTAAGTACGACAGTGAAAAGAGAAGAATGCCGAGTTGGATGTGCTCTCAGACGCTCAGACCTACAGAAGACGCACAGGCCCGCGAGCAATAAATACATTTTTCATCTGACAGGCTCGCAATTTGGTGGGGTAAAAATAGCTTCTGTGTCCACTGAGAATGGGGTGATTGATAAGGATGTAAATAATGTTGTTTTCGTTGGTTCCCATCCTTTGTAGATTTTTTTAGAAAACAAATTATTTCTACTTTATATTTTGAATTGTAACATCCAGGAGAAGGTTATTTTGAGAGAGGCGTCCCAAGCCAACCCCCTAATGCAAATTCGGCAAATTAACTTAACGTTAACTTGCTGTAAACAAAAGAAATGTTAGATAATTTTTTTTTCGAAAAAGAGCATTAATCGTGATGCAGAAGGAAGATGTAAGGGTCAAAAACCAGGCCAAACTCTCACGCTCGTGCTGGTACGGCTTGTTGTTGTAGTATTCACAAACGATGTCTTCCTATCAATTTTCCCTCAATAAATTAATTGCCAGCAAAAAATTAGCTTTTTCATTGATAAATTAGACACGACCTAATTATTTACGCCGACTATCTGACACGAGTCCAAAAAAGTACAAAACGAAACAAATTAGCTCGTCTCGAGTTATTTAATCTTAATTCCGTCTAAAAAGTGGCCAAATTAATTTATTTCCGCTTTGCTTAAGTTTAGATGAAAAAGGGGTTGGCTCGTAAGAAGATGAAAACTAATCATTTTTATAGTTTCAACCCCAAATCAATTTTAAGTAACGGCAATTTAATTTCCCCGCAGCACATCTTTATAATTTGGCGATTACGAAAAGCTTTCTTTTAGCTTAACGTCATACTTTTTTCGGCCCTTCGAGAGAAGAGCAAAAAAAATCACGAAAACAACCGAAATTTTATGAAAGCAATTCCAGTTTGAAAGTGGGCGATCAAGAAAGGACCACTACAACATATGGAGTCACGTCCAGGTTTGGTTAAATTGAGGACCAGATTATTTTCCAACTTTTCAAACAAGAAGAATCGAGATAAAAAAAATTTCGTCCCATAGAGGCGGGCGAATCGATTCTCTCCCTTTCGCGCTATTTTTTTGTTCCTTTGCCTTTACAATGAATTTGTAATTGGAACCAATTACGACGATAGTGGCCGATGAAATTTGCGACGAAATTAGTTTCGACACAAAAAAGACTGACGATTTAATTATTGTAAACTAAAGAGGGGCGCTTTTAATGAAATTTAGGGGTAGGTATCTAATTTTAGTTTTTTAAAAAAGAGAATACAAACGTAGGTAGTCAGAAAAAAATTTATTGATTGCTATATAAAGTGGGTCATTATAAAGAACCCAATTAAGCCATCAGAGTCGGGAAATTAAACGCTTTCGAAACGCATTCCTGGGAGTATCCGTTGTTTCTCTGGTTGGAACAAACCACATATCGTTCATTCCACACTCTTGCAATTGAGACGCTAAAATATTGTAGTCGCCTGTTGAATTGTAAAGAGGAGCGCGATTGTTCGCTTTGTAATTGATTCTTAAACGACACAATGTTCTGTGCCAAATTACACGATTTTAGACTTTTATCCAAAATCCTTAAATCAGGGTGCCACCTCAAAAGCTCGATGTACCTCAAAATGCAAAAATTAAGCCCAAAAAATGAAAAAAAAATGGTTAAATAATATACTACGGGTGCCCGGAAGAGATAAATCCGCGCGTCAAGAGAATTGTAAACTTCGACTGACAGTTTTTTAAACTGTTTTGGTTGGTGCTAGAAAGGGTACATTTGCAAGTTTTTGCAAGACTGTTCTCAAAGTGACGCCCTTGGGCAGCTATAGTGCCACGAAGGCGCTAAAATAAGACTTAAAACTCCTGGGCGACTGTAAAGTGTCCGTGAAGACGTTCAAAAGATGGGGAGAACGAAAACTATTTAAAGAAACAAGCAGGTGATAGATACACCTTGCTTCCAATGTCGAATGTAGTTAAGCACATCTAAACCATCCTGTATAGAACAGAAATGAGTATAAAATGGAGCAAAAAGAAATTAAATAAGCTGCGCGCGCAGGGTTTTGCTTGTGACAGGATACGAATAAGAAGCTTAATACGTAGAACATAATTGAAACTTTAGGGAATTAAAGTTAAAATTAACCAACATAAATTTATTATTATTAAATATTCAAAAGCTTAAAGCTACAAAAATGCATTATTAACTTTTATAAATAATTAATACTCACAAATTAGTTAAAACTGCAGGCTTTTTTTGTTCGCCCCTGAAACAAAAAAGAAAAACTGGTTTTAATAAAAAAAATTTATATTACAGCAATTTTCAACCCTTAAAGCTTGCGAATTAGCATTGTAAAATTACATTTTTAAAAGTAAACATGAGTTGCTCAAATAATAATAATAATTAGGGCCTCAAAATGACATTTCGAGAAAAGGCTCGCAAAGCATAACAAATCTTACAAGCCGTTTTCCGGTAACAAAACACTAAAAAAAATCATATCTTTACTCAGTTGGGGTAATCATAGCTTGGTACACAAAATAGGGCACATTTCGCAAAGTAACGGAGAATAATTTATACAGGGTGGCCCTCTCTCTCGTACACTGTGGCATTACGCCGATAAATTACGCCACAACTTTTTAACCGCTAACTTTACGACAGTTACGGTTTGTGCTTATGACGCACACGTCATTTTTAAACAAAAAAGGCGCCCTTGTTGAGAGTCGCCCCTAGCAACCGTTTTTGAGAAAAACGCAAATTAAGCAAGAGCTGGCGTAATTTTGGTTTGTCTCAAAAACGGTTGCTAGGGGCGACTCTCGACAAAGGTACCTTTTTTGTTTAAAAATGACGGCTGTAGCGCAATGTTTAATTACAATTGCTGCGAAGAGACTTCCGCAAAGCAACAGAGAATAATTTATACAGGGTGACCCTCTCTCGGATAATGGGTCGTACACTGTGGCGTTACCCTGATAAATTACGCCACAACTTTTTAACCGCCAACTTTACGACCGTCCAGTTTGTGCTTATGATGCACACGTCATTTTCAAACAAAAAAAAGCACCCTTGTTGAGAGTCGCCCCTAGCAACCATTTCCGAGAAAAACGCAAATTAAGCAAGTGCTGGCATAATTTGGGTTTTTCTCAAAAACCGTTGATTTTAGACACTTGAAACAAGTACCCACTTTTTGCTTAAAAATAACGGCTTTGGGTAATGTTTAATTACAATTGCTGCGAAGAGACTTCCGCAAAGCAACAGAGAATAATTTATACAGGGTGGCCCTCTCTCGAATAATGGGTCGTACACTGTAGCGTTACGCTGATAAATTACGCCACAACTTTTTAACCGCCAACTTTACGACAGTTCCAGTTTGTGCTTATGATGCACACGTCATTTTTAAACAAAAAAGGCACCCTTGTTGAGAGTCGCCCGTAGCAACCATTTCCGAGAAAAACGCAAATTAAGCAAGTGCTGGCGTAATTTGGGTTTTTCTCAAAAACCGTTGATTTTAGACACTTGAAACAAGTACCCACTTTTTGCTTAAAAATAACGGCTGTAGCGGAATGTTTAATATGTCATTTTTAAACAAAAAAGGCGCCCTTGTTGAGAGTCGCCCCTAGCAACCATTTTCGAGAAAAACGCAAATTAAGCAAGTGCTGACGTAATTTGGATTTTTCTCAAAAACCGTTGATTTTAGACACTTGAAACAAGTACCCATTTTTTGCTTAAAAACGGTGGCTGTGGCGCAATGTTTAATTACAATTACTGCGAAGGGACTTCCGCAAAGCAACAGAGAATAATTTATACAGGGTGGCCCTCTCTCGGATAATGGGTCGTACCCTGTGGCGTTACGCTGATAAATTACGCCACAACATTTTAACCGCTGCCATTACGACAATTCCAGTTTGTGCTTAGGACGCACACGTCATTTTTAAACAAAAAAGGCATCCTTGTTGAGAGTCTCCCCTAGCAACCGTTTTCGAGAAAAACGCAAATTAAGCAAGTGCTGGCGTAATGTGGGTTTCTCTCAAAAACGGTTGAACCAAGTACGCATTTTTTGTTTAAAAATTACGACTGTAGCATAAGTTTTAATTACAATTGCTGCGTGGGCACCTGCCAAAACGTTACATAATTAGTTTGTAAGTCTAATGTGGCGGAACTAGCGCCATCTATGAGCTAGCTCAAGAATTAAATTTTTGTGAATTCACGTCCGATGCTTTTAGTACACTGTGTGCTAGTGCCTCACATAAATAAACAGCCCGTGTCTGTTCTCAACGAGATATTTTACAAATGCGCTTTATTGATTTAAGAACCACCCTGTATAAAATAACTTTTTTAAAGCCCTTAATGTACCTAACAAAATTGAGTTTAATGGTTCTATTTTTATTTTCAATTTCGTGTTAAGATTTTATTATAGAAAATAGATGTTTTAGGAGGCGGAAAGAACTTTAAGTTATAAAGTAGCTGTAAAGGGCTTTAACGTAATTTAGAAAATTACTTTATTCCAGTAATATTGTTAGTTCGGAAATAAAATAATGGGCAATATTTTAACGAGGAGGAAGGGATTACTCTTATCACTTAATAATAATAAGATACAAAACTTAAGCGTTATATAAAGAGTTGCAGCAAGCATTTTTATGATATACAGGGTGGTTCAAAAATAAAAACCGGCCTCTTTTACAAGCTCAATAAAAATGTATTTTCTTGTAATAGGCCAGGACAGCCTTGCAGGTTTCCTTCGACGAAACTCTGGGGAATCCCCTAAAGAAACTACGAGACCCTCTTCAGGAAATAAGTTACTAGACGATGCGGTACGCTCAAAGAAAATAAGGTTGGCGGAGAGTGGAACTGTTTTAATGTGGGAAATTCGAAACATATTTGTGCCCTTTCTAGACATGTCCAAAACACGCGGTAGATAATATGCCATTGCACCTTCACGCACATCGCACATCCTAAACTAATAAATAAATAAGTGACACGTTAAATCTAAAACAAAGCCTCTGCTTGTTATAGATTGTTGGAAATTATGTAATTTTAAATAAATTACTAAAATTTTACTCACAACTACACTGGTGAGCTGTCAGAAGTGTCAAGTACCTATATAAATTTATTTTATTTATGTATGGGGTCAATATTGATATAATTTACTATTTATAATGTAATATACAAATTGGAAATTTATGTCGCAACTTTAGAAAATATTTTCGTACGTTTACACAGCAACTGAAGTACCTCAAGGTTCGCCTGCGAGTCCTCCACTATTCGATACGAACTAAACTTTCTCAAAACTATTAAAATTGCCACTTAGGGAATTTTATTAAATTATAATTACAAAAAAATAGTTACATTCGAATAAAACTAAAAATGGGGCACCTCAGGGTTCAACTAAAGGCCCCGTTAAAGATTTCGGCCCTTTTTTAAGAGATATCCAAAAAGTTGCGAGTTATAACTTCGAGACGTTTCGAAAAGTTTGAAAATGGACTAGATTAATCATTAATATCGGTGTGTGAAGCAGCAACTTTGTTGGTAACGTCCATAGCGTTGTTAAACCAATATAACACTCGATAAACTCCAGTCAATATTGACAACACTCTATATATGCCCGAACACGTACAGTTTGAACAGTTGATCAAACTGGTCCGTCTCACAGGAGCAACAAATAAAAACAAATGGCGAGGTAATGGTTCGTACATCGATTATTGAAATTAGTTTTGAAGCCCCGGTAAACTAGTTTAATACACACATATGTATACAATTTAGGGGTTAAAAGCACAATTTTGCTTTATAACCCACAATATTTCACGAGAGGCGCTTTTAACGGAAATATAATAATGAAAATTTTAGCAGCACGCCAACAATGTTGGAAGTCTTATTTAATTTAGTTAGAAAATTGCCATTAGGGCGTTTGGATTAATAAAACCTTTTTTCTAATTATTCCCCGTCGTATATTTTATAAATTAAATTTTAAAACAAGAAAAATAAACATGCCGTACGTTGTACCTGTGGTATATGCAGAACAGTAAGGAGCAGTTGCAATTAAGCGGGCGCGCCTTAGTGATTTTTTTGTTTAACTTTCACTAATTGAATGATCCTTAAATATTGCGAAAAAACACTTTTTGTAATTAACCACCAAAGAAATTAAAAGCTGCGAGCGGATAAATCAAAGCGCATAACCAGTGCCGGACTAAGACTTTAAAACCCTCAAACCTGGAGAAAACCACCGGCTACATACTAATGAATGCTGCAAGTTTTGATTAGGGCTGTCTACGACACTTCCAACCAAGTTATTTTAAGTTTCTTGACCTTAGGGTACTACCTCTAACTCATTTAGTGGCTGTCTACAATATTTAAATCTTCAAAACCTTCAAACCGGGAGAGAACAACCAGCTACATACAAATGAATGCTGCCAGTTGGCCTAGTTTTGTTTAGGGCTGTCTACGACACTTTCAACCAAGTTATTTTAAGTTTCTTGACCTTAGGGTACTACCTCTAACTCATTTAGTGGCTGTCTACAATATTTAAATCTTCAAAACCTTCAAACCGGGAGAGAACAACCAGCTACATACAAATGAATGCTGCCAGTTGGCCTAGTTTTGT
This sequence comes from Malthinus flaveolus, assembly GCA_950108345.1. NCBI lineage: Eukaryota > Metazoa > Arthropoda > Insecta > Coleoptera > Cantharidae > Malthinus > Malthinus flaveolus. The sequence continues at coordinate 11,126,851 of OX467289.1, forward strand.
TTAGGGCTGTCTACGACACTTTCAACCAAGTTATTTTAAGTTTCTTGACCTTAGGGTACTACCTCTAACTCATTTAGTGTCTGTCTACAATATTTGAATCTTCAAAACCCTCAAACCTGGAGAGAACAACCGGCTACATACTAATGAATGCTGCAAGTTGACCTAGTTTTGTTTAGGGCTGTCTACGACACTTTTAACAAAGTTGTTTAAGCTTCTTGACCTTAGGGTACTACCTCTAACTCATTTAGTGGCTGTCTACAATATTCGAATCTTCAAAACCCTCAAACCTGGAGAGAACAACCAGCTACATACTAATGAATGCTACAAGTTGGCCGAGTTTTGATTATGGCTGTCTACGACACTTTCGACAAAGTTTTTAGACCTTCAGGTACTACCTCTCTTCACTTTAGTGCCTGTCTACAATTTTTAAATCTTCAAAACGCTCAAACCTGGAGAGAATAACCAGCTATATACAAATGTTGCAAGTTGGCCTAGTTTTGATTGGGGCTGTCAACAACACTGTCATCGAGTTTTTTTAAGTTTCTAGACCTTAAAGTACTACCTCTAACTCATTTAGTGCCTGTCTACAATATTTGAATCTTCAAAACCCTCAAACCTGGAGAGAACAACCAGCTACATACTAATGAATGCTGCCAGTTGGCCTAGTTTTGTTTAGGTCTGTCTACGACACTTTCAACAAAGTTGTTTAAGCTTCTTGACCTTAGGGTACTACCTCTAACTCATTTAGTGCCTGTCTACAATATTCGAATCTTCAAAACCCTCAAACCGGGAGAGAACAACCAGCTACATACAAATGAATGCTGCCAGTTGGTCAAGTTTTGTTTAGGGCTGTCTACGACACTTTCAACCAAGTCATTTTAAGTTTCTTGACCTTAGGGTACTACCTCTAACTCATTTAGTGGCTGTCTACAATATTTAAATCTTCAAAACCTTCAAACCGGGAGAGAACAACCAGCTACATACTAATGAATGCTGCAGGTTCGCCCAGTTTTGTTTAGGGCTGTTTACGACACTTTCAACCAAGTTATTTTAAGTTTCTTGACCTTAGGGTACTACCTCTAACTCATTTAGTGTCTCTCTACAATATTTTAATCTTCAAAACCCTCAAACCTGGAAAAAACGACCAGCCATATACTAATAAATGCTGCAAGTTGGCCTAGTTTTGATTAGGGCTGTCTACGACACTTTCAACAAAGTTTCTTTAAGTTTCTAGACCTTAAGGTACTACCTCTGACCCATTTAGTGCCTGTCTACAATATTTTAATCTTCAAACCTGGAGAGACTAACCAGCTACATACAAATGAATGCTGCAAGTTGGCCAAGTTTTGATTAGCGCTGTCTACGACACTTTCAACAAAGTTTCTTTAAGTTTCTAGACCTTAGGGTACTACCTCTAACTCATTTAGTGTCTGTCTACAATTTTTAAATGATCAAAATCTTCAAACCTGGAGAAAACAATCAGCTCCATACTAATGAATGCTGCAAGTTGGTCCAGTTTGTTTATGGCTGTTTACGACACTTTCAACCAAGTTTTTTAAGCTTCTAGACCTTAAGGTACTACCTCTAACTTATTTAGTGCCCGTCTGCAATATTTGAATCTTCAAAACCTTCAAACCTGGAGAGAACAACCAGCTACATACTAATGAATACTGCAAGTTGGCCTAGTTTTATTTAGGGCTGTCTACTACACTTTCATAAAGTTTCTAGACGTTGAAGTACTAAATCGAACCCATTTAGGGTCTGTCTACAATGTTAGAATCCTAAAAATTCTCAAACCTGGAGAGACCGACCAGATCCATTCTAATGAATGCTGCAAGTAGGCCTAGTTTTGGTTAGGCATGTGTCTAGAATCTAGTAAAAAACGCTTTCTGTTTTGTTTCTCGGCGACAGCCTCTATTCCAGTTGCGCCCCTTTGACTCCATTTAATCCGGACCTGGAGAAACACTCAAGAAATCGCATTCAAAAGCTCGCGCATCATTGTAATTTACTGCTAAAAGAGCGCAATAATTCACGGAAAAAAATTCAACAATGGAAAAAGTCAAAACCACCTAATACTTAACAATAAATCAAACGCAATATTGCAACTTTATTGTTAAATTTCAGAAACAAGTAAATGAAAACTAATGTAAAATAGTTGAATCGGCTTTTAATGACTGACATGAATTATGTGATATAATAACGCGCTGCATTTGCATCGCATGTAACGTGTATTGCAGTGGCAATGTGATCTACGACCACACTACAAAGGCGGAATAAAATTATCGCCTCGGATAGGCTTTGAGTTGGAAAATCTTTTTTTCTTTTCTCTCTCTCGCGCTCACACACACACACACTATCGCGACCACCAACAAAAGCTCGATGTTTTACACCGTTACGTTGCACACATTGTTTGAATATTAATTTCCGAAAGAATAAAACGACATAAAAACATAATATCTTATGACAGAATTATCAATAACGACTTGGTACAACTCAGGTGGTGTTTATGCTTAGGTTATTTAGGTCAAAAGCTTTCACCAACAAAGGAATTCATCTATGGTAGTAGATACGTATAACTTCAAACTTGATCGCTTTAACTCAATAGGACGCTACACGCCTCGAAATCGCTTTAATTGCTTAACACGAAAGTGGAAATTTAGGCATAAATGGCGCAATTCTTTTCTAAAACGGTATCAAAGGAAAATCCAATTAACTAAGCCGCAGAAAGGGACGAAGAGAGATATTTAAAGCTCAGCTATACGGGGAGAAATTCAAACGCGACAGACTTACGCGCGCAGCATGTCGTGAAACTGGTGTAGCGCTCTGAAAATGGTCGTGCTCGTACATTGCTAGTCGCTTGTCGTACTACGTAATAATTTCTCGCCTCTTTTTATTTTCTTCACTATACATAGCTTACGAGACTTTAAGCCACTTTAAGAGCTTTCTATCGTAAATAAACAGCTGGTACGTATTGGCGTTTTCTGTGCTGAGGAGAGCCGTAAGCCCGTAAGCCAAATACGTGTCTTCTTAATATATCTCAATTCGGGTTTAATAAAATGTTTAAGCCTCTTTGGTTCCTTTGCTTAACCGACGATCTTTTATGGCGCGTCTCTCAAGTGCCTTTTAAGTCTTTCCAGGTACAGGTTCTATTCCAAGTCTTGATTTAGTTCTTTAAGCCCAGCCACCTTAACTTCTAAAAGACTTCAAGGCCTCTCTACGCTCGTTTGGCCCTTTAAGAGAGCGAAAAGCTTTTTAAGGCTTCATAGACCCAATCTTGTCTACCAAGTCCACTGTCCCACTGTCCACTAGTCGTTCAACGCTAGGTCAACTACTTCTCCTTTCGTCTGTGAAGCCTTTCTTAGTTTTAAGTCCTTCGAGGCTTAAACCAATCCTTTGAAGCCCCGTCTGCCATCATTTCTTTAAAAAGTTTAAACAAATATCTCATGGGAGACTTGCCAGGTTTGGTTGGAACCCTCAGAAAGCGTCTGCAAGTTCTTCCATGCTTGTTTTGCACTTTACCAACTATTGAGGTCCTTGCATGTTTAGGAAGCTTAGCAGAGGGCGTAATCTAAGTTTTGTGTGCTATCGATTGTGTTTTGCGCCCACATGCATATGCATAAGCGTCTCCGAGCGACATAAAAGAAAATTTTTATCTTTTTCAAGATATTGCTTGGAGGCTTAGGAGAAATGTACTTCTAAAAGTTCGACAACAAAAAAGCAATACGTTTCATTCAATTTAAAAACTTTTATATAATATACTTTTGAGGTCAAATTGTATTTCGAGTTGAAAATTTTTTTGTAACGCCCCTAAAAAGATGTAAATAATACTCGCAAGTTGACGTGTGAAAAATTCGTGTGTAAGAAAATCAAGAAAGAGATTGTCACTAAAAGAATATTTTGACAAGGGTACAATTACGGAAAATATTTTTCTTCCGTGTTTCACGGCCGCTTAGACATTTAAGTATTGTATTTATCAATCCAACCCTCATAAGTTAAAATGACAAGATAATAAGAAAGATTTCTGTTACACATTTTTGGAAAAAAAGGAATTTCTTCTCTTATACACATTTTGTTTTCGTTCCATCAATGGTACATTAAGTTTATATTCAAAAAGTTTTATATAAATCAACTTGTTGCCTTTTGGGAAACTGGCCACTAGATTTGTTTTGGCGAATTTACATTTATTCGAGAGTAACAAATTTTTTTTCTTTCCAACTTTGCGCACAACTCGCAATATATATGGCGACTTGGCAAAAATACTTAGGTCGTCTTGGATAAGGACTACTTGTAAAATTGAAATGAGACTTTAGAAAAAGAAGAAAAATCGAATAAGTACGAGAGAAAAATCTCACAAAATTGTTTTAAAATAGAATTTTTCGAGCTATTTCAAAACTTATTGAACTGTTTTAAGAGTAGAACAAATAAAGATACCCGCATTATTAAACCGAAATCGCATTTTCGTGGTCGAATTCTATTTGAATATTGCATAACATGTACTTGAACTAAAGTAAAAATTTTTCCACGCTCATTTTGGAATTTTAAATTAAATTTTAAAGCTCTGTTTTGCCACGTAACTGTGTTAAGAGTAAAATAAAAAAAATCTAAGTCCCTTTGATGCCATTACGAGCACAGTAAGGATAACAGCATCTGCTGAAAAGTACTTTCAGTGCAAATTAAAATGTTTGAGGTATAGTCGCTTGTGAGCTCCTTCTCTTCAAAAACGTCATTTTTTCCTGTTGATGAAGAGATGGAGGTTTGGTCAAAATTTATTTTAGAATTTTAAAGCTTTTCCTGAGACAAGCGGTTAAAGCGCTAGAGCGCGTTAAAGTTTGACCCGAATTCGAAAATATGGCAACAAAACTGTTCATCGCTTATAACTTATAACTCAAAAACTACGCATTTTTAGAGAGAAGTGTTATACAAAAATAAAGAAGATTACATTTCCTACAAATCATATTTGATAAGTTTTTCCGTCAGGTGAACAGTTGAGGCGCTAGAGCGCGTTAAAGTTTCACAAAAACTCCAAACTCGACCAAAAACCAAATTTTTTTAGTTTAGTGCTTATAACGCGAAAATTAAGCTCTTTAAAAGAAAAATATGTTTATACAAAAATAAAGATTATTCAATTTTCTACAAACCATGTTTGTAGGGCTTTTTCTGCAGACACGAGGTTTAGGCGCTAGAACGCGTTAAAGTGTGACAAAAACTCCAAAATTGACCAAAAACCAATTTTTTCAGTTTATTGCTTATAACTCAAAACTTACGCTATTTTAAAGAGAAATGTGTTTATACAAAAATAAAGGGCATTCAATTTCCTACAAACCTTGTTTCTTGGGTTTTTTCTTCAGATACAAGGTTTAGGCGCTACATCGCGTTAAAGTGTGACAAAAACTCCAAAATTGACAAAAAAACTATTTTTTCAGTTTATTACTTATAACTCGAAACTTACGCTCTTTTAAAGAGAAATATGTTTATACAAAAATAAAGGGCATTCGATTTCTTACAAATTATATCTTGTAGGTTTATTCCTGAGACAAGTGATTTAGGCTGTAGACGCGGCTTAAATTTTAACAAAAATTCCAAAATCGGCAAAAAAAGCTGTTATTCTTGTCTATCGTTTGTAACTCGAAAACTAAGCTCTTTTGGAGAAAAGTGTTCTGATACAAAAATAAAGCACATTAAAATTCCTACAAATTATGTTTGTTAGGTTTTTTCGTAAAACTAACGGTTTAGGCGCTAGAGAGCGTCAAAGTTTGACAACAATTCCAAGATCAGCCAAAAAACTGTATTTTTCGGTTTTAGGCATATAATTCGAAAACGATGCAGTTTACAAGAAAAATGTTTCTATACAAAAATAATCTAAATTTAATATTCTACAAATTATGTTTATTTATATTTTTTATCAAGCCAACGATTTAGGTGCTAGAGCGCGTTGAAGTTGTGCTGGTAGGAAATGAAAGATGATATTATTGTAAGTTTCCGAGTGCGCTAGTTAGAATGCCAATGTGCTCTTCAAATTTCTTTGACCTTAAAATCATCCAACAATCGAGATTGTACTCTTCAGACTTCTTTGATCTTAAAATCTTCAAACAATCGAGGTTATCGAAAGCGAATTTGGAGTGGGTTTTTTATACGACCCTTGTATAGTAATCAATGCGTGAAATTAAGTGGGTTAAGTCGAATCGATATTTCACGAGCTTGGGGAATTAGCTTAAAATTTGGAAAAAACAATCTTCTTCAATTAGTCATTAAAATAATTGAAAATTTTTTATCCGGGCTTAATTTTTATTGAAATTAGTTATCCGTAGGTTCTTAAAATGGGGAAAAGATTTTTAAAAATAAGATAAAATTGAAATGTCTTTATAATATAGTAGAGATTAGAACTAATTTGTATAAAAAGGGATGGTAATTTGATAATCAATTTTGTATAAAGCTCAATTCTTAAGACACTTTAAGCCTTTGAAAATAATAGCCAACGATTTATAAAAATTCCATTTTTAAAAAATAACCGGACGCCCAACCGCTTCTGGTGGCTTTACGTGGTGTAAATTGGGAGAGATAAAGTTGCTAATTAACTTGGTAAACAATCCATTATTTCAATTTGCTGTCACTGTTTCGAAATAAAGTTTTTGATTTAAATTAAAACTAAAAGCGTTTGTAGTATATAAAAATAACTAAATCAAATCATATAACGGTATAAGCGTATAAGCGAAACTTTTGTTTAGTTTCTGTTACATATAACATCGCGTGCCTAAACTTCATTTATCAAAATAGTGGAAAACTCTCATATGTAAATTTCAACCCTCGCTTCTCTGCAGAGAGTAAAACAAAACGATGAGTTTTGTTGGAAATTTTTAGACTGGAAAGCGAACTTAATTGACTAAACACAATCTTAGTTAACAACGTTAACGTCGGAACCAAGAACTTCCTCGCAAGTGAAGATAAAAAAGGGATAACAATCGAGTTGTGCACTAAAACGATTTGACACAACTACAAACTAATAAAGTTTGTTCGTTCCAAAACGTAGTCAAAGTAATCCAATTCCCATCCCTACGTAAATAAAAATAAAACGTAAAATATAATTTGCAAACCGATAAGATCGAACGATGATATCTAGTCTCGAGTGTTAGTCTCAACTTGCCGCCACATATGTCACATCAAATGTAAAACGTCCATTGGGGATGACAAATTCGAAAAAAGTGTCATCTTATAGAACACCGAGAACATTTTTAAGCGTAATTGGCTGAATATAAAATGACCCTAGAACACATTTCCTAACGACGTCGTTTGCAACTTCCACGAGAATGATTTCGACTCGCTTTTCTCAATAGCCATTATTTTACTACAATAAAATATATAAAATGCGATTGACCCTCATTTTTTCTCATGCTATACTTGTTACATGGTTGATGGATGGATGGATGGATATTTGTCGGGTTCGTACGAGACGAACAAAGCGACTGTTTTAGGTTTAACGCCGAATATTTTGGTCATTAACTCGCTCAACAGTTGATGGGTCAACTAGAAGAATCATTTATATGGACCAGAAGGGCGTACTCATTGATATATTAGTTGCTGACTGTCTGAACTGTCAACGAAACGCTTTCAATAAAATGCTGGCCAAAAATTGAAAACAATTCTTTTCTTATTATGAGTTTGCCAATTCTTTAGAGTAGAGGAAGTCTTTCAATCAATCTTTCAGACTGTCTAAACCGACATCGACAGGTAGTGTGGGAATTTTTGCTTAAATTGATAAGAGTATTTTCGCTGATTGTGGATTAAATAGTCAGTTTTTTATAGTTAAGTCTTCTAACAATCTTAGCTGACTGTCAAAAATGGGACAAACTCAGCATATTTTGCTAAAATTTAGAAATGATCGTTTTCGCTGATTATGGATTACAAACAGTCAATTATTTTAGAGTAAGTTATCAAAAAATCTTAGCTGACTGTCTATATTGTGCTAGCATTTAGAAATGCGCCTTTTCGCTGATTATTGACTACAAACATAGTCATTATCTGACAGTAAGTCTTCTAACAATCTCATCTGACTGTCTAAAATGTGACGAACTCAGTATATTGTGCTAACATTTAGAAATGAGCCTTTTCGCTGATTATGGACTACAAACATAGTCATTATCTGACAGTAAGTCTTCTAATAATCTTAGCTGACTGTCTAAAATGTGACGAACTCAGTATATTGTGCTAACATTTAGAAATGAGCCTTTTCGCTGATTATGGACTACAAACATAGTCATTATCTGACAGTAAGTCTTCTAATAATCTTAGCTGACTGTCTAAAATGGGACGAACTCAGTATATTGTGCTAACATTTAGAAATGAGCCTTTTCGCTGATTATGGACTACAAACATAGTCATTATCTGACAGTAAGTCTTCTAACAATCTTAGCTGACTGTCTAAAATGTGACGAACTCGGTATATTGTGCTAACATTTAGAAATGAGCCTTTTCGCTGATTATGGACTACAAACATAGTCATTATCTGACAGTAAGTCTTCTAAAAATCTCATCTGACTGTCTAAAATGTGACGAACTCAGTATATTGTGCTAACATTTAGAAATGAGCCTTTTCGCTGATTATGGACTACAAACATAGTCATTATCTGACAGTAAGTCTTCTAACAATCTCATCTGACTGTCTAAAATGTGACGAACTCAGTATATTGTGCTAACATTTAGAAATGAGCCTTTTCGCTGATTATGGACTACAAACATAGTCATTATCTGACAGTAAGTCTTCTAACAATCTTAGCTGACTGTCTAAAATGTGACGAACTTAGTATATTGTGCTAACATTAGGAAATGCGCCTTTTCGCTGATTATGGACTACAAACATAGTCATTATCTGACAGTAAGTCTTCTAACAACCATAGCTGAGTGTCTAAAACGGGACGAACTCAGTATATTGTGCTTAAATTTAGAAATGAGCGTTCTCGCTGATTATGGATTACAAAAATAGTCAGTTATGTTGGGGCAAGTCTTCTAACAATCTTAGCTGACTGTCTAAAATGGGACGAACTCAGTATATTTTGCTAAAATTGAAAAATGAGTATTTTCGCTGATTATGGATTAAATAGTCAGTTTTTTATAGTTAAGTCTTCTAAAAATCTTAGCCGACTGTCTAAAATGTGACGAACTTAGTATCAATATACTAACATTTAGAAATGCGCCTTTTCGCTGATTATGGACTACAAACATAGTCATTATCTAACAGTAAGTCTTCTAACAATAATAGCTGACTATCTAAAATGGGACAAACTCAGTATATTTTGCTAAAATTTAGAAACGAGCCTTTTCGCTGATTATGGACTACAAACATAGTCACTATCCGACAGTAAGTATTCTAACAATCTCAGCTAACTGTCTAAAATGGGACGAACTCAGTATATTGTGCTACCATTTATAAATGAGCCTTTTGGCTGATTATGGATTAAAAACATAGTCATTATCTGACAGTAAGTCTTCTAACAATCATAGCCGACTCTCTAAAGCGGGACGAACTCAGCATATTTTGCTAAAATTTAGAAATGAGCCTTTTCGCTGATTATGGATTACAAACATAGTCATTATCTGAGAGTAAGTCTTCTAACAACCATAGCTGAGTGTCTAAAACGGGACGAACTCAGTATATTGTGCTTAAATTTAGAAATGAGCGTTCTCGCTGATTATGGATTACAAACATAGTCAGTTATGTTGGGGCAAGTCTTCTAGCAATCTTGGCTGACTGTCTAAAATGGGACGAACTTAGTATATTGTGCTAAAATTTAGAAATGAGCGTTTTCGCTGATTATGGATTAAATAGTCAGTTTTTTATAGTTAAGTCTTCTAAAAATCTTAGCCGACTGTCTAAAATGTGACGAACTTAGTATCAATACACTAACATTTAGAAATGCGCCTTTTCAATGATTATGGACTACAAACATAGTCATTATCTAACAGTAAGTCTTCTAACATTCATAGCTGACTATCTAAAATGGGACAAACTCAGTATATTTTGCTAAAATTTAGAAACGAGCCTTTTCGCTGATTATGGACTACAAACATAGTCATTATCTGACAGTAAGTATTCTAACAATCTCAGCTAACTGTCTAAAATGGGACGAACTCAGTATATTGTGCTACCATTTATAAATGAGCCTTTTGGCTGATTATGGATTAAAAACATAGTCATTATCTGACAGTAAGTCTTCTAACAATCATAGCCGACTCTCTAAAGCGAGACGAACTCAGCATATTTTGCTAAAATTTAGAAATGAGCCTTTTCGCTGATTATGGATTACAAACATAGTCATTATCTGAGAGTAAGTCTTCTAACAACCATAGCTGAGTGTCTAAAACGGGACGAACTCAGTATATTGTGCTTAAATTTAGAAATGAGCGTTCTCGCTGATTATGGATTACAAACATAGTCAGTTATGTTGGGGCAAGTCTTCTAGCAATCTTGGCTGACTGTCTAAAATGGGACGAACTTAGTATATTGTGCTAAAATTTAGAAATGAGCGTTTTCGCTGATTATGGATTAAATAGTCAGTTTTTTATAGTTAAGTCTTCTAAAAATCTTAGCCGACTGTCTAAAATGTGACGAACTTAGTATCAATACACTAACATTTAGAAATGCGCCTTTTCAATGATTATGGACTACAAACATAGTCATTATCTAACAGTAAGTCTTCTAACAATAATAGCTGACTATCTAAAATGGGACAAACTCAGTATATTTTGCTAAAATTTAGAAACGAGCCTTTTCGCTGATTATGGACTACAAACATAGTCACTATCCGACAGTAAGTATTCTAACAATCTCAGCTAACTGTCTAAAATGGGACGAACTCAGTATATTGTGCTACCATTTATAAATGAGCCTTTTGGCTGATTATGGATTAAAAACATAGTCATTATCTGACAGTAAGTCTTCTAACAATCATAGCCGACTCTCTAAAGCGGGACGAACTCAGCATATTTTGCTAAAATTTAGAAATGAGCCTTTTCGCTGATTATGGATTACAAACATAGTCATTATCTGAGAGTAAGTCTTCTAACAACCATAGCTGAGTGTCTAAAACGGGACGAACTCAGTATATTGTGCTTAAATTTAGAAATGAGCGTTCTCGCTGATTATGGATTACAAACATAGTCAGTTATGTTGGGGCAAGTCTTCTAGCAATCTTGGCTGACTGTCTAAAATGGGACGAACTTAGTATATTGTGCTAAAATTTAGAAATGAGCGTTTTCGCTGATTATGGATTAAATAGTCAGTTTTTTATAGTTAAGTCTTCTAAAAATCTTAGCCGACTGTCTAAAATGTGACGAACTTAGTATCAATACACTAACATTTAGAAATGCGCCTTTTCAATGATTATGGACTACAAACATAGTCATTATCTAACAGTAAGTCTTCTAACATTCATAGCTGACTATCTAAAATGGGACAAACTCAGTATATTTTGCTAAAATTTAGAAACGAGCCTTTTCGCTGATTATGGACTACAAACATAGTCATTATCTGACAGTAAGTATTCTAACAATCTCAGCTAACTGTCTAAAATGGGACGAACTCAGTATATTGTGCTACCATTTATAAATGAGCCTTTTGGCTGATTATGGATTAAAAACATAGTCATTATCTGACAGTAAGTCTTCTAACAATCATAGCCGACTCTCTAAAGCGAGACGAACTCAGCATATTTTGCTAAAATTTAGAAATGAGCCTTTTCGCTGATTATGGATTACAAACATAGTCATTATCTGAGAGTAAGTCTTCTAACAACCATAGCTGAGTGTCTAAAACGGGACGAACTCAGTATATTGTGCTTAAATTTAGAAATGAGCGTTCTCGCTGATTATGGATTACAAACATAGTCAGTTATGTTGGGGCAAGTCTTCTAGCAATCTTGGCTGACTGTCTAAAATGGGACGAACTTAGTATATTGTGCTAAAATTTAGAAATGAGCGTTTTCGCTGATTATGGATTAAATAGTCAGTTTTTTATAGTTAAGTCTTCTAAAAATCTTAGCCGACTGTCTAAAATGTGACGAACTTAGTATCAATACACTAACATTTAGAAATGCGCCTTTTCAATGATTATGGACTACAAACATAGTCATTATCTAACAGTAAGTCTTCTAACATTCATAGCTGACTATCTAAAATGGGACAAACTCAGTATATTTTGCTAAAATTTAGAAACGAGCCTTTTCGCTGATTATGGACTACAAACATAGTCATTATCTGACAGTAAGTCTTCTAACAATCTTAGCTGACTGTCTAAAATGGGACGAACTCAGTATATTTTGCTAAAATTTAGAAACGAGCCTTTTCGCTGATTATGGACTACAAACATAGTCATTATCTGACAGTAAGTCTTCTAACAATCTTAGCTGACTGTCTAAAATGGGACGAACTCAGTATATTTTGCTAAAATTTAGAAATGAGCGTTTTTGCTGATTATGGATTACAAACATAGTCATTATCTGACAGTAAGTCTTCTAACAATCTTAGCTGACTGTCTAAAACGGGACGAACTCAGTATATTGTGCTAGCATTTAGAAATGAGTCTTTTCGCTAATTGTGGGTTAAATAGTCAGTTTTCTCCAATAGTTTTTCTTCTTATAATTGGAAGCTGCTCGTGACTCTCGGATTGCGTTCTGAATTTAAATGAAATAAAATGAACACTAAATGGCAAAGGCTAAACAATTTACTAATTGGATTCTAGCGGAACGTTTGTCGATTGTCACAATCATTGGAGATGAAAAATTTATTTTTAAAAAACCCAAATCTCCTTTGCAAAGTAGGAAAACATACATTTTAATCTCCACAACACACGATGTGTAACTACGATAAAAGCATTAAAAGTAATCCAAAGGGTAGTTTGGCGCATAGAGAAAATGTTTCTTCTCTTTAATCCTCCTGAAAAACACTTCAAATGACTAATTCCGCCAAATTACTTTTCTAAATTGATTTTTATAGATAATTTGTTACGTTAAAGGAACGAACTACACAAACAGTTTGTATTTAACAATAAAGTACAAATAATTATCGCTTAAAGAAACGTCGGTTAAAAACAGAGGGAGACTTGTAGAGAGTTTGAAAATGGTTAATAAGAACAAACACAATGAAATACAACGTATTGTTGTTTAATAGTAATACTATTGTGAACAAACAAACATTAAGATTAAGTGTGGTTGTGATTGTTAAAAGGAAATTAAATCGTACAATGGAAGTAGGTGCTTGAATGCCTTCCCATAGAATTTGTTGCAATATATTATTGGAGTAGATAAAATTATACAAAATATTATTTTTTTTCAAAATTATACCGTTATTTAATCAAATTTGGGGGTGGAGGGCGTACGTAATAACGTTCGAGGACACGTCGTTTCGCGTACACGCAGGATAATAATTAGAAACGCTTGTTAAGTTATTAATGTTGTTAGTATAAGTTCGTGATTACATGTTTGAATTTAAAATTACTACCAAATTACCTTCAAATATTTACCATTTCTTTTCCTCCAACCTCCAACTTATGTGCTACAAATGTAAATTTCGTACTACGTAAAATTGGATTATTAAACCTAATCAACTAAAAGTTTTGTGTTTTGTGACGTTTGAAGTCTGCGTGGCGAACTTTTATCAAACAACAGAGATGGAATCGGAGAATGGGCAGTGGAGAGGAGAAATAGGAGAATAGTGGTGCACTATTGGAAGAACTATTCAGTAGAAAAGTCTGGATTGCTATTGGGAAGCCGAAAGATAATTGTTGATCACAGCTCCATCTCTCAAATAACAGAAAAAATGACGTTTTTGAAAAGAAAGAGCCTCCAAGCGACCTCAAACATTTAAATTGGCACTGAAAGAACTTTCCAGCAGATGCTCTTTCCTTGCTGTGCTTAGTAACTGCATCACAGGGACTTGGAAATTTTTAGTTTGCTCTTAGCACAGTTACGTGTCAGAAGCTGCTTGATACATTTTGTTGAAAATTTTATTTTATTTACTTTTAGATAGAAGCATTTTTTCATAAAGTGCGCAGTCTTCGAGTTACACACAAAAAAGCGGACGCTACCTCCCGGTAGAAGAGTATTTGAGAGAAGAGTTTCAGGTAAGAGACATAGACCCATCGATACTTTTAAGAAAGAGCCGATAACCAAACTTTTCAGAAGCGGTGACAACGTTCAGCCACCTTTTAAACAATTTAAATGTATTCGCCGTTGTTTCCTTCCCTTAAGAGAAGTTGTTTTTTTGTCTCCCGAAGCCACTTGCGACGTTATCTACCAAGGAAACTTTATTAAAGCTTCTTGGTTTAAGACTTGAATGATGGTTTGGGGATTACACTATCACAAGTGCATAAAGGATAAGATGGAAAATACACTTGAGCTTTAACTCTCGGCGCACTACGTGTAACCCCGAGAGAGACTCTTTTTTTTCTCAATTCAACTACCAGCTCGAATAATTATAATTTTCACTAATCCAAAAGGTAAGGTTAAATTACGTTTAATGATAATTCATTTTTAGTTCCGTCATCAATTTCTCGCACACACATCTCATTCTCTATCAAATGCAAACTGAAATTAATTAATAACAATTTTAACACTGCGAGCTCAAATTTGGTAAATTAGAAAGGATGTTAAAAGCAACTATTATTTTAATTAATTAACCGCAGTTCGTATTTTGTAGTAATAGCACAAGCTTTTGTGTAGGTAAGCACTTGATTAATAGACTTAATCCAATTTACGAAATATTGTGTTTATACAACTTGTATTATTAAATTAAATGTAAAAACATTACTATTCACGATATAATGAAAGAAGAATAGGTGAACGTTATTATAATAATTTGTCATAAACTGGGTATCATTAGTCCAGAAGTTTGTATTCGATGAAACTAATTATATAAAGCTCTAACCTTCACCTACGATCGAAAAGATGCCCAGCAATTAATATAAGAACAAATAATTTTTTGACGAGTCGCTGTCAAAGTAGGTACGTCGAACTACGACTAGAGGTGGCCACAACACGATACTTTTTCAAATGGCGAAAAAACGTTTAAATACAAATTGTTTCAGCGCAATAATAATTGGCGTGAACACTTTTTTGCAATTTATCGGGCCACTCGGAGATAAATTATTGTGATTTAAGAGCAATTTTTTTTTACTTTAAAAATTAACCTCGTTATCCCATTTAAATATACAAAACGAACAAAGTAACGAAGTAATAAATCAAATTAAACAACTGAAACTTGCATGAATAGAAAATGTAAGTAAACATGTAAACATCCACGAAAAAGCCTTTTCAGCGCTTTGGGAAAACCGCAACTTTTACTATATCGTAGAAAATAAATACATATTAAGTTAATGTATATTAGGTTAGGGTCGAAAATTATAGAGCGAGAAATTTATATTCGTAAATGTTACAATGGTATTAAATATAATCCAATATCCGGTGCTTTTTGTTAAATTTTCCGAAAGTTAATAATACGTCAAGTATCGGTTCTGGAGGGTGTGCGTTATCGTGCGTGCGTATGAAAAGAAGCGTCACTTTGACGCGCAACAGCTCGGTTTGCAGGCACGTAATTCGGAAATTTACATAAAACAGTTTCGTAATTCGTCCGCCTACGTGGAGGAACCACCGTAAAAATATTCCTTTTGCTACACCCTACCCCGCGCCTCTAACGAGGTCCTATAGACAGACTTCTTCTTAAAGCTCGGAGAGACCGAAGCACTAAAAAGTTTTTTATTCAGAGATGAAGGGCTCTATAAAAGGGATATCTCTCTCTCAAACTATAAAAACTAGAAGAGAGTGAACCTTCCCAACACACTTCACGCAGGTGTCTGAACTTTTACAGCACTAAGGGAGTTACCCTGGCCTCCTGGAGAAGACAGGAGCGAGGTGTACAAAGGGGCGGATGGCCAAACTGCAAGGGAGTAGTAGAAAAGAGAACGAATCTTCCCAATCGACCTCAAGCACTAAGGCAGTCTACCCTGGCCTCCTCTAACGGACAGGAGCGGGACGTACAAAGAGCCGGATGGCCAATGTAAGAGGCCAGTGGAGAAGAGAACAAATCTTCCCAACCCACTTCAAGCAGATGTCTGAACTTTTATAACACTAAGGCAGCCTACCCTGACCTCCTTTAAGAGGTGGGAGTGAGACAAACTGCAAGTGGCTATGGGAAAAAGAAAACCAAACTTCCCAACCCACTTCAAGCAGATGTCTGAACTTTTACAACACTAAGGCAGCTTACCCTGGCCTCCTTTAAGAGGTGGGAGCAGGACAAACTTCAAGGGCCAGTGAAGAAGAGAACGAATCTTTCCAACAGACCTCAAACACTAAGGCAGTCTATCCTGGCCTCCTCGAGGATATAGGAGCGGGATGTACAAAAAGCCGGATGGCCAAACTGTAAGAGGCTAGTGGAGAAGAGAACAAATCTTCCCAACCCACTTCAAGCAGATGTCTGAACTTTACAACAACTAAGACAGTATACCCTGGCCTCCTTTAAGAGGTGGGAGCGGGAATAATTGCAAGAGGCCAGTGGAGAAGAGAACGAATCTTCACAACAAACCTCAAGCACTAAGTCAGTCTACCCTGTCCTCGTCAAGGATATAGGTGCGGGGTGTACAAAGAGCCGGATGGTTAAACTGTAAGAGGCTAGTGGAGAAGAGAACAAATCTTCCCAACCCACTTCAAGCAGATGTCTGAACTTTTATAACACTAAGGCAACCTCCCTGACCTCCTTTAAGAGGTGGGAGCGGGACAAACTGCAAGAGTTCAGTGGAGAAGAGAACCAATCTTCCCAACAGACCTCAAGCACTAAGGCAGTCTACCCTGTCTTCCTCAAGAATATAAAAACGAGATGTACAAAGAGCCGAATGGTTAAACTGTAAGAGGCTAGTGGAGAAGAGAACAAATCTTCCCAACCCACTTCAAGCAGATGTCTGAACTTTTACAACACTAAGACAGTCTATCCTGGCCTCCTTTAAGAGGTGGGAGCGGGACAAACTGCAAGAGTCCAGGGGAGAAGAGAACGAATCTTGCCAACAGACCTCAAGCACTAAGGCAGTCTACCCTGTCTGCCTCAAGGATATAGGAGCGAGATGTACAAAGAGCCGGATGGTTAAACTGTAAGAGGCTAGTGGAGAAGAGAACAAATCTTCCCAATCCACTTCAAGCAGATGTCTGAACTTTTACAACACTAAGTCAGCATACCATGGCCTCCTTTAAGAGGTGGGAGCGGGACAAACTGCAAGAGGCCAGTGGAGAATAGAACGAATCTTGCCAACAGACCTCAAGCACTAAGGCAGTCTACCCTGTCTTCCTCAAGGATATAGGAGTGAGATGTACAAAGAGCCGAATGGTTAAACTGTAAGAGGCTAGTGGAGAAGAGAACAAATCTTCCCAACCCACTTCAAGCAGATGTCTGAACTTTTACAACACTAAGGCAGCATACCCTGGCCTCCTTTAAGAGGTGGGAGCGGGACAAACTGCAAGAGGCCAGTGGAGAAGAGAACGAATATTCCCAACAGACCTCAAGCACTAAGGCAGTCTACCCTGTCTTCCTCAAGGATATAGGAGCGAGATGTACAAAGAGCCGAATGGTTAAACTGTAAGAGGCTAGTGGAGAAGATAACAAATCTTCCCAACCCACTTCAAGCAGATGTCTGAACTTTTACAACACTAAGTCAGCATACCATGGCCTCCTTTAAGAGGTGGGAGCGGGACAAACTGCGAGAGGCCGGTGGAGAAGAAAACGAATCTCCCCAACACACATTAAGTAGATGCCCAACTTGAACAATGAACAGCACTGAGGCAGTCTACCCTGGTCTCCTTAAGGCGGAAGCGGGATGTACAAAAAGCCGGATTGTCAAACTTAAAGGAGCCAGTGCCCGGAAAAGCGATAGCCACTCGTGGAATATTGGCGCATTTTTTTCAAACAACTCCCATTTCAGAAGAGTAGTATTACTGAATACTGAAGATCAATACCAACCACCTTCGAACGACGAGCGACCATAAAGAGACAAATTGCGATATTATAGAGCTCTCAACGTCGAATGTGTTAAGATTACAATCCATTTTAGCTCGACGACTGAAAGAGACTTGACAATTTTTCAATTATAAACTTGATGTGCACTCAAAGGTCGTAAAATATTCGCAAAACGCCATCACATGCGCCCCCGTATCAGTAAAACGTTCATTGAACGAACTCGAACTAGAAATGAACGAGACGTATTATCTTTTTGGCCCACGCAGAAAAGGGTAGATCTATTTTCCATTCCACTCAAAGTACTTCGGGGTTGGGCCTTAATAATTACTTTTGCGTGACACGAATTATAATTTAAATAAGAAGCGAAAGTGGGGCTTGAAATTGTCTTTGATAAGAAAGAAAAGAGCGAGAGAAGAAGAGAGGGTCGATAGTTTGGACTAAAAATTTGAATGACAAAAGAAACGAAATTTTACATCAACCATTAAGCGCATTTTACTACGTCCGGAATTATGTTCCGGAGAGGATGTCAATTCCATTTGGTGTTTGGTGTTTAGGTGTCGCCTTCATCTCACCCGAATCGGCGCAAACTGTCAAATTTGATTGTCAATATTGTAATTATAATTTTAGTCGGCAGTTGGTAATGAGTAATGACACTATCACAAGTTTGACTAGACGAAGTCGCGTTGCGTCAATCTGTGCGTGTGTGTGAGTACTCAACTACAACAACAGGGCTCTGTAGAAAGTAGAAACGTTAATAATTTAACACAAAATATGAAAATTCACGCCAAAAAGCTTATCCAACATTTATAAAGATTGAATTAGATTTATGTCATCACAAGAATGCATATGTCAAACGCATATTTTATTCTAAATGTAAATTTCTCCCGCTCCCACACAAAGAAAGAAAGAAAATGCAAAAAAAGAAAAACGCGAATTTTGAAATTCAACTCGTATATTTTCTTTACGTAACTAAATTTACTTCAGTCTTAATAATACGTTGGAATTGTTTTAAAATTAACTTTATTATGTGAGTATGTGTGTCTGTGTATAATAGAATAGAATAAGAGAGAAGACGAGAAGAAGAGAATTCCAATTTAAAATTTTAAAACTGTTTTGTGGTGGCAATCAAAAATTTAAAATTCGCTTATAAAATTCCAAATCACGTTTTGAACTTGACACATTTAATTAATAACTCTAAAAATAAAATTGAATAAAAGAAATTGATGATAAAATTTCGACTTTAAAAAATATTCAAATGTGCACTCTGAGAGGGTTGGCGAGGAGAATTGCCCACCGAGGGGGAGTTTAGGGAGAAAATATGTAAAAATTCGGATTTTACAAACAATTTGATCGGGTGGGGTGGTGCCCTTAAGTAATAGTACACGAAAACTCACATTCTCTACCCCACTGCTTTTACGGAGCATGGAATACAAAATTCTTAAAAAGACGCGCTTTTCAAAGAATCTTGAAAGTTATCAAAGTTACGGCAAATAGTCGTAAATAAGAATTGTTAACCACTTCATTTTCTACAAATTTGGTTGATACACATTTTGGGTTAGGTGCAAGGGTAAGGGCGGAAAAACGCTCGAAAAGTCTGACTTTTGAAAAAAAATGTATAACCATTCGAGCTGTTGACGTTTTGTGCGCTTCGCGCCCATTTTCTGACCTTACCTTAGTTACCACACAAAAATATGTAGAAACAAAAGTTGTAGAGAATTAAGTGGCGCATAACTATTATTTAAAAAATTTTTTCGTATCTTGAGCAACTCTAGAGATATCTATAGATATAGCGATTTAGGGAGTTCAAACAAACGACCAAAAAGAGTGATCATTTTCTCTACCCCTAAAAACTTCAGTGCGCAGTTTTCGAGTTATGCGATATTTATTTATTTATTTATTATGCAGTTGCTTACCGACTATGACTATCGGGGCACCCACTTAAAAACCACCCTCGTAAAGTGATGTAATAAGCCCGTAAAACTAAAAAAGCAGTTTTATGGTCGATTTTGGAATTTTTGTCAAACTTTAACGCGCTCTAGCGCATAAACCGTTTGGCTGAAGACAAAACCTAAGCAAAGTAATTTGTAGGAAATTTAACGTACTTTATTTTTGTATTGGAACATTTTTTCAGTGCGTAGTCTTCGAGTTATAAGCAATGAACTAAAAAACACTTTTTTTGGTCAATTTTTGAATTTTTCCAACTTTAACGCGCTCTGGCGGCTAAACCGTTCGCCTTAAAGAAAAACCTAATAAATACCACTTATAAGAAAATTAATGTACTCTACCTTTGTATAAGAATATTTTTCTCTAAAGGGCGTAGTTTTCGACTTATAAGCGAGAAACAAACACAAAAGATTTGTTGACAGATTCTTAAACTTTTGCCAAAGTTTAGCGCGCTTTAGCGCCTAAACCGTTTGTCTAAGAAAAAAAACTAATAAATATCTATAGCAGAAAATTTAACGTACTTTATTTTCGTATAAGGACACTTCTCTCGAAAACTGAGTAGTTTTCGAGTTATAAGCGATAAACCAAAAAAGTAGTTTTCTGTCAGATTTTTAAATTTTGTCAAACTTTAACGCGCTCTAGTGCCTGAACCGTTCGCCTAAAGAAAAAACCTAGCAGATATCAT
Source organism: Malthinus flaveolus (assembly GCA_950108345.1). Taxonomy (NCBI): domain Eukaryota; kingdom Metazoa; phylum Arthropoda; class Insecta; order Coleoptera; family Cantharidae; genus Malthinus; species Malthinus flaveolus. Next base: position 11,147,465 of record OX467289.1, read on the forward strand.
TTGTAGGAAATTTACCGTACTTTATTTTCGTATAAGAACACTTCTGTAAAAAACTGCGTAGTTTTCGAGTTATAAGCGATAAACCAAAAAAGTAGTTTTTTTGTAAGATTTTAGAATTTTGTCAAACTTTAACGCGCTCTTGCGCCTAAACCGTTTGCCTCAGAAAAAAAACTTAAAAATACATTTTGTAGGAAATTCGATGTAATTTACTTTTATGTAGAAGCATTTTTCTCATTAAGTGCGTAGTCTTCGAGTTATAAGCAAAAAACTTAAAAAAGAGCAAAACTTTCCCGTCTCGAACCATAACCAAGTTAATGCTGCCACTTAAGAGTGGCAGACGGTTTTATTAGTAATTTGAAAAGCGATGCAAGGAGAAGTTTGAGATGTTTGTGGGTTAAGGGTCGGGGTTGCAGAACTTTTAAGAGGCTCTCAACTCTCAATAATAATTGATAGATTGATCGACTCATCGGAAATCTACTCACGCCCCGTACGCACAAAGAATGAGCAAATACAAGGCCGTTTGATCTCAAAGCAGCTGTTTCAAATTAAATTTCACCTATACAAAAAGAGACAACAAAAAATTGAAGTGGAAAATTTGTTTTTCAATTCACCTAAATATTTTTATTCTAACCTGCCAAAATTTTAATTAATTTCGAATGTGTTTTCGTAAAAAAGCTTTGAAAATTTCAATCAGTTCCTGCCAATAAAATTTTTCTTTCCACTTTATCTTCCTTTTTTTTAAATAAAAACAAAAGCTTCCTACAAGTTAAGTGACATTGTCTATTTAACATCACAAAAGGAGCTAACAAGTTTTCAACTTTTTTTAAGCGAAACTTTTTAAGACGTAAAATAGAATTTGTTTGCAACTATTTTGTCTAAAAAAATAAAAGTTTGATTTCAACTTCTCCATTTACATAACATACAAGATATAAGCAATAAAAACGGCAAATTTACAAGTATTGCCATAGGTGCTTCCCCGGCAACTTCGTAGAAGATACTGTATGTAGTTCTGAAAACAATTTTTTTCTTTTATGTTTGTTAAACAGGCAACATGGTTTCAAATCTTATGTTTTCGCCGTATACATAGCACCCATATTGGTTCCAAAAATGATTTAAATCGTTTCCGGATAAATGGAGAGCGAACTAACTAATATCCCACACAAATTGATTGCACAAAATGAAAATGAATTAGCGATCGACAAGTTCATTCAAAAAATTTTTACGCCTCGACGGACACACATGACGTTTCAGGTCCAAATTTTCAATTGCCATAGTAAATCAATTTTTGAAGCTTTTTAAATCAACATAGATACGCTCTCAAACTAATTATAATGCTACTTGTTTAAGGTAATTTGAGTAATTTAAATTCACGTGTTTGTATTTCATTTGAGAGCAATTAAATTCAATTAAGTAATTTGTATTAAAAATAAAATTATGCTACACGTTAAATAGTAAACTAATTTCGAATTTATTCAAATTTTATATGTTTTATATGGCGCTGTGCGAGACATTCGTCAGGGGCAAGTTTCAAAAATTATTTCAGGCACTACACTACACTCGTTGAAACAATGTACCTACTAGTAAAAAATTACTGAATATACGTAAATTTAAATAAATACAATATAAAAGCTTCTCACTCTAATTTAAAATATAACTTTCTGTTGTTCTGTAGATATCGTCACTTAAGTTTCGTTTATTTACGACCTGTACGTCTAAAACGCGATTTGTCTCAAATATTTTGTAAATAACACTCTGTATATTTTTAGATATTTCAATTCTACATGCAATTTAGATTAAGAAGTTATAGAGGTGTGTTAAGTCTAAGGTCAACTGTTCTTCAGATATGGCCACTTCAACTTGAAGTTTTGTTTAATTGCAACCTGTATCCGTAAAATGCTATTTTTCTCAACTATTTTGCAAATGACACCCTATATATTTTTAAATATTTCAATTCTCTGTGCAAATTAGACCACAGAGTAATTGAAGTGTAACAAGTCTAAAGTCAAGTGTTCTTTAGATATCGCCACTTCAACTTGAAGTTTTGTTTAATTGCAACCTGTATCCGTAAAATGCTATTTTTCTCAACTATTTTGCAAATAACACCCTATATATTTTTTCGTATTTCAATTCTATATGAAATTTAGACCACAAAGTAATTGAAGTGTGACAAGTCTAAAGTCAAGTGTTCTTTAGATATCGCCACTTCAACTTGAAGTTTTGTTTAATTGCAACCCGTATTCGTAAAAGGCTATTTTTCTCAACTATTTTGTTAATAACACCCCGTATATTTTTGGATAGTTTGATGCTACATAAAATTTTAATCAAAAAGTAATTGAAGTTCGACAAGTCTAAAGTCAACGGTTCTTCAGATAATGCCACCTCAATTTAAAGTTTCGTTTAATTGAGACCTGTACTCACAAAATGAGATTTTTCTCAAATATTTTGCAAATAACACCCTATATATTTTTTCGTATTTCAATTCTATATGAAATTTAGACCAAAAAGTAATTAAAGTATGACAAGTCTAAAGTCAAGTGTTCTTCAGATATCACCACTTCAATTTGAAGTTTTGTTTAATTGTAACCTGTATCCAAAAAAAGTTTTTTTCTCCACTATTAGGCGAATAACACCCTGTATATTTTTAGATATTTCAATTCTACATAAAATTTAGATTAAGAAGTTATAGAGGTGTGACTAGTCTAAAGTCGACTGTTCTTAAGATATCGCCACTTGAATTTGAAGGTTTGTTTAATCGCAATCTGGGCCCATAAAATGCGCCTTTTCTCAACTATTTTGCAAATAACACCTTATATATTTTTTAATATTTCAATTCTCTGTGAAATTTAGCCCACAAAGTAATTGAAGTGTGACAAGTCTAAAGTCAAGTGTTCTTTAGATATCGCCACTTCAACTTGAAGTTTTGTTTAGTTGCAACCCGTATATGTAATTTTTCTCAACTATTTTGCAAATAACATCCCGTATATTTTTAGATATTTTGATGCTACATAAAATTTTAATCGAAAAGTAATTGAAGTTCGACTAGTATAAAGTCAACCGTTCTTCAGATAATGCCACCTCAATTTAAAGTTTCGTTAATTTGAGATCTGTACTCATAAAATGAGATTTTTCTCAAGTATTTTGCAAATAACACCCTATATATTTTTAGGTATTTCAATTCTATATAAAATTTAGACCAAAAAGTAATTGAAGTCTGATAAGTCTAAAGTCAACTGTTTTTCAGATATCAACACCTCAATTTGAAGTTTCGCTTAATTGCAACCTGTACTTACAAAATGAAATTTTTCTCAACTATTTTGCGAATAACACCCTGTATATTTTTAGATATTTCAATTCTACATGCAATTTAGATTAAGGAGTTATAGAGGTGTGACTAGTATAAAGTCAACTGTTCTTAAGATATCGTCAATTCAATTTGAAGTTTTATTTAATCGCAACCTGGGCCCATAAAATGCGATTTTGCTCAATATTTTGCAAATAAGACCCTATATATTTTTAGATATTTCAATTCCATATGAAATTTAGAAAAATAAGTTATTGAGGTGTAAAAAGTCTAAAGTCGACTGTTCTTCAGAAATTGACACTTCAACTTGTAGTTTTGTTTAATTGCAACCTGTATCCAGAAAAAGTTTTTTTGCTCCATTTGGCGAATAACCCCCTGTATATTTTTAGATATTTCAATTCTACATAAAATTTAGATCGAAAAGTAATTGAAATGCGACAAGTATAAAGTCAACCAGCTATCAGATATCGCCACCTCAAGTTTAGGTTTCTGTTTTTACTTCATAAAAAGTTAATGTGTGAGATTTCGAGTTTTTTATTATTTTTGTTTGCAAAAGAAAAACAAGTGATCCTTATGAAGACCGAGTAAAGTGCAATAGCGTCTTTTGAATAAATAAAAGAGGCCCAATCCCTCATAGTTTATTGTAAAAACTTCACTGTGATGTGATATATTGAATATATAAGAAATGCCGACGTTAAAACTAAAAACTAGCCCTCCTAAGCACTTTGAGTTAGTGCTACTTTTGCAGTTTTTTCACTTTTGTTTCGAAAAAAGATTTACGATTTTTTCCTTTTTTATTTATGATCAAGATTCGAGCAGTTAAAAAAATAATAAAGTTATCATTTTGAATAATTTTTTCAAAACTCGAAGAAAACGAAAAAGTGCAGTAGGTACAGATTAGTAGACAAAGTTTCATCCAATTTCACCAACGAATTTGCAACCTCAACTTTAATTTTGTGTTTATTCGATAAGCTTTTCCTATTAACGTAATAGAAAATCACATGCTTTGCGCTCAGTTAGTAAAACCGTAATTGTTCGCATCTGGCGTTCTTTTGTCTTTTCTTCTTTTTTTAGCCGTTATATTAAATTTGCTCTGTGCTCTTAATGTAATATCTTTTGTAACCGTCGATTGAAGTTGCGGAAGTTTAGGTCAATATCAAATTCATACTGTGGAAAATTTATCTATTTTTCGCACAAGTTGAAAATCCCCAGTAACTGAGAAAGGATAATCCTTTGAAAAGTTTGCATGACAAGTCTCATATAATGCTAGTCCCCTTAATGCATTAGATTGGTCGTTCGAATGGCTCTATTCAATTACTCATTGAATTGAGAAATGCCTTTATTATTACATTTGGGTTGGTTGAAACGATATTTGACAGTTGATGAACTTTTCTATTTCAAATCCACTTATATAAGTTTTATGTACCTTACAATATATTTTATTTGGACGAAAATAATATTGGACTTTAGCTGTTGATGCCGTGTACGGTATTATCTTTATTTTGAATTTATCTCTTTGATATTTTTATACATTTTTTTGGACGCAAATGTTCAATTAGGCCCACACAATCGATTCCGACTATTTTTGTAGATTTTTTCACCTTTAGACTTACTGTTCAACTCATTGACCAACTTGGTCGTATACTGGCTCGACTATTGGGACAAATTGTGGCTTCTTCCTATTTGTGGCTTTACTACGACTTTTTCGAAAAAATGTAAAGAGAGACAAATTAAAGATAATAAAATTTGGCATAAGTTTGCCCTGGAAGCTTTTTTTAAATAGTAGGAATATTATGAAGTTACGAGCGCACTCGAAATCCTTTTGTGTGGAGAAATCGCAAAAATTTGTATTTTATTGCATCATTGTGATGCTCGCTGTAATTTTTTGCTTCTCAAGAACATTAAAAGCACGAACATTTATATTCCCTTTTACGACACTAAAAATTAATTTTCGTGCCGCTTAAATATTTTTGTAAAAGTTTAAAAGCTAACAGAAACGAAATACAAAAGCGTGGTAACTTGAAAGCCACTTGACCTATAAAATTTGTGTTTCGCCACGAAAATTTAGTTTTTTCAATACGCAAAAGGGTACGTTTTCAATCATTCAAAGTGCAACTTTGCATGTCTCGTTTAGAGGTTCCCAAAAAACTATTAATTGATTGAAGAAAAAAATTGGCTAATTTAAATTATGTATTGGGAGTTTTGTTCGGAAAGGGTCGAAAGAAAAGAAAGGGGTTGGTTTTTTTCCGACGAAAGATAGAATGTTACCGGGTTATAGCCACTAATCTATTTTGAATATCTGCAAAATTGATTTCGAATTACAATTCATCAGGTTTTTTTGCTGTTTTCATGGTAAATACACCGCCGCTTTTAAAAAAAGCTCAATTTTTAAAATTGGCGTGGAATAAACCACTAAAAGCTCTTTTAGAAAAAGTAATTGAAAATAATTTAAACGAAGTTTCTTTACTTTTAGAAAAAAGTGTTAATTGACGAGGTTTTTTTTTAAATGTTGGTTTTTGAACCAAATAAAAGTGAGAACAATTAAATCAAAAAAAAAATTTTTTCTGCAACGGTCGCAAAATTGTATAGTGTACGCAAAAAGAATTTTAAAATAAACACTTTTTGTTAAGCACTTGTTGAAAATACAGTGTATGCGATATATATAAATGAAATAAAAGCAAATGCAAGGCACATCCCTTTTTATTTATATAGGACTTCAAACTCAACACACACACAAAAAATTTCCAAATCAACACTTTCTAGAATTTAAATTGTTATAATTAAAAAAATAAACTTCAACAACTCGCAAAAAATTAATTATTTAAATTAACAACAAAAGAGGAGAGGATAACCACTCGAGGACACTTTTCCCCCGACTTCATCATCAACGGAGTAAGATACTTCAAAATAATCAAATTTGCGAGCTTGACGTTAATTAAAATTTGTTGTTTGAAATTATTACCCAGAAACAAAAAAACAAAAGTAAAATAAATTTTAGTTAGAAGAACGGACGAGGCGAAAAAGATTTTCGTAATTTCGACTCGGGCAGTCTAGTTCGGGAGGCAGAGCACACTTTTACCAACTAAAACATAAAGTAAAAAAATTTTGGACTATGCACGATGAAAGGGCGTTGCAGATTAATAATAAAATCGACCGTCTGCCGTTAAGTTGGGGAGGCTCGAGAAGGGTGGAGTCTCCCTTTTTTTGTTTTTTCGCTTATAACTTACTTAAAAACTAAGCACTTTATGCGAAAAGTTCTTCTACACGAAAATAAAGTGCATTCAATTTTCTACAAATGATAGTTCTTAAGTTTTTTTTCTCAGGTGAACGATTTAGGCGCTGGCGCGCGTTAAAGTTGAACAAACCTACAAATTGTCTAAAAATTTTCTTTCAAAATCGGCTAAAAAACTTAATTTCGCTGATAACTTGAAAACTACGCATTTTATAAGAAAAGTGCTTCTATATGAAAATAGACTACATTAAATTTCCTACTAATTACATCTCTTAGATTTTTCTCCTCATACGAACGGTTTAGGTGCTAGAGCGGGTTAAAGTTGAAGAAAACTTCTAAAATCGGCTAAAACCTCATTTTCGCTTATAGCTTGAAAACTACGCACTTTATGAAAAAAATGTTTCTATACCAAAATAAAGCTCATTAAAATTTATACAAATGATTTCTCTTAAGTATTTTTCTGCGGTGCACGATTTAGGCGCCAGCGTGCGTTAAAGTTGAGCAAACCTACAAAAAACAAATTATGTCTGAAATGATTCTTCTAAAATCGGCTAAAAAACTTAGTTTCGCTGATAACTTGAAAACTACGCATTTTATGAAAAAAGTGCTTCTATATGAAAATAAACTACATTAAATTTCCTACTAATGACACCTCTTAGATTTTTCTCTTCATACAAACGGTTTAGGTGCTAGAGCCGGTTAAAGTTTAAAAAACTTCTAAAATCGGTTAAAAAATGCTTTTCGCTTAGTATAACTCGAAAACTGCGCACTTTATGAGAAAAGTAGTTCTATATGAAAATAAAGTACATTAAATTTTCTACAAATGATATCTCTTAAGTTGTTTTCCTCAGGTAAACGATTTATACGCTAGCATGCGTTAAAGTTAAAAAACATACAAATTACAAAGTATGTCTAAACATTTTTTTTCTCTGCCACCTCAACAACTGTTTGTTTGAGAAAAAAATTTCAAATACATAATTTGTTGGAAATTGAATATACTTTATTTTTGTATGAGAAGACTTACCTCTATAAGTGCGTAGTTTTCGAGTTATGAGCGATAAAACAATTTGTTGGTTAATTTTGGAAGTTTTTTTAACTTTAACGCGCGCTTGCGCCTATATCGTTCACCTGAAGAAAAAAAATGAAAAAGAAATGAGATATAATTGGTAGAAAATTTAATCTACTTTATTTTTTAATAGAATAACTTTTTTCATAAAGTGCGTAGTTTTGAAGTTATAAGCCAAAAAACAAAAAAAGGCCAAAATCCAACCTTTTCGAGCATTTCCGTGTATTATCGTCTCTCGCTCGCTCTGCGAAATCAATCCATCAAACTTCAAAGGGGTTTACTACCACAAAAGCGGCACTTAAAATGGTCAACTTTTGGTATAAAAATGTTTCATTTAGTTTACCCCCAAAAACTACCCTTCATGCTTCAACGCGCTGCGCTATAGCACCTAAACTGAGCGTTTGAGGAAAAAAGGTAAGACAAATAATTTGTAGAAAATTGGGTGTAACTCATTTTTGTATAGAAACGCTTTCCTCCAAAAGTGCGTAGTTTTCGAGTTATGAGCGATAAAACAATTTGTTGGTTGATTTTGGAAGGTTTTTTAACTTTGACGCGCGTGCGCGCCTAAATCGTTCACCTGACGAAAAAAATGTAAGAGATATAATTGGTAGAAAATTTATTCTACTTTATTTTTTAATAGAATAACTTTTTTCATAAACTGCGTAGTTTTGAAGTTATAAGCCAAAAAACAAGAAAGGGCCAAAATCCAACCTTCTCGAGCACTTCCGTGTATTATCGTCTCTCGCTCGCTCTGCAAAATCAATCCAACAAACTTTAAAGAGGTTTTTCCACCTCAAAGGCGGCATTTAAAATGACCAACTTTTGGTATAAAAATGTTTCATTTAGTTTACCCCCAAAAACCACCCTTCATACTTTAGGTGCTATAGGACCTAAACTGAGCGTTTGAAGAAAAAAATTTAAGACAAATAATTTGTAGAAAATTGAATGTTACTCATTTTTGTATAGAAACGCTTTTCTCCAAAAGTGCGTAGTTTTCGAGTTATGAGCAATTTACCTATTTTGGAAGTTTTTTTAACTTTAACGCGCGCCAGCGCCTGAATCGTTTACCTAAGGAAAAAAACTTAAGGTATCTTATTTGTAGAAAATTTAATGCACTTTCCTTTTTAATAAAAACACTTTTCTCGTAAAGTGCTTAGTTTTCCAGTTATAAGTGAAAAACCGAAAAAAGAGCCAAAATTCACCAATGGACAAGAAATGTTTATTTTAGAAATTCCGAGTTTTTAAACATTTTTCTCGTACGAGGCAAACCGTAGAAGGTATGGTGTATAGTTTAAGTCCGTTAAAAATTTTTCCAGCACTCAAGCGCATTTTCTCAAAGTCGCTCTGTTCTAATACTATGTCCCAATGTCTCGATGTCTCGATGCGCCCGTTAAGCAAACACGCGCGTATAAAAAGTGAGTTAATTCAAAAATTAATTGAATTTAAGTAAATTATAATTATAAACAATATTTAGTTTAAACTCTTGCGGAATAAGTCGGAAATAAAACTGAGAGTTGGGAAAGTTTTCAAGTTTATAATTGGATAATTCGTTAAGTAGATTGACAAACAAGTTAAAGCGAAACGACTTTTATATATTTAAGAAAAATTATGCAGAAACTTTTTTTTCTCGTAAAGATGGTTTCAATTTGTAAATTTAAAACTTGCGCGTAAATACTTCTCATATTTTTTTTATTTCATTTTTCTTCTAATTCAAACTTGTCCAAGACAATCCTTCAGGTGTTGCTTATGAGTTATTTATTACTTTGCCAACTGACAATGTCTGCAGAACTTACAACTTACAAGTATTTTTTCCTAATTTATATAAACTTCAAAAGTCTTCAAGTGCACGTCTTGTATTTTACTCTTGTATTCTTTTTCAGTAATACAGTTTGAGAATTTATATAAAAAGAATCAAGTCATTCGGATATACCGGATACGAGTAAAATCAAAAGACGAAATAAATTCAATACGTAAAAATCATCTCGAGAAAATAACTTCCAATTTGTGTTTCCATAAAGACGGCAACTTTTTGATTCAGTATGTAATTTTTCTTGAGTGTATCCGTTGCGAATTTTCGAAAGGAAAGTAATCGAGTTGTTGCTTATTAAAAATTTCAAAAGCATTTGCCGTATACGGCGCCGTATTCCGGAAGGCACTTACAACGGTACTGATATTCACCTCAAACGTTGTTTTTACAAAAGAAGAAAATTCCGTTTCCCACGAGAATATCTTACCGCTGCCACCAAAATTTTATTGTAATAATATAATACTCATTAAACTGCACTTAAGGAAGACCCAGTGCTTGACACCCAAAGCACATTCATCGTATCATCATTCATCACTACAAGCCACAAGCGTTAACCAGTCAGTAGAGCTCCAAAACACCCTTCTATGATGCAGTAAATGGGGTAGAAGCTTTTATTTTTTTTAATTGTTTATATGGGTGTAAACATGTAAAAAACAAAAATGCTAACACCGGCGACCTCGGGACACTTTTTGGCAGCCAAAAAACCCCAAAATTTTAGGACTTGATTCGTCTTTTCGCCTATAACTCCTAAATGGAGCATCTTCACGAAAAAGTATTTCTATAACAAATTAAAGAGCATTAAACTCTGCGTCGAATGAGTACCAACACTTAACAATTTGGTCAAGCGGTATGGTCGCCGACCGCGCTCAAAAAACGACGATTTTTCCCAACTTTTTCAAAAACTGACATATTGCATTATATATGAGTCTGCTGTTTAGAAATTAGTACTTTAACAGAAAAACTTATTAAATAAAAGTTGTAGAGCATCTAATTCTGCTTCAGTTTCGAAAAAAACTTTTTTTTTAATTCTTCATAAACTTTGTACCACTTTTTTTCTAAAAAACCTTTAACTACGTCCTTATTCTATCAGATGTGATATGGGAAATCTTTATCGTGGCTCTAAGTTGTGAATACGAAGCTCTTGAAGTTGAATAGCGCGCTTACTGAGTGTCACAATTTCGAACTATCTGTTTTTTAAATTTTTTTGCAATATGTCAAGACGAGACCTAACACCATTTTTACTTTCATAAATCTTTCATTACATTCTTTATTCAACTTCATACAGTGCCACATTATTTATCAGTCGGTAAGTTTAGTGGCTGACTTCTTTATAAGACTTACGCGTCTTACTCCGGAGTTTATCCATAACCAGAATTTGACCCTTCTCCGCGCTATATCTCGAAAAGGGTTAAACTTGTGAAAAAAATGTGTATAACCAATCTTGTAGCTAATAATCTTTTCTATAATTTTTATAATAACCTTCATCAACGTACGATCTCCAGAAGGCGAGTCATTTGCTAAAAACAATTTTTGTAGCCTTTGACCTTGAATATCTCAAATTGCTCCGCCAAAATTTTTCTGATTTTGTGATATACTTATTTGAAACATCTTAATGTACTTGTAGACCAATATACAGTCTCGTAGGAATTATTCTGACCAAAAATCCTTATTCGACTGGACTATTTTCTTACTATACCAACTGCCGGACATCAGAATATTGCCAATTTGGGAGAGGTATGCTTGACCGAATTTAAAAATTTTAATACACATGAACGCAGAATTAGATGCTCTACAACTTTTATTTAATGAGTTTTTCTGTTAAAGTACTAATTTCTAAACAGCAGACTCATATATAACGCGATATGTCAGTTTTTGAAAAAGTTGGGAAAAATCGTCGTTTTTTGACCGCGGTCGGCGACCATACCGCTTGACCAAATTATTAAGTGTTGGTACTCATTCGACGCAGAGTTTAATGCTCTTTAATTTGTTATAGAAATACTTTTTCGTGAAGATGCTCCATTTAGGAGTTATAGGCGAAAAGACAAAGCAAGTCCTAAAATTTTGGGGTTTCTTGGCTGCCAAAAAGTCTCCCGAGGTCGCCGGTGTTAGCATTTTTGTTTTTTACATGTTTACACCCATATAAACAATTTAAAAAAATAAAAGCTTCTACCCCACTTATTGCATCATAGAAACCCTCTACTGACTGGCCTATTGACCTTTTAAACGAATTCAAAATCACATATTGGAGGGAAAAACAGTGGAAAGCGCCGTTTAAAAATTATTAAATTTATTGAAATCAAGAGACGAAAATGCTGGAATATTTTCATCCGAAAAGGTTAAATACTAAAGAGCTACGCGCCCGTGTCTTTAATAAATTTCAAGCTTTCACGTTTTCGCGATTCGTTCCAAGTGCCGCGGATACATTGCAGATAGGCGGGAGAGGAAAAGGTGGTGGTGGTGGAAGATGCATTATAACCAGGAATTACAGATTTCAAGAACCCATTGTTGGAAGAAAAATTGAATATTGATTTGAAAAACGTACTACTTTAAATGTACGTAATTTAAACGTCAATTTTCTACTTCTATTTTTGCTATTTCTCAAAAGAAACAAGTAGAGACTAGCAATTTGGCGAAATTTATTGAAATAATGATAACGTGTTGCATTACTGAAATGCACCTGGAAACAATTTTACTGCAAAGGAAATGGCAATTTTTTTAAACTTGTGGAAATTCGTAAATTTATTATTTATCTAACCCTACACGTAGCAGCAAAGTGTAGCATTGCGGGATAACATTTTTACCCCTCTTAAATATATAATTAATTTCAAAATAATCTCCAATCAAACATTGTTTGCATGTTCCTTGTGTAATCAGAGACTTAACAAGATAAACTTAAGACACGTAAGACACGTACCCTACACCTCTTCTGCGTGTGTGCGCTGAGAGCGTATGTGTGTACCGAAATTAAATTATAAAACTTCCCGAACGTGTTCAACAAGAAAATTTATTAATTAGCAGCTAATAAGGTAGATATTTTAAGTACAAGTTAGTTTAATGCACTAATTGTATTATGCATTAACAAGCTTCACGTGTCGAAACTCTTGTAATTTACACCAGGTTACGTTTAATTGCATTCGAAATTTCAACTGCACCGTACTCACAGATCTGTTTATTGAATTATCCTACATGCAGAACATCTCAAACTAATTTTTAGTACAACAGAATGTATTTGTGTAATATAGGGTATGACAATATTAAATTACCGGTCGAAATGAGAGGGATCCGTTAAATATAAAGGGTTCGTTTGGACTAATTGAAGTTCTGTACGAATACGAGAAAATGACTCGAATGAAACTTACTTGACTCAAAGTGAGCTATACTTTGCAAATAACGCCCTGTATATCTTTTTATATTTTAATAGTTTCCACATAAAATTTAGATCAAGAAGTAATTAAAGTTGGACAAGTCTAAAGTCAACTGTTCTTCAGATATAGCCACCTAGGCCTGCAACCTGTACTTATAAAACGCGATTTTTTAAAATATTTCGCATGTAACGCCCTGTATATTTTAAGATATTTCAAAACTAGATAAAATTTAGATCAAAAAGTGATTGGGGTTTGATACGTCTAAAGTCAACTGTTCTTCAGATATCGCCACTTCAACTAGAAGTTTCGTGTAATTGCAACCTGTATCCATAAAATGCGATTTTTCTCCAATATTTTGCGAATAACACCCTGTATGTTTTTACATATTAAAATTCTACATGGAATTTAGATCAAGAAGTGATGGAGGTGTGATAGGTCTAAAGTCAACTGTTCTTCAGATATCGCCACTTCAACTAGAAGTTTCGTGTAATTGCAACCTGTATGCATAAAATGCGATTTTTCTCCAATATTTTGCGAATAACACCCTGTATGTTTTTACATATTAAAATTCTACATGGAATTTAGATGAAGAAGTGATGGAGGTGTGATAGGTCTAAGGTTAACTGTTCTTCAGATATCGCCACTTCAAGTTGAAGTTTCGTTTTAATGCAACCTGTATCCATAAAATGTGAGATTTCTCCAATATTTTGTAAATAACACCCTGTATATTTTTAGGCATTTCAATTCTACATAAAATTTAGATCAAGAAGTAATTGAGGTATGATAGCTCTTAAGTCGACTGTTCTTAAGATATCGTCACCTCAATTTGAAGTTTCGCTTAATTGCAACTTGTATCCATAAAATGCAAGATTTCTCCAATATTTTGCAAATAACACCCTGTATATTTCTAGATATTTCAATTCTACATAAAATTTAGATTAAGAAGTTACAGGGGTGTGACTAGTATAAAGTCAACTGTTCTTCAGATATCACCACTTCAATGTGAAGTTTTGCTTAATTGTAACCTGGGTCCATAAATTGCGATTTTGCTCAAATATTTTGCAAATAACACCATGTCTATTTTTAGATATTTCAATTCTACATAAAATTTAGATTAAGAGGTTATAGAGGTGTGACTAGTCTAAAGTCGACTGTTCTTAAGATATCGGCACTTCAATTTGAAGGTTTGTTTAATCGCAATCTGGGCCCATAAACTGCGACTTTTCTCAAATATTTTGCAAATAGCACCCTGTATATTTTTAGATATTTCAACGCTACATGAAATTTAGATCGGAAAGTAATTGAAGTGCGACAAGTCTAAAGTCAAGTGTTCTTTAGATATCGCCACTTCAACTTGAAGTTTTGTTTAATTGCAACCCGTACCCGTAAAATACAATTTTTCTCAACTATTTTGCAAATAACACCTCGTATATTTTTAGACATTTCAATTCTTAATGAAATTTAGATAAAGAAGTTATTGAGGTTTGATAAGCCTAAAGTCAACTGTTCTTTAGATATCGTCACCTCAATTTGAAGTTTCGTTTAATTGCAACTTGTATCCATAAAATGCAAGATTTCTCCAATATTTTGCAAATAACACCTTGTATATTTTTAGACATTTCAATTCTACATGAAATTTCGATCAAAAAGTAATTGAGGTTTGATAAGTCTCAAGTCAACTGTTCTTCAGATATCGTTACCTCAATTTGAAGTTTCGTTTAATTGCAACCTGAATACATAAAATGCAATTTTTCTCAACCATTTTGCACATAATACCCTGTATATTTTTATGAATTCCATTTCCAAATAAAATTTATATCAAGAAGTAGTTGAGGTGTGACAAGTCTAAAGTCAGCCGTTCTTCAGATATCGCCACTTCAACTTGAAGTTTTCTTTAATTGCAACCAGTATCCATAAAATGGGAGTTTTCTTAAATAATTTTCAAATAACACCCTGTATATTTTTACATATTTCAATTGTATATGAAATTTAGATCAAGTAGTAATTGAGGTGTGATATCTCTAAAGTCAACTGTTCTTCAGATATCGCTACTTCAATTTGAAGTTTCGTGTAATTGCAACCTGCATACATAAAATGTGAGTTTTCTCAAATATTTTACAAATCACACCCTGTATATTTTTAGATATTTCAATTCTACATGAAATTTAGATAAAGAAGTTATTGATGTTTGATAAGTCTCAAGTCAACTGTTCTTCAGATATCGTCACCTCAATTTTAAGCTATGTTTAATTTTTTTTGAATTTTATGCAAATGACACCCTGTATATTTTTCCATACTCCTATTCCTCATGAAATTTAGATTTAAATTACTCTTCTAGAAATGGGCTATTTTGTGATATATGTTTATATACACAGGGTGTATGGTAAAAGCGCTACATACCTCACTTTAGTGTTTTAAATAGGTCCTCCTATTCTTTATGGCCTTTGATTTTAAAGCAATTGGAGAATGTAGATATCAAGACATCCTATTTATTAATATATTTTTAGATTCTTTATCTTTCTTCTTTAATCTGCATTCAAAAATAATCGCTTTTAATCTTTAATAATAATAAAAGTTAATAAAAATTGTCCGTTAAATTCAATTACGTTTCTCGACGCATTTCCTCCTAAATGAGGAAAAAAGTTTTTGCGTTAAAGGCGCGTGTAATTCCTTTCATTCATAACTAAAAAGCAAATACACACCAATGATTTAATATAATGAAACAGTTGGTATTAGTTTAAGAAAAAAAATGTAAATTGCAGAATAATAAGTCACTTTATATGCAAAAGCATCAGGGGAAAAGCTTCAAATCCGTCATCTTATACGTGTGATGGAAAATCAGTTATTTCGAGAATAACGATGATAGAAGATGAAGTAAGTAGTGGTGGTAAGTATTCTTAATTTCATTATGTAGTCGAAAGTAATTAATTTTTTGGGGTTTAACGTTTTAAATTTGTAATAAAACTTTGAAACCTGCACAAAACAACAAAATATTAATTAAAAAGGGAAGTTGTAGTAGGTTCAGAGGTACCAAAGCATTCAAATTTAATGAAACGTTTCCATCAGTTAACTATATTGTTCTAAAAAAAAAACAACAGGCCGCAAATTCAATTAAATTTTTTTTTTACAAAAATACCAAATCCCAATTGAATAATGAATTTTTATGGAACAAATTTTTGCCTTAAGAGATTAAAGGGGATTAGTTAATAATAATGAGAAATCAATATTAAATGGGGAGGACAAATGAAAAGAAAATTCGAAAGAGATGTAAGATGGAATAATATTTAGGATTTAGCCCCTGGGTTATGAGAAAAAAATTTGAAAGTTTAAAAAAGTGGTTTCAGTTTTATCCAAGGAGCTCATTGAAACTGTCAAGGAGCAACAGTTAGTGCAAAATTGTACCGTAAGATAGTGATAACTCCGTCGGTTGGTAGAAGGAATTTTAATTATTGGAAGGGCGCCCTTTAAGTTAAATTAACGCCCCAGTTTAGGCCTACGGCGTCTTCGTGGGAAACTGTACGCACTCAAATTTGCTTTCTGAAGGTATACTAGGAGGAACCTCGCTAAAAAACCGCACTACAGGCAGTCCTCGACTTTTGGACATTCAATTAGTACGCGCAGTCTACGAGAAATTATCCCCGTTGGAGAAATCTCGCGACGTGCGTCATTCCACGACGCTGCCTCTACATCATCTAAAATTATTTCTAAAGATGCAAAAAAAATTATTTATAGCAGCCGGGTACGGTAGGAAATTTTTGAGAACTTTCAAGCGAGTTGGTGGCGATCGCAAAGTTCGCGCGTCGAGCGCGCATTTGGACGCCTCTCGCGCCTAAACTGTTCATATTAGGCTAAGACCGCCTTGGAGTTTTTTGTAGCAAATTTTCCGCTCTACAAAAAAGGTTAGGTGGAGTTTGGCTCTTTTTGGCTTACTTTTCCGTGCGCGAGCAGTTTAAGTCAAGTTATCTGCGCTTTGGACGCTAGTGCCCACGGCAGTTTTGTAGAAGAATAAATATTGACGTACTCATATACCAATCGACTAAATTAATTTATTTTATTCATCGAACTGACCGTTTTATAGCGTTCATGGTGAAGTGGATAATAGCTTTAGTAGTGAATTTTTCATGACAAGCATCGCGTTAAATACTAAATTTAAACGGGCGATAAATAAATAAGTTGCTTGTGCATGGATAATTTAATAAAATAATAATTAGTTCTAGTATTGAATAAATTAAACAGAAGTATTTGGAAAACAATTAATTAAGCAGACAATGTGGTCATTTTATACGCCCTTTATTAAAGTGTAAATTTGTAACATAAAAAGCATAAATTGGGTCGATGGGGCGAATATGGATATTTTACGAATTATCGAAACAAATAAATTACACGAGTTGGTGAAAAACGAATAATAATAATAATATAACAAACGATTTTGAGTTCGAAAAATCGCTAAATGTGCGTAAAACGTCCAATAGTGGAGTAGTAAAATATTCGCAATGAAAGTAAATGAGGTCCGAAAAAATTTCCTTTTTGTCTCTCCCCACACAAAAAGTCTCGATGGCTAAAACTCAATAGGAAAAGTTGCCATAGTTTTGCTGACTACTTTTTTTTTGTGTTTATATCCGGCGCAAAAGTGAGATTTACGACAAAATGCGTCAAGAAATAAATCACAACTCAAAGAAAACAAAATCTCAATGTCAATTTGTACAAAAGATGAAGCTTATTCAGTGTATATACAACGGTCAGTATATAACTAACTACAAGCCGAAAACCCAAGAGAACGAAAGGGGGATTCGCGAAAATTTGACGTCTCGAAACGAGTTCGTTATTGCTGGGAAAAGCACACAAAAGTAATTTAATGTAAAACGCGCGCGCTCTTGTTGTTGGCAACCTGCGAATGTTTGAACTTTGGCGAAAAATTGTGTTAATGTAAGCAAAAAGCTGTCGGATACAATTAACAGGCATATACCAATATTAATGGTTGTTTTGGGACGCTACTAATGACCTACATTTAAGCGACAAATTCAAACAAGTACATAAAAAATTAATAACATTTACAACTCTGGTGACAACTCCTCACCTAATAAAATATCGAATAATTTCGGTAAAAGTAAAATTTATACTCGTCCTATTATTGTATACGAACGCCAAATTTATATTCCGAAAAGATAGCAGACAAAAACTAACGCAAACAATGCGAAATAAACAATTGAATTTAATTAACCATCAAAATTGTAATTTTCCGTATTGTAGCAATAAATTTTTTTTCGAAAACCACCAAAATGCGGTGGAAATAACGTTTGTAAACGTAAATCAACAAATAACTTAAATTGGAACTAATTCTTTATAGTTATCAAAAATAGTACCTAACAATAGTATGCTCAGAAGCGCTCCCCCATTTCAAAAATGTAACATTATACGGGAGCGTTTCTACTTGAAATAGGAAGCTAATGCCATTTCCGGTTGAATCGGAAGCCAAAATACTAAATATTTGGTATTGCTGGCTTGCTAATTTTACAATCTTGCAAACCACTTAAAATATACAGGGTGTTGTGTATAAAATAAAAAAACTAACCCCATTTCCGGTTAAACCGGAAGTTGAAATATAACATGTTTAATATGATTGGACAGCTAATTTTACGGTATTTTAAAAAACCATAAAACAAACAGGGTGTTTTCAAAAACTTATTTTTCTTGGCTAATGTCCGGTTTAACCGGAAGTGTTATTTAAACCAAAATTGTAAAAAATAATAGACAATTTGGTAATAAATTAATATACCAACTTGCAATTACAAATTTTAATTACAAAAGAAATTATGAATTTTAGAAATTTTGGTCTTTGAAAAATCATAGATCCGGACCTGCTCATAGCAAATGAACCAAACAACGGTGTTTAATTACGAACTTCGATATCTACAACATATCCAAAAATGGCCAAAACAGCCGAAGCCGATTTTGAGAAAATCCGTTTTAAAAGTTTAGTCAACTTTGGTTCTTTAAAAGTAGTCAATTTTGAAATTATTTTAAAAATCGACTCTAACAGAACTTAAGCCCTATATTTTGCCTATATATTCCTATTTTTAGATTTTTGTAATAATAATTATTTCCAAAGTTATAATTCAATAACTAGAAAATGAGTCAAGCGATATACTGGCCGCCATTTTGAATTTAAAAATTTGAAAAAATATTTTTTTAATCAGGGCCGATGTGTACTAACTTATAGCTGAGTATCAATACAGTGAGCCCAAAATGAGGCCCAAATAACCCCCTTATTTTGGACCACCCTGTATTGGTTTTGTTTAAAAGCTTAAGTTGACGCTAAAATTTTTGTAAGTGTAAAAATTGTAAAAATTTTGGTGCGATTCTAGTCCTTATACACTCCGTGTAAGTGACACTATAACCGTTCGTATTGGCAAGCATAAATTGAACTAGTGACATCGATGCCACAAGCTTGGCATGTTAGAGATGCGGTGAAGAATTGAACGAATATTCCCATGCCTACGGAGAAAGATGACACAATAATTTTAAAATAGCTTTATTGCATAATCCAAGCCCAAGAAAGCCAACTTGCGCGACACCATACACAACCTTAATAACGTTATAAACGGCGATTAGTTTAATGGCGGCAAATTAAAAAAAATCGAATATTTACTCGTATAGCGAAGAAAAGTCAATAAACGTGGTGACACCTTGGTGTAAGATGCCACAGTGCAGCTTTATGTTTGTACAAGATGCCACAGCTTGTGCGCTACAAACACACGCCCAGACAGACCTTTTCTAAGAGTTCTATTTTTTTGGAATTTTGGATTCAGGGGCACCCGAAAGTCGACAAAAAAATAAAACTAAATTTTTTTATTTCGATCACAATACTTTTTCAAAGTACGAATCAACGAAAAAGTAATCGTAAGAAAAATATTTTTTTTTAATTTAATTTCTGGACGTTGCAAATCCCCCCGAATAAACAAAATGCCTGGGTGTGTGTTTGCGGCGCATAAACTGTGGCATCTTGTGCGAACATAAAGCTGCACTGTGGCATCTTACACCAGGATGTCACAATGTTTATTGACTTTTCTTCGCTATTCGAGTACTACGTGGTACTACATATTTGATTTTTTTAATTTACCGCCATTTAGGGACCACCCCAACGACATACAATGAACCAATCGCCGTTGTGGTTGTAACTGGATGTATGCAACGTCTTAAAACAAAAATTAGTAAAGCGATTTTGTTGAAATTTTGTTTTGGCCACTTTAACAAATCTTTGTCGACAAAATGAGCATTTAAACGACATCTATACAGGGTGGCCTAAAATAAGGAGGTTATTTTGGCTGCATTTCGGAAAATCTTCACCTACAGTATTTATACTCGGCTATAAGTTAGTATACATCGGCCCTAATTAAAAAAATATTTTTTTAAATTTTTAAATTCAAAATGGCGGCCAGTATATCGATCGTCCCACTTTCTAGTTTTTTTGTTATAACTTTGAAGATAATATTTTTTATACAAATCTAAAAACGGGAATAAATTATAGGGCTTTAGTTTTGTTAGAGTCGATTTTTGAAATAATTTCAAAATTGACTACTTTTAAAGGACCAAAATTGACTAATATTTTAAAACGGAGTTTCTCAAAATCGGCTTCGGCTGTTTTGTTCATTTTTGGATATGTTGTAGATATCGAAGTTCGTAATTAAACACCGTTGTTTGGTTCATTTGCTATAAGCAGGTCCGGATCTATAATTTTTTGAAGGTCAAAATTTCAAAAATTTATAATTTCTTTTGTAATTAAAATTTGTAATTATTGCGAGTTGGTATATTAATTTATTACATACATTTCTATTATTTTTTACAATTTTAGTTAAAAACACTTCCGGTTAAACCGGAAATTAGCGAAGCAAAAGGAGTACTATTTGAAAAAACCTTGTATGTTACGATTTTTCCAAATATCGTAAGATTAGCTGTCTAATAACCCCAAACATGTTAAATTTTAACTTCCGGTGTAACCGGAAATGAGGTTACTCTTACGAATATTTTGCACTTTGGATTAGTCCGTAACTTGAAAACTACACGAGCTACAACGATTTTACAAAATTTTTAAAGTAAGACCCAAACAAATACGCTTGAGCATTTATTTTTGTTGCCTCAATTCTAAATAACCGAGCGAGTTGGTCGAAAAAGCCCAGAATGGAGAGAAATAATACGTTACTTCCAACTTTCGTTGAAATGTAATTTCTGTAACTAGAGGTACCGATCCATGAAATGAATTATTGCAATCAATTTTCTCGTCCCATCGTTCGTACATTGTGCATGGACGTATTTAGCGTGCTTTCGCATCATGAATATTCCGTAAGACGTAAGACTCCTAAATTATGTATTTCTTTCCAAATGTATAAACGCGAGTCGTCTCGATGGCAAGTCATCTACTCATCTACTCCAAAGGCACTACCGTGTGTATGGTGTTTATTTTAGAAGTCTAATTAATCAAAGCCGACATTCCTTTAAGGTTGCTCGACGTCGACGCCATTCAATATTTAGAAACTTTGTCTCGTTTTGCTTTATCATTTGTATCTTTTGGCAGCTGATCGTCAATTTACGAACTTGCACTGTCGTAGCTGTAGTAGCGACGTCGACGCTTATGCAAATGGTATAAAAGGAGCTCACTGACAGTCGCTAAGACACCTAAATAGTCATTTTTCATGTTTTATGTACTCCGTCGAAAATTTTTTTTTATATTTTTACTAGCGAAAAATCGAGTCGATTTTTCTAAAGCGATTCTATTTCCGTTCTTTTAGGGGGGCGAAATGAAGTTTTTTGTTTAATCGCGTAAGTTGTTTTATGGTTTACCCTATCGATTAAACTCCTTATGTATTATTCCTTTAAATCACATCCCGTTATCACATTAATTTCCTTTCGGTATTCCGTTTCGTGCTCTAATTAACGAAGAAATAATTTATATCTTTCGGCGTTAGTCCACCGAAATTAGTATGCTTATTTGATATATCTTTCGTATAAATTTAACGCAATTTTGATATGCAAAAGGGGAAATGCAAAAATTGCTTATTGCGTTTGACAGTTGTCAGTTTCACGAGTTTTCCATTTGGTGTAGTCACTATCGAATTAACATGGATAAATTTATAGCTTGTTTCGCATGTTGACTAAAAGCTTCATTCGATTCGTTTTCTACAAAATTAAAAGTACGCAATTTTTATTGAACTCTTTCGAGTTTATTTTTACGTAAAACTATGTATGTGACAAACGAAAATTAATTTTTCCATCTCCCACCCTCTTCGTGTCTAACTCAAAAGCCACCCAGTCGCTTCTCTTGTGTCGTTAAAAAGATTATACCCAATACTCGTCGACAGCAAGGATTAATCAACTTTTTGGCTTCGTTGTAACGAGAATGACACATTTCCACTCGATCGGTTAAAAGAAAACTTTAAATTGAGGGTGTTCGGTATAAGTAACAAAATTCGCGAAAGTACTTCACTTTCAAGCCGTTTTTCTTAAGTTTTTGCATTATAACACCCTGTATATTTTTACAGGACTGGACTTCTTATAAAAGTATAGTTCATTTTGATGTAAGGTGGTGTAGGTATAACTCTAATAGTTCTTGAGATATGGTCACTTCAAAACTGCATTATACGCTACGCGAGTAGTACTTCATTGTCAAGGCGTTTTTCTTAGTTTTTTGCTTAGTAACACCCTGTATATTTTTACAAGATTTGACTTCTTATAAAATTATGATTCATTTTTATGTAAGGTGTTGTAGGTATAACTCTAATATTTCTCGAGATATGGTCACTTCAAAACTGCATTAGACACAACGCGAGTAGTACCTCACTTTCGAGGCGTTTTTCTTAGTTTTTTGCTTCGTAACACCCTGTATATTTTTACAGGATCTGACTTCTTATAAAATTACAGTTCACTTTGATGTAGGGTGTTGTAAGTATAACTCGAATCGTTCTCGAGATATGGTCACTTCAAAACTGCATTATACGCTACGCGAGTAGTACTTCACTTTCGAGGCGTTTTTCTTACGTTTTTGCATGATAACATCCTGTATATTTTAACAGGATTTGACTTCTTATAAAATCGTAGTTCATTTTGATGTAAGCTGTTGTAGGTATAACTCAAATCGTTCTCGAGATATGGTCACTTCAAAACTGCATTATACGATACGCGAGTAGTACTTCACTTTCGAGGCGTTTTTCTTACGTTTTTGCATGATAACATCCTGTATATTTTAACAGGATTTGACTTCTTATAAAATCGTAGTTCATTTTGATGTAAGATGTTGTAGGTATAACTTTAATCGTTCTCGAGATATGGTCACTTCAAAACTGCATTAGACACAACGCGAGTAGTACCTCACTTTCGAGACGTTTATCTTAGTTTTTGCTTGGTAACACCCTGTATATTTTTACAGAATCTGACTTCTTATAAACTTACAGTTCACTTTGATGTAGGGTGTTGTAGGTATAACTCGAATCGTTCTAGAGATATTGTCACTTTAAAACTGCATTAGACACAACGCGAGTAGTACCTCACTTTCCAGGCGTTTTTCTTACTATTTTGCTTGGTAACACCCTGTATATTTTTGTCGATTTGATTTCTTATATATCGGTAATATCGATACTTTTTTAAAAATCGATAATTTCGATATATTTTTAATATCGGCCAGCCCTAGACGTCAAGGGCCACCCTGTGGCTTAAAATATTCTAGTTCGAATCAAAGTAAACACTCCTCTTATTTTTTTTCCTATTTTCCTTATTGAATTGCCTCGTTACTTCTCACAGAAAGTCTTCCTTTATTTTCGTTCCACTTATTTTCGTCCACTGCGTAATAAATATATATCGTAGACGCCTAAACCCACTAAAGGTCAACACCTGAGACCCCGATGTTTATCTTAAAAAAGAAATGGGCAAGCTTTTGAGTTAGTAAACGTACACCAGTAAAGAATAGTGACGTACGATTTCACCCCATGTGCCTACATCATCAAAATGTAACTTTACCAAAGGTTTCCTGCTTGTTTCAGCGTCGTTAGGCAAATATATCGTCTTTCAATGTATGTAAATGTTTTGTTTTCAATATTGTGCGCTTTAAGCGACATCTGCTTATACGAATTTTTCTTTTAAAGGCGCACGATATTTTTCCGTTTGAATTATTTTAAACTGCTAGACTTGTCTCTTGTTGTATCAGTTCTACTAACGATCCTCTCTAACATTTCATAAATGACAAATGTTTTTTCGTGAGAGAAGACGTAAAAAGGAATAAGGATATAATTCGTATTGTACAAAAAAATTACACGACGCGAGAATTGTCGTTTCCCTTATATAATTTTTTTTCTTCATTTTTTCGATTTAAATGACTTCTCATACTTTCTCATAACGCTCGGTAAGACATCTGGAGCATCATTCGAGGCATTAATGTTTTGTTGGATATTTTGTTTTAGTTCGTCAATATTTTATGATTTTGTTTGTATGCTACATTTGAGAGTTTGAATTGACTTACATGAATAACAATTTGTGTTTAACAAGTTGGAAAACCTACCAGGCTTTTTATTGGCATTCGAAAAGTTTATTTTTCAACCAAATAAGTCAATTTTCTTGACTGTGCAAGATCTTAAAAATAATATTATTACCTTTTAAGATCCCAATTCCAATAACTATATTTTCCAAAACGGCATCAAATGCATATAAGCATTAATAAAATGGTTTTCCTTCATCTGGACAGAAGGGGAAAAGTTATTTTTAGTAAAACGAGTCGATTCGTTTCGACCATCTTTTCTAACTGCATTTCTGCCCTTATGTATTATTTTTAGAAAAATACCCCCCCGAGGCTTTGTTGTAGCGAATTTAATATTCTACACTTTGGTATATTACAGGTTTTCTCCTAAATCCACTCATTTGCAGTTTAGGACTTAAATACTGTAAAGCGAGTCTATTCGTTTCGACCATCCACAAACTGATCGTTTTAACTCTATTTCTGCCCTTATCTATTATTTGTAGAAAAATACTCCCCAGACCTTTGTTGTAGAGAATTTAATATTCTACACTTTGGTATATTACAAATTTTCTCGTAAATCCACTCATTTGCAGTTTAGGACTTAAATACTGTAAAGCGAGTCTATTCGTTTCGACCATCCACAAACTGAACTTTTTAACTCTATTTCAGTCCTTATCTATTATTTTTAGAAAAATACCCCTCAGAGCTTTATTGTAGAGAATTTAATATTCTACAATTTTGTACATTACAAATTTTCTCCTAAATCCACTCATTTGCAGTTTAGGACTTAAATATTGTAAAGCGAGTCTATTCGTTTCGACCATCCACAAACTGACCTTTTTAACTCTATTTCTGTCCTTATCTATTATTTTTAGAAAAATACCCCTCAGAGCTTTATTGTAGAGAATTTAATTTTCTACACTTTGGTATATTACAAATTTTCTCCTAAATCCACTCATTTGCAGTTTAGGACTTAAATACTGTAAAGCGAGTCTATTCGTTTCGACCATCCACAAACTGAACTTTTTAACTCTATTTCTGTCCTTATCTATTATTTTTAGAAAAATACCCCCCAAAGCTTTATTGTAGAGAATTTAATATTCTACACTTTGGTATATTACAAATTTTCTCCTAAATCCACTCATTTGCAGTTTAGGACTTAAATACTGTAAAGCGAGTCTATTCGTTTCGACCATCCACAAACTGAACTTTTTAACTCTATTTCTGTCCTTATCTATTATTTTTAGAAAAATACCCCCCAGAGCTTTATTGTAGAGAATTTAATATTCTACACTTTGGTATATTACAAGTTTTATCCTAAAACCACTCATTTGCAGTTTAGGACTTAAATACTGTAAAGCGAGTCTATTCGTTTCGACCATCCACAAACTGACCTTTTTAACTCTATTTCTGTCCTTATCTATTATTTTTAGAAAAATACCCCCCAAAGCTTTATTGTAGATAATTTAATATTCTACACTTTGGTATATTACAAATTTTCTCCTAAATCCACTCATTTGCAGTTTAGGACTTAAATACTGTAAAGCGAGTCTATTCGTTTCGACCATCCACAAACTGAACTTTTTAACTCTATTTCTGTCCTTATCTATTATTTTTAGAAAAATACCCCCCAGAGCTTTATTGTAGAGAATTTAATATTCTACACTTTGGTATATTACAAGTTTTATCCTAAAACCACTCATTTGCAGTTTAGGACTTAAATACTGTAAAGCGAGTCTATTCGTTTCGACCATCCACAAACTGACCTTTTTAACTCTATTTCTGTCCTTATCTATTATTTTTAGAAAAATACCCCCCAAAGCTTTATTGTAGATAATTTAATATTCTACACTTTGGTATATTACAAATTTTCTCCTAAATCCACTCATTTGCAGTTTAGGACTTAAATACTGTAAAGCGAGTCTATTCGTTTCGACCATCCACAAACTGAACTTTTTAACTCTATTTCTGTCCTTGTCTATTATTTTTAGAAAAATACCCCCCAAAGCTTTATTGTAGATAATTTAATATTCTACACTTTGGTATATTACAAATTTTCTCCTAAATCCACTCATTTGCAGTTTAGGACTTAAATACTGTAAAGCGAGTCTATTCGTTTCGACCATCCACAAACTGACCTTTTTAACTCTATTTCTGTCCTTATCTATTATTTTTAGAAAAATACCCCCCAGAGCTTTATTGTAGAGAATTTAATATTCTACACTTTGGTATATTACAAGTTTTATCCTAAATCCACTCATTTGCAGTTTAAGACTCAAAAACTGTAAAGCGACTTTCCACTTAAAAGAAATAACTAAGTATTCATTTTTCTAGATTTGGAATTTACTTTCTTTTTTAAAAACAATTTAATAACCAGAATTGGAGAATTGCGGTTTGGAAAATGGAATGACCACATTTTTGGTTTTCGCATGTTACGCAAATCCACCCGTTTTCAACTTATACTTCCCGATAAATAACTTGCTCTATTTAAAGTTTTCCAACAACAAATTTAAAAATTTACTTCCGCGGAATTTACCTACTCTTTTGTATTTTTACTTTTATGCAAACCGATTCGTTTCCATGTTGCATGCAAAATGAAGTTGCAAAAGCAAACAAATTGCGATTTACAACAGCAAGAGAGTACATAATACGTGAAATCTCGTGCAAAATAAACTTTTTAAAAAATGTAGCTTAATATAGACCACCATTCAACGCTTACGCTAATAATTAATTTGTGACCTTAAAAATAAATAAATATTACTATTTTTTTGGGTCACTTTTAAGCTTTGGTTTGTTTATAAACAATGCTCTTCAAAGGCGCCAAAAAAGTTTTGCCAAATAAACACACTTCGAGAGAAAATTCAACGAGGTGTGTTAGTCCAATGGGATTATTTTTGGTTAATGAATAAATTCCCAACGTTAGAAAATTTTACTAAGCCTATTGATTCCTTGATTCGTGGGGGGGGGAGTTTAATAATGCACCACTTTTGCATTTTCTACTTGCTCAAAAAAATGTGAAATAACAACATCAGAAAAGTGTTTCTTTTGGTTACGGAGAACCTTCCAAAAGTGGCCTCTCCCTCACAAGAGCTTTTCCTCTCAAAAAAGTTTCAGAAGCTTCTCGTAAATCGTAAATCTGTCTTACTCTACAATTTTTTTAATCGTAAGCTTTCACAAACTCGTAGCGAGTCTCTTAGTCGAAAAGGACGACGACAAAGGAGCAAATTACTGATCGCCGATCGCTGATCTGCGACGCTGTCATGATCAGAAAACTGAATTGGTTTGACGTATTCGTGGCGATTTAGAAACAATCGTGATTATTAATTACTTGTTGTCGTCGCCTATAAGACAAATAGGAGTAAATAGTTTTAAATTATTAGATAAACACGATTGCAACTTTATAATTAAAATAATTATACTTCAATTATTTTATAATGTAACAAGGCTGGCATTACGAGCCAAATGCAAATTCATCCCTAGTTTGTTGTTATAATGTCGATTGTCGTTTACCTCCACAAAAAATACGTCTTTTCAATTTTTCATAAAGGCAGTGTGGGTAACGATTAAGAAACAGTAGTCAAGTGCGTTTTGGTTAATTCATTTTCAAATATGGATCGAGGTACAGATAAAATTGCCAATTTAGAAACAAATTCGTTTAGTTCTAACGCATTGTTTAATAATTTTGCGATTACTTTTGCATTCGTCGTTTTGACATGGTACCTCAAATACCACTGGAGTAGGAGGAGATTGTATAAAATAGCAGCTTCCAGAAAGGGGACGTGGCTAACTTTGCCTTTTGTTGGAAATGGCTTGCTTTTTATGGGATCAACCGAAAGTGAGTTTTATTTTACTTATTATATTAGTACTACGCCCCACACTACAGTTTTTCGGGTGCCGATAATATGCAGTCGGTACACCGCAACTAGAGCGTTTTAGCGTTATTGCGGTAGATCGGCTGCGTTTTATGGGCACCCGAAAAACTGTAATGTGTATTTCTACATACTTCAACGCGCTCTAGCACCTAAACGGTGTGTTGGACGAAAAAAATCTAGAAGACACAATTTGTAGGAATTCGAATGTACTTTATTTTTGTATAGAAACACTATTCACTGACAGTGTGTAGTTTTAAAGTTATAAGCAATAAACAAAAAAAGTTTTTTTTTTAATTTTATCAAACTTTAACGCACTCTAGCGTCTAAGATCTTCATCTGAGGAGAAAACCTTACGGATATAGTTTGTAGAAAATTTTATCGAGTTTATTTTTAAATAGATGCACTTTTCTCAAAAAGTGTGTAGTTTTGAGGTTATAAGCGAAAAACTGAAAAAAAGCAAAATCCCACCCATATACTAAACTTCAACACGCTCAAGCACTTAAACTGTTCGTTTGGTAAAAATTGTCTATAGACGTTATTTATAGAAAATTGCATTTACGTTAGTTTTGTGGAACAATACTTTTCTCTAAAATGCGTAATTTTCGAGTTATAAGCGAAAAACTAATAAAACAGCTTTTTGGAAGATTTATGAATTTTCGTCAAACTTCAACGTGCCCTAGTGGCAAAACTGTTCGCCGAATGAAAGAATCTTAAGACACATAATTTGTAGAAAATTGGATGTTGTCTCTTTTTGTATAGATATTATTTTCTCAAAAAGTTTGTAGTTTTCGAGTAATAAACAAAAAAGTAAAGAAATGGCTTGCTGGTAAAATTTTACATTTTCAAAAAATTTTAAAGCACCCTAGTAGCTAAACTGTGCGTCAGATGAAAAAACCTTAAGATACATAATTTGTAGAAAATTTCATGTAGTATCCTTTTTGTTTTTCCATAAAGTGTGTAGTTTTCGAGTTGTAAGCGAAAAACTAAAAAACCAGCTTTTTAGACAATTTTTGAATTTTCCTCAAATTTCAACGCGCCCTAGTGGCTAACCTGTTCGTCGGATGAAAAAATTTTAAGATACATAATTTGCAGAAAATTTGATGCCGTCTCCTTTTTTGCAAAAGTTTTGTTCAAAAAGTGCGTAGTTTTATAGTTACAAGCGAAAAACTAAAGGAACAGCTTTTTGGCCAATTTCTGAATTTTCGTCAAACTTCAACGCGCCCTAGTGGCGAAACTGTTCGTCAGATAAAAAAACCTGAAGATACATAATTTGTAGAAAATTTCATGTAGTCTTCTTTTGAACAGAAGTTATTTTCCCAAAAAGTGTGTAGTTTTCGAGTTGTAAACAAAAAACTAAAAAAACAGCTGTTTGGCCAATTTATGAATTTTCGTCAAACTTCAACGCGCCCTAGTGGCGAAACTGTTCGTCAGATGAAAAAACCTGAAGATACATAATTTGTAGAAAATTTCATGTAGTCTTCTTTTGAACAGAAGTTATTTTCCCAAAAAGTGTGTAGTTTTCGAGTTGTAAACAAAAAACTAAAAAAACAGCTGTTTGGCCAATTTATGAATTTTCGTCAAACTTCAACGCGCCCTAGTGGCGAAACTGTTCGCCGAATGAAAGAATCTTAAGACACATAATTTGTAGAAAATTTGATGCCGTCTCCTTTTGTGTAAAAATTATTTTCTTAGAAAGTGCGTAGTTTTCGAGTTATAAGCGAAAAAGTAAAGAAATGGCTTGCTGGCCAAATTTTGAATTTTCGTAAAACTTCAACGCGCCCTAGTGGCTAAACTGTGCGTCGGATGAAAAAATCTTAAGATACATAATTTGTAGAAAATTTCATTTAGTCTCGTTTTGTATAGAAGTTATTTTCCCAAAAAGGTGACAGTTTTTGAGTTATAAGCGAAAAACTGAAAACGCAGGATTTTTCATTTTCCATTGTCGTGATTAAAATTATCTTGAACTTTGCTCTCCGTCAGCTTTTACTACATAATATTATGTTAATCCACTACTAATAACTAATAGGTTTACTATAAATTACTCTAATTTAGAAGTTACTTCCAAGAAGGCATTCAATTATTAAAAACTGCTCGTTTAAATTTAAATTTTTAATATCAATCATTTCTATAATGCGCTATTACATTGCCAATTAAAAAATGACAGCTTCACAATTATTTCAGGATAATAATGTTTTGAAGATAAAAAAGCCAATGATAAAATAAAAATATAATGACGCGTTTCGCCTTAAGGCGTGACTTTTATAACGTTTTTTTTTTAAACGTCATTATAAGTCACATTTATTTGTATAAAAAATTTTTTAACCTTAATTTATTTAATTAAACGCGGGAATTTCAAAAATTACAAGACACATCTCCGTTTTTTATAACAATTTTTATGCTTTAATTTTTAATTTTTTAATTTTTTTTTAAATCTGATGAAGCCTTAAGGCAAAACGCGTCATTATATTTTTATTTTATCATTGGCTTTTTTATCTTCAAAACATTATTATATTCAACAAGAAAGCTAAAAAACTATTATAACTAATTATTTCAGGAATTTTAAGAAACATCTGGCGGTTTGCGAAGGACTTCGAGAGTGCTTCCCCTCTCTGGTTAGGACCGAGGTTATTTTTCTGTATCCATAAACCTGAACATATGGAGACTATCATGAATAGCCCTCACGCTCTCGCAAAAGACGACGTTTATAAATTTACTCTTCCCGCTATTGGGCAGGGACTCTTCAGCGCTGCAGGTACGCAAACGAAAATTACCACTCGATACAAGTTTAAGCCTAAAGCTTACAGTGCCAAAATGGAGAAGAAATAGAAAAATCATAACGCCAACATTCAACCAAAGAATTTTAGACGGCTTCGTCGAAGTTTTTTCAGAACAAGCAATAATCTTAACCCAGCAGCTCGAAAAGGAATCCGGAAAGGGAACATTTGACGTATTTCATTACATGGGCAAATTCTCCTTAGATTCCATTTGTGGTAAGATTTTCGTCTTGGAAAAATCGTCCCCATTAAAAAAAATATTTTTTAGAAACCGCAATGGGAATCAAAGTTAACGCACAAACAACTAACGCGGAATTTGTCCGGTGGACCAACACGTGAGCATTAAAAACCCAATACACTCTTTGGCTTATCCTAGTCTATTATTGTCTTGTTTTAGATGTATGGAAATTGCCTATACTCGAATATTTAATGTTTTTTATCATTCTGATTTCATATTCAATAAGACACAAATGTCAAAAGAATTCTATTCGTGTTGCAAGCAATTAAGCGATTTTACAGCAAACGTCATAAGAACGAAACGACTAGAATATCGCGATCGTGTTAAGCAGAATAAAGAGAGACCAGAAGCGCTCTTCGAAGAAGGTTTTTAAAATTAAACAAATTTTCTCCGTAACAAGAAATTTTCCTAAATTTGAATTACTTTCAGGAGCGCCCAAAAGAAAAACATTCCTAGAACAGCTAATTGAACTTTCCGAAGGTGGAGAACGCCTCACAGACGACGATTTGCGAGACGAAGTCATCACGCTACTTATAGGAGTAAGTTCCTTGCGAAATCGACGACGAACT
This sequence comes from Malthinus flaveolus, assembly GCA_950108345.1. Classification (NCBI taxonomy): domain Eukaryota; kingdom Metazoa; phylum Arthropoda; class Insecta; order Coleoptera; family Cantharidae; genus Malthinus; species Malthinus flaveolus. The sequence continues at coordinate 11,179,189 of OX467289.1, forward strand.
TGTTGAATTGATTATTTTAGGGGAGCGACACGACCTCTTCGGTTAATTCGTTTACGCTGATTATGTTAGGAATGTTTCCAGATATCCAGGAAAAAGTTTACAACGAAGTCGTCGATGCAGTAGGACTAGAGAAGGCAATCGAATGTGCCGATTTGCCTCATTTGTCTTACTTGGAACTTGTAATTAAAGAGACCATGAGACTGTTTCCAGTTGGGCCAGTTATAGCAAGGTCGATCACCAAAGACATTCAATTGGGTACGATTTCGCCTCTTGTAGAAGCGCCGGATAATTTAAAATAAATTTAAGGGGATGCCATTTTACCGGCTGGTTGTTCGGTCGCTCTTATAATTATAGAGACCCATCGTAATCCAATAACGTGGCCTGATCCAACGAAATTCGATCCGTATCGTTTTCTTCCTGAAAAATGTGCCAAACGACATCCTTACAGCTATTGCCCATTCTCGGGTGGGCCGAGAAATTGTGTTGGTTAGTTAAATGACTTATAGGGTCGATTCACACTATCGATACGCGAGCGAACACTGCTCGATACGCGAGTATCGAGGGTGGAGCTATAGTGTGGACCGCTCCTTAAACTGTGCTACGGACGACTTTAATTTGTTTCTTTAGGTGTTCGCTACGCTTACATGGCGATGAAAAGTGTGATAGCTACGATTGTGAGAAAATATAAAATAACCACCGTTTATAAGTCACCGGAAGAAATTAAACTTAAGGCCGACTTGGTATTGAAGCCTTGTGATGGTTATAAAATTGCTCTGACCTTACGAGAATGAGTCGTTCCTTAAATTGCCGTACGTGGCGTATCATTTTAATGTTTAAATAAATTTATTTTTTCCCTAAAGTTGTGTATTCGTTGGACGTTCCTGAAAGCTCTTCAATTTTGAAAGAATCCGACTAATTAGACTCGCCATTCCGTGTCCTTTTAATACTTGGGCGAGTGTAGTGACATCTGACTAAGTCATAGGGTCATACTCAACTTATTCAAATTAATTTCCAATAAAAACATAATTAGATTATTGCGTTCAAGTGAAATTAAAAAATTGACTTGACGCAACTCGATTCAAGTTGTTGAATTGTAATCGAATAATTGTTACTTGTTACAATTTAAAAAAAACATTAATTAGCCAGCGTCAGCCTACCGGTATAACCGGAGTTATGAAACGCAACATAGGAATTTTAATGGTAAATTTTTAAATGCGCAAACTTCATTGAATTCGGAGGGACTCTAACTATAAACGTCGAGAAATTCAATTAAAATCATTTTTTCTTCGTTCAACGAATAAAATAACAATTAACAAAAAATATCAAGCGGTAGAACTTCTCAAGGGCACTTTTCTGAAACTCTTGTCGTTTATTTAGAAATCTGGTGTTGCGAGACACATGCCCAACTCTCAACGAGTTCAGTCTCTTAGACTAAAATTGGAAATCTAAAATACTCGATCGACAAGGCACTCGAGACGTATTGTTGAGAAGGACTTGGAATAATAATTTTCTGTGAATAACAGTAAGATTTCATGATTGTGAAGAGCGCAAATAAAAATATAAAAATTTGGCGGCGATTTAGACACAAATGCTGGCTCTATACAAGTTTTATCGAAGAAAAATGTTTAAAAAACCAACAGGAAAATAGTATCAAACAATAGTTAGCTCCGATTTCTTTGTAAAAATATACGGGGTGTTCAGTTTAAAATATGAAAGCCAATCACATATCCGGTTAAGCTGTAAGTGCAAAAATAGAATGTTCGGTGTATCGAAAAGCGCCGATATAACCAATGAATTTTATTCCAGCAATTGCCTCAATAATTAATCATCCATCTCATTAATTAGTTCTATAAAAAGATCATTTTGTATCGTGTACAATTAAATTATTAATAATTTAAACAATCAATAAGATAATTAGAAGAGTCTCATCGGCTTAACCGCCTACTCTCGAAATCGATACGTAATAATAATTACGACGTCTTCTTTGTTATTACGAACGTATTTAATCCATTTTCCCCTTCATCAAGCGGCTCTAAACCGAAATGTTGCTTACCGCTCAAAAAAATACAAACTGGGAACTACAACTACAAAGGCACCAGTTACTCACAACGAGACAGTTTATAGTAGGCTCGAACTAATTTGCTAATTAAAAGGATCGAGATGAGTTATGACTGACAAATATGGTAAAAAACAATTTCTCGAGACTAATGGAAGAAGAATTGAAAGATTTACCAGACTCGAGGCACCAAATGGAGAAGAATGGCACACTTGCCATCAGAGCGGAGTAGCAAAACTACTGGACTTTAAAAATCGAGACCTAATGTTAACGTGCCGATGGGTGAAGGACGGACATGTATGGAGAAGGTGGCAACGGCACTTACATTATGTGGAACCTACAGACAACTAAGATCTTACAGAAATGTTCCAAAAAGCTACTTCTTTTAGAGATGACACAGACGGGATCTCCCCCAACAGAAACTCTCAAACTGTGCCGAGTCCAACAGACAACATCGAAGTAGACCATTACGAGGTAAGAGAAGCAGTGTTTGGAGACTTCTTGTTCGAAGAGGCCACTCCTCCTTTCACCAGAGTTGTCGAGGAGAAAGCTATCACAAAGAGATCAATGGGTACAAATAAACAGTTCAAGTGCTGGGAGTTCCCCTCGCCCCACCTAAAAAAGATCCACAATCTAAAGAGGGACGGGTCAAAATGCAGAGTTAGATATACTGAGCAATGGTTCGCCCCTATTTTAACCAGGGTTTCACAGTTCATCTCACGTAAGCCAGCTCGATGAAGGGCCAGAGAAAACTGCTCCGAGAAGTTCAAAGAGTATAAACAAATGGCACAAGTGTTGAGAATCCCGCTCGCCCCGCCTAAAAAGAATCCACAATACAAAGAGAAACAAGCTGAGTAGCTGAGAGATTTGGATTATTAAGAAGGGGCTTAGGCCACTTAATCCCCGTGCCCATCAGATCTCGAGCCATCCCACATGAAGGATGAACTCCAGAATTCTGGCGGGAGGGGTGGTGCTTATTCTGGCCATGTCGAGCCAGAAGTCCCCCAACACGAATCTTCTCATCGACGTTAGAGCTGGACAGTGACAGATCAGTAAATGTTTAGCGGTTTCGTCTTCTAGTTCGCATCCCCTAAGTAGCTGAGGGGCAGAGACAGAGAGATCGAGCGATGATCCGTCACTCTTTTTAGAAGTTTTAGATTTACACATCCCACATTAAAGCGGCTCGACAGCTGAATTCCCAGAGAACGCTGCTTCTATGAGGTCAATGGTAACAAATAAATGGTCCAACTGCTGGGAGACAAAGAGGCAAAGATAGAGAGGTCGAGAGGAGTTTTCAAGTTCGTCCTACAGTAAGACGACTCGGCACCTAAAGAACTAAATAAAACTGCTCCGAAGAGAGCAACGGGCATAAATAAATGGTCTAAGTGTTGGGAGTTCCCATCGCTCTACCCAAAAAGAATCCAAATTCCAGAGAGAGATAGACCGTGATACAAAGCTAGGGAGTACTCCGTCACTTCTATCACCAAAGCTTTAGACATCCCACGGTAAGACGGCTCGGCAACTGAAGAGTCAAAGAAAGCTGCCTTCAGATCAAAAAGTGCAAATAAAGGATCCAAGTGCTGGGAGTGGTCATTCACGCCGCCCCAAAAAGAATCCATAATCCAGAGAGGAACGAACGGAGGGACAGAGTTAGAAAGGCCGCGCGCTTTCGACAATTGATGGGCCCGTGGAAACTGCCCCGAAGAGGTCGATGGGTACAAATAAATGGTCCAAGTGCTTGGAGTTCCCCTAAAATGAAATCAACAATCCAGAGAGGGACAAGCCCAGTGGCCGAGTTAAAGGAACCGAGATGTAGAAATAGAGAGACCGAGCGATGACGCGTCACTCCTTTCACCAGAGTTGTCGCACAAATAAATGGTCCAAGTGCTGGGAGTCCTCTTTCGCTCTACCCTAAAAGAATCAACAATTGAGAGAGGGACACACCCAGAAGCAGAGTTAGAAAGTTCTAGCGAACGTTCGCTCTTCTTTTCATCGGGATTTTAGAGTACGTCGCACAGGAAGGCAACTCGACAGCTGAAGAGCCAGAGAAAGCTGCTTCGAGGAGGCCAATGGTATAGAAACAAATGGTCCAAGTGCTGGGAGTTCCCCTAAAATAAATCCACAATCCAGAGAAGGACAAGCCCAGTGGCCGAGTTAAAGGAACCGAGATGTAGAAATAGAGAGACCGAGCAATGACGCGTCACTCCTTTCACCAGAGTTGTCGCACAAATAAATGGTCCAAGTGCTGGGAGTCCTCTCTCGCTCCACCCTAAAAGAATCAACAATTCAGAGAGGGACACACCCAGGGACAGAGTTAGAAAGTTCTTGCGATCGCCCGCTCTTCCTTTCATCGGGATTTTAGAGTACGTCGCACAGGAAGGCAACTCGACAGCTGAAGAGCCAGAGAAAGCTTCGAGACGGCCAATGGTATATAAATAAATGGTCCAAGTGCTGGGAGTTCCCCTAAAATAAATCCACAATCCAGAGAAGGACAAGCCCAGTGGCCGAGTTAAAGGAACCGAGATGTAGAAATAGAGAGACCGAGCAATGACGCGTCACTCCTTTCACCAGAGTTGTCGCACAAATAAATGGTCCAAGTGCTGGGAGTCCTCTCTCGCTCCACCCTAAAAGAATCAACAATTCAGAGAGGGACACACCCAGAAGCAGAGTTAAAAAGTTCTAGCGAAAGTCCTCTCTTCTTTTCATCGGGATTTTAGAGTACGTCGCACAGGAAGGCAACTCGACAGCTGAAGAGCCAGAGAAAGCTGCTTCGAGGAGGCCAACGGTATAGAAACAAATGGTCCAAGTGCTGGGAGTTCCCCTAAAATAAATGCACAATCCAGAGAGGGACAAGCCCAGTGGCCGAGTTAAAGGAACCGAGATGTAGAAATAGAGAGACCGAGCAATGACGCGTCACTCCTTTCACCAGAGTTGTCGCACAAATAAATGGTCCAAGTGCTGGGAGTCCTCTTTCGCTCTACCCTAAAAGAATCAACAATTCAGAGAGGGACACACCCAGAAGCAGAGTTAGAAAGTTCTAGCGAACGTTCGCTCTTCTTTTCATCGGGATTTTAGAGTACGTCGCACAGGAAGGCAACTCGACAGCTGAAGAGCCAGAGAAAGCTGCTTCGAGGAGGCCAATGGTATAGAAACAAATGGTCCAAGTGCTGGGAGTTCCCCTAAAATAAATGCACAATCCAGAGAGGGACAAGCCCAGTGGCCGAGTTAAAGGAACCGAGATGTAGAAATAGAGAGACCGAGCAATGACGCGTCACTCCTTTCACCAGAGTTGTCGCACAAATAAATGGTCCAAGTGCTGGGAGTCCTCTCTCGCTCCACCCTAAAAGAATCAACAATTCAGAGAGGGACACACCCAGGGGCAGAGTTAGAAAGTTCTTGCGATCGCCCGCTCTTCCTTTCATCGGGATTTTAGAGTACGTCGCACAGGAAGGCAACTCGACAGCTGAAGAGCCAGAGAAAGCTTCGAGAAGGCCAATGGTATATAAATAAATGGTCCAAGTGCTGGGAGTTTCCCTAAAATTAATCCACAGTCCAGAGAGGTACAAGCCCAGTGGCCGAGTTAAAGAAACCGAGATGTAGAAATAGAGAGGCCGAACGATGACGCGTCATTCATTTCACCAGAGTTGTCGCACAAATAACAAGGTTCAAGTGCTGGGAGTTCCCGTCGTTCACAATCTAGAGATGTACCGGCCGAGAGGCAGAGATAAAGAGACCCAACAATGGCCCGCCACCCTTTTAATCAGAGTTTTATACATAAGACAGCTGAGGAACTTCAGAAAGACGCTCGTAGGAGGTAAATGGGCCCAAGTGCTAGAAGTCCCCTCTTGCCCCGTTTCAAAAGAATTCACAACCCAGAGAGGCACGAACCGAAAGACAGAGATAGAGAGGGCGAGCAATGGTCCGGCCCGCTTTTCTCCCGAGTTTTTGAGTTTTTCCCGCAGTAAGGTGGCTCAACAGTTTAAGGGTAAAAAAGCTGCTCCGAGGAGGTGAATGGGTGCAAACAAATGGTCCAAGTGTCCCGCACATCGCCCAAAAGGAATCCACAATCCAGAGAGGGGCGGGTCAAGAGGCAGGGTCTCTCTAGACCGTGCGATGGTACTCAGTTGTAGTTCTATCACTCTTACGCTTGCTTGCAGTACTCTAACGAAACTAACAACTTCTAGCCACAACCATGGCTCTTCTGAGCTTGCTTTGATGCCGAGCAGCGAGCCGAGGGCACTACTAATTTATAATTGTTGCACTAGGTGCTTAAAACTTTTCTGTTATTCGTCGAACAATTAACTAAGGAAATCTTGAGTATAGTTTGAGCGTATAAGCGACGGCGCCCTCGCTCGGGAAAACTTAAATTAAATACGTTAAGTAGTTAAAAGTTTTAATTTGTTAGATATCGTACCTACAATAAGATGTAAGAGGTAGAACAAACTGCTCCAAGTTTTTGTGCTTGCCTCGCGACTTTATTATTAAAACTTTTTTTCGTCCGCGTTTTAATACGAAACCTTTATTAAAAATTCAACTTTCCATATAGCAATCTCATTAAATATTTTTATTTTACCCTATGAACTTCATATAGTAATCATCGAAATGTGAATAAATTAAAAAGGAAAATCATTCGATGGAAAGTTAAATAAATTTCGGGACTAATTTATTATTTCGCGTGAAAAATTTTGTTTTAAACGAACGTAATTCCCACATCCCGCATCAATTTATTTTTCTTTTGCTCGAATTTTCAAACACAAATATTCCAATCCTATCGGCTTAGTAGTGTGTTAGATTTCTATAACCGCGCGTCACTTCAAATGGTAACAATGGTTTCGATTCTCGTGTGATTTCTTTCTTTGGGGGCGTCGCAGGAAGAGACGTCGATAATTTATTTTTCTTCAAGTTCGAGACGCATTCCGCTCCTCTTAGATTGCATTTGCATATTTTTCTATACTTTTTAAGAGGAGAAAAAAATAAGACGTACTACAACAGTCGAATTTAATAATGCGGAAGGGTTGTGTTTTTCTTCTGCCTCATTTTAATTGTGTCAAATAAAAGTTGAACTTAATCTGTGTTTTAGTTTATTTATTAAAAGGGTTACTTTGTTCAATTTAGAGTTAAATTTAACGAAACTTGGAGAGAACGGGAGAGAAATCTCGCAAATTTGTACAAGTTGTAATTAAATTATTAATAATAGATTCTATTTATGGCGTGGTAAGTCTGATAAGTTTTTGGGAGGGGTTGCTAAAAATTTTACGCGTCCCGGGATTTAATTTGAGGCAAAATTTTCCACCTTCCCTTCGTATGATAGCCGAGCATTTTTCAAATTGAACCGAAAATTCTAGTTTGTGTCGAAAATGTTTTACATTTTCAACTAATCAAGGTAATGCTAGCTGTAGGCTCGTTCCCAACAATCCCGACACCTTTTACCTTAATATACATTTAAATTAAGTGGGCCCCGGGAATTGTAATTTACAGTTCTAGTGGTAGAATTCGATACAGGGAACGTTCATTACCGGTTTCAAGCCGGAACTAAGATAAATTTCCTTAACTACGCCTCGATGATGAACCAAGTCCTTTTCGTCGTTTTCACCGAGTCGCACGACAAAACTACCGTTCGAAATTTTAATTTCTACGTTAAAACATGGCATCTTCCTCCCTTCCGTATATCAAGAACCATCTCGCAATTTAAGCTCATATTTCGAAGCAAATGCGGAAACACTGATTTGCTCAAGATCTATGTTAAGGGTTTTCTCTTGCTCCGTTCGCGGTCGTTCTGCTCGCAAAAGCAGGCATCATATCTAATACATCTGGTAATTAGCGGACTCGGTAGCGCTGATTTAATCAGCAGGTTGCTAAAGCATTATCTGCGACACCAAGTTTGGTCGTGACAGTTCGTCTGTTTTCACAAATTGCATTATTAATAACTGTCGTTAAGAGCTTCGCTAATAACCAAGTCGAGTTAACGTCGACAACGCAAAATTAATAAAGGCACTTGGACGCGCTAAATTACTCAATTTCTCATCGCATCACACATCTCCCCAGTAGAAAAATAAAACGACTCTTAAATAAATTATATGAAAAGTGCGTCTAGATTGACTCTAAAGGAAAAAAAATTGTAAAAATAAACAAAATTCGCCTCGTTAAAAATTTACCGTTCGTTAGTATTGGGTTGCGTACTTCGTGCTGCAAAAATAGATTTTTTTTTGCTCTCGAATTATACCAAACTCGATTCAAAAGTTTCCTGAAATTACAAACTTAATATTTTATTTCGTCGAGTGGAGAATGGAGAAGTAACAACAAAATGCGAGTAACCTACCAGGGTGTAAGTATAAAATTACCGGTGGAGCCCTAGGAACTGTATAACTGTAGGTAGTAATTTAGGGAGAAGACCCTTAGTTAAAACAGTGAAAAATACACTTTAATTATGCATTTAATGACTAACTAAGTTAGGTCGGGATTTTGCTAAAACGAGACCTTTTGAGGGTCGCCACAAAACTCAAACTTGTTTCAATTTAATTTAAATAGACTAAAAGAGACGATTTCTACCAGAAATGGAATTAAATTTAACTGTAAAACGGAATTTTGTGATTTGCCCAAAGCCATAAATTGTGTAAAGAAAAGCTTTTCTATGTTTATCTTCTCGTGAGCACTACAACTACAGAATAGTTTGTTTTTTTGGTAAAGCGCAATTTCGTAAAACCCGCCAACAAGTAAAATGATTGGGTTAGGCGATTGGAAAGGTAAGGCTTTGGATAAACTTGCGACTTCTTTTGAAATATTCAACCCGGAACGTTTCAAAAGATACTGATGCCGGGTGGAAATCAAATAAGTAGGTACTAATTATTACTCGGAAAAATTAAATTTTCAAAGGGTGGGTATTTCTTTTCTTCAGTTTTTCGCTTATAACTTCAAAACTACACACTTCTTGAGAAAAGTGGCCCTACATAAAAGTAAACTACATGAAATTTCCTACAAATTATATCTGGTGGGTTTTTTCCTTCAGAAGAACGGTTTAGGCACTAGAGGGCGTTAAAGTTTGATTAATATAACAAAAATCGGTCAAAAAACCGCCGGACTGAATTTTTTTCGCTTTAACCCGCTCTAACGCCTGAACAGTTTGTCGGAGGGAAAAAACCTAAGATAAATAATGTGTAGGAAATTGAATACAGTTTATTTTCATAAAGAAGCCCTTTTCTCATAAAGTGCGTAGTTTTCGAGTTATAAGCAAAAATAAGTTTTCAGCCAATTTACGAAGTTTTCTTCAACTTTAACCCACTCTGGTGCCTAAGCCGTTTGATTGAGGAGAAAAGCCTAAGAAATATGATTACTAGGAAATTGAATGTAGTTTATTTTCATACAGACGCACTTTTCTCATAAAGTGCGTAGTTTTGGAGTTATAAGCGAAAATCAATTTTTTAGCCAATTTTCGACGTTCTGTTCAACTTTAACCCACTCTAGCGCCTAATCCGTTCATATATGGAGAGAAATCTAATAAATATGATTACTAGGAAATTTATTGTAGTTTATTTTCATACAGACGTACTTTTCTCATAAAGTGCGTAGTTTTGGAGTTATAAGCGAAAATCAGTTTTTTAGCCGATTTCAGAAGCTTTGTTTCACTTTAACCCACACTAGCGTCTAAGCCATTCGTCTAAGGAAAAAAATTGAAAAGATATAATTTGTAAAAAATTGAAAGTAGTTTATTTTCATATAGACGCAGTTTTCTCATAAAGTGCATAGTTTTGGAGTTATAAGCGAAAATCAGTTTTTTAGCCAATTTTCGACGTTTTGTTCAACTTTAACCCACTCTAGCGCCTAAGCCGTTCATATATGGACAGAAATCTAAGAAATATGATTACTAGGAAATTTAATGTAGTTTATTTTCATACAGACGTATTTTTCTCATAAAGTGCGTAGTTTTGGAGTTATAAGCGAAAATCAATTTTTTTGCCGATTTCAGAAGCTTTGTTTCACTTTAACCGACACTAGCGTCGAAGCCGTTCGTCTAAGGAAAAAAATTAAAAAGACATAATTTGTAAAAAATTTAATGTAGTTTATTTTCATATAGACGCACTTTTCTCATAAAGTGCGTAGTTTTGGAGTTATAAGCGAAAATCAGTTTTTTAGCCAATTTTCGACGTTTTAGATCTAATACGTTGTAAATGAACCCCAACATACACACATAAGTGAAAAAACTTTAAATGAGAAAATTTGTTTTCCACCGAGTGCCTCGGGAATCGAACCCAAGACTTTGCTATTTCCGGTAGCACGCCTATACCCAATACACTACGGAGGCCAACATACTTTCAACAAGCCATCCGGCATTGTTTAAATGCGTCGAGACAGCGAAATATATATAAATCAAATTAGTATGGATACAACAATCATACGTGAATAAATTACACATTTTTAAATATTTAGGGTTAATGATGGCTTGTTGAAAGTATGTTGGCCTCCGTAGTGTATTGGGTATAGGCGTGCTACCGGAAATAGCAAAGTCTTGGGTTCGATTCCCGAGGCACTCGGTGGAAAACAAATTTTCTCATTTAAAGTTTTTTCACTTATGTGTGTATGTTGGGGTTCATTTACAACGTATTAGATCTATCTAATTAATTAACCCTAAATATTTAAAAATGTGTAATTTCGACGTTTTGTTCAACTTTAACCCACTCTAGCGCCTAAGCCGTTCATATATGGACAGAAATCTAAGAAACATGATTACTAGGAAATTTAATGTAGTTTATTTTCATACAGAAGCACTTTTCTCATAAAGGGCGTAGTTTTGGAGTTATAAGCAAAAATCAAATTTTTATCCGATTTCAGAAGTTTTGTTTCACTTTAACCCACTCTAGCGTCTAAGCCGCTCATCTAAGGAAAAAAATCGATAATGATATAATTTGTAAAAAATTTACTGTAGTTTATTTTCATACAAAAGCACTTTTCTCATAAAGGGCATATTTTGAGAGTTATAAGCGAAAATCAGTTTTTCAGCCAATTTTCGACGTTTTGCTCAACTTGAAACCACTTTACAGCCTAAGCCATTCGTATGAGAAGAAAAACCTAAGAAATATGATTACTAGGAAATTTAATCTAGTTTATTTTCATACAGACGCACTTTTCTCATAAAGTGCGTAGTTTAGGAGTTACAAGCGAAAATAAGTTTTTTGGCCAATTTTAGAAGTCTTGTTTAACTTTAACCTACTCTAGCGTCTAAGCCGTTCGTCTGAGGAAAAAAATCTAAGAGATAAAATTAGTATAAAATTTAATGTAGTTTTGTTTCATGTAGAACCAATTTTCTCATAAAGTGCGTACTTTTCGAGCCATAAGCGAAAAACCTAATAAAGAGCAAAAACGAGCTGGCATTTAGGAGTGACAGACATTTGCAATGTTCTTTTAGCCCCAACCGTTAAAAATTTTGTACTTTACTCCTTAGTAAAAGGGTACACTGGGTCCCGGGCGAATCAAACTTGAAAAGTCAATAGCCAATACTAATGATTTTAAAAGGACGTGAATGCTAATTGGACGCTCTTAAGCCTAATTATGACAAAATGGGAGATTACAAGATTTTAGTAGAAAATTCAAAAGACTTTACGCCTGGTTTAAAAAGAAATCAAATTTGGGTTCCCCTAACGAACTACGTCAGGGAGAGACACGTTATACGTTTGTGAGACGTCACATGAGCTGCTTTCTTTGACTGTGTACGAATTTAATAAAATATCTGAATGAACATGAGTCTTTTGTTGGAAATGGGATTTGTGCTGTCTCAAGATCTCGGTTATAAACAAGAGCTGCGGCGCTTTAAAAGAAAACTAAGCTTGGCGGAAAAGTTAATTCGCGTTAACGTTAAAAAATATTTTAAGTTTTAATTTACGTAAAATTACAACAAAAAAAATTCGTTTGAAATTGGCACGAACTTCCTACTCGTCGGATAAGCGCCACCGTATAAAATAACCCTTCTGAAAGCTCGCAATGATTAAAAAGATTACAAATATTAGTAAAATGCGAAGCTTTCAATTCCATTTTCACTTAACTAATGAGTAAAGAAGATGAACGTAATTTGTTTTTGAGAGTATTAACAACAAATGCTATCATTATTATTACGGGGTAGGAAAATGTTAATTTTAGAAACTTTCCAACGTAACGATAACGCAACTTGTACCTCAAGGCAATTCGTAAAGAGAGCAATTTGCTCCACACAAAGATATCAAACTTTGACTAGAAATTAAATTAGGTTAAATAATTCCATTTGCTATTTAGAGTTTAAGTTTGTAATTTGGAATTAATAAGAGCAAATACTTTAATTTCGTCCTTGTATAGTTTTAATAGAGTGGTGCGGAGCCAGAGGTCTCGGGTTCGAATTCCGGGCCTAACTGAAGCGTACTCGATTTTAATTGAGTACGTATACGGCTGCATAACTTGTGGTTGCGTGCTAGTCACATTACCTTCACGGCGAGGATGAGACAGGGGTCTAGTTTGGAGGCTACTGTTACAACACTTTAAAACTTTACACGAAGGGGTGACTTTTGAGGCAAAAATATTTAAACAATACCGCTCTGGGCTGTAATTAAACTAATTATAACTTTAATTAGCACTTTTTGATTGGTGGAAGGGAAAAACGAGTTTCCTTTAACGCGCAAACTTGTGTGTAAATTAGGATTAAAGTTGGCCGTATCGGTTTTAACAAAAAAAAAATGTTTGGCAACATGTTTCGCCCTAATTAAAATTAATATAAACTGATTAAATTTAACTTCGTCGTGTGTGTGGCAGTTTCAACTATTAAAATCTGGTTAGTTTTCGCCGCCCACATTTCTACACTTTGTAAATTAATTTCCCGCAGGATTAATTAAAATAGCGATTAGACAATAATTTAAAAAAATAAGGGTGGGTTATTTGAGGTAAATAAAATTTGTACACACTGTAGGTTATTATGAACTCACCGTCGATAATTTAATATTCCGAGTTGTAAGTGGACACAATTTGCATCACACACCACACTAATGAAACTACGAAATAGGTAACATTCTACCGGAAATAACCATCTGTAACTGACAAACTATTGTTTGCATCCCTCTGCACGTAGCAAGCATACAAGCGGAAAAACTTCACATCACTGTATGTCCTACAATAATACCACTTATTTTGATTTCAAAACCACCCCATAATATTAACCCAAAACGAACCAATGGCGAGAGCCCTCGAAGATTTTTATAAAATTTGCGATTCAAATTTCCATCAATTTATTTAAGTAATTTTTTGTACTTACCCCCAAAAAAAGTAGGTCAAGACACACAAAAAAAAGAATTTATACAAGTACCAACAAAAACGAAACTCTAATAAAAATAAATCGATTATTTAGCTCTTCTCATATAGAGTTAAAACAGTAGTACAATTATCACTTTATTATTCATAGCCAAAGGGTAAGAAAACGAATCATATTATATATTTATGATCAATATTTTGTTCAGGGTGGTTCGAGAATTAGGTCGAAGCAATATTATCGAAAAAAAGGGATGATCGTGTAACGAGCCAATTTTTGGTACAAACATTTTTAACCACATCCCAGTTAATTAAAACACCGACAACTTGACACTCGAAATCGTTCAAAATATTGGGTGGTTGACCCACCAAAAAAAAAACGGTGGCTGCACCGAAATACGACGCCTGAAATGGACGCCGCAATAAAAGTGAAAAAATTGTTTCCTATAGGTACGCGGTGTCAAAAGTTGCATTTTTAAGCACTTTTGCAAATAACACACTGAATATTGTAATAAATTCTGACACGAAAGTGATCGATTGGCGCACACATCGAGTATTTATTATACACATTTGGATAAAACAACGAAATTATGTTCGAAAGTTTGGCGGAACGACAAGAGTTTAAAATTCTATATTATTTTCTTGCTTATTTCATGCGAGTAGATAAAATCGGCATAATTGGCTCCAAAACTTCGAATTGCGGAACGAGCTTATTAGTGGAGGTAATGCCCTCAGTTTTACAAAAAACTAGAAAAAACGACGAAAAGGTTTTGCGGGCAAAATATGCCAGTAATTAAGCTGTTGACATACTAAAAAATGCCTAAGCTGCTATCGGTAAAAGAGATTTCTGTAAAAATGCGTTTAAACGTGGCACCTCATGAGACAGAAGCTTATGGACTTTAACGACTCGTATCGTGTTTACTAGCATAGATACCAAAAAGTTTTATGACAAAAAAAATGCTTGTAATTAAGCTGTTGACACACTAAAAATGCTTAAGCTTCTATGGGTAAAACATTGTTATGTAAAAATGCGTTTCAAAGTGACACCTTATGAGATGGAAGCTTAGAGACTTTAACGACTCGTATCTTGTTTACTAGAAAATATATCAAAAAGGTTTAGGAGGGAAAAAATGCTCGTAATTAAGCTGTTGACACTCTAAAAATGCGTAAGCTTCTATAGGTAAAAGAGATTTCTGTAAAAATGCGTTTAAACGTGGCACCTCATGAGACAGAAGCTTATGGACTTTAACGACTCGTATCGTGTTTACTAGCATAGATACCAAAAAGTTTTATGAGAAAAAAATGCTCGTAATTAAGCTGTGGGCACACTAAAAATGCGTAAGCTTCTATAGGTAAAAGAGATTTCTGTAAAAATGCGTTGAAAAGTGGCACCTTATAAGCGAGAAGCTTATGGACTTTAACGACTTGTATCTTGTTTACTAGCTTAGATACCAAAAAGTTTTATGAGGAAAAAAATGCTCGTAATTAAGCTGTTGACACACTAAAAATGCTTAAGCTTCTATGGGTAAAACAGATTTATGTAAAAATGCGTTTCAAAGTGACACCTCATGAGAGGGAAGCGTATAGACTTTAACGACTCGTATCTTGTTTAGTAGAAAAGATATCAAAAAGGTTTATGAGAAAAAAAATGCTCGTAATTAAGCTGTGGACACTCTAAAAATGCGTAAGCTTCTATAGGTAAAAGAGATTTCTGTAAAAATGCGTTTAAACGTGGCACCTCATGAGACAGAAGCTTATGGACTTTAACGACTCGTATCGTGTTTACTAGCATAGATACCAAAAAGTTTTATGACAAAAAAAATGCTTGTAATTAAGCTGTTGACACACTAAAAATGCTTAAGCTTCTATGGGTAAAACATTGTTATGTAAAAATGCGTTTCAAAGTGACACCTTATGAGATGGAAGCTTAGAGACTTTAACGACTCGTATCTTGTTTACTAGAAAATATATCAAAAAGGTTTAGGAGGGAAAAAATGCTCGTAATTAAGCTGTTGACACTCTAAAAATGCGTAAGCTTCTATAGGTAAAAGAGATTTCTGTAAAAATGCGTTTAAACGTGGCACCTCATGAGACAGAAGCTTATGGACTTTAACGACTCGTATCGTGTTTACTAGCATAGATACCAAAAAGTTTTATGAGAAAAAAATGCTCGTAATTAAGCTGTGGGCACACTAAAAATGCGTAAGCTTCTATAGGTAAAAGAGATTTCTGTAAAAATGCGTTGAAAAGTGGCACCTTATAAGCGAGAAGCTTATGGACTTTAACGACTTGTATCTTGTTTACTAGCTTAGATACCAAAAAGTTTTATGAGGAAAAAAATGCTCGTAATTAAGCTGTTGACACACTAAAAATGCTTAAGCTTCTATGGGTAAAACAGATTTATGTAAAAATGCGTTTCAAAGTGACACCTCATGAGAGGGAAGCGTATAGACTTTAACGACTCGTATCTTGTTTAGTAGAAAAGATATCAAAAAGGTTTATGAGAAAAAAAATGCTCGTAATTAAGCTGTGGACACTCTAAAAATGCGTAAGCTTCTATAGGTAAAAGAGATTTCTGTAAAAATGCGTTTAAACGTGGCACCTCATGAGACAGAAGCTTATGGACTTTAACGACTCGTATCTTGTTTACTAGCATAGATACCAAAAAGTTTTACGAGGAAAAAAATGCTCGTAATTAAGCTGTGGACACACTAAAAATGCGTAAGTTTATATCGGTAAAAGAGATTTCTGTAAAAATGCGTTGAAAAGTGGCACCTCATGAGCGAGAAGCTTATGGACTTTAACGACTTTAATGCTTAAGTGTCTATCAGCAAAATAGATAGAACCAACGCTATTTGCGGAACAGCTTTGAATTAGTAGAATTCGGGGAACTCCCTAGTGATTCCAATATTAATTTAAATTTGATTTTCTACCCGTAAACTGCAACTTTCTTAATTAAAAAGCAATAAAAAGTGATAATAAAAAGTGTACTAGGGGCCCCTCGGTAATTTCATTTGAAATTATTCATAAAAGTTTGATTAAAAAATATATAGGTGGATATGTCACGAAGGTTTCATTAAATTTCAAAAGGAGGTAAATATCCTGTCAAAAAATAATAAACTCTTTGAGTTGGAATCCTTATACACCCATAAATAAATAATAAAGCACACAAAGAAAGTCTCAAAACAGACAACTCGAACAATAAGGAGTTAACGAGTTTTACATTTGATAAGGAAGACAACCCCTAATGAGAGGATTACAAGCAAAAAGACAGTAAATTAAGTCGTAATTTAAAATATTTTTGTTTCGTTTTTCGTACGGTAATAGAACATAAAATAAAATTTTGTGGGTCGCTTACCAATTTTAGTAAGGGTCGTAATATTGACTACGCACCTGCTTATGCCGGTAGTAGTCCAGGTGCTGGATGGGGCGCAATAAACCACACGTCGGAACCTAAAACCAGATCCAAGATAACAACGGGCATCAGAACATTGAAATTTTTAGCAGTAGCAATAAAACGGCGCAATCATAGTCCCATTATGTGCGTTACTTTACGACTAAGTGCAATATTTATGGAGATACCCAAAAATTCTACGTGACCTAAAAATTGATTCGAGAGAGAATATCTAAAATTATTTCTGTAATGCACACAACCACAAAACGTAAACTAATTATTTTGGTTGTCGTGTTAAATTAGTCCTAAGGTGTTGATGTTACGTGCGACAAATCATTCCGAAAAGGAACGAATATTTGAAATTCCGAAAAGTTTTAGCTTTGCTCGTGTATTATTGTGTATCTGGTATACTGTCCAAACAAATTAATGTCAGCAATAGAACGCACCTTCATGAATAATTATTAGTTACCAACACTTTATTCGTTATGTATATTCAAAGCACGGCTTAATTAAATGCAATTTTGTATTTAGTTACTTTATTATTCGAGCGACTCATTACTCGAAAAAAAAGTTTAGTCATTTATTTTGTCTAATCCTAATACCCATTTACATATTTAATGGGACATACTTCGTCTTACTTTGGAATTTATTTACTTTTCTTGTTTAACCGGTCCTTAAAAACTATCATTACACAATGGAGAAATAGATATACTTTATTCTGATCAAAAAAGTCCACCAGTTTCCTTATGCAACTCTCTAGATACTAATAAGTTGAGCCGCAATACAAAAAAGGCTTCTTCATTCAAAGTTCAAATGCCAAACTTGCAAAAAAAGTCTTCTCTCCGACATGGTTGAATTTCGAACAATTTCGTTTAATAGAAACTTTATTAAATATTAAATAACCATTCAAGAGTAATCAAATTACGTGTACCATTTTGGAGCAAATCCAATCAATGTCGTCTAGTTTCATATACGATGTAAAGTAACAAGAGAATAATCCCTTGACATTGCAGTTTAATTTTATGTTATATATTGATACATCACATATATCCCAACCAATTCTGGTGTAATTTAGATGATACAATATTGATTCTAAATTAACTACAAGTAGAAGTATAAACACTGGTATCAGTTACTAAAAGCACTAGAACACTATACTGGTAATATTTCGCCGTAAAATCCCATTTAGGTACTTCGAAATGTCGGTTCATGATTACTGCTTTATTTAACATCGATGCAATTAAAAATAATGCTAGTCGTTCCGTTACTTTTAACTAAAAAGGAAACTAGTATATAGTTTGTACAAAGAAAATTTTCAAAGAGACCGTAAAGAAGCACAACTTTAATGTGTAAAGTTTTCCCCAAAACCAACAAATGGAAATTGTTTACAATGCGTCCACGCAGGGGCAATCCAAAACGGTCATATTCAAAGACATTTCAAGAGAAAATGATTGCCTCTACGAAGAAATTTTGCAGGGAGAACTAAAAGACACATTCATAGTGCACAACTTTAGTTGGTGCAATTTTCCCCAACTTTCCACTTTTAGGAAGTTACGAATAGAAATTGTTCCCGATGCGTTCACGCCAGGCCAACCAAAACGGTCAGATTTTAAGACACTTCAAGAGAAAACTATTGCGTTTACAAAGAAATTTTGCCAAGAGAACTTAAAGACACATTCATGGTGCACAACTTTAGTTTGTGCAGTTTTCCCCAACTTTCCACTTTTAGGAAGTTACGAATAGAAATTGTTCCCGATGCGTTCACACCAGGCCAACCAAAACGGTCAGATTTTAAGACACTTCAAGAGAAAACTATTGCGTTTACGAAGAAATTTTGCCAAGAGAACTTAAAGACACATTCATGGTGCACAACTTTAGTTTGTGCAGTTTTCCCCAACTTTCCACTTTTAGGAAGTTACGAATAGAAATTGTTCCCGATGCGTTCACACCAGGCCAACCAAAACGGTCAGATTTTAAGACACTTCAAGAGAAAACTATTGCGTTTACGAAGAAATTTTGCCAAGAGAACTTAAAGACACATTCATGGTGCACAACTTTAGTTTGTGCAGTTTTCCCCAACTTTCCACTTTTAGGAAGTTACGAATAGAAATTGTTCCCGATGCGTTCACACCAGGCCAACCAAAACGGTCAGCGAAAACTATTGCGTTTACGAAGAAATTTTGCCAAGAGAACTTAAAGACACATTCATGGTGCACGACTTTAGTTTGTGTAATTGTTCCCAGTTATCAACATATCCAGCTACGAATGGAAATTATTCCCAATGCGGTTACGCAAGGTAAAGGAAAACGGTCTGATTTGAAGACATTTCAAGGGAAAACTATTGCGTCTACAAAGAAATTTTGCAAAGAGAACTTAAAGACACATTCATGGTGCACAACTTTAGTTTGTGCAACTTTCCCCAATTTTCTACTTTAAGCCAGCTACGAATGGCAATTGTTCCCAATGCGTTTACGCAAGGCAAAGGAAAACGGTCTAATTTGAAGACATTTCAAGAGGAAACTATTGCGTCTACGAAGAAATTTTGCAAAGAGAACTTAAAGACACATTCATGGTGCACAACTTTAGTTTGAGCAATTTCCCCCAATTTTTCACTTTAAGCCAGCTACGAATGGAAATTGTTCCCAATGCGTTTACGCAAGGCAAAGCAAAACGGTCAAATTTAAAGACTTTTCAAGAGAAAACTATTGCGTCTACGAAGAAATTTTGCAAAGATAACTTAAAGACACATTCATGGTGCACAACTTTAGTTTAAGCAATTTTCCCCAATTTTTCACTTTTAGGAAGTTACGAATGGAAATTGTTCCCAATGCGTTTACGCAAGGTAAAGGAAAACGGTCTGATTTGAAGACATTTCAAGGGAAAACTATTGCGTCTACAAAGAAATTTTGCAAAGAGAACTTAAAGACACATTCATGGTGCACAACTTTAGTTTGTGCAACTTTCCCCAATTTTCTACTTTAAGCCAGCTACGAATGGCAATTGTTCCCAATGCGTTTACGCAAGGCAAAGGAAAACGGTCTAATTTGAAGACATTTCAAGAGGAAACTATTGCGTCTACGAAGAAATTTTGCAAAGAGAACTTAAAGACACATTCATGGTGCACAACTTTAGTTTGAGCAATTTCCCCCAATTTTTCACTTTAAGCCAGCTACGAATGGAAATTGTTCCCAATGCGTTTACGCAAGGCAAAGCAAAACGGTCAAATTTAAAGACTTTTCAAGAGAAAACTATTGCGTCTACGAAGAAATTTTGCAAAGATAACTTAAAGACACATTCATGGTGCACAACTTTAGTTTAAGCAATTTTCCCCAATTTTTCACTTTTAGGAAGTTACGAATGGAAATTGTTCCCAATGCGTTTACGCAAGGCAAAGGAAAACGGTCTGATTTGAAGACATTTCAAGGGAAAACTATTGCGTCTACGAAGAAATTTTGCAAAGAGAACTTAAAGACACATTCATGGTGCACAACTTTAGTTTGTGCAATTGTTCCCAGTTATCAACATATCCAGCTACGAATGGAAATTATTCCCAATGCGGTTACGCAAGGTAAAGGAAAACGGTCTGATTTGAAGACATTTCAAGGGAAAACTATTGCGTCTACAAAGAAATTTTGCAAAGAGAACTTAAAGACACATTCATGGTGCACAACTTTAGTTTGTGCAACTTTCCCCAATTTTCTACTTTAAGCCAGCTACGAATGGAAATTGTTCCCAATGCGTTTACGCAAGGCAAAGGAAAACGGTCTAATTTGAAGACATTTCAAGAGGAAACTATTGCGTCTACGAAGAAATTTTGCAAAGAGAACTTAAAGACACATTCATGGTGCACAACTTTAGTTTGAGCAATTTCCCCCAATTTTTCACTTTAAGCCAGCTACGAATGGAAATTGTTCCCAATGCGTTTACGCAAGGCAAAGGAAAACGGTCTGATTTGAAGACGTTTCAAGGGAAAACTATTGCGTCTACAAAGAAATTTTGCAAAGAGAACTTAAAGACACATTCATGGTGCACAACTTTAGTTTGTGCAGTTTTCCCCAATTTTCTACTTTAAGCCAGCTACGAATGGAAATTGTTCCCAATGCGTTTACGCAAGGCAAAGGAAAACGGTCTGATTTAAAAACATTTCAAGGGAAAACTATTGCGTCTACGAAGAAATTTTGCAAAGAGAACTTAAAGACACATTCATGGTGCACAACTTTAGTTTGTGCAACTTTCCCCAATTTTATACTTTAAGCCAGCTACGAATGGAAATTGTTCCCAATGCGTTTACGCAAGGCAAAGGAAAACGGTCTGATTTGAAGACATTTCAAGGGAAAACTATTGCGTCTACGAAGAAATTTTGCAAAGAGAACTTAAAGACACATTCATGGTGCACAACTTTAGTTTGTGCAACTTTCCCCAATTTTATACTTTAAGCCAGCTACGAATGGAAATTGTTCCCAATGCGTTTACGCAAGGCAAAGCAAAACGGTCAAATTTAAAGACTTTTCAAGAGAAAACTATTGCGTCTACGAAGAAATTTTGCAAAGATAACTTAAAGACACATTCATGGTGCACAACTTTAGTTTAAGCAATTTCCCCCAATTTTTCACTTTTAGGAAGTTACGAATGGAAATTGTTCCCAATGCGTTTACGCAAGGCAAAGAAAAACGGTCTGATTTGAAGACATTTCAAGGGAAAACTATTGCGTCTACGAAGAAATTTTGCAAAGAGAACTTAAAGACACATTCATGGTGCACAAGTTTAGTTTGAGCAATTTCCCCCAATTTTTCACTTTAAGCCAGCTACGAATGGAAATTGTTCCCAATGCGTTTACGCAAGGCAAAGCAAAACGGTCAAATTTAAAGACTTTTCAAGAGAAAACTATTGCGTCTACGAAGAAATTTTGCAAAGATAACTTAAAGACACATGCATGGTGCACAACTTTAGTTTAAGCAATTTCCCCCAATTTTTCACTTTTAGGAAGTTTCGAATGGAAATTGTTCCCAATGCGTTTACGCAAGGCAAAGGAAAACGGTCTGATTTGAAGACATTTCAAGGGAAAACTATTGCGTCTACGAAGAAATTTTGCAAAGAGAACTTAAAGACACATTCATGGTGCACAAGTTTAGTTTGAGCAATTTCCCCCAATTTTTCACTTTAAGCCAGCTACGAATGGAAATTGTTCCCAATGCGTTTACGCAAGGCAAAGCAAAACGGTCAAATTTAAAGACTTTTCAAGAGAAAACTATTGCGTCTACGAAGAAATTTTGCAAAGATAACTTAAAGACACATTCATGGTGCACAACTTTAGTTTAAGCAATTTCCCCCAATTTTTCACTTTTAGGAAGTTTCGAATGGAAATTGTTCCCAATGCGTTTACGCAAGGCAAAGGAAAACGGTCTGATTTGAAGACATTTCAAGGGAAAACTATTGCGTCTACGAAGAAATTTTGCAAAGAGAACTTAAAGACACATTCATGGTGCACAACTTTAGTTTGTGCAATTTTCCCCAATTTTCTACTTTAAGCCAGCTACGAATGGAAATTGTTCCCAATGCGTTTACGCAAGGCAAAGCAAAACGGTCAAATTTAAAGACTTTTCAAGAGAAAACTATTGCGTCTACGAAGAAATTTTGCAAAGATAACTTAAAGACACATTCATGGTGCACAACTTTAGTTTGAGCAATTTCCCCCAATTTTTCACTTTAAGCCAGCTACGAATGGAAATTGTTCCCAATGCGTTTACGCAAGGCAAAGCAAAACGGTCAAATTTAAAGACTTTTCAAGAAAAAACTATTGCGTCTACGAAGAAATTTTGCAAAGATAACTTAAAGACACATTCATGGTGCACAACTTTAGTTTAAGCAATTTCCCCCAATTTTTCACTTTTAGGAAGTTACGAATGGAAATTGTTCCCAATGCGTTTACGCAAGGCAAAGGAAAACGGTCAAATTTAAAGACTTTTCAAGAGAAAACTATTGCGTCTACGAAGAAATTTTGCAAAGAGAACTTAAAGACACATTCATGGTGCACAACTTTAGTTTGTGCAACTTTCCCCAATTTTCTACTTTAAGCCAGCTACGAATGGAAATTGTTCCCGATGCGTTTACACCAGTCAAAGCAAAACGGTCAGATTTGAAGACATTTCAAGAGGAAACTATTGCGTCTACGAAGAAATTTTGCAAAAAGAACTTAAAGACACATTCATCGTGCACAACTTTAGTTTGTACAATTCTCCCCAATTTTCCAGTTTAAGCCAGTTACAAATGAAAATTGTTCCCGATGCGTTTACGCCCGACAAAATAAAACCGTCAGGTTTGAAGACATTTCATGAAGAAACTATCACGTTTACGAAGAAATTTTGCAAAGAGAACTTAAAGATACATTCATGCTGCACAACTTTAGTTTGTGCAATTTTCCCCAATTTTCAACTTTAAGCCAGTTACGAATAGAAATAGTTCCCGATGCGTTTACGGCGGACAATCCAAAACGGTCATATCGAAGACATTTGGATAGAAAACTGCTATTTCTAAAAGGAAATTTTTCAAAAGAGACTTTCATGCTGCACAACTTTTGTTTGTAAAGTTTTCCCCAATCTTTTACTTTAAGCCAGTTACGAAAGAAAATTTCCAACGGTGCGTTTACGTTCGTGTGCGAGCAACTGCTAACGTTCAAATAAATTTTAAGGGTAAATTATTGGTTCAAGGTAGAAGTTTTATTAAGAAAAGTTGTAAATAATTTCCAAATAAACAACTTTTGTTGTTAGAGCTCCTCTCCATCTTCAATTTTAAGGAGACTACGAATGAAAATTGCTACAGATGCGCTCGTATAAATTTTAAACGGAGCTAATTACTTTGACTAATAATGGGTGCGGAAAAATAGCGATTTTTAGCGATGATCTTGGTTGACTACAATTGAAAATTATGACCAGAGCGCGCTTACACGAGCGTAGGTTTGGATTTCGAAGCAATTTGGTGGAAAATATTTGAGGTTAGGTCGAGAAAGATAATTTTGCGGAAGACTTTGATACTCGTAAGTATGTAATTAAACGATTGTATGTACTCGATCATCATTTCAATGCTACTCTGTGACGGTTTTACGTAAAAGTCGACGCTCTTAAAAATGATTTTAGTTTAACGCCGTATTTTAAAATGGATTGTGGCATATAAAGTAAGCTCTTTATCATATAAATATGACCTAATTTCTCATCTTGCATGCACTTAAAAATATTTTACGTAAAAGTTAAGTGTTGAACCTGTAAAAATTTCATCTCCAATTTATTTTACGAATTATTAATTATTTTTGTGCAATAGTGGCGTAATAGCTTAGTTTATTGCCGTGGAAAAAGTTCGCGTGTAAAATGATTTTATGCAGTTTTGTTAAGAAGTTTTTACAATTTGTTTACAGTTAGGTAATATTAAAAAAAATAACATTTGAGAAAGTTTCACGACATTATAAATTATTTCGAGTTACTTAACTAAAAAGGTTTTTTGTTTCCATTAAGAATGGATAAAGCTGCTCAATTTATCCACAAATTTAATCTAAAGTTTTTTCTTTAAAAAGGGAGTAAATTAAATTTAATATAACCCTTCCTAACTCTCGTAAAATTATTTCCTTCCAAGGTAATATTTTTTTATTATCCATAAAAATATCTATTTTCCATTAAATGATATCAAAGCGTTCTTTTAAAAATACACGCGAGATAACTTTCAAAGTCAATATTGAGAATGAACAAAAAAATACATAAAACAAATTTTCCAATCTCCAACAAAAGTCTGTTCTTTCGTGTTTACGTTCCCAATAGTCTTTCGTACTACGTCCGTATATCTCGAAATGAAATCTTCATCAAATTGTTGGTCAAGAAGACCGACCATTTTTGACGCATCCCAAAGCGACCCTAAAATTACAAATTTCTCACTCGGCGTACAAACTATACGAGCGCTTCAACAACCCCCCATTTTAGTTACGTTATCAACTCGCCCTCTAAAGTTTATTTGTTCATTTTCGCCACTAAACAAATAGCCGGGACCGTAAGGTATCAAAAGACGTAGCAATTTAAGTGAATGTTATATACATTCTATACGTATATACTTCCAGAAGAACATTTACTTTAGTCTTTAAAGCAAAGCGTAATCCACTCTAATCTTTAAGAGTTGACTTTGCATC
Source organism: Malthinus flaveolus (assembly GCA_950108345.1). Taxonomy (NCBI): domain Eukaryota; kingdom Metazoa; phylum Arthropoda; class Insecta; order Coleoptera; family Cantharidae; genus Malthinus; species Malthinus flaveolus. Next base: position 11,204,065 of record OX467289.1, read on the forward strand.
GTTTTCAACGCTCTTTAAACACAACAAGAAATTGAAATAAAAGGAAAGCCAACGTTACGATCGATGCGTCTTTATTTCGGTGCCTAACCACAAATATAAATTACAGGCAGACGTAATTTGTAGGCGATAGAATGTACTTTATATTTGTATAAGAACACTGTTCTCTAAAAATGCGCAGTTTTCAAGTTATGAGCGATAAAACAATTTTTTGGTCAATTATGGAACTTTTTTAACTTTACCGCGCGCTCGCGCCTAAATCGTACACCTGAAGAAAAAAACGTAAGGAATATAATTTATAGGAAATTTAATCTACTTTACTTTTGTATAGAAGAACTTTTTTCATAAAGAGCGTAGTTTTCAAGTTATGAGCCAAAAACCGAAAAAAGAGCCAAAATTCAACCTTCTCGAGCACTTCCGTGTATTATCGTCTCTCGCTCGCTCACTCTGCGAAATCTGCCCATCAGATTCAAAGGAGCTTAGCACCACGAAAGCGGCACTTAAAACGGTCTACTTAAAGATATAAAATCTACACAGCAAATGCAATTGTTTGGTATAAAAAGTTTTCATGTAAGACCCATATGGTTTAGTTACTCCCAAAAACCACTCTTCATTCTTCAACGCCCTCTATCAACTAAACTGTTCGTTTAACGAAAAGAATCGAAGATATGTATTTTATAGGAAATTTAGTTTACTTTATTTTTGTATAGAAACACTTTTTTCCAAAAGTGCGTAATTTTTGAGTTATAAGCAATATACTAAAAAACAGTTTTTTGGCAGATTTTCGAAATATTTTTCAACTTTAACAGTTTAGGCTCTATCGCCTAAACTGTACGTTTGACAAAACAATCATAGTTATGAATTTTGTTGGAAATTTCATCTACTTTATTATTGTATATAAACACTTTTCTCTGAAAGTGCGTAATTGTTGAGTTATAAGCAATATACCAAAAACCAGTTTTTTGGCAGGTTTTGGAATTATTTTCCAACTTTAACGCGCTCCAGCACCTAAACCGTTTGTCATACAAAAAACCTTATTTCCCAACTTTATCGCCTAAACTGTTCGTTTGACGAAAAAAACAAAGTGACGTATTTTGCAAGAAATTTCATTTACTTTATTATTGTATAGAAACACTTTTCCCTAAAAGTGCGTAATTGTTGAGTTATAAGCAATATACCAAAAAACAGTTTTTTGGCAGGCTTTGGAATTATTTTCCAACTTTATCGACTAAACTGTTCGTTTGACGAAAAAAACAAAGTGACGTATTTTGCAAGAAATTTCATTTACTTTATTATTGTATAGAAACACTTTTCCCTAAAAGTGCGTAATTGTTGAGTTATAAGCAATATACCAAAAAACAGTTTTTTGGCAGGTTTTGGAATTTTTTTCCCACTTTATCGCCTAAACTGTTCGTTTGACGAAAAAAACAAACTGACGTATTTTGCAGGAAATTTCATTTACTTTATTATTGTATAGAAACACTTTTCCCTAAAAGTGCGTAATTGTTGAGTTATAAGCAATATACCAAAAAACAGTTTTTTGGCAGGCTTTGGAATTATTTTCCAACTTTATCGCCTAAACTGTTCGTTTGACGAAAAAAACAAAGTGACGTATTTTGCAAGAAATTTCATTTACTTTATTATTGTATAGAAACACTTTTCCCTAAAAGTGCGTAATTGTTGAGTTATAAGCAATATACCAAAAAACAGTTTTTTGGCAGGTTTTGGAATTTTTTTCCCACTTTATCGCCTAAACTGTTCGTTTGACGAAAAAAACAAACTGACGTATTTTGCAGGAAATTTCATTTACTTTATTATTGTATAGAAACACTTTTCTCTAAAAGTGCGTAGTTTTTGAGTTATAAGCAATATACCAAAAAACAGTTTTTTGGCAGGTTTTGGAATTATTTTCCCACTTTATCGCCTAAACTGTTCGTTTGACGAAAAAAACAAAGTGACGTATTTTGCAAGAAATTTCATTTACTTTATTATTGTATAGAAACACTTTTCCCTAAAAGTGCGTAATTGTTGAGTTATAAGCAATATACCAAAAAACAGTTTTTTGGCAGGTTTTGGAATTATTTTCCCACTTTATCGCCTAAACTGTTCGTTTGACGAAAAAAACAAACTGACGTATTTTGCAGGAAATTTCATTTACTTTATTATTGTATAGAAACACTTTTCCCTAAAAGTGCGTAATTGTTGAGTTATAAGCAATATACCAAAAAACAGTTTTTTGGCAGGCTTTGGAATTATTTTCCAACTTTATCGCCTAAACTGTTCGTTTGACGAAAAAAACAAAGTGACGTATTTTGCAAGAAATTTCATTTACTTTATTATTGTATAGAAACACTTTTCCCTAAAAGTGCGTAATTGTTGAGTTATAAGCAATATACCAAAAAACAGTTTTTTGGCAGATTTTGGAATTATTTTCCCACTTAATCGCCTAAACTGTTCGTTTGACGAAAAAACAAAGTGACGTATTTTGCAAGAAATTTCATTTACTTTATTATTGTATAGAAACACTTTTCTCTAAAAGTGCGTAGTTTTTGAGTTATAAACAATATACCAAAAAACAGTTTTTTGGCAGGTTTTGGAATTATTTTCCCACTTTATCGCCTAAACTGTTCGTTTGACGAAAAAAACAAAGTGACGTATTTTGCAAGAAATTTCATTTACTTTATTATTGTATAGAAACACTTTTCTCTAAAAGTGCGTAGTTTTTGAGTTATAAACAATATACCAAAAAAACAGTTTTTTGGCAGGTTTTGGAATTATTTTCCCACTTTATCGCCTAAACTGTTCGTTTGACAAAAAAAACAAAGTGACGTATTTTGCAGGAAATTTCATTTGCTTTATTATTGTATAGAAACACTTTTCTCTAAAAGTGCGTAGTTTTTGAGTTATAAGCAATATACCAAAAAACAGTTTTTTGGCAGGTTTTGGAATTATTTCCCAACTTTATCGCTTAAACTGTTCGTTTTACGAAAAAAACCAAGGGACGTATTTTGCAGGAAATTTCATTTACTTTATTATTGTATAAAAACACTTTTCCCTAAAAGTGCGTAATTGTTGAGTTATAAGCAATATACCAAAAAACAGTTTTTTGGCAGGTTTTGAAATTATTTTCCCACTTTATCGCCTAAACTGTTCGTTTGACGAAAAAAACAAAGTGACGTATTTTGCAGGAAATTTCATTTACTTTATTATTGTATAGAAACACTTTTCTCTAAAAGTGCGTAGTTTTTGAGTTATAAGCAATATACCAAAAAACAGTTTTTTGGCAGGTTTTGGAATTATTTCCCAACTTTATCGCTTAAACTGTTCGTTTTACGAAAAAAACCAAGGGACGTATTTTGCAGGAAATTTCAATTAATTTATTATTGTATAGAAACACTTTTCCCTAAAAGTGCGTAATTTTTGAGTTATAACCAAATTCCCAAAAAACATTTTTTCGGCAGGTTTTGGAATTATTTTCCAACTTTAACGCGCTCTATCGCCTAAACTGTTGGTTTGACGAAAAAAATCAAAGATATGTATTTTGTAGGAAATTTAATTGACTTTTGATTTTGTATAGATGCACTTTTTTCTAAAAGTGTGTAATATTCGAGTTATAAGCGATATACCAAAAAACAGTTTTTTGGCAGGTTTTGGAATTATTTTCAACTTTAACGCGCTCCAGCACCTAAACCGTTTGTCATACAAAAAACCTACCAATTGTAGAAAATTTGATGTGGTTTACTTTTACATAGGAACACTTTTCTTAAAAAGTGTGTTGGTTTCAAAGTTTACAGTGAAAAACTGAAAAAAGACCAAAAACTTCCAGAACATTCGACGCCCGATATACACTAAACTTCAACGCGCTGCGCTCTAGCAGCTAAACCGTCAGTTTGACAGAAAAAAACGAAGATACATAATTTGTAAGAAATTGAATGTACTTTATTTTCATATAGAGACACTATTCGCCCAAAGTGCGCAGTTTTCGAGTTATAAGCAAAAAACCAAAAAAAGAACCAAAATCCACCCTTCTCGAGCATTCTCCAAGTTAATGCTGCCACGGACTATACAATAGGGTGGCTACTTGTGAATAGTAATCCACAACCTTCCAGATGGAAAGTTGATGTAGAAAAAAAAATGTTGACGTGCAAAAAAAAGAAGAAAAAAAAAGAAAGCTTCGGCTTAAAATCATTCAAGTTTAACTTTAAAATAATAATGTCAGAAAGATTATCCTTAATGTTAAAACAGAACATTTTAGCCGTCATGTTTATACTTAATCTCTACAACATGCTGGTAGTTTTTGTTATAAACACGATTTTCTCCAAAGTTTTCTTTCTCTGTGTACGCATATAAACCATGTTGTACGTTACACTCGTAGCAAAGCAGCTTACGAACACTTACAGATGTAAAACGCTCGGTTACATAGATAAAACCAATTAATGCATATATATTTACCAGGGCATTATAAACGCCCAGCGATTACTTAATAAATTACCAGCGTAACAGGTGGACGACACCGAGGCTTCTCAATTACTTTAAATTTCTCCATCAATTTGACGGAATTTCAGTAGGACTGTTGGGCATAAATACAAAATGTGCAAAATTTATTTCTAAATTCGAACGCGCAAACAAGATAAATGGAGATCCTTTTTAATTTATGACCAATTAAAAATTTTCTTATCTCAAATTTTCAAGTCAGTCTCGTGGCGGCTTAAAAACAAAAATTTCTAATATGAAAAAATCAATAGGTCGACCATTCAAACTTTTTTTCCCTAACATTCGTGAACAGTAAAATCGTCTCGAGGGTGACGGAGCTCAAGCAGTTAGGGACGAGATTCACCGATAGATCTGTCAAGATGTAATCAGAAGCCGAAAAGTACAAGAAAAGCGCGTTATCACAATTAAATCCCATTTTATTTTGCGAATCGATTGCTCACAAAAACGCCAACATATACAGGGTGGACACACATGCGGTCGAACGAACTTTATGAGAACAGCCATACTGGTCTATGGTCCGAGTAGAAAACTCTCAGAACGAGTAGCTCAAATTGGTGGATCTAGTAAACAGTTGTAGGGAGAGACGGGTATGTTGCTGATGGGTCAACTTCAGAGGCTCAATAGATTTGTTCGTTGGGAGAAATGATATGGACTCACGACGGGAAAATTTTGATCTTTTTACGGTTTTTCACTTATAACTCCAAAACTACGCATTTTATAAGAAAAGTACTTCTAAATCAAAATAAACTGCGTCAAATTTTCTAAAAATTTTATATCTTAGGTTTTTTCGTCAGACAAACAGTTTAAGCGTTAGAGCGCATTAAAGTGAAAAAAATTTGGTCCGACGATTCTTCTTGGCATATTTTGGAATTTTCGTGAAACTTGAACGCGCTCTGGCGCCTAAACCGTTAGCCTGAGAAAAAACCTTCAAAATATAAATTTGATGTAGTTTATTTTTATATAGAAGAACTTCCCTCTAGAAGAGCGTAGTTCTTGAGTTATAAGCAATAAAACAGGTTTTTGGCCGATTTTGGATTTTTAACGAACTTTAAGGCGCTCTAGCGCCTAAACCCTTTATCTGAGGAAAAGCACCTTCCGAATGTAATTTGTAGAAAATTTAATATAGTTTACTTTTATATGTAAGCACTTTTCTCTAGAAGTGCGTAGTTTTTGAGTTATAAGCCATAATACAGTTTTATGCCGATTTTGACTTTTTTGACAACCTTTACCGCGCTCTAGCGCCTAAACCGTTTGTCTGAGAAGAGAAACCTTCGAAATATAGCTTGTAGGAAATTTGATGGAGTTAAAGTTTATATAAAAGCGCTTTTCTCTAGAAGAGCGTAGTTTTCGAGTTATAAGCGATAAAATAGTTTTATGCTGATTTTGGGTATCTTGCCCAACTTTAACGCGCTCTCACGCCTAAACCGTTTGTCTGAAGAAAAAGCCGTCGAGATATAATTTGTAGGAACGTTAATAAAGGTTACTTTTTGATAAAAGCACTTTTCTCTAGAAGTGCGTAGTTTCTGAGTTATAAGCGATAAAACAGTTTCATGCGGATTTTGGATATCTTGCCAAACTTTAACGCGCTCTAACGCCTAAACCGTTTGTCTGAGGAAAAAAAACCGTCGAGATATAATTTGTAGGAAATTAATTCAAGTTTACTTTTTGATAAAAGCACTTTTCTCTAGAAGTGCGTAGTTTTCAATTTATAAGCGATAAAACAGTTTTATCCTAATTTTGGATATCTTGCCCAAAGTTAACGCGCTCTAGCGCCTAAGCCGTTTGTCTGAGGAAAAAGCCGTCGAGATATAATTTGTAGAAAATTTAATAAAGGTTACTTTTTGATAAAAGCACTTTTCTCTAGAAGTGCGTAGTTTTTGAGTTATAAGCGATAAAACAGTTTTATGCCGATTTTGGATATCTTGCCCAACTTTAACGCGCTCTAACGCCTAAACCGTTTGTCTGAGAAAAAAAAACCGTCGAGATATAATTTGTAGGAAATTTAATCAAGTTTACTTTTTGATTAAAGCACTTTTCTCTAGAAGTGCGTAGTTTTCAATTTATAAGCGATAAAACAGTTTTATCCCGATTTTGGATATCTTGCCCAAAGTTAACGCGCGCTAGCGCCTACACCGTTTGTCTGAGAAAAAAGCCGTCGAGATATAATTTGTAGAAAATTTAATAAAGGTTACTTTTTGATAAAAGCACTTTTCTGTAGAAGTGCGTAGTTTTCAAGTTATAAGCGATAAAACAGTTTATCCGCTTTTTAATTTCTTGCCAAACTTTAACGCGCTCTAGCGCCTAAACCGTTTGTCTGAGAAAAAAGCCGTCGAGATATAATTTGTAGAAAATTTAATAAAGGTTACTTTTTGATAAAAGCACTTTTCTGTAGAAGTGCGTAGTTTTCAAGTTATAAGCGATAAAACAGTTTATCCGATTTTTAATTTCTTGCCAAACTTTAACGCGCTCTAGCGCCTAAACCGTTTGTCTGATGAAAAAACCGTTGAGATTTAATTTATAGGAAATTTAATCTAGTTTACTTTGTGATAAAAGTACTTTTCTCTAAAAGTGCGTAGTTTTCGAGTTATAAGCGATGAAACAGTTTTATGCCGATTTTGGATATCTTGCCCAACTTTAACACGCTCTAACGCCTAAACCGCTTGTCTGAGAAAAAAAACCGTCTAGATATAATTTGTAGGAAATTTAATCAAGTTTACTTTTTGATAAAAGCACTTTTCTCTAGAAGTGCGTAGTTTTCAAGTTATAAGCGATAAAACAGTTTTATCCGATTTTTAATTTCTTGCCAAACTTTAACGCGCTCTAGCGCCTAAACCGTTTGTCTGATGAAAAAACCGTTGAGATTTAATTTATAGGAAATTTAATCTAGTTTACTTTGTGATAAAAGTACTTTTCTCTAAAAGTGCGTAGTTTTCGAGTTATAAGCGATGAAACAGTTTTATGCCGATTTTGGATATCTTGCCCAACTTTAACACGCTCTAACGCCTAAACCGCTTGTCTGAGAAAAAAAACCGTCTAGATATAATTTGTAGGAAATTTAATCAAGTTTACTTTTTGATAAAAGCACTTTTCTCTAGAAGTGCGTAGTTTTCAAGTTATAAGCGATAAAACAGTTTTATCTGATTTTTAATTTCTTGCCAAAGTTTAACGCACCCTAGCGCCTAAACCGTTTGTCTGATGAAAAAATCGTTGAGATTTAATTTATAGGAAATTTAATCTAGTTTACTTTGTGATAAGAGTACTTTTCTCTAAAAGTGCGTAGTTTTCGAGTTATAAGCGATGAAACAGTTTTTTGCCGATTTTGGATATCTTGGCCAACTTTAACGCGCTCTAGCACCTAAACGGCTAGTCTGAGGAAAAAACCTTCGAAATATAATTTGTAGGAAATTTGATGCAAATTATTTTCATATACAAGCACTTTCCTCCTAAAGTGCTAAAGAGTTATTGCACTTTATCGTTTAGTAAAAGTGCACGCTGCCTCCCGAACCACAACTTTTCTCTTGCTCTCATTGCCAATTAGTTATAAGGTGCCAAAATTTTGTAGGAACGCGATGCATTTTTAAAAAGCTCAGGTACTCATAAAGAGATATTGAATTTATATCAACCATGCGAAACACCCTAGAGAGTAGCATACCGTATAGGAACGAATTTATGCTTTAGGGATTACCTGAAAGCATTTCATAATGTTAAATGACATCTAGGATGGTTAATCTTAAATGACAGTTTCATTGCGAAGCACAAGGTAATTTAATTTATTATGTGTGACGATGCCATGAATTTTTTTTTAAAAAGTTCATAATCGCCGACATTTTTAAGATGAAAATGTGGTTTCTATTAGCGAATGGTTCGCGCGAGGTTGGTTGCGGCACGCCCCGCATTCAGGAAGGTGGCAGAGTCTCGGTACGCTGTGGAAACTTGGAAACAATGTTTAATTTTCTTAACACAATTTTACTAGCCCATAACTGCTAATTCAGCCGTCTCTATTTCGTATCACCACAAAGTTACCTGTGCAAAACGTAATGAGATTCTGGCCACCCTGTATGTATTAGAATAGTAATTTTGCGATATAAACGCACTCAAAAATTAACGTAATTTAAATTGGGAAAATTTGGTTTTTGCAAAACTCGATAATTTGTAATCTTTCGGTAAAATAAAATCTTTTAAGAGGAAAGGATGGATTATGGTTTAAGTCAGTTTGACGTTTGGAAAATTAAACCTCCCTCTACTCGTAGCAATTTCACGCACACATTCATTGCATAATCTGAAAGTTACCTTGTGTAAACAGGCAAATTCTTGAAATTTCTTACACATTCAAAATTCATTTTTATAACAATCATAGTATGAGCAATAAGAAATGTATAAAAAGAACGAAAATAATATGTAGGATAGGTATTTCCTTCTAAAATTGAAAGAGACACGGATATTTTAGCTTTCAAAAAAATAATAATCCGATTCGATTTCTATGCCACTATATAAAAATAAAATCTCATTATAATAGCAATGAAATTCGTTCTTTTTCCCCATTTAATTCAATAAATAATTGGCAACTTTTCCTTTTCTTCGGGTAAAGGGGTGAAAAGTTGACTCGTCGGATTAATTTGAACTTACTGATTAGCTCTGCGAGGCACCTACTTAAAAATGCTTAAATTATTCGGTCTTTATGTTAATTTTCATTTATGAGCATTGGTAAGAGACTAAAAAATAAAACGCCTAATTTCATTCCCCGACGAACAAGCCAAATATTTGATGTGCATTGTTACTACATTTAATTAGGTCCCACAAAGCGGTGTCAAATTGCATGTATAATCATCATTTTATGGAAAATCTAATAAAATAAACATCAAAAACAAATTGTACCTACATCGATAATCACTTAACCGCCGTACGAGGCATTTAATCAATATTTTGGTACGATCAATATATCCACAACTAACCCAACTACTGAAAGGCAGATTTATAAGTTTGCAAATTCAATAAAAATGCTCGAAGAGCTCGCGACTGTTTCTGTTAAGCGATTACGTGTGACCAAATTTTTCTAGGGATGCCTGCGTGTGCCCCCTATTTATAAAAAAAATAAGTTCGGAGCCTATCTCTTCGGCGGTCGATTTTATGCGGGTAATAATGTATTCTTCAACAATTTCAAAAATAGTAGTTTTTTCAAAAATTATCATCAGAGCGTTTTTGGAGCTTATTAAATTAGCTTTCATTTGCCGTCATTTTTGTCTTTACCGTAAAAAGTAGCCGCGATAAAATTTTCTGAAGGTTCAACTACTTTCCTTTCCTTTGGTCCGACTATTCTTATAGGGATATTTTGGAATTTTTGGCAAACTTTAACGCGCTCTAGCCCCTAAACCGTTTGCCTAAGAAGAAAAATTTGCGAGACATAATTTGTAGGAAATTTTATGTACTTTACTTTTATATAAAAGCATTTTTAACTAGAAATGCGTAGTTTTCGAGTTATAAACGATAAAACAATTTTTTGGCTGAGATTGGATTTTTTGCGTAACTTTAACGGGCCCTAGCGCCGAAACCGTTTGTCTGACGAGAAAAACTTCGAAATATAATTTGTAGCAAATTTTATTAACTTCACTTTTAAATAGAATCATTTTTATCTAGAAGTGCGTAATTTTTGAGTTATAAGCGATAAAACAGTTTTTGGGCAGATTTTTAACTTTTTGACCAACTTTAACGCGTTCTAGCGCCTAACCCGTTTGTCTGAGTAAAAACCTTAGGAATATAATTTGTAGCAAACTTTGTGTACTGCACTTTTATAGAAAAACATTTATATCTAGAAGTGCGTAGTTTTCGAGTTATAAACGATAAAACAATTTTTTGGCTGAAATTGGATTTTTTGCGTAACTTTAACGGGCACTAGCGCCGAAACCGTTTGTCTGACGAGAAAAACTTCGAAATATAATTTGTAGCAAATTTTATTAACTTCACTTTTAAATAGAATCAGTTTTATCTAGAAGTGCGTAATTTTTGAGTTATAAGCGATAAAACAGTTTTTGGGCAGATTTTTAACTTTTTGACCAACTTTAACGCATTCTAGCGCCTAACCCGTTTGTCTGAGTAAAAACCTTAGGAATATAATTTGTAGCAAACTTTGGGTACTGCACTTTTATATAAAAACATTTATATCTAGAAGTGCGTAGTTTTCGAGTTATAAACGATAAAACAATTTTTTGGCTGAAATTGGATTTATTGCGTAACTTTAACGGGCCCTAGCGCCGAAACCGTTTGTCTGACGAGAAAAACTTCGAAATATAATTTGTAGCAAATTTTATTAACTTCACTTTTAAATAGAATCATTTTTATCTAGAAGTGCGTAATTTTTGAGTTATAAGCGATAAAACAGTTTTTGGGCAGATTTTTAACTTTTTGACCAACTTTAACGCATTCTAGCGCCTAACCCGTTTGTCTGAGTAAAAACCTTAGGAATATAATTTGTAGCAAACTTTGTGTACTGTACTTTTATAAAAAAACATTTATATCTAGAAATGCGTAGTTTTCGAGTTATAAACGATAAAACAATTTTTTGGCTGAGATTGGATTTTTTGCGTAACTTTAACGGGCCCTAGCGCCGAAACCGTTTGTCTGACGAGAAAAACTTCGAAATATAATTTGTAGCAAATTTTATTAACTTCACTTTTAAATAGAATCAGTTTTATCTAGAAGTGCGTAATTTTTGAGTTATAAGCGATAAAACAGTTTTAGGGCAGATTTTTAACTTTTTGACCAACTTTAACGCATTCTAGCGCCTAACCCGTTTGTCTGAGTAAAAACCTTAGGAATATAATTTGTAGCAAACTTTGTGTACTGCACTTTTATATAAAAACATTTATATCTAGAAGTGCGTAGTTTTCGAGTTATAAACGATAAAACAATTTTTTGCCTGAGATTGGATTTTTTGCGTAACTTTAACGCGCCTAGCGCCGAAACCGTTTGTCTGACGAGAAAAACTTCGAAATATAATTTGTAGCAAATTTTATTAGCTTCACTTTGAAATAGAATCAGTTTTATCTAGAAGTGCGTAATTTTTGAGTTATAAGCGATAAAACAGTTTTTGGGCAGATTTTTAACTTTTTGACCAACTTTAACGCGTTCTAGCGCCTAACCCGTTTGTCCGAGTAAAAACCTTAGGAATATAATTTGTAGCAAACTTTGTGTACTGCACTTTTATATAAAAAGATTTATATCTAGAAGTGCGTAGTTTTCGAGTTATAAACGATAAAACAATTTTTTGGCTGAGATTGGATTTTTTGCGTAACTTTAACGCGCCCTAGCGCCGAAACCGTTTGTCTGATGAGAAAAACTTCGAAATATAATTTGTAGCAAATTTTATTAACTTCACTTTTAAATAGAATCATTTTATCTAGAAGTGCGTAATTTTTGAGTTATAAGCGATAAAACAGTTTTTGGGCAGATTTTTAACTTTTTGACCAACTTTAACGCGTTCTAGCGCCTAACCCGTTTGTCCGAGTAAAAACCTTAGGAATATAATTTGTAGCAAACTTTGTGTACTGCACTTTTATATAAAAAGATTTATATCTAGAAGTGCGTAGTTTTCGAGTTATAAACGATAAAACAATTTTTTGGCTGAGATTGGATTTTTTGCGTAACTTTAACGCGCCCTAGCGCCGAAACCGTTTGTCTGATGAGAAAAACTTCGAAATATAATTTGTAGCAAATTTTATTAACTTCACTTTTAAATAGAATCATTTTATCTAGAAGTGCGTAATTTTTGAGTTATAAGCGATAAAACAGTTTTTGGGCAGATTTTTAACTTTTTGACCAACTTTAACGCGTTCTAGCGCCTAACCCGTTTTTCCGAGTAAAAACCTTAGGAATATAATTTGTAGCAAACTTGGTGTACTGCACTTTTATATAAAAAGATTTATATCTAGAAGTGCGTAGTTTTCGAGTTATAAACGATAAAACAATTTTTTGGCTGAGATTAGATTTTTTGCGTAACTTTAACGCGCCCTAGCGCCGAAACCGTTTGTCTGATGAGAAAAACTTCGAAATATAATTTGTAGCAAATTTTATTAACTTCACTTTTAAATAGAATCATTTTATCTAGAAGTGCGTAATTTTTGAGTTATAAGCGATAAAACAGTTTTTGGGCAGATTTTTAACTTTTTGACCAACTTTAACGCGTTCTAGCGCCTAACCCGTTTGTCTGAGTAAAAACCTTAGGAATATAATTTGTAGCAAACTTTGTGTACTGCACTTTTATATAAAAACATTTATATCTAGAAGTGCGTAGTTTTCGAGTTATAAACGATAAAACAATTTTTTGGCTGAGATTGGATTTTTTGCGTAACTTTAACGGGCCCTAGCGCCGAAACCGTTTGTCTGACTAGAACAACTTCGAAATATAATTTGTTGCAAATTTTATTAACTTCACTTTTAAATAGAATCATTTTTATCTAGAAGTGCGTAATTTTTGAGTTATAAGCGATAAAACAGTTTTTGGGCAGATTTTTAACTTTTTGACCAACTTTAACGCGTTCTAGCGCCTAACCCGTTTGTCTGAGTAAAAACCTTAGGAATATAATTTGTAGCAAACTTTGTGTACTGCACTTTTATATAAAAACATTTATATCTAGAAGTGCGTAGTTTTCGAGTTATAAACGATAAAACAATTTTTTGGCTGAGATTGGATTTTTTGCGTAACTTTAACGGGCCCTAGCGCCGAAACCGTTTGTCTGACGAGAAAAACTTCGAAATATAATTTGTAGCAAATTTTATTAACTTCACTTTTAAATAGAATCAGTTTTATCTAGAAGTGCGTAATTTTTGAGTTATAAGCGATAAAACAGTTTTTGGGCAGATTTTTAACTTTTTGACCAACTTTAACGCATTCTAGCGCCTAGCCCGTTTGTCTGAGTAAAAACCTTAGGAATATAATTTGTAGCAAACTTTGTGTACTGCACTTTTATATAAAAACATTTATATCTAGAAGTGCGTAGTTTTCGAGTTATAAACGATAAAACAATTTTTTGCCTGAGATTGGATTTTTTGCGTAACTTTAACGGGCCCTAGCGCCGAAACCGTTTGTCTGACGAGAAAAACTTCGAAATATAATTTGTAGCAAATTTTATTAACTTCACTTTTAAATAGAATCAGTTTTATCTAGAAGTGCGTAATTTTTGAGTTATAAGCGATAAAACAGTTTTTGGGCAGATTTTTAACTTTTTGACCAACTTTAACGCATTCTAGCGCCTAACCCGTTTGTCTGAGTAAAAACCTTAGGAATATAATTTGTAGCAAACTTTGTGTACTGCACTTTTATATAAAAACATTTATATCTAGAAGTGCGTAGTTTTCGAGTTATAAACGATAAAACAATTTTTTGCCTGAGATTGGATTTTTTGCGTAACTTTAACGGGCCCTAGCGCCGAAACCGTTTGTCTGACGAGAAAAACTTCGAAATATAATTTGTTGCAAATTTTATTAACTTCACTTTTAAATAGAATCATTTTTATCTAGAAGTGCGTAATTTTTGAGTTATAAGCGATAAAACAGTTTTTGGGCAGATTTTTAACTTTTTGACCAACTTTAACGCGTTCTAGCGCCTAACCCGTTTGTCTGAGTAAAAACCTTAGGAATATAATTTGTAGCAAACTTTGTGTACTGCACTTTTATATAAAAACATTTATATCTAGAAGTGCGTAGTTTTCGAGTTATAAACGATAAAACAATTTTTTGGCTGAGATTGGATTTTTTGCGTAACTTTAACGGGCCCTAGCGCCGAAACCGTTTGTCTGACGAGAAAAACTTCGAAATATAATTTGTAGCAAATTTTATTAACTTCACTTTTAAATAGAATCAGTTTTATCTAGAAGTGCGTAATTTTTGAGTTATAAGCGATAAAACAGTTTTTGGGCAGATTTTTAACTTTTTGACCAACTTTAACGCATTCTAGCGCCTAACCCGTTTGTCTGAGTAAAAACCTTAGGAATATAATTTGTAGCAAACTTTGTGTACTGCACTTTTATATAAAAACATTTATATCTAGAAGTGCGTAGTTTTCGAGTTATAAACGATAAAACAATTTTTTGCCTGAGATTGGATTTTTTGCGTAACTTTAACGGGCCCTAGCGCCGAAACCGTTTGTCTGACGAGAAAAACTTCGAAATATAATTTGTAGCAAATTTTATTAACTTCACTTTTAAATAGAATCAGTTTTATCTAGAAGTGCGTAATTTTTGAGTTATAAGCGATAAAACAGTTTTTGGGCAGATTTTTAACTTTTTGACCAACTTTAACGCGTTCTAGCGCCTAACCCGTTTGTCTGAGTAAAAACCTTAGGAATATAATTTGTAGCAAACTTTGTGTACTGCACTTTTATATAAAAACATTTATATCTAGAAGTGCGTAGTTTTCGAGTTATAAACGATAAAACAATTTTTTGCCTGAGATTGGATTTTTTGCGTAACTTTAACGGGCCCTAGCGCCGAAACCGTTTGTCTGACGAGAAAAACTTCGAAATATAATTTGTAGCAAATTTTATTAACTTCACTTTTAAATAGAATCAGTTTTATCTAGAAGTGCGTAATTTTTGAGTTATAAGCGATAAAACAGTTTTTGGGCAGATTTTTAACTTTTTGACCAACTTTAACGCGTTCTAGCGCCTAACCCGTTTGTCTGAGTAAAAACCTTAGGAATATAATTTGTAGCAAACTTTGTGTACTGCACTTTTATATAAAAACATTTATATCTAGAAGTGCGTAGTTTTCGAGTTATAAACGATAAAACAATTTTTTGCCTGAGATTGGATTTTTTGCATAGCTTTAACGCGCTGTGGCGCCGAAGCCGTTTATCTGAGGAAAAAACCTTCGGAATATAATTTGTAGAAAATTTTATATACTTTAATTTCATATAAAATAATTTTTATCTAGAAGTGTGTAATTTTTGAGTTATAAGCGTTAAAACAGTTTTTGGCCGATTTTTACCTTTTTGACCAACTTTAAAGCGCTCTAGCGCCTAACCAGCTTGTCTGAGGAAAAAACCTTAAGATTATAGTTTATAGCAAACTTTGTGTACTTTACTTTCATATAAAAATATTTTTATCTACAAGTGCCTATTTTTCGAGCTATAAGCGATAAAACAGTTTTTTTGGCTAAATTTGGATTTTTTGCATAACTTTAACGCGCTGTGACGCCGAAACCGTTTGTCTGAGAAAAAACCTTCAGAATTTAATTTGTAGCAAATTTTTTATATTTTACTTTCATATAAACCAGTTTTTATCTAGAAGAGCGTATTTTTCGAGTTATAAGCGATAAAACAGTTTTTTGGCCAATTTTGAAATTTTTGCCAAACTTGAACGCACTCTAGCGCTTAAACCGTTAGTTTGAAGATAAGGGCTTTGCAAATTCAATAAAAATGTTCAAAGAGCTGGCGACTGTCTCTGTTAAGCGATTACGCGCGGCTCTTTTTTAGGGATGCCTTGAAAAAGAATAAGTTCAACGGCCTATCTCTTCGGCGCTCGATCTTGTGTGGGTAAAAATGTATTCTTCGACATTTTCAATAATATTAGTTTTTCAAAAAATATCATCAAGGCCTTTTGTAAGCTTATAAAATTAGCTTTAATTTGCCGTCAATTTTATTTCTACACTGTAAAAACTGACCGCGATAGAATTTTCTAAAGGAGCCACTTGTTTCCATATTCTTAGTATAGTGCTCGGTGCCCCAAAATATGTCTAAAAATGACTTGTGGAGGTTTATTCTAAAGCTCAAAAGTGCCGATAAGAGACCTTACGCCCTAACGTTTCAAAATTTTAAGCAGTGCGCGCAAGGTCCCCTGCTCGCGTCTCCCCCACGCGAATCATTTTAGTATTTCACTCTTCTTCATAGCTCATCCAGTGAGCTCATATCCTCATACTACGTCGTTGAAGCGGTCAGGAAACGCGTGTACACAGGCCCGTCTTTCGGTTTTTCAATCTTAGAAACTCCAAATATTCATTTTAAGTGTCATCAGTAAAGGAAAAGAAAAAAATTGAGACGATATAAACTTGGGGGAACGTATTTTGGGGAAGGTAAAAACTCAATGTCTGAAAAATGACATTTAAAAGTGTAAATGGGACATATTCACAAGTCAGTCCGATAAAAAAAAATCCTGAAAGAAACTAGGCTTATCGAGCCGTAGCAGCGAAAGATCTTGGCTTAAAAACGACATTATTCATGATATTGCAAGAGCCTCCGTAGTCCGTAGCGCATCGCACACAAAATCAATTTTTTTGTAAAAATGCTTAGTAGTAACAAATCTGGGCGCATAAAGCCTGGTTTACACAATTTTTTAAGCGAGTAGTTATCTGCTCTATGAGGGCTAAGCGATTTTTGATACGATTTAACATTTTTATCACGATGTGATTCAATAAATCGACCCCTAACTTTAAAACTCGCAGCCATTGTATGAGGCCTATTCTATACTGTATGGAGCCCTTGTACAATTTGCCGAATTCGAAACGCTTTTAAAAGTAAATTTAAATTACCCGCACTATTTCGAACGCTATAAAAATTATAAATAAATATTTAGTACCAACATCTGTAAATTAGAACGTAAGACGATATGCTTGGTATTAAAATATTTTGATATCCTTCAGAAACCTACTACAATTCTACTTTTTCTCGATAATATGATGGGGGTGTTCTAGTGCATTATGAATTTATTAAATCTTTTAATTACGTTAAAATGGTTTTTAGCCGTTTTAATTAAAAGTGACGCACCCACTAAAACGATGCATTTGCTAAGAACGGAAGTTTTTATGAAAAACTTCAAAGGGCTCTCCCGGCCAAACTATTAGGATTAAACATACACTTTCCAGGACTTTCTTTAAGTAAATTTCATGCTCTACAAAAAAGGCCCTTTTCATAATTTCGATATGTCAAGTAGTTTTAGCAGCGCGAACGAGAAAAGGTCGGCTCGCACTAATTTTTCATGAAACAGATTTTTTACTTTTGAGTCGACTTCGTCGACTTTGAAAAAGTTCTACGTACTTTTTCGCTTTAGATCTCTTTTGGATTTAAATGTTGCTTTTAATGGCCTAAAAATGGACTCGAAATGTAGGACGGATCGTCAGGCAAAATAGCAACGACCCATCGGGCGACTGCCCGGTCGCCCATTAGTACGACCGTCTCCGCTAAAATCCCTAAATAATTGACGTATCTTTTTACAATTTTTCATCAACAATTCGCACATTAAAAATAAATTGGGAAATTAAATGAGACCAAAAACTTACCCCGTCCTTAATTTGTAATTTGAGCGTTATGCTACCCCCAAAAATTCGCCCTTGTCGCGATAATACAAAATCAAACGTTTAGATCTCTGTTTGTTTACAGTACAAGCAACAATTAGTCGTTATTAAAGCGTTTTTTTGTAAAACTTACGGTGACTTGTAAACAGAAAGAGGACCTAATTACTTGGGCAAACAAATGCAACGCTTAAAGCATCGCTCGCTTAGAACAAAAATAAAATTAAAAACAAAAAAACACGAATTACCTTCGCAATTAAATAAATTAAAAGCTTTCAGGAGCAATTTGCAGCACTCTAATTACCGTTTTCGCGAATCGAATTAATTATAAGTCAATTACCTAAATAATAATTTCTACCAATGAGAAACACTTTACTATTAACTAGCGCGTTGTCGAAGGTAAACTAATTTACTCTCTTCACAATGTAAAGTGCATAAACGATAAAAGAGAGCTGGATGATGCGTTTATCGTAATTTACAATTCTTTATCGGCCGACTCGAATTAATTTAAAAATTAGATAAATTAGACTCAATTTGTAAATCAATTTATGCTTTTTTTTCTCTTAATCTTAATGTTCCAATGTCAACCAAATTAATTTACGACAGGAGATGCAACTGCTCGAGAGACAAATCGAAGCTCGGGAAGAC
Organism: Malthinus flaveolus; assembly: GCA_950108345.1. Classification (NCBI taxonomy): domain Eukaryota; kingdom Metazoa; phylum Arthropoda; class Insecta; order Coleoptera; family Cantharidae; genus Malthinus; species Malthinus flaveolus. The sequence continues at coordinate 11,222,481 of OX467289.1, forward strand.
GATGGCGCCTTCTAAAGTCTAAAGGACCTTCAAGAGAAAATCGAGGACTGGAAGGCGTTATCTCGAATTTGACTAAACTTTGTACCCCAAGTGTTGTTAGGATACCATCATCAAATTTAATCAGTTTGTCGTTAACATAACTTTAAAAAAAAATAAAAATAATAACCAAAAGGGATAATCTGTTCACAAGTTTACATCTCTTGACCCGCATTAAATGTTAATCGGTTTGCTTGAATTTTATAGCTGGAATTAAGTTGAGGGTCTCATTTTTCCAACGACGTCTGCTTCTATTAGGATTATCCTTAAGGAACCTTTAAAATACACGAAGACTAGATGAGCAGATTATCCAAGGGTTGCTCTCCTCTTAAAGTCTTTACAGAAAATCTCTCTCGTCTCGTACGAATAAATTAACTATTGATGTTTCTATTTATCACTTTAATTAATTGATCGTTTATCTTACTTATCGTGATTGTTAAGTCATCTATGGTAATATACTGGTCGTAAATATAATGCATTATTGATTTGTATAACAATACACTAAATGATTTATCAAAATCATTACGATAAAGTTCAGGTTGCAATATTAAATTCGTCCAATGATAAACCAATTATAAGGTACTTTGTGCGGGAAAGCAATTTACTACTTTCAGTTGTAGTAAATATTTGAGCTACGATTGGACTTTCCAATTATAATTTTTTATTATTTTAGGCTCGATTGTGCTGGAGAGGACCGGTTAAAAAAACATCAAATCAATTAAAAGTTTGCCCCAAAATTTTAATCTCAAAGAGGTCGTGCACTTACCAGACTATTTAAGAGACCTAACCTAAGGGGAAGAGTTAAATCTCGTCAGTGATCAAAGCACCACAATTCATGACTCTAGCCGTCTCGAACAACGAAAGCCTCCAGGTACACGGATCTGGTAATAAATACAAAGCCCAGGTCCATTTAAACCTTCAGAGAGGTTTTTGACAAATTATAACTCAAGTCATCTCGAACAACAACAGCCTTTAGGTACACGGATCTGCTATTAAATATGAAGCCCATGTCCATTTTAACCTCCAGAGAGGTTTTTGACGATCGTGTGCACTTACAAACCTTGTAAGAGGCCTAACCTAAGGAAGAGAGTTAAATCTTGCCAATGAACAAAATTGACAATTTATAACTCAAGTCGTCTCGAACAAAAACAGCCTCTAGGTACACGAATCTGCTATTAAATATGAAGCCCATGTCCATTTTAACCTCCAGAGAGGTTTTTGACGATTTTTGTGCACTTACAATCCTTGTAAGAGGCCTAACCTAAGGAGGAGAGTTAAATCTTCCCAATGAACAAAATTGACAATTTAAGACTCGAGTCGTCCCGAACAATAACAGCCTCCAGGTACAAGAATCTGAACTTAAATATGAAGCCCAGGTCCATTTTAACCTACAGAGAGGTTTTTGAAGATTTTTGTGCATGTACAAACCTTCTAAGAAGCCTAACCTAAGGAGTAGAGTTAAATCTTGCAAATGAACAAAATTGACAATTTATAACTCAAGTCGTCTCGAACAAAAACAGCCTTTAGGTACACGAACCTGTTATTAAATATGAAGCCAAAGTCCATTTTAACCTACAGAGCGGAGTTTAAAGATTTTTGTGCACATACAAACCTTCTAAGAGGCCTAACCTAAGGAGGAGAGTTAAATCTTGCTAATGAAAGACATTCACAATTTATAACTCTAGTCGTCTCGAACAACAACAGCGTCTAGGTACACGGGTCTGCTATTAAATACGAAGCCCAGGTCCAGAGAGGTTTTTGACAATTTTTGTGCACTCACAAACCTTCTAAGAGGCCTACACGAAGAAGGAGAGTTAAATCTTGCCAGTGATCAAAATTGACAATCTATGACTCTAGACGTCTCAATCAACGAAAGCCTCCAGGTACACGGATCTGGTATTAAATACAAAGCAAAGGTCCATTTTAACCTCAAGAGAGGTTGCTGAAGATTTTTGTGCGCGTACAAACCTTCTAAGAGACCTAACCTAAGGAGGAGAGTTAAATCTTGCCAATGAACTTGAAAATTTATGACTCGAGTCGTCTCGAACAAGGAAAGTCCCCAGGTACACGGAAGTGCTATTAAATACGAATCTAAAGTCCATTTTAACCTCCAGAGCGGGCTTTGGAGATTTTTGTGTACGCACAAACCTTCTAAGAGGTCTAACCTAAGGAGGAGAGTTAAATCTTGCCAATAAACAAAATTGACAATTTATAACTCTAGTCGTCTCGAACAACAACAACCTCTAGGTACACGGATCTAAAATTAAATATGAAATGACGGTCCATTTTAACCTCCAGAGCGGGTTTTGAAGATTTTTGTGCACGTACAAACCTTCTAAGAGGTGTAACCTAAGGAGGAGAGTTAAATGTTGCCAATGAACAAAATTGACAATTTATAACTCTAGTCGTCTCGAACAACAACAACCTCTAGGTACACGGATCTAAAATTAAATATGAAGTGACGGTCCATTTTAACCTCCAGAGAGGTTTTTGACGATTTTTGTGCACGTACAAACCTTCTAAGAGACCTAACCTAAGGAGTAGAGTTAAATCTTGCCAATGAACAAAATTGACAATTTATGACTCGAGTCGTCTCGAACAACAGCAGCCTCCAGGTACACGGATCTGGTATTAAATACGAAGCCAAGGTTCATTTTAACCTCCAGAGCGGGTTTTGAAGATTTTTGTGCACGTACAAACCTTCTAAAGGTGCCGATAGACTGGCGAGAAAACTCGCGCGATTTGCTGTCTGACAGCAGTATCACTAATGGAAATAGCACTGCAAGTCCCAGCGAGTCTATTCATTGGAACTTGCGACTTTGCTGTCGGACAACAAACCGCGCGAGTTTCTCGCCAGTGTATAAGCAGCTTAAGAAACCTAACCTAAGGAAAAATCTGAAAGCCAGAATTTGTGAGTTTACCCAACAAATAAGTGGAAGGACTTGAGGAGGTTGCTTGGAAGAGTGTATCGTAGAAACCGATATCTCAGTCATTCCGATTCGTAACGCTGTTGGTGCAAACCAAGCATATGAGTACCGAGTACAGGCAGGACTCTAGCTCGTTGAGGCTAACTCTAAACTATTCTACTTTTGACTCCAACGCTAAGTTAAGATGTATAGATTGGAGAAACTCATAATTTGTGTAGATATTGCTTCGAGTCGTATTTTAAAGACGATCTTGAGACATTCCATCTGAGATGTTTTTAAAGAAGCCGTAAACTCGCGATCAGATTACCTCTTTTATTACATTTTTTGTTAAATAAACGACAAGCTCATTCAATCAAATTGTCTTGATGCGGTATTTGTTTCGAGTTTAACCTAAAAATCGCTTTCATTTAAACGAAAAAGCCCTCTTGTATATAGAATTTCTAAACGAAAGAACGGGGTTCACTTTGTTGTTATGTCAAGCTATCTATTCAGCTGTAAACCACCCCTAGTAGTCGGTGACACTTTTGAGCTTTGCTCATAACGAAAATATTCACAAAATGGTGCTTGTATCATCATAAATAATATTTATCTTGACGTTATACATTTACAAATCTATTTTCATCTTTTTTTCCTACACCTAAAGGAGAATAACCACAAAAATGGTCTTTGTAAATAATTAATTCGAGTTTAAATAGTAGTTGATAATAAAATGTGGTTTAACAACAACTGGATGCCGAACAAATTTGGACTAGATCGTTTATGCACATCCAGCTGACGTTTAACTTGATGAATTAACAATTTAGGATTACCAATATCAACCGCTAATAATCTCTCTCTTGCTGTGGGTAGCTGTACCAACTCAAATAGTTCATTTTCACAATACAAAATGTTGTGTTTTGATTGGCCCAAAAAAATAATTACGATGCGGCCAACAAGTCAACAATTGGAAAGGTTTAGCAGGTTTTAATTAAATTTTGTCAAAGGGGCTTTGGTCGCAATAATAATAATGCGAAAAGAGACGAAAGCGATTAACGGAAAAAACGTTGACGTCGGTTTAAATTTCAACAAGTTTTAATTTACCAAAAAATACTTAAATTATTCGTAAAGTTTTAAGAAATTGCGTTTAATTATTTGAATTTGTAGTAATTTGGGCGATGAGTCGGCGAAGATTTTAATAATTCGTACGAGTAGCCGCACATTTGGCGCCCGAGCAGGGAGAGTCTATATTGATCGCAAAAGTGTAGCGTTACAACACAAAGCAAAAAAAATTCAATAAAGAATAATTAAGGGCGTAGGGACAAATTTTCTTTTAAAATTGTTACAGAACACTCACATTTGATTTCGAAAGGCCTATTTATGAACTTATTACTATCCTATCGCCAAGTTTGGGTTTTGGGTCTATTGTAAAGCTAATGAGCCATCTGAGAGAGTTCGAGGCACAGTTTCGAACCTTTCTTTACATTTAAATCCGATGAATAGTTTTCTAGGAACTACACTCTGATAATTTTCATCGAGCTTCATTATAATTAACTACTACAACATTTCATAACTCGGCTTAAATGCGACTTTACGAAACAAAAACTCGCAGAAAAACATTCAGAATACAAAAGCTTAAAATGGATTGCACAAAGTTATTTTAAATATAACGCAAAAGTTTACAACAACGTACTTTTCATAAATAGAATTATAAAGTAGTGGCATAACGTGTGTGATTTTAACACACGGGAAAATTCTAAAAATCCACCAAGTTGTTTTCGAGTATCTTCAATCGATTGCAGTATCCATGGAGGATTCTTAAAATTGCAAAAAAGAGTAAAAACTGCCACTTGAACGTGAATAAAGTTGAGAATTTTCAATAACTTTTCGCAGTTGATTGCGAAAAGGAAGTCGGAGAAAACATACAAAGAGAAAATAATTTTTGAGACTCAACTAAAGCTTTGTAATTTATAGTTTCGGAAGAAAATTGATTCGAGTCGCAAAGAATCGATGGGAGTAGTTAAAATATTCTACGAAATTGTTTGCTGATTGGTAAGGAAGCATTTTCACGAAATTGTGCGCTGTATACTGCGAAGAGCGTTTTCTATACGAGAAAGTTAATAAAATTGCGATTAAAGACAAACAGTTCAAGAAATAGTCAATTTTCGAGAAAACCTTTTAAAACTTCGATAAAGGAGACTCTTTTATTTTAAGATAAATCGTAAGTTGTAACGTTTCTGAGTTTTATTTTTAAATTTAAAGTTTTGGGTTTTGGAAACGCATAAAGTGCCCAACTATTAATTATAATAAGAGTTTTCATCTCTAATCGACAAAGAGGTGACGTGCCTGGCATGAAGTCGAGTTCGCTCCCAGTCTGGGCTCGACAGGAAAAAGAAAAAGTGGCAAAAGTCCTTCAATCCACAGTTTCAGTGTGATGGGCGTCTATTATGTGCGCTTAACGAGCCCTCCTCCTCAGGACCATCTCAAATACTCTAGACATGCTCAGTGCACAGTCTCAGGCTTGAGGCTTAAGAACCTATGTTTATGGGAGCCGAATTAAGGTTTTCAATAATAGGTACGTATTCATCAGTCTTCCATTTCCCCTTACAGCCAGGCTGCTCTGGGACTCATCTGAACTGATCGAACCCTTCTATACCAGTTTAAGAATGTCGGCACAACTTTCAGTGCCTAACTATGTGAAACTGCACCGAGTAGCCGAGTTCCAAGCTGTTTGGGAATTACAAGGGGCGAAACAGCGGACTGAATAACTTCAAGAGGTTTTCAGAAGACCTTCAGTGGCCCCAGACCCGTTCTGGGGACCCCCTGCAGTTTATTTAAAATAAATCTGGCGAAATGGCTCTTGAAGGGGCATAATATATCTTTATCTAGCTCTGTTAAAAGAAGGCACGCCCCCTAAAAGCCCAAATATTGGTACATCTTGGTAGTACACATCAGGGGATGGTGATAGGCTTCTTACAGGCCACTGTACCTAAAAAAGGCTAACATACTCTAGTAATACAGGAAAAGCTCACGTGTAGAGGCTACGGGAAAAAGAGCAATTCTCCCAACACATTCGAAGCCTATGCTCTATAGCTGTTTAAAAAGCCTAAGCATTGCTACATATTAGCAGTAGACGCCAGGGGGCGGCAATACGCTCTATACACTATAGCAACACCGGAAGGAGCTCACGTGTAGATGCTACGAGAGGCCAGGCTGCTCTGAGACTCCTCTTAACTGTAAAAAAACCTATAGGTCTGAAACTGCACTGAGAGCCGAGTACCAAGCTCATTAAAACTTCTAGGGGACGGCGCAGAGGGTGGAATAGTTTCCAGAGGCTTTCAGAGCACATTTAGCTGTCCCAAACCCGCTCTGGAAACCCCCTGTAGTTTCTTTTTAAAAAAAGCACGGGAGGAGCTCGCGTGTAGATGCTACGAGATGCCAGGCCGCTCCGAGACTCCTATTAACTGTAAAAAAACCTTTAGGCCATAAACTGCTCTGAGAGCCGAGTACCAAGGTCAATGGAACTTCAAGGGGGCAGTGCAGAGGGTGAAATAGTTTCCAAAGGCTTTCAGAGCACGTTTAGCTGTCCCAAACCCACTCTGAGGACCCCCTGTAGTTTCTTTTTAAAAAAAGCACGGGAGGAGCTCGCGTGTAGATGCTACGAGATGCCAGGCCGCTCCGAGACTCCTATTAACTGTAAAAAACCTTTAGGCCATAAACTGCTCTGAGAGCCGAGTACCAAGCTCATTGGAACTTCAAGGGGGCAGTGCAGAGGGTGAAATAGTTTCCAGAGGCTTTCAGAGCACGTTTAGCTGTCCCAAACCCACTCTGAGGACCCCCTGTAGTTTCTTTTTTAAAAAAGCACGGGAGGAGCTCGCGTGTAGATGCTACGAGATGCCAGGCCGCTCCGAGACTCCTATTAACTGTAAAAAAACCTTTAGCCCATAAACTGCTCTGAGAGCCGAGTACCGAGCTCATTGGAACTTCAAGGGGGCAGTGCAGAGGGTGAAATAGTTTCCAGGGGCTTTCAGAGCACGTTTAGCTGTCCCAAATCCACTCTGAGGACCCCCTGTAGTTTCTTTTTTAAAAAAGCACGGGAGGAGCTCGCGTGTAGATGCTACGAAATGCCAGGCTGCTCCGAGACTCCTCTTAACTGTAAAAAAACCTTTAGGCCATAAACTGCTCTGAGAGCCGAGTACTAAGCTCATTGGAACTTCAAGGAGGCAGTGCAGAGGGTGAAATAGTTTCCAGAGGCTTTCAGAGCACGTTTAGCTGTCCCAAACCCACTCTGAGGACCCCCTGTAGTTTCTTTTTAAAAAAAGCACGGGAGGAGCTCGCGTGTAGATGCTACGAGATGCCAGGCCGCTCCGAGACTCCTATTAACTGTAAAAAAACCTTTAGGCCATAAACTGCTCTGAGAGCCGAGTACCAAGCTCATTGGAACTTCAAGGGGGCAGTGCAGAGGGTGAAATAGTTTCCAGAGGCTTTCAGAGCACGTTTAGCTGTCCCAAACCCACTCTGAGGACCCCCTGTAGTCTTTTTTAAAAAAAAGCACGGGAGGAGCTCGCGTGTAGATGCTACGAGATGCCAGGCCGCTCCGAGACTCCTATTAACTGTAAAAAAACCTTTAGGCCATAAACTGCTCTGAGAGCCGAGTACCAAGCTCATTGGAACTTCAAGGGGGCAGTGCAGAGGGTGAAATAGTTTCCAGAGGCTTTCAGAGCACGTTCAGGTGTGCCAAACCCGCTCTGGGGACCCCCTGTAGTTTCTTTTTAAAAAAAAGCACGGGAGGAGCTCGCGTGTAGACGCTACGAAATGCCAGGCTGCTCCGAGACTCCTCTTAACTGTAAAAAAACCTTTAGGCCATAAACTGCTCTGAGAGCCGAGTACCAAGCTCATTGGAACTTCAAGGGGGCAGTGCAGAGGGTAAAATAGTTTCCAGAGGCTTTCAGAGCACGTTTAGCTGTCCCAAACCCACTCTGAGGACCCCCTGTAGTTTCTTTTTTAAAAAAGCACGGGAGGAGCTCGCGTGTAGATGCTACGAGATGCCAGGCTGCTCCGAGACTCCTATTAACTGTAAAAAAACCTTTAGGCCATAAACTGCTCTGAGAGCCGAGTACCAAGCTCATTGGAACTTCAAGGGGGCAGTGCAGAGGGTAAAATAGTTTCCAGCGGCTTTCAGAGCACGTTTAGCTGTCCCAAACCCACTCTGAGGACCCCCTGTAGTTTCTTTTTAAAAAAAGCACGGGAGGAGCTCGCGTATAGATGCTACGAGATGCCAGGCCGCTCCGAGACTCCTATTAACTGTAAAAAAACCTTTAGGCCATAAACTGCTCTGAGAGCCGAGTACCAAGCTCATTGGAACTTCAAGGGGGCAGTGCAGAGGGTGAAATAGTTTCCAGAGGCTTTCAGAGCACGTTTAGCTGTCCCAAACCCACTCTGAGGACCCCCTGTAGTTTCTTTAAAAAAAAAGCACGGGAGGAGCTCGCGTGTAGATGCTACGAGATGCCAGGCCGCTCCGAGACTCCTATTAACTGTAAAAAAACCTTTAGGCCATAAACTGCTCTGAGAGCCGAGTACCAAGCTCATTGGAACTTCAAGGGGGCAGTGCAGAGGGTAAAATAGTTTCCAGCGGCTTTCAGAGCACGTTTAGCTGTCCCAAACCCACTCTGAGGACCCCCTGTAGTTTCTTTTTAAAAAAAGCACGGGAGGAGCTCGCGTATAGATGCTACGAGATGCCAGGCCGCTCCGAGACTCCTATTAACTGTAAAAAAACCTTTAGGCCATAAACTGCTCTGAGAGCCGAGTACCAAGCTCATTGGAACTTCAAGGGGGCAGTGCAGAGGGTAAAATAGTTTCCAGCGGCTTTCAGAGCACGTTTAGCTGTCCCAAACCCACTCTGAGGACCCCCTGAAGTTTCTTTTTAAAAAAAGCACGGGAGGAGCTCGCGTATAGATGCTACGAGATGCCAGGCCGCTCCGAGACTCCTATTAACTGTAAAAAAACCTTTAGGCCATAAACTGCTCTGAGAGCCGAGTACCAAGCTCATTAGAACTTCAAGGGGGCAGTGCAGAGGGTGAAATAGTTTCCAGAGGCTTTCAGAGCACGTTTAGCTGTCCCAAACCCACTCTGAGGACCCCCTGTAGTTTCTTTTAAAAAAAAGCACGGGAGGAGCTCGCGTGTAGATGCTACGAGATGCCAGGCCGCTCCGAGACTCCTATTAACTGTAAAAAAACCTTTAGGCCATAAACTGCTCTGAGAGCCGAGTACCAAGCTCATTGGAACTTCAAGGGGGCAGTGCAGAGGGTAAAATAGTTTCCAGCGGCTTTCAGAGCACGTTTAGCTGTCCCAAACCCACTCTGAGGACCCCCTGTAGTTTCTTTTTAAAAAAAGCACGGGAGGAGCTCGCGTATAGATGCTACGAGATGCCAGGCCGCTCCGAGACTCCTATTAACTGTAAAAAAACCTTTAGGCCATAAACTGCTCTGAGAGCCGAGTACCAAGCTCATTGGAACTTCAAGGGGGCAGTGCAGAAGGTGAAATAGTTTCCAGAGGCTTTCAGAGCACGTTTAGCTGTCCCAAACCCACTCTGAGGACCCCCTGTAGTTTCTTTTAAAAAAAAGCACGGGAGGAGCTCGCGTGTAGATGCTACGAGATGCCAGGCCGCTCCGAGACTCCTATTAACTGTAAAAAAACCTTTAGGCCATAAACTGCTCTGAGAGCCGAGTACCAAGCTCATTGGAACTTCAAGGGGGCAGTGCAGAGGGTAAAATAGTTTCCAGCGGCTTTCAGAGCACGTTTAGCTGTCCCAAACCCACTCTGAGGACCCCCTGTAGTTTCTTTTTAAAAAAAGCACGGGAGGAGCTCGCGTATAGATGCTACGAGATGCCAGGCCGCTCCGAGACTCCTATTAACTGTAAAAAAACCTTTAGGCCATAAACTGCTCTGAGAGCCGAGTACCAAGCTCATTGGAACTTCAAGGGGGCAGTGCAGAGGGTGAAATAGTTTCCAGAGGCTTTCAGAGCACGTTTAGCTGTCCCAAACCCACTCTGAGGACCCCCTGTAGTTTCTTCTTAAAAAAATCTTGGAAAATGGCTCTTGAAAGAGCATATATCTAGCATCTAGCTCTTTAGAAAAAAAAGACGCCCCACAAAAGCCCAAACACTGCTACATCTTAGTAGTATACGCCAGGGGACGACGATACGCACTAAACACAATAGCAGCACGAGAGGAGCTCACATGTAGATGCCAGGCTGCTCTGAGACTCCTTTGAACTGTTAAAAGCCCTCCAAGCCGGTTTAATAATATGGGCACAACTTTCAGTACCCAACTATCTAAAGCTGCATTGAGTAGCCGAATTCCAAGCTGTTTGAGAATTGAAAGGAGCGAAACAGCGAACGGAATAGCTTCAGGAGGCTTCCAGAGCACCTTCGACGATCCCAAACCCGCTCTGGGGACCCTCTGAAGTTTCTCTAAAATAAATCTTGCAAAATAGTCTTTGAAGGGGCGCAATATATATTTATGTAGTTCTATGTAAAACTCCACCGAGCAACCGAGTTCCAAGCTGTTTGGGAATTGAAGGGGGCGAGACAGCGGACGGAATAGCTTCAGGGGGATTTTAGGACACGTTCGGCAGTGCCAAACATGCTCTGAGAACCCCCTGCAGTTTAAATAAATCTTACAAAATGGCCTTTGAAGGAGCGTAAAATATCTTTATCTAGCTCTATGTTAGACTGCACTGAGTAGCCGAGTTCCAAGCTGTTTGAAAATTGAAGGGAGCAAAACAGAGGACGGAATAGCTTCAGGAGGCTATCAGAGCACCTTCGGCGACCCCAAACCCGCTCTGGGAACCTCCTACAGATTCTTTAAAATAAACCTTGCAAAATGAACCTTGACGAGACATAAGATATCTTTATCTAGCTCTTTCAAAAGGGGGCACGCCTCACGAAAGCCCAAACATTGCTACTTCTTGGTGGTACACGCCAAGGGGCGGCTGAGCCTGAATAATATCTAGCACACTCTAGCAGTCGAGAAGATCTAACGTGTAGAGCCTACAGGAGAAGAACCAATCTTTACGGCATTTATGGACACTCCATCCGAACAGGCTCGTAGCTGTCGTTGAAAAGACGGGACTACGGACGGATTCATAAACGTCTGAAGCGTACAAAACCGCATTTTCCTCGCACCAGAGGCCCCCTTTAAGGTTTTTTAATTTTTTAGAATTTTCTCTTCTATAAAATGACGTAAAATGTCCAAAGTTCGCCAGTAGAGTAGTTAAAATAACAACCATGTCTTTCGTCGTTAATGAGTGAGCGCGGTTTACAGCGCCATATTATAATAAACATGAAAACAAGAGAACAGTTTCGAAAAGAAAAAAGTATAAAAGTATTATACATAACATACTCATTAAAAACACATTTATACGGTAATTTCACTTTTCCATGAACGAACTATTATGAAATTAAAATTTCTAACGACACACTACATAATCGGAATTTTTCTAAAAAGCTTTTTCAACAACCGAGTTTTCTTTTATAAAAGAAAATTTCCAATAATACGCAACGCAAAACTTCTTCAAAATAGGCATTTTCTTTAGGGAAGGTGCCCTACTAAACTATACACGTCCTTTACAGAGCCTTTTTGAGCAACAAACAAACGCCACTGCCGACACTTTGGTTTTAAACGTCTCATTTTTTGAGAAAACGGTCCTTTAGGTATTACAGGTCCTAAAAGTGGCCATTTTAATTTAAAAAAGTTAAATTACAGGGTTAAATCAAATCCTGTTCTCATCCAATGTTCCGTAGTTCGGCAAAAACTACCCATTGAAGTTAAATACGACGCTTTTTGCATCAGTTACTAATAGAAACCTTTGAATCGGACTAAATAATTAAAAGGCCCCCCATCGACGTTTTTAAACAAAAGAAAACTCACCCTTAATATAAACGTCTGCGTAAAAATTCGAATCGCTCACCTGAAAAAGAAAGCAAAAATTAGTAATTGTAGAAATTTTCTCGGCAAGAGAATAAGCTCGAAATCCTTCAAACCGCAAACCGTGGCCAAAACATCGATCAAACAGACTGACCAAAAGACAAATCGTTAGAACCCAAACAGGTGTTGGCTTTGACATGTATACATTAGAATTACAACACAATAGGGGTAAGTGATGGATCCTTTGTCGTGAATTTTTGCTACCAATTTTTTTATTTATAAAAAAATACATTTTCTATACATAAATAAGCGCTGCCAAACAAAACAAAATTTAAAGAAAATCGATTTGTGTTTGGGGAAAAATTTAAAAAAAATTTTTCTACCAAGTCAGTGTGAAACGCACCACCAAAAGAAAATTTACTTTTCTTTATAGTTTTACACGACCTTTTTGAACTTTGTGTGCTTGGTGCGCTCTTTGACGTAAAGAGAGCCAGGTGCGATATAAATTAATCGGGTCAAAAGTCTTTGCGCAAAAAAAAATTAATTTTTTTAAATTGGTTACGGAATAAATTGAAAGCTTTTGAACTAGCGGTATCTACCGACTTGTAACAAATTTTGCGTGGGCGCAAATTTAACTGGCGTTACTCTGTTACGTTAAAAAGCTCAATGTCGGGTAATTTGGATCTACCGGTAAAGTCTCAACAAGACGTGAACAAAATTAAAAAGTTGATATCAACCGCTTTTTCATCTGTCAGTTGCAGTTACCTTTAAAATTTTTGTGATAAACAAACTTTATGGAAGTGGGTTGATGAGTGGGCGGTAGGTCGATAAGTAGATAAGTTTCGTTTTTATTAAACTGTAGGGAACCCAATGGCGGGCTCGACGCCACCAAAGGTTCTCTGATAGTCCGGGAGGATAAAGTACAAAATTTTTAACGATGCAAGCCAAAAAGATATTGCAAATTAATGAGTAATAAAACCGACTGTCTGCCGTTCAAAAGTGACCGCAATAACTTAAAGGGAGAAGAGCGACTTTTTGATCTTTCTTCGGTTTTTCGCTTATAACTCAAAAAATACATATTTTATAAGAAAGGTGCTTCTATATGAAAATAAGCTACATCAAATTTTCTACAACTTGTATCTTTTAGGTACTTTTCCTCAGATAAGCGGTTTGGGCGCTAAGGCGCGTCAAAGTTTGAAAACAATTCAAAATTGGCCAACAAACTGCTTTAGTGCTTATAACTCGAAAATTACGCACTTTTAGAAAAAATTGTTTTAATACGAAACTAAAGTACATTCAATTTCCTACCAATTACGTATCTTTGTTTTGTTTGTGAAACTCACGGCTTAGGTGCTAGAGCGCGTTTAAGTCGGACGTCCATGACCTGAAGGTTTTTGCTATTTTTCAGGTTTTCGCTTATAACTTCGAAACTAAACACTTTTTGAAAAAGGTGCTTCTATATAAAAGTACGCCACATATAATTTCCTACAAATTATGTCTATTAGGTACTTTTCGCAGATAAACGGTTTAGGCGCTAGAGCGGCTAAAGCGCGTCAACGTTTGAAAAAAGTCCAAAATCAGACAAAAACTGTTTTATCGCTTATAACTCAAAAATTACGCACTTTTAGAGAAAGGCGTTTCTATACAAAACCAAAGTAAATTAAATTGCCTACAAATTACGTGTCTTCGATTTTTTTGTCAATTTCACGGTTTAGGTGCTAAAGCGCGTCAAAGTTTGAAAAAAGTTCAAAATTGGCCAAAAAACTGCTTTAGCGCTTATAAGTCGAAAATTACGCACTTTTAGAAAAAATTGTTTTAATGCGAAACTAAAGTACATTCAACTTTCTACCAATTACAATCTTTGATTTTTTTTCAAACTCACGGCTTAGGTGCTAAAACGCGTTGAAGTCGGACGTCACATGACCTGGAGGTTTTTGCTCTTTTTCAGTTTTTCGCTTATAACTTCAAAACTAAACCCTTTTTAAAAAAAGTGCTTCTATATAAAACTAAGCCGCTTTAAATTTCTTACAAATTATGTCTGTTAGGTACTTTTAGCAGACAAACTGTTTAGGCGTTAGAGCGCGTCAAAGTTTTAAAAAAGTCAAAACTCGGCCACAAAACTGTTTTATCGCTCATAACTCAAAAATTACGCACTTTTAGAGAAAAGTGTTTCTATACAAAAGCAAAGTACAGTAAATTTCCTACAAATTACGCATATTCAATTTTTTTGTCAACCTCGCGGTTTAGGTGCTAGAGCGCGTTGAAGTCGAACGTCACATGTCTTGAAGGTTTTTGCTCTATTTTCAGTTTTTCGCTTATAACTTCGAAACTACACACTTTTCGTAAAAAGTGTACCTATATCAAAGTAAACCATATCAAATTTCTCACAACTTATGTTTTGTAGACTTTTTCGTCAGACAAACGGTTTAGACGCTAGAGCCCGTTAAAGTTTGACAATAATTCGAAAATCTGCCAAAAAACTGTTTTTTTGTATGTCGCTTAGAACTCGAAAACTACGTACTTTTAGAAAAAAGTGTCTCTATACAAAATTAAACTACATTTAATTTGCTACAAAATACATGTCTTAGATTTTTTCGCCAAACAAATAGCTTAGGTGCTAGAGCGCGTTGAAGGATAGCGCCTCGAGAAGAGTGGGATTTTGGAGTTCAGACTTCAACGCGCTCTAGCACCTAAGCAGTTAATTTTAGGATAAAAATCGAAAAGACATAATTTGTAGGAAATTGAATGTACTTTATTTTTATATAAAAGCACTTTCCTCATAAAGTGCGTAGGTTGTGAGTTATAAGCGATAAACAAAAAAACATTTTTTTTGCACATTTTAGAATTTTTGTCAACCTTTACCGCGCCCTTACGACTAAACCGTTCGTCTACGAAAACAAAACCAAGAGATATTATTTGTAGAAAATTTTATGAGTTTCATATTCATATAGAAGCACTTTCCTCATAATGTGCGTAAGTTGTGAGTTATAAGCGATAAACACAAAAACATTTTTTTTTGCACATTTTAGAATTTTTGTAAACCTTTACCGCGCCCTTACGACTAAATCGTTCGTCTAAGAAAACAAAACCAAGAGATATTAGTTGTAGAAAATTTTATGAGTTTCATATTCGTATATAGAAGCATTTTCCTCATAAAGTGCGTAGGTTGTAAGTTATAAGCGATAAACAAAAAAACATTTTTTTTGCACATTTTAGAATTTTTGTCAACCTTTACCGCGCCCTTACGACTAAATCGTTCGTCTAAGAAAACAAAACCAAGAGATATTAGTTGTAGAAAATTTTATGAGTTTCATATTCGTATATAGAAGCATTTTCCTCATAAAGTGCGTAGGTTGTAAGTTATAAGCGATAAACAAAAAAACATTTTTTTTGCACATTTTAGAATTTTTGTCAACCTTTACCGCGCCCTTACGACTAAATCGTTCGTCTAAGAAAACAAAACCAAGAGATATTAGTTGTAGAAAATTTTATGAGTTTCATATTCATACAGAGGCACTTTTCTCAAAAAGGGCGCAGTTTTCGAGTTAAAAGCGAAAAACATAAAAAAGAGCAAAAAACACCTTCAAGTTAATGCTACCAACTTCGAATGGCAGTTCCTCATCTACTCCCGCTCCTTAAAGATATAATTCTAAGCGTTATGAAAACAAGCTATATGAACGCGTTGGAGCCCTTAAAACTACCGAATTAAGCAAAAAAATGAGAACAAGGTTCAAGGGTGTGTATTTTGAATCCCGTCTTTATTGTGGATAAAGGTAAAGATCGAGAGGTTGCAATATATTACTAGCCTCGGGCATTCTAATTGCATCAAAGGCTTTTCAAGCGAATTTTTGGTCTTGTAGAAACCAAAAATGTTAAGCTGAACTCAATTAAATTTGATGGTTCAGAGTAAAGTGGATAAAAACAAAAATTTCGAGCATTTACGGCCGCGGACGAGCTCGAGTCTTGGTTTTTACGATTTTGAACCGCTTAAGATATAAATTCTGAAATATTACCGAGACATATGAAAAATAGATTTTTGAAGTACGCGTGGGTGAGTAACCTTTGATACAAAATTCAATTTCACATAACTGTATATTGCTGACCCCATTTTTATTTAAAACAACCTTAGGATAAAATACGTTTTACCGAAAAAAAGTTTTCTTAAATTCCGCATTACACGAAGTAACCAACCCACAAGTGGCCACAACTTATGTGAACGACAGCGGAGTGGTTGTTAAATCCCCAAATGTAATAATACAAAGCCAAAGCTGGCAAGAAGGAGTAGTATAAAGACTGCAATTTTAAGTTATAAGTTATAACAATGGTCACTTCTATTCCCCGAAGAGATTGATATCTGGAAAGTACATATCTTAGTTACAATAATTCCCGATTTAAAATTTAATCCTGAAAACCGCTGAAAATAGTAAAACCTATCTAAATGGAAATCAACGACGTCATAATTCTAAATTTTGCCTTGTACTACATAAAATTAGTTCCGGTATAACACGACCATTAAATCTCGTGTAAATACAAATTGGGTTAAGTCTATTATGCTTAAAACAGATATGAAAACTGTCAAGCGATTTAATACTACCAACTTCCTCCTTTATTCCCGAAAATATTCCTCGTTTTATGTAAAATTAACATTTTAATAACGAAACGATTCCACAATCGAAATAAAATTACTCTTTTTCGTCCTAAATTGCAAAAAGAGAAAGAAAAAAAAGGGAAGAGCTATTCGGACACCTCGAATTGTTCAACGTCAGATGGACAAACGATAACCTCTTTTAAGAGATGTAATATAAAAGAGGAAAAGCTCATTTTATCGAGACGAGAGAACTCGATACTTTGCCACCCGATATCAGTAGTCAAATAGCAAAAGACGGAAGCAATCTGGGAAGTAAACGGCACAAGCTATTGCTTAGTTTTAGGAGTTTCTCTACTATGTGATAGGTGATAAGAGCCCTAGGAATATGTTGTTAGTTATAACTAAAGTTTTTGGGGTCAGGTTTTAAGATAACGACCAAACACTAAACAGTTCAACATTTTACCAACTTATTAAAAAATTACATTTTTTATCCACGAACTGCCCTTGGATTATTTTTCACTAGTCGAATTGCTCAAGACGATTTTTAATACACCTCTTCGCTTTTATTAAAATTTATTATTTATGAAAATGTAATTAGCGAGCCCAAAATGAATAACTTAATAAATTTAAATTTCCCCAAAACATATTTTAGAACTTATCGAGATAAGTGCGGCGTACGCATTTCTAAACCCAAATTACTTCTATAAAGTTACGAGGCGTAAAGATAATTATTACCCTCACATGTTTGTTTCAGAATGATATTTAGTAGTAGTGGAGGGGGGTCGGAGGAAGAATTTTCTTCCCGAATCCCGAATCCCATATACAGTAAAATACTTTCGTTTAATTTAAATTCGTGCAATTTTCCAAACTATTAACTTAGGAATTGTGAGGTCAAGTGAATTTTTGGGACGAATTGAAAATTATAAACACAAAAACGTAAATGGCTAGCAAATGGCTCACTTTGTCCCGTTTTGATGGGCAAATTTGCTATTTTTCTATTTTTCATAAAAAATATAAATTGCTTCTTATTGTAACAAAATGTATCACGATTTATTATTTGCTTGGCTAAAAACGTGGGATAAAGATCCGATTGATAAGCTGGTCAAGTTACTTTTTTGTAAAATAAAATTATTACAACTGGGAGGTTATCAATTTATAATGGCGGCGCTGAAGGTTCACTTTTCATTTTCCATGTAGACGCTTTGTAACAAGCTCAAGATTTTTTCGATTCCCAGAAAATATTGACATATACACGGAGATCTCACGAGTGACTCGTATAATATCAGACACTTGCAAAGTAAGTGAAACGCTTATAAGCATTCGTAACCTATAACCGTGGCTCCTGAAAACCTAGTGTGTTCTTAAAAACCTTGCAAAGACGAGCTGTCAAAAAGATTAAGACATTTTCTGAGATAACGATCACTAGTTAGTCCTCGAGCTTTTAGAGAACGCCACTTGTTTAGGATTTAACTACTGAAGCGCTTATAAGCATTCGTAACCTATAACCGTGGCTCCTAAAAACCTAGTGTGTTCTTAAAAACCTTGTAAAGACGAGCTGCCAAAAAGATTGAGACATTTTCTGAGATAACGATCACTAGTTAGTCCTCGAGCTTTTAGAGAACGCCACTTGTTTAGGATTTAACTACTGAAGCGCTTATAAGCGTATGTAACCTATAATCGTGGCTCCTGAAAACCTAGTGTGTTCTTAAAAACCTTGTAAAGACGAGCTGCCAAAAAGATTGAGACATTTTCTGAGATAACGATCACTAGTGAGTCCTCGAGCTTTTAGAGAACGCCACTTGTTTAGGATTTAACTACTGAAGCGCTTATAAGCGTATGCAACCTATAATCGTGGCTCCTAAAAACCTAGTGTGTTCTTAAAAACCTTGTAAAGACGAGCTGCCAAAAAGATTGAGACATTTTCTGAGATAACGATCACTAGTTAGTCCTCGAGCTTTTAGAGAACGCCACTTGTTTAGGATTTAACTACTGAAGCGCTTATAAGCGTATGTAACCTATAATCGTGGCTCCTGAAAACCTAGTGTGTTCTTAAAAACCTTGTAAAGACGAGCTGCCAAAAAGATTGAGACATTTTCTGAGATAACGATCACTAGTGAGTCCTCGAGCTTTTAGAGAACGCCACTTGTTTAGGATTTAACTACTGAAGCGCTTATAAGGGTATGCAACCTATAATCGTGGCTCCTGAAAACCTAGTGTGTTCTTAAAAACCTTGTAAAGACGAGCTGCCAAAAAGATTGAGACATTTTCTGAAATAACGATCACTAGTTAGTCCTCGAGCTTTTAGAGAACGCCACTTGTTTACCAATTCCACTACTAAAACGCTTATGAACCTCTATAACCCTCCCCCTCCCTAAGGAAACCAAATCCATGTCAAGATCTCGTACAAACCTGCCTATATTAGTCTTAAATAGACAAGTAACGGAAGCTATCAGCTTCTTTTAGGAAGCTTCTAAAGCATCTCTACACTTTAGGAACAGTCAAGAATCCAGAGATGACGTGGCTCCACCTACCTACACATTGAGAACACCTGAAAACCCCAGATGACGAGACTAGAACCACTAGAACTTAAACGATAAGATACGAGGCTATATTGAAAAATTTTTAGCCTACTATAGAACCAAACAAAATTTCAATGTCAAAATATTTTATTACTCAACATATTCTCCTCTTAATTGGATAAATTTATTACAGCGAACCTGCAACGTCGCTAGACCTTTCAAAAAAAATGTTTCTTCTTGCTCTGCAAACCAGACCTCCACAGCTTTTATTACCTCCTCGTTGAAAGAACATTTACGACCTTTTAAACTTTTTTTCAGTTGAGGAAAGAGATGATAGTCGGACGGAGCCAAATCTGGAGAATAAGGGGGGCGTTCTAGTAATTCAAACCCTAAATCACAAATTTTTTGCATGGCAACATGAGATTTGTGTGCAGGGGCGTTGTCCTGCAAAAACAAAACACCTTTGGATAGCTTTCCGCGTCTTTTCTCTTTAATTTTTTCCCGTAGAGTGGTCAGTAATGTCGAATAGTAATCTCCAGTTATTGATCTACCCTTATCCAAAAAATCAATCATGATTACTCCATGGCAATCCCAAAAAACTGAAGCAAGAACTTTTCGATCGGTCATCATCTTCAATTGAAAATTTACCTCTTTTGAAGCTTGCAGTTCAATTTTTCACGGGCGCATACGAAGGACATTGATCAGCAAGGGTATTAACCAGATCTTCGTAAATCTGCTTACCTCTTAACCCTTTTAAATACAGGTACTTGATGATGGCTCGATACTCCAATTTTTCGATTTTCACAATTTCGGCGGACATCTTTTTTCTTTTAATTTATTGCTTAACTCTGGTTTACTTTTTTGCGTCAAACTTTACACTGACACTTCTAATAAGTTATTGTTCGTTGCTATGGTAACGCAATATTTTTTTTGCATGGAACTGGTCTAGGCTAACTAGTTATCAATACATCCTCGTAAGTGAACATGTTCTCACCTATCACAATTTATTCTTGTTAAAGGAAATGGCCAAAATATGAGTTCTCCTCCCTCCAGAATCCTGAAATTTGCCATAGAAGTGCGATGGAGAAGAGCTGAGCCTAGCCAAGCTGTAATAAGTCCAAAATCAGTTGTAGGTCAGTACATGGCTAATACCGACTAAACGGTGCTCCCTTCTGCAATCTAAAAGCGCGTTATTTATGTCTCAAGATCATCTTAACTGATAATGAGTCATTAGAGAAATTCAGTTAAGTGAACTCGAGGAATTCAATTAAAATTAGGGAGGAATTTTTTTTTTAAATCCTTTAGAAATAATTGTTTGGCGCTTAATGAACTTCAAAACTATTTCGTAATCTTTCTAAATTTACAAAGTTTAACAGTTTCTTTTCGAGTCGCTCCAAAAGCCCACCTTTTTACGTGCCTTTCGGTTTCTATCGGCACGTAGCAATTTTCAGTAAAATTTTAATGAGCTCTAAGCAATAATTTCAAAAGCTGCTAAAAAATCGTTTTGCATTAATTTAAATTATCCACTTTTTTAAATATTCGCCCCGAACAAAAATAAGTAGATTAATAATCAAGACATAATTCCAAAAACACCCTTTACATTTTAATAAACTTCCGTACAATTTAAATAAAATAAATCGTCCGTTTCAAAGACACCTTTTTAACTAACTTTTCATAAGAACATAAAAGAAATTAATTTCTTCTACACGAAGTAATTATGTTCATTTATTAACTTTTTTTTAAATGCTCCTCTTTCGCTAATTAATCACTTATTTTTAATGTAAAAGAGATCAAAAAAGGACCCTTCTCCCATTTAAAAATAATAAAGAAGAGAAATTAAAATTGACAAAACTTTCCCAATTAAATCGACTCCCACAAGAAATTAAACCGGCGCCCTTAACGTTACATTGTGGTAGACGAAAATTTGATTTACTGGGTGTGATGAACGTGTGAATTCGCGATAGTGATGGACCTAAGGGATTCGAAATGTCGCCTCTATCCTCTTTCTATTAGACGCAAAATTGAAATAAATTTTATAAAACGCGCGCAACAGGATATTATTTTCTAAAATATCATCGCAGTCAAATTTATATAAATATTATATTATATTTTCTCCACTGAAACTTTATTTAAATTAATACGTTTTTATTGCAATTTACATTTTCACTTTAACAGCAGCTCGAGGCATTACCTAAGCTTTCTACTACCTACGATGTCTAATATGACGGAGTCGATAAATTTATTTTAAAACGAAAAATTATTTTCGAGCTTTCAAAAATATTTGGACACTTTTTCAGATCACTAAGACTACGTTAGTCCTCGAGCTTTAAGAGAACGCCAATTGTCCAGAAGTTAACTGCTGAGATGCTTGTAAGTCTCTGTAAACTACATTGGTGACTCATGAAAACCTGGGGTGTTCTTAAAAACCCTGCAAAGATAAGCTTTCAAAAATACTGGGACACTTTCTGAGATCACTATGACTAAGTCAGGCCTCAAGCTTTGAGAGTACGCCAATAGTTCAGGGATTAACTAGTGAAACGCTTGAAAGTCTCTGTAAACTACAATCGTGACTCATGAAAACCTGAGGTGTTCTTAAAAACCCAGCAAAGATAAGCTTTCAAAAATACTGGGGCACTTTCTGAAATCAATATGACTAAGTCAGATCTCAAACTATGAGAGTACGCCAATTGTTCAGGATTTAACTACTGAATGCTTGTAAGTCTCTGTGAACTACAATCGTGTCTCCTAAAAACCTAGTGTGTTTATAAAAACCCTGCAAAGATAAGCTTTCAAAAATACCTGGGCACTTTCTGAAATCACTATGACTAAGTCAGGCCTCAAGCTTTGAGAGTACGCCAATTGTTCAGGAATTAACTAGTGAAACGCTTGAAAGTCTCTGTAAACTACAATCGTGACTCATGAAAACCTGAGGTGTTCTTAAAAACCCAGCAAAGATAAGCTTTCAAAAATTCTGGGGCACTTTCTGAAATCAATATGACTAAGTCAGATCTCAAACTATGAGAGTACGCCAATTGTTCAGGATTTAACTACTGAATGCTTGTAAGTCTCTGTGAACTACAATCGTGACCTCTGAAAACCTGGTGTGTTTTTTAAAACCCTGCAAAGATACGCTTTCAAAAATACTAGGGCATTTTCTGACATCACTATGACTAAGTCAGGTCTCAAGCTTTGAGAGTACGCCAATTGTTCAGGAGTTAACTAGTGAAACGCTTGTAAGTCTCTGTGAACTACAATCGTGACTCCTAAAAACCTGGCGTGTTCTTAAAAACCCTGCAAAGATAAGCTTTCAAAATTACTAGGACACTTTCTGAGATCACTATGACTAAGTCAGGTCTCAAGCTTTTAGAGTACGCCAATTATTCAAAATATAACTACTGAAACGCTTGAAAGTCTCTGTGAACAACAATCGTGACTCCTGAACACCAGGTGTGTTCATAAAAACCCTGCAAAGATACGCTTTCAAAAATACTAGGGCATTTTCTGACATCACTATGACTAAGTCAGGTCTCAAGCTTTGAGAGTACGCCAATTATTCAAGATATAACTACTGAAACGCTTGAAAGTCTCTGTGAACTACAATCGTGTCTCCTAAAAACCTAGTGTGTTTATAAAAACCCTGCAAAGATAAGCTTTCAAAAATACCTGGGCACTTTCTGAAATCACTATGACTAAGTCAGATCTCAAGCTTTGAGAGTACGCCAATTATTTAAGATTTAACTACTGAAACGCTTGTAAGTCTCTGTGAACTACAATTGTGACTCCTGAAAACCTGGTGGATTAATAAAAACCCTGAAAAGATAAGCTTTCAAAAATACTAGGGCACTTTCTGACATCACTATGACTAAGTCAGGTCTCAAGCTTTGAGAGTACGCCAATTATTCATGATTTAACTACTGAAACGCTTGTAAGTATCTGTAAACTACAATGGCGACTCTTAAAAACTTGGTGTGTTCTTAAAAGCCCCGCAAAGATAAGCTTTCAAAAATATTGGGATACTCTTTGAAATCACTATGACTACTCAGTCATCAAGGTTTGAGAGTCTCCTCCTTCCTGTTTACTACAAGTACAGCTTTCTGCGGCGCTAAAGGTTTCCGAAACCCAGGTTCAGAGTGTTATATCTGATCACCAAGCTTCTCGACTGTAAAAAAAACTTCAATGTCCAATAAATTATAGCAATCACTTGCAAAATTTAGCACCTAGTCTCTAATTAGTGCCCCAAGTTATTCCTAGAAAAGATTGCTGCTATCATTAATTTAAATAAATGAGGATATCGCATGTTATCCTCAAAGTTGTAAAATTTGCATAAAAATACAAAACATTAGACCTCAATTGACAAATTGGCAATTTCCTATCCTTAACAAACCCCTTTTATGAGAAGATGAATAAATATGGGCCCATTTAAAAACAAATTGTAGATATTACCCAAAAATATTTTTTTCTTCAACAAACAGTGAATACGGGGCAGGTGTATACTAACAATAAAAGTTTGGTAATTATAAAAATTATAAAAATAATAATAAAATGGAGGATTGGCTGGTAATAAAAGAATGACAAGAGTTGAAAAGTAAGGAAGGAAGGAGTGGGAGAAGCTACAACAAATCAATTTACGGTGGAGTTTTTGAAATTCAAAATTTGTTATTTCGACGAACAAATGCCAGATTGGTTATTTAGTATTGTACGTACGTGTTATGTTTTACAACGTTAAAGTTGGTAGTTTTTTTGCAAAGTTTTATTAGAGCGAAACAGAGGTCAACTCCAAAATCTCCCAGTTATTAGTTACACTTGTTTACAAATTCCGCAAACAAACTGTTTTATAAAGTTTGTTCGCGAACTGCATTGGTTTTACAGTTTTGTTGGAACAAGATAACAATATGGGGGAGGGAGAGAGAGAATGGAGCGCTCGTGGTTATACTTGCAAAGTTGTAATAAACCATTAAAATAGTACAAATGCAAATCAAGTTTTTCTCCAAATCTGCCAAAAAATGAATTTATGCAACTGCATATTAAACCATTAAAACGGGAGAAAATTATACGAGAAATGTGAGGAAAATTGGAATTATTTTTAGGGAAATTTTTTTAAAATTTACCGATAGGCGATAGGTGATCAAATTTATTCTGAAACGCTCCTACCTCGTTCTCGCACATAGAAATTCTTTTTACGTGCGTAAAAGTTAACTTTCGAGTTTTAAAACAAAAATATTTCGGATATTCGACCAATCGAGCGCTAATCTTGCCATCGATGCGTTCCCTAGCGTCCATCAGACTTGTTTTACCAAGAAATGTGAGCAACAAATATAAAGTGCTACGCTAGAACTACCCCTCCAAAGACTGTTCCAGTATTAGGTACTACCAGAGTTTATACACTGCGGTTTCGTTCTCGTGTCGTCAACCGTCTACACGACTTCGTTTGAGTTAGAGCGTTCACAAGTAGATAAATGATACATAAATATAATATAGAAGCACATCGTAATTATAGATGAGCAGGCAGACATGCGGATACCCCGAGATAAACATTGATATTTAGTGGTATAAACTTTGCTCGTATAAAAGCAATTGTTAATTTATCAATTAAAGCGTATTACAGAGGTTATACATAACAGGCTCCTACGAGTAAATAATTTACAAAGTATCTTTGCTATTACAGAAAGGGAGAAAGGTGAGCTGCCCCAAAAGTTTCTAAATACCCAGAGTAAATCAACTATTTCGTGTTGAATAAATTACGAAATTTTATTTATGCACGTGAGTCCAAGTTGGGTCAGCTAATTATTATAAATTATTTTCTCCCATTAAACCCCAAATTAAGCGAAAGTTTGCGGGAAAATTTAAGAAATGTTGCTGAAAGTATTCAAAATTTGTAAAAGTGGTCGAAATATTTTGATTTTTATTCGAATTTATTCCACATTCCGCAGAAGTTTTCGTAAATTGAAACAATGATAACGCGACCCACCCCCACGGTCTACGGTTTGTTCGTATCCCACGAGGTTTACGTGCGAAGATGCATTTCAGTAGTGATTAGTGTTAAGAAGTTATCCACTGCTCTAAGATTATTCATTGGCGTAACGGTTTCAGCATCGATTACCCACTTCGGGTTGTTTTCACGTCGCTACAATTTCACGTCTTCTCCAAGTCGCGCTTGGGGGGTTCCCCTGCATTGTTTTTCTGCTCTACGGCCCCATTTAGTCGCCTCTCGTCACACGGACAGGCAGCTATTATTGTAAACTGAAATAAAGCTCTAACCCTCACCGTCGTGTGCGCGAGACCCCACAAAATAATTTCGTACTCTGAATCGACGCCTCTGCCCTTCAGAAAAGCATTTTGTACTTCGTAGACGCCAACATCGGCGCTTCGACGCAAAATGAATTATTTATATGCACCCTATGTAAAATTAATCTACCCTAAAGATAACTCATTTTCACCTCTTTGATTTATTCGAACCTTTCGAACAAGTATTGTAACGGTACAGGAAATTTCTTGAGGTTATCCACCCCTTTTTCAGACTATTATGAAGCTCGTATATCAGTTACTAAAATTTATACAACCATTATAATAGCCCTAAGTAAGCCATTATAAAAGTAGTAGTTACCCCTTTCTTAAAAGTATCAAGATATCAAATATCAACTTAATAGTAATAATAATAATCTTTACCCAATTAACGGCATGATACTTATTTTTTTAAATTTAATTACGGAGATTAGTCCCCAAGTTAAATTACGAAGATATAAGAAAAACGTAACTAATTTGTAGTTAAACAGATTACGAAGTTGTCACTATACGATCTTAAGGTGGGTACTAATTAACTTTGTAATTTCTTCAACAGTCACCGGATACGCCATTAACACGCAACACCGCAACATTCGCCTCATCAAATAAAGCTCAACTCAACTTCACCCGATCTTAACAAATAATTTGTTGTTTATTTCACTTAAAATGATGTTTAGGGAAATAAATGAAAACGACCCTATTTAGAGGTTTCTAGTTGAAAGTGGGGTTATTAAACGAGCTTGTAGCATCTTGAAAATAGGAAAATTTCTTCACAAAAAACATCAAGTCCTGTCACTAGAAATGATTTGATTTTGCACAACTGGTCGTAAAATATCCCTTATTCGATATAAATAAAGGCGTTCACTTAATTGGGAAACTATTTTTGTGTTCTCGAAGGATTCCTTAAGCAAAAAGCGTCTTCGGGACAGCTAGAGGTATTCTGAGAGCTTTCCCAGCTTCTACTGGTAGACTACATGCTGCGTTGTGCACCAGAAGGGTGTGTAAGTTCTGCAGCATTTCAGGATTGGCTCAGAAGTTTTTTACAGTTCAGAATAGTCCACAGAGGGGTTTGATTTTCAGTCCGTTCTAGCACAGATAGAAGTCACAAAAAACGTAATTCTGCATTGGACTATTCCTCCTATCTTCGTTCGCACATCGAGAGATGAGAACCTGGTGGAAGAGCGGGCGGAGTTAGTCAAACGTTAGTTGAGTTTGATTGTTAAATCGGGCCCTTAATATCAGAGAGGATGAGAAATTCTAAATAAAGGCTTTCATCATAGAACTTCGAGGTTCAAGATTCGAGCTTCGAGGTTTGAGATTTGAGCTTCGAGGTTCAAGATGCGAGCTACGAGGTTCGGGGTTCAAGAATCGAGCTCCGAGGTTCGAGGTTCAAGGTTCGAGATTCAATGTTTAAGGTTCATGGTTCACGTTTCAAGTTTTAAGGTTCAAGGCTTAAGAGTCAAGGTTCAACCATAAAGATTCAAGGTTTAAGCATCAAGGTTCAACTATCAAGTGCAGTGTTCCAGGTTCGAGATGCAAGCTTTGAGGTGCGAGGCTTCGTGTTCGAGGTGCGAGCTACAAGGTTCGGGGTTTGAAATTCAAGCTCTGACGCTCAAGGTTCGAGCTCCGAGATTTGAAATTCAGAGTTCAAGGTTCAAGATCCAAAGTCCAAGCATCAAGGTTCAACCATCAAGATTCAAGGTTACAGGTTCGAAATTCGAGGTTTAGTAATCAAGATTCGAGTTACGAGATTCGAGATTCAAGATCCAAGATTCAAGGTTCAAGATTCGAGATTCGAGGTACAAGAATCAAAATTCGAGAATTCCACATAGATAAAATTTTGTCTTTGTACTCCTGAAACGCTCACAAAAGCGACTTTTGGACATCTAAAAGAGCTCTGAAAGCCCCAGAGGTTCGGTGTTCAAGATTTACGCATTGAGGTTCTGTGTTCGACGTTCGAGATAAGAGCTCCGTGGTTCAGTATTCAGTGTTCAAGATTCAAGGTTTAAGGTTCAAGGTTCAAGGTTCAACTATCGAGTGCAGTGTTCCAGGTTCGAGATGCAAGCTCTGAGGTGCGAGGTTCCGTGTTTGAGGTGCGAGCTACAAGGTTCGGGGTTTGAAATTCAAGCTCTGACGCTCAAGGTTCGAGCTCCGAGATTTGAAATTCAGATTTCAAGGTTCAAGATCCAAAGTCCAAGCATCAAGGTTCAACCATCAAGATTCAAGGTTACAGGTTCGAAATTCGAAGTTTAGTAATCAAGATTCGAGTTACGAGATTCGAGGTTCAAGATCCAAGATTCAAGGTTCAAGATTCGAGCTCCGAGGTTCGAGCTTCGAAATTCATGGTTTAAAGTTCACGATTCAAGTTTCAAGGTTTAAGGTTCAAGCATCAAGATTCAAGGTTTCAGAATCGAGATTCGAGGTACAAGAATCAAAATTCGAGAATTCCACATAGATAAAATTTTGTCGTTGTACTCCTGAAACGCTCACAAAAGCGACTTTTAGACATCTAAAAGAGCTCTGAAAGCCCCAGAGGTTCGGTGTTCGAGGTGCAAGATTTGCGCATTGAGGTTCTGTGTTTGACGTTTGAGATTAGAGTTCCGTGGTTCAGTATTCAGTGTTCAAGGTTTAAGGTTCAAGGTTCAAAAGTCAAGCTTCAGGCATCAAGGTTCAAGGTACAAGGATCAAAACTCGAGAATTCCACAGAGAGAAAATTCTGTCTTTGTACTCGTGAAACGCTCACCAAAATGGCTTCGGGACATGTAAAAGTACTCTGAGAGCCTTCTCAGCCAACCATTAAGTTAAAGAAAAGTCGTGAGAAAGAATTTTATCATAAAACTACTTTGCTTCGTAGTTCAAGGTTCGAGAATCGACGTTCGAGGTTCCAGATTCTACCTTCTAGATTCTAGATTCGAGGTGCAAGGTTTTGAGGTTTAGTGTTGCAAATTCGAGCTCCGAGGTTCAGTGTTTAAGGTGCAAGCATCAAGATTCAAGGGTCGAGAATTCCACAGGGAGATTCTGTACCACTGAGCCAGTCGGCCCTCGGTACTCCTCAAACGTTCACAAGAGTGACTGCCGGACATCTTAAGGTGCTCTGAGAGCCTTCCCAGCTTCCTGGTTACCGAGTACCGGGTGCACTGAGCATAAGGGCCCTCAGAGGAGATTGATTTTCAGTTCGTCCTAGCACAGTCCTGATTTGGCCAACACTTAAATTAAACGTGAGTTTGATTCTTGAATCTGGCCCTTAATATCACAGATGAGAAATTCAAAAAACGCTTCCATCATAAAACTTCTTTAGTTCGGGGTTCGAGATTCGAGGTTCTAGGTTCGAGCTCCGAGGTTCAGTGTTCGATGTTCGAGATTCAAGCTCCGAGGTGCAATGTTAGAGGTTTGGTGTTCGAAGTTCAAGATTTGAGCTCCGAAGTTCGAGGTTCGAGTTTCGAGGTGCGAAGTTCTATATTCGAGATTTGAAGTTCCTGATTCGAGCTCCGAGGTTTGAGGTTCAATGTTCAGTATCAAAGTTCAAGTTTCAAGCTTCAAGATTCAACATTCAAGGTTCTAGATTCAAGATTCAAAGTCCAAGGTGAGTCGTCCACGTGACTGTCCGAAAAAAGAATTAAGCCGCTCACAGACTCACGATTGGTTTTTAAGCCCGATGAGCCCGTAGACTACGTGTTTTTCATCGACCATTGTGACAAACGGTCGCGATTAAACCTTATGCTTGTCACGATGGCCGATGAAAAATCACGAGGGGTGTGGGCGGCTTTTCGGCTACTAACAGTGGTATTTCGACCATAATTTTAATTTAAACAATCTGACGAGCTTAAATTTAATTTAAAGTATTAAGTGCTGTAATTTGGAGCTTTGTTTTGAAACTAAAAACATTAATAAAAGGCGTTCGGGGTCAAAAAGTGGGTCGTTAGCTCATAAGGACGCAACATTTACGCATCGTCATTTTCACCATTCAGGGCAGTGTTTTGATGTTATTAACGTTTCTAAATGTCTTTCAGCTGCGGATAACCTCAAATATAAACTGCTAAAATTATAGACGAAGGTTGTTCCAACAACGCATATTCAAATCAGAATTATTTGCCGTATTTTTTCTCCTGAAACATTACGTTTCTGCTTGCGGAACAACTTTTTTTCAAAGGTGGCTTAATTTCGGCACATTTCAACCATTAAGTTCGATTTTAAGCAGCTTACGAAGTTTCCGAAACTTGAAGACTTAACCAGCTTACTTTGCACTAATAAAGTTGTGAAAATTTCGATAGTGTTCTCATAGTTTTGTCATAATACAAGGAGAACACATGATGTACTTAGAGAGGCACTTCGGGCTCTAGCCAAGGCAAGTTGGGCGTTTTTAATAAAATTTTTGTTCGAGCGCCCTTTTTTAGCTTTAGCCGTTTTCGATTAGGAAATGACGTCAATTTTGCGTCGAGATTCTCGACCGTCTCGTAGATAAATGGTAAGAACAGCTGGTGCATTATTTCGAGATACCATCACAAACCTCTTAGTTTTACTTACAAACGCATTAGAGCTTAATATCCATTCAAAAGCTCCCAAGAAAATCGATGCCGTGCAGAAAATGCGAGTTGACTCAACTAATCACTCGAAATAACGAACGAGTAACTATTTGGTCGGCTCTTCGACAATTTATATATGAGTTGATTACGCCGTGCGTAGTGTGAATGAATCCTCATCAATCTCTATGGTAACCTTTTATATAAAAGGAAGAAGAAAAAAGTGCGTGCTGATTTTACGTTGCCATGAGAGATAATTATCCGTGAAGTGACACGAGCACCGTGAATAACGTAAAAGAGAGAAAAAAGGAGGGGAAATTTGGTGCGGCGTGAACTAAACGCGACGAGACCGCCCGGAAAATGCTAAGGCACGAGAACACGGGCCATTTTCTCCAGTACTGCTTGGCATTACTTCGCGAACATCCAACTAAATGTTGTGTAATCTAAAAACCCTCGGCATAGGGATTTACGCATTGCTCGTACAGAAACTTCATCCTCGACGAGCTCGTTGCGAAGATTACCGTTAATTGTAGAAAAATACTAATTATTCTCGTACTTGTTGCGCGCATAAAACCAAATTAATCCTTTAAATCTACCCTCTAATTTATTTGTTCGTTAGTCGCCTACTGATATACCTTTAGTTACATAATTATTCAGAGCTACCTACTTTAAATGCTCTTTGATCTCATTTCGGTTACCTTATAACTTATCCTGTAATGCAATATTTAAAACGATAAAATATTTCTAGTTTATTTACAAAGAAAACTTGAACTGGAAAACGATTTTCTAATTTTAATGACGTCTTGTTATAAATAAATATAGTACTTCTCTAATGAACTTTTAATAAGGACATTAACAATGATATTAAAGACGTTTCGTTCTTAATTCTTTCTTTGCCTCGTTATATTTAACGAAACCTAACATCAAAAACGTTAATTAAACGCTCGAATTAACACAATTTTATTCAACTCGTAAAATACTTATCTAAAGTCGAAAAATTGAATACTAACACCTTGTCGAGAATAGCAACAGTCGTGAGAAGACCAGAGATGCTCGGAAGGCAACCAGCACTGTTACTAAATGATAAAACAGTTTTAACTATACCAGGCTGAAGGAACAACGCAAATGAGTAATCTAATCGGCCGTCTGTCATGCCTAAGTGGTAGCATAAGCTTGGCGATGACTGGAAGAGTGGGTTTTTGCTATTTTTAGGTTTTTCGCATATAACTCAAAAACTACACACTTTATGAGAAAAGTGCTCTTATACAAACGTAAACTACATGTAATTTTCTACAAATTATATCTCTTAGGTTTTAATCCTCAGACAAACGGTTTAGATGCTAGAGCGCATTAAACTTTGAAAAAATTCCAAAGTAAGGCTAAATGCTGTTTTACAGTTTTTCACTTATAACTTGAAAACTGTGCACTTTTTGAGCACAGTGCTTGTCTATTAAAAAAACTACGTCAAACTTTCTACAAATTATATCTCTTAGGTTTTTTCCTAAGACGAACGGTTTAGGCGCTGGAGCGCATTAAACTTTGACAAAAATTCCAAACTAAGACAAAATGCTGAGTTTTCAGTTTTTCGCTTATAACTTAAAAAGTATGCACTTTTTGAGAGAAGTGCTTGTAAACAAAAAAAAACTACGTCAGATTTTCTATAAATTATGTATCTCAAGATTTTTTCCTCCGACAAACGGCTTAGGCTCAAGGGCGCGTTTAAATTTGAGAAAAATTCCAAAATCGCCAAAAATGCAAGTTTCTTTATTGCGTAATTTAAAAAAAATTATCTCTATACGAAACTAAAGAAAATTCAATTTCCTCTATATTATGTTTCTACTATTTTTGTTAAACGAACAGTTTAGGCGCTAGAAGCGCGTTGAAGTTTAACGTATATAGAAAAGGGTGGGTTTTTGCTGTTTTTCAGATTTTCGCTCATAACTTCAAAACTACACACTTTTTGAGCAAAGTGCTACTATATAAAAGTAAACTACATTAAATTTCCTACAAATTGTATTTGAAAGGTTTTTACCTCAGACAACCGGTTTAGGCGCTAGAGCGCGTTAAAGTTTGACAAAAATTCAAAAATTGATTACAAATTGATTTTTGGTTTATCGCTTATAACTCGAAAACTCCGCACTTTACAAAAAAAATTATCCTGTACTAAAATAAGCTACCTCAAATTTTATAGAAATAATGTATCTTAAGAGTTTTTTTTCCGATAAACGGTTTAGGCACTAGAGCGCGCTGAAGGTTGACGAAAAATCCAAAATCAGTCAAAAAGTTGTTTCTTTAGTTTCTCGCATATAACTCAAAAACTACGCACTTTTGAAGAAAAGTGTTGCTAAACGAAACTAAAGCAACTTAAATTTCCCACAAATTATGTTTTTTAGAATTTTTATATCAAACACACAGTTTAGGTGCTAGTGCGCGTTGAAGATTAGCGTATATCGAGAAGATCGGTTTTTTGCTGTCTTTTCAGTTTTTCGTTTATAGCTGGAAAACTACACACTTTTTGAGAAAAGTGCTTCTATGTAAAAGTAAACTACATTCAATTTTCTACTAATTATATGTAGAAAGTTTTTTCCTCAGACACACGGTTTAGGCGCTACAGCGCGTTAAAATTTGACAAAAATTCATAAAGTGCCCCAAAAACTGTTTTTTCGGTTTATCGCTTATAACTCGAAAACTACGCACTTTAGAAAAAAGTGATACAATAAAAAAAATATAGTACATTCAATTTCCTACAAATTATGTTTGTTACATTTTTTCGTCAAACGTACAGTTTGGGTGGTAGAGCGCGTTGGGTTTGGGGTGTTGGGGATCAAAATAAATTACTTAAGTGCAGCCTTCCTAACCGCTTGTGATATCAAAGAGAAGGGCAGTACTTAGTTGTATTTGTGACTAGTCTGCCTACTCCTTTGAAATGAGCTGTGTAGTGTCAAGTAATTAGTCGCAAAGGTAGCCGCAGGTACAAAAAAGTAGCGACATTAATCTAAAAATAACATTGGGAGCTCCGTTTGGTGCAAATGGCGCTTGATGGCCTTTAAGCGTGGTGTTAAATCAAAATTAGCCTCCTCCGCCAAAATTAGTGCCAGATAAAGAACAAATGGATTTGTGACCAGAGTCATAAATATCCAGTGTCTCCACTCTGCTATTTAGTGCCATAAGTGATGTTCCAAGAGTATGTTTTTCATTGGATAACGATGTACCTACTTTACTTTAGTTTTAACCAGAATAAGCTGTCGGAAATAGAACTTTCAACTAGGTCATGCAAATTGATAGGAGTTGTACAAAGTGTGACAACGAAATTGAAGAATCTGACAAGCTGTTACTGTTAATTTCACGCGATGGGAGGAAGTCTTCCGAACAAATTAGGTACGAATTGAAGTGCGCTAGAAGTGGCACTAGTTAAAAGTGTAAGTGCCTCGAAATTCTAACAAAATCAACTTATTCGGTATTGGAAAATAAAATATTTTGCTAAGAATTCGTAAACTTTTTCGTTAAAATTGCGACGGTACCAATACCAATACACTTTTTGTCAACATAATCCGATAGAGGCGCGCACAAGTAAATGTAGCTTTCTTAAAATTATTTGTCGACGAAATGGCTATTGTAATTGGTTTTCGAAAGACGATTCTTTCGGACATTTTATAGTGGACAGTAATTTCGAGTTTGACTTTAACTGCGGAAAGCACAAGTTGTCGAAATGGTCAATAAATAACTTCAAATTACATTCTATATATACTTGTACTTTATTGAGAGTTGTACGTACCTTACCTATTAAAGTCGAAACGTTTTCTTCGCAATTTAGATCATTCTTCGACCGTATTTTTTGCACGTCGAAAAGGCGGATTTACTAAATTCGCGGGTGAATTAAAAAAAGAATGGGAAATTTGTCTCTTTTGCAAAAAAGTGTTATTTTGAATAGAAATTACTCGCTTTGTATGTGCGTAGTGTTGCTTTATGTTACGATGTCATTATTCACCTCTTCAAAGGGCTTTATGAATTATTTGCTTTGATCTCTGAGGTGTATTTATTCTATTTTTTGATTTTTTGCAATTCATACTGTTAACGTGATAACAAATAATAACCTAAACTGTATATTTATGTAATTCAAAAAATCAGTCATCTCTTGTTCGGGAAATCACCAACAACCCGCCTATTTTAAGAGCTGTCGAAGCCTCAAAATATCCCATGTTCCCGCCATTTTTATCGTGCTCATGGACGCAGAAGAACGACCACCTTACGAAGCTATGCCTACTGCTTCTGAAAGCTCATGCAGATGTTTAATAATATATCTATTAATAGGCAAGTTCAGGCATTAACTTGGAGGTGGATTTTTGCTCTTTTATCGGTTTTCGCTTATAACTCAAAAACTGCGCACT
This sequence comes from Malthinus flaveolus, assembly GCA_950108345.1. Classification (NCBI taxonomy): domain Eukaryota; kingdom Metazoa; phylum Arthropoda; class Insecta; order Coleoptera; family Cantharidae; genus Malthinus; species Malthinus flaveolus. Next base: position 11,256,645 of record OX467289.1, read on the forward strand.
TTAAAAGAAAAGTGTTTCTGTATAAAAATAAACTACATGAAATTTCCTGCTAATTATATATCTTGCTTTTTTCTCCTCGGACAAATGGTTTAGGCGCTAGAGTGGACTAAAGTTTAACAAAAATTAGAAAATAGGCTAAAAAACTGATTTTCGCTTATAACTCGAAAACTGCGCACTTTATGAAAAAAATGCTTCTGTATAAAAATAAGCTACATCAAATTTCCTCTTAAATACCCTTTAGGTTCTTTTCCTCAGATGAACGGTTTAGGCGCTACAGCGAGTTAAAATTTAACAAAATACTTTATGAAAAAAGTGTTTAGTATGAAAATAAGCTACATGAAATTTCCTACTAATTGAATTTCTCAGGATTTTCTCCTCAGATGAACGGTTTAGGCGTTATAGCGTATTAAAGGTTAATAAATTCCAAATTAGGCTAAAAACTGATTTTCGCTTATAACTCAAAAACTACGCACTTTACAAGAAAAGTGCTTCTATATGACAATAAACTACATTAAATTTCCTACTAATTCTATGTCTTCGATTTTCCCCCTCAGATAAACGGATTAGGCTTTATAGCTTGTTCAATTTTAACAAAAATTCTAAAATCGGCTAAAATCTGATTTTCGCTTATAACTCGAAACCTATGCCTTTATGAGAAAAGTGCTGCTATATGACAATAAACTACATTAAATTTCCTACTAATTCTATGTCTTAGATTTTTCCCCTCAGATAAACGGATGAGGCCCAATAGCAAGTTCAATTTTAACAAAAATTCTAAAATCGGCTAAAATCTGTTTTTCGCTTATAACTCGATGCCTATGCCATTTATGAGAAAAGTGCTTCTATATGACAATAAACTACATTAAATTTCCTACTAATTCTATGTCTTCGATTTTCCCCCTCAGATAAACGGATTAGGCTTTATAGCTTGTTCAATTTTAACAAAAATTCTAAAATCGGCTAAAATCTGATTTTCGCTTATAACTCGAAACCTATGCCTTTATGAGAAAAGTGCTGCTATATGACAATAAACTACATTAAATTTCCTACTAATTCTATGTCTTAGATTTTTCCCCTCAGATAAACGGATGAGGCCCAATAGCAAGTTCAATTTTAACAAAAATTCTAAAATCGGCTAAAATCTGTTTTTCGCTTATAACTCGATGCCTATGCCATTTATGAGAAAAGTGCTGCTATATGACAATAAACTACATTAAATTTCCTACTAATTCAATATTTTAGATTTTTCTCCTCAGATGAAAGGATTAGGCGCTAGAGGGCGTTAAATTTTAACAAAAATTCCAAAATAAGTTAAAACCTGATTTTCGCTTATAACTCAAAAACTTGGCACTTTATGACAAAAATCCTTCTGTATGAAAATAAGCTACCTCAAATTTCCAACTAAGTATATCTCTCAGGTTTTTTCCCTCAGATGGAAGGTTTAAGCGCTAGAGCGGGTTAAAGTTTAACAAAAATTCCAAAATCGGCTAAAACCTTATTTTCGCTTATAACTCGAAAACTTGGCACTGTATGACAAAAGTGCTTCTGTATGAAAATAAGCTACTTCAGATTTCCAACTAAGTATATCTCTCAGGTTTTTTCCCTCAGATGGAAGGTTTAAGCGCTAAAGCGGGTTAAAGTTTAACAAAAATTCCAAAATCGGCTAAAACCTTATTTTCGCTTATAACTCGAAAACTTGGCACTGTATGATAAAAGTGCTTCTGTATGAAAATTAGCTACTTTAGATATCCAACTAATTATATCTCTTAGGGTTTTCTCCTTAGACGAACGGTTTATGCGGTAGGCTAAAATACAATTTTTTGCTTATAATTCGAAAACTACGCACTTTATGAAAAAAGTGTTCCTGTGTAAAAATAAGCTTTATCAAATTTCCTACTAATTAAATCTTTTAGGTTTTTTTCGTCAAATGAACGGTTTAGGCGCTAGAGCGGCTTAAAGTTGAACAAAAATTCCAAAATTGGCTTTAAAACTGTTTTTTGCTTATAACTCAAAAACTACGCACTTTATAAAAAAAGTGCTTCTGTATGAAAATAATCTGCGTTAAATTTCCTACTAATTATATCTCTTCAGCTTTTCTCATCATACAAACGGTTTAGGTGCTAGAGCGACTAGAATGATAAAGTCTCTAGAAGTGGTTTTTCGGGGGTCAGACTAAACCATAGGGTTCACATGAAATTTATTTACCAAAAAATTGCATTTATTGTGTACACTTTAAATATATTGTAGTAAACGGTTTTAAGCACGCCTTCGTGGTGGCAGATGCCTTTAAAGTCAAAAAAATTCAGTCCGGCTGACCCTATTCGTTTTTGGCCTATTTTGGAGTTTTTGGCAAACTTCATCGCCCCCTTACTTCTAAACCGTTTGCCTGAGAGATAAAACCCAATAGCGGTAATTTGTAGGAAATTTGAAATAGTTTATTTCCATGCAGAAGCACTTTTCTCTTCAAGTGCATAGTTTTCGAGTTATACGCGAGTTGAGCAATTCCCAAGAACAGGAGCTATCCCACGCTATCTGGCTGCTCCGAAAACCAAGACTGTGAAGACTGTAGGTGCGTCTTGGATGGAAGCCACAATATGATTGAAGCGTGCTGGGTTCCTTTTCAGCAGATAAGGGGATTTACATCACTCTGCTTCACTACCTAACTGTATGCGACGTTTAATCTCCGATTTGCATGTTTGCAGTCACCGCTCTCCAAAGATAATCCTTTGAGAAAATTAAATTCACGTCATCTCACAAGTACGAAGTTGCAATTTGACTCGCCAATAGATAAGTAATAACCAAACCTTCAATGTAATGAGTGTAAGCATCAACAAACTCGCATAATGTGATGAATTTTACAAAATTTGAAATTTAGATGCAGTATAATTTCTCATTAGTTTACTCTTCGGTCTTGATCCCGAGTTTGGAAAGCTTAATGAATGTAACTTCAATTACAATCCTAATCATAATTAAGAAAAGTTATGCCAAAAGTTCTCTTTTTTTGGGTTTAATTAGTTTGTTTAACATTATGTTACTTGAGAGAATGAGAGATGAGAAGAAAAAAACTCATCAGGCCCTTGTTTAAATTCTTAATGTTTGCAACTTCTTTTTAAGACTTGCATGGTTGCTACAACTTTTCGTCCCTCGAACGACCTCGTGAGGCGAACGATATTTTTTAATTATCATAAAATTTAATTCCGAGTCCCATTAATAGCTATGCAGGGCCGAAAAGGTAACGTGAGTTATCATTTAGTGTCGAAACTTAATTTTTGTTGTTGAAACTTTTTCAAAAGGGTGTCGTTTCGAGAAGGGGGCCTCTAGGAGTTTTTTTTTCCTTTAAAATCGCAACGATGGAAGATTGAAGCCGTCAGAAACAGTTAATTTAATTTAAAAAGTGTAACAATCGCAGGATAACCTTATAACGAACGGCCGTGTTGAGTGTCGAGGGTGCCAACCTCGTCGTCGTTTTACCCTATTAAAACTATTTAAGTTGGGTGCCGCCGAACCGTTACAAAAGACTCGAAATATAATTTTAAAGTTTTGGATGTGTAAGTACGCTCATATTTCTGTTACGTCGCTTTATAAGTTTTTGGTTGCCACTTTCTGCAAACACTTTCGTTGTAGAAAGTTTTATTGGGGTGCCGTAGTGATTTACTTTACGACATGATGAAGCATTAACCCAAGATCGTTCCGCTATTTCCCTTTTGTCCTAGAACGAACGTGCTCATAAGACAGAACAAATCCTTATGAGAGTACTTTTGTTACGGCATTACATTAATCTAAAAAATATTCCTTAGGATTAATCCTTCCCCTTTTTTCGTAATTATCCACTGTACAACTACGGATTAAGTCGGTAGTAGTTGCAAGTGCGGGATTAATTTCGAAATCCCTAATGAAAATACCATCCCTCGCCGTTTCCCTTCCGTGACATAAAATTAAATATTAGAGAGCTAAAAATTTGCAGGTTTGCTTTTGTTTTACACGAAACAACTCACTTGTAAAACTAATTTATCTCAACAAAAATTCTTAACAGTTTTAGGGATGGTTGTAACTCTTCAAGAGCATTTTGTTGATGTAATTTACTTTCTCTTTATTTACTTTTACTTTTTTAGTGATCATTCGCCTAAATTCTAACGGTGCGTTTCCACCACCACGATCGCCTAAGCACACAGATATAATAATGGTCTCTTCGGGGCTTCGAGCAGTTCGTTTTAATTGGCACCAAAGGCAACCATGTGCTTCCTGCATGCTTACGGAGTCTCCCATGATTCCGTGGTTATACGCCCACTTTCAGTGGCTCAGTTTGGGACAGCTTTTATCACTCTTTGAGCGCCTTTCTGTACGAACGTTACCGAACGAAACACAGCCAGGTACAAATTAAACAAATTACTTACTACGCCCCCCCTAACCCTTTGATTGGGAGACCTCGCACCAGTCTCTCGTCGAGCGATCGAGTCCCCTTAACCCTTTTATTGGGAGACCCCGCACCTCTTTTTCGTTGGGTGATTGATGGCTACTTAATTGCCTCGCGGTCGTTTCACCGACCTCATCACTCCGGCATTTTGATTTTATTTGCCTATTACTACAGTCGTTTAACTGTGTATACTTTAACGAACCGTTGAGTGAAGGGTCGCGTTCAGAAACACAGACCACTCGCTGAAGACAGTCTGCTTCGGTCTGCTTATACAGTTCGCCAGTTGCGTTCAAAATCAACCAGCGCTTCGGAAACCGAATAGACCTAAGTAAGTTAATAAATGAGGCAGATCGGAAAAAATGCTTCTATATGAAAATAAACTAAATTAAATTTCCTACTAATTATATTTCTTTGGCCTTTTTTCTAATACGAACAGTTTAGGTAATAGAGCGGGTTAAAGATGAACAAAAATTCCAAAATCGGCAAAAAAATGGATTTTCCCTTATAACTCGAAAACTACGCACTTTATAAGAAAAGTGCTTCTATATGAAAATAAACGACATCTAATTCCCTACAAATGACGTTTAAAAGGTTTTTTTCCTCGCACGACCGGTTTAGGCGCCACAGAGCGATAAAGTTTGAGAAAAATTCCATAATTTGGCAAAAACCTGTTTTTCGGTTATAATTCGAAAACTAGGCACTTTATGAAAAAAGTGTTTTTATATGAAAGTAAGCTACATTAAATTTCATACAAATTATACCTCGACAGTTTTTTTCCTGAGACGACCGGTTTAGGCGGGACAGCGCGATAAAGTTTGACAATAATTCCATTATCAATCAATATTTTTTTTCGCTTATAACTCGAAAACTACGCACTTTATGAAAAAAATGTTCCTACATGAAAATAAACTACAGCAAATTCCCTACAAATTATACCTCACAGGTTTTTGCCTGAGATGGCGGGTTTAGACGCGACAGCGCGATAAAGTTTGATAAAAATTCTATTTTCGGCCAAAATCTATTTTTTAGGGTTTCTCGCTTATAACTAGAAAACTACGCACTTTATAACAAAATGTTCCTACACGAAAGTACACTACATCAAATTCCCTACAAATTATACCTCACAGGTTTTTTCCTGAGATGGCCGGTTTAGGTGCAAATACAATTTTTTCGGATTTTCGCTTATAATTCGAAAACTAGGCACTTTATGAGAAAAATGTTTATACATGAAAGTAAGCTACATTAAATTCCCTACAAATTATACTTCACGGGTTTTTTCCTGAGACAACCGGTTTAGGCGCAACAGCGCGATCAAGTTTGACAAAAATTCTAATTTCGACCAAAACTAAATTTTTCGGATTTTCGCTTATAACTCAAAAACTAGACACTTGATGAGAAAAATGTTCCTACATGAAAGTAAAATACATTAAATTACCTACAAATTATACTTCACGGGTTTTTCCTGAAACGACCGGTTTAGCAAGTTTGACAAAAATTCTAATTTCGACCAAAACTAAATTTTTCGGATTTTCGCTTATAACTCAAAAACTAGACACTTGATGAGAAAAATGTTCCTACATGAAAGTAAACTACATTAAATTACCTACAAATTATACTTCACGGGTTTTTTCCAGAAACGACCAGTCTAGGCGCAACAGCGCGATAAAGTTTGACAAAAATTATATTTTCGGACAAAAACTATTTTTTCGGTTTTTCCCTTATAACTCGAAAATTGGGCACTTTATGAGAAAAATGTTCCTACATGAAAGTAAACTACAGCAAATTCCCTACAAATTATACCTCACAGGTTTTTTCCTGAGATGGCCGGTTTAGGTGCGGCAGCGCGAGAAAGTTTGACAAAAATTCTATTTTTGGCCAAATACAATCTTTTCGGATTTTCGCTTATAATTCGAAAACTTGGCACTTTATGAGAAAAATGTTTATACATGAAAGTAAGCTACATTAAATTCCCTACAAATTATACTTCACAGGTTTTTTCCTGAGACAACCGGTTTAGGCGCAACAGCGCGATCAAGTTTGACAAAAATTCTAATTTCGACCAAAACTAAATTTTTCGGATTTTCGCTTATAACTCAAAAACTAGATACTTGATGAGAAAAATGTTGCTACATGAAAGTAAACTACATTAAATTACCTACAAATTATACTTCACTGGTTTTTTCCAGAAACGACCAGTCTAGGCGCAACTGCGCGACCAGTTTGACAAAAATTATATTTTCGGCCAAAACCTATTTTTTCGGTTTTTCCCTTATAACTCGAAAATTGGGCACTTTATGAATAAAATGCTCCTACATGAAAGTAAACTACACCAAATTCCCTACAAATTATATCCAACAGGTTTTTTACTGAGACGACCAATTTAAGCGCGACAGCGCGATAAAGTTGAGAAAAACTATATTTTCGACCAAAACCTTATTTTTTCGGTTTTCCCCTTTTAACTCGAAAATTGGGCACTTTATGAGAAAAATGCTCCTACATGAAAGTAAACTACTTACATCAAATTCCCTACAAATTATACCGACAGGTTTTTTACTGAAACGACCGGTTTAGGCGCGACAGCCCGATAAAGTTGAGAAAAATTATATTTTCGGCCAAACCCTATTTTTTTCGGTTTTTCGCTTATAACTCAAAAACTACGCACTTCATGAAAAAAGTGCTTCTATATGAAAATAACAAGAATTAAGTTTCCTACTAATTGTATCTTTTAAATTTTTCTCCTCATGCGAACAGTTTAGGTGCTAGAGCGGGTTAAAGTTGAACAAAAATTCCAAAATCGGCTAAAAACTGATTTTCGCTTATAATTCGAAAACTCCGCATTTTATGAAAAAAGTGCTTCTGTTCCAACCAGCGCTTCCGTACCTATTAGAGGAATAGACCCTAGTCCGTTAATAAATGAGGTAGTGTGAGTCAGTTCAGAGTCACCAATCCTTAATCTTCTAATAAATCCTTTCATTAGTTGGCTCTAACGAGTCAACGCGTTGATGGACGTGCGTTTTAATTTAACGTCCGGCGTCGTGGCGGAACATTTCGGGTTAAAATAAAATAAAATTAATAGTTACGCTTCTCTGTCATATTTTTACAGTTTTAAAAGTGCGCTTTTGAAAAGCGGGGATGGTTTATATCCAAACTGTCATCGTAGAAATCCCCAAAGTTCTTTATACAAACGCACACAAACCTGTAGTTGGCCAAAAACTCATTCGACATTCTTTTTAAAGCTCGCGTTCGGTTCACGACCCATTCATTTTGAACTCGATTAGGTTTATTTTGTGTAAATTTAAAATTCAGCAACTGTTTACAATTTATTTGAAGTTTTGTCTTCGGTTTAGCCCTTTCCGCATCCTTTTTAATCGATTTCGTGCAAAATATTCGTCGTGGAAAATTTTATTTTTGTAGAGAATTAAATAGGATTTTCCGAGCTACTTACAAAATTAGTTCCGTCTTAGTTAAGAACATGAAAATTTAATCTTCTATTATCTTCCTTGGTTTTTCTTACAAAAGGAAAGTCTCGAGGCTTAACCTTAAAACTAAGAAACGTTTATAAAAGTTAGAAACTGGCATTCTCATGAGCTTAAGCAAAATTAATACGAATATGGGGTTGTTTGTCTTTTGTAGTAAGAAAGATGGTAGATGATATATTCGCCTTACCCCGGTAGACCGCAACCCTCGTGGGGGGTCCTCGTGTTTGCTTTGTATTCACCGCGCCCTTACCTGCGAACCTCTAAAACTCCTGCCGGAGTCTCGAGATTAACGCACGGAAGCCCTGCACCACTCGCCACGCCACGGCGTAGATTTATTTACAGACAAAATGGTAAAGCAACGTGTAAATGCAGTCGTGCTTCGAATTGCCAAAGTCTTCTTAATGCTCCTCCGGTACATTGACAATACCCAAACTAATCGAACAGAGTGCTTCCCTTGTATCTTACACGTTACACCCCTAATATCTATACACATCTAATTTTTCTTTTTTAAAGGAAAAAGGAAAGCTCACGTATTTAGTTCATTGTTTTATAAGTGCACTCCATAGTCTACTTACGAGGCAATGCCACTTTTTTTTGTATTTTGTGCATTTCGTAGGCCTCCAGCTTTGTTCCACCCTCGCTTTTCAAACTTTTTACAAGACGTGATACTAAAATCCCACATTATCTCTTCTCTCCTTTATAAGCTGCCGCGATATGAGTCCTATAGCTGTTTAAGTTGACAACAAACTTTATAGCTTCGGTAAGGCGAATATTGAATCGACGTGAAAGTTACACGTTTCAATTTCACTTTATATTTATATTTGTAATTCGCTCAAAAATATGAAATATTTATCTAGTCATAATAATGATAATCTCGACTTTTTTTTGAGTATGATTGATGAAATATAAAAGTTTAGGACTTGAATGTTTTTCGGCGTACGCAACATGCAACATCAACATATCACGGCATGAAACGGAAATAAAAGTTTTTACGTTTATTTTATCGTCGGTACAATTAGAAATTACTACGACCCTTGGATTACTTTTAATATACAACATTTTTACCATCCCTCAGCAACAAAAAATTACAAATTTGAATTAGTAACGAATTTAATTGGCGCAATTGCGCGCCTCTAATAAAACCTTTTGATAACGATAAAGAGTGGAATTTAAAGGAAATGATGGCAAACGTTTCTAATTTGCACAACGGACTTAAATTAATTTCTATACGAACGCGTCTGGAGTAATGACATAAATAGTGCACTCCCTGCAATAGATAGTCAGATGAGAGAGTCTCGGATGGTCAAATAGCTGCAGGACACGTTAACAAGTCAATACAATCAATTTGTAACATAAATCACTTAATTAACTCCATGGAGAGAAAAGCCGATTACACTGTGATGTGGCCTAGTTGCAACAAAATCCTCTAGATCAGCCATACACTTACAAAACTCTCTACTACGGTGATGAAAGAACTCACGAACATGACAGATAATTCTTGTAAGTCCAACAGTTTTCTGTAAATCTTGTCACGGTTTTAGAAAAGCCGACGCGTGAAAATATTTGTTTTCTTAGTTTTTCGCTTATAACTCGGAAACTACGAACTTCAAGAAAAAAGTGTTTCTATGCAAAAATGAAGGACATAAAATTTCCTACAAATTATATAAGAAGGTTTTTTACGTCAGACGTACGGTTTAGTCCCGTTTCACATGGAGCGTAGGACACGCGCTACGTCGCACGCGTCAAAATGCATGGGCATTGAGTTAAATGTAACCTTTCAGATGCAGGCGTAGCACGCCTCGCGTTTCTATACTAGCATTTCACATGTCACACCCTAAAACGCGCGGCGTAGCGCGTGTCCTACGCTCCATGTGAAACCGGACTTAGTGCGTAGCTTATGAGTTATAAGCGAACTAAACAAACAGCATTTTGGTCGATTTGGAAATTTTCGTCAAACTTTAATGCGCTCTAGCTCCTAAACCGCTCGTCTGAAGAAAAAAACCTAAGAAACATAATTTGTAGTAAATTTTATGTAGTGTACTTTGGTTGAGATTAAATTTTCTCAAAAAGTGCATAGTTTTCATGTTATAAGCGAAAAGTTAAAAAAACAGGTTTTCGCGATTTTTGGAGAAATTTTTCCAAAATTTAACGCGCTCTAGCTCCTAAACCGTTCGTCTGAAGAAAAAAACCTAAGAAACATAATTTGTAATAAATTTTATGTAGTGTACTTTGGTTGAGATTAAATTTTCTCAAAAAGTGCATAGTTTTCATGTTATAAGCGAAAAGTAAAAAAAACAGGTTTTCGCAATTTTTGGGGAATTTTTTCCAAAATTTAACGCGCTCTAGCTCCTAAACCGCTCGTCTGAAGAAAAAAACCTAAGAAACATAATTTGTAGTAAATTTTAAGTAGCGTACTTTGGTTGAGATTAAATTTTCTCAAAAAGTGCATAGTTTTCATGTTATAAGCGAAAAGTAAAAAAAACAGGTTTTCGCGATTTTTGGGGAATTTTTTCCAAAATTTAACGCGCTCTACCTCCTAAACCGTTCGTCTGAAGAAAAAAACCTAAGAAACATAATTTGTAGTAAATTTTATGTAGTGTACGTTGGTTGAGATTAAATTTTCTCAAAAACTGCATAGTTTTCATGTTATAAGCGAAAAGTAAAAAAAACAGGTTTTCGCGATTTTTGGGGAATTTTTTCCAAAATTTAACGCGCTCTAGCTCCTAAACCGTTCGTCTGAAGAAAAAAACCCAAGAAACATAATTTGTAGTAAATTTTATGTAGTGTACTTTGGTTGAGATTAAATTTTCTCAAAAAGTGCATAGTTTTCATGTTATAAGCGAAAAGTAAAAAAAACAGGTTTTCGCAATTTTTGGGGAATTTTTTCCAAAATTTAACGCGCTCTAGCTCCTAAACCGCTCGTCTGAAGAAAAAACCTAAGAAACATAATTTGTAGTAAATTTTATGTAGCGTACTTTGGTTGAGATTAAATTTTCTCAAAAAGTGCATAGTTTTCATGTTATAAGCGAAAAGTAAAAAAAACAGGTTTTCGCGATTTTTGGGGAATTTTTTCCAAAATTTAACGCGCTCTACCTCCTAAACCGTTCGTCTGAAGAAAAAAACCTAAGAAACATAATTTGTAGTAAATTTTATGTAGTGTACGTTGGTTGAGATTAAATTTTCTCAAAAACTGCATAGTTTTCATGTTATAAGCGAAAAGTAAAAAAAACAGGTTTTCGCGATTTTTGGGGAATTTTTTCCAAAATTTAACGCGCTCTAGCTCCTAAACCGTTCGTCTGAAGAAAAAAACCCAAGAAACATAATTTGTAGTAAATTTTATGTAGTGTACTTTGGTTGAGATTAAATTTTCTCAAAAAGTGCATAGTTTTCATGTTATAAGCGAAAAGTAAAAAAAACAGGTTTTCGCGATTTTTGGGGAATTTTTTCCAAAATTTAACGCGCTCTACCTCCTAAACCGTTCGTCTGAAGAAAAAAACCTAAGAAACATAATTTGTAGTAAATTTTATGTAGTGTACGTTGGTTGAGATTAAATTTTCTCAAAAACTGCATAGTTTTCATGTTATAAGCGAAAAGTAAAAAAAACAGGTTTTCGCGATTTTTGGGGAATTTTTTCCAAAATTTAACGCGCTCTAGCTCCTAAACCGTTCGTCTGAAGAAAAAAACCCAAGAAACATAATTTGTAGTAAATTTTATGTAGTGTACTTTGGTTGAGATTCAATTTTCTCAAAAAGTGCATAGTTTTCATGTTATAAGCGAAAAGTAAAAAAAACAGGTTTTCGCGATTTTTGGGGAATTTTTTCCAAAATTTAACGCGCTCTACCTCCTAAACCGTTCGTCTGAAGAAAAAAACCTAAGAAACATAATTTGTAGTAAATTTTATGTAGTGTACTTTGGTTGAGATTAAATTTTCTCAAAAAGTGCATAGTTGTCATGTTATAAGCGAAAAGTTAAAAAAACAGGTTTTCGCGATTTTTGGAGAATTTTTTCCAAAATTTAACGCGCTCTAGCTCCTAAGCCGTTCGTCTGAAGAAAAAAACCTAAGAAACATAATTTGTAGTAAATTTTATGTAGTGTACGTTGGTTGAGATTAAATTTTCTCAAAAACTGCATAGTTTTCATGTTATAAGCGAAAAGTAAAAAAAACAGGTTTTCGCGATTTTTGGGGAATTTTTTCCAAAATTTAACGCGCTCTAGCTCCTAAACCGTTCGTCTGAAGAAAAAAACCTAAGAAACATAATTTGTAATAAATTTTATGTAGTGTACTTTGGTTGAGATTAGATTTTCTCAAAAAGTGCATAGTTTTCATGTTATAAGCGAAAAGTAAAAAAAACAGGTTTTCGCAATTTTTGGGGAATTTTTTCCAAAATTTAACGCGCTCTAGCTCCTAAACCGCTCGTCTGAAGAAAAAAACCTAAGAAACATAATTTGTAGTAAATTTTATGTAGCGTACTTTGGTTGAGATTAAATTTTCTCAAAAAGTGCATAGTTTTCATGTTAAAAGCGAAAAGTAAAAAAAACAGGTTTTCGCGATTTTTGGGGAATTTTTTCCAAAATTTAACGCGCTCTACCTCCTAAACCGTTCGTCTGAAGAAAAAAACCTAAGAAACATAATTTGTAGTAAATTTTATGTAGTGTACGTTGGTTGAGATTAAATTTTCTCAAAAACTGCATAGTTTTCATGTTATAAGCGAAAAGTAAAAAAAACAGGTTTTCGCGATTTTTGGGGAATTTTTTCCAAAATTTAACGCGCTCTAGCTCCTAAACCGTTCGTCTGAAGAAAAAAACCCAAGAAACATAATTTGTAGTAAATTTTATGTAGTGTACTTTGGTTGAGATTAAATTTTCTCAAAAAGTGCATAGTTTTCATGTTATAAGCGAAAAGTAAAAAAAACAGGTTTTCGCGATTTTTGGGAAATTTTTTCCAAAATTTAACGCGCTCTACCTCCTAAACCGTTCGTCTGAAGAAAAAAACCTAAGAAACATAATTTGTAGTAAATTTTATGTAGTGTACGTTGGTTGAGATTAAATTTTCTCAAAAACTGCATAGTTTTCATGTTATAAGCGAAAAGTAAAAAAAACAGGTTTTCGCGATTTTTGGGGAATTTTTTCCAAAATTTAACGCGCTCTAGCTCCTAAACCGTTCGTCTGAAGAAAAAAACCCAAGAAACATAATTTGTAGTAAATTTTATGTAGTGTACTTTGGTTGAGATTCAATTTTCTCAAAAAGTGCATAGTTTTCATGTTATAAGCGAAAAGTAAAAAAAACAGGTTTTCGCGATTTTTGGGGAATTTTTTCCAAAATTTAACGCGCTCTACCTCCTAAACCGTTCGTCTGAAGAAAAAAACCTAAGAAACATAATTTGTAGTAAATTTTATGTAGTGTACTTTGGTTGAGATTAAATTTTCTCAAAAAGTGCATAGTTGTCATGTTATAAGCGAAAAGTTAAAAAAACAGGTTTTCGCGATTTTTGGAGAATTTTTTCCAAAATTTAACGCGCTCTAGCTCCTAAGCCGTTCGTCTGAAGAAAAAAACCTAAGAAACATAATTTGTAGTAAATTTTATGTAGTGTACGTTGGTTGAGATTAAATTTTCTCAAAAACTGCATAGTTTTCATGTTATAAGCGAAAAGTAAAAAAAACAGGTTTTCGCGATTTTTGGGGAATTTTTTCCAAAATTTAACGCGCTCTACCTCCTAAACCGTTCGTCTGAAGAAAAAAACCTAAGAAACATAATTTGTAATAAATTTTATGTAGTGTACTTTGGTTGAGATTAAATTTTCTCAAAAAGTGCATAGTTTTCATGTTATAAGCGAAAAGTAAAAAAAACAGGTTTTCGCAATTTTTGGGGAATTTTTTCCAAAATTTAACGCGCTCTAGCTCCTAAACCGCTCGTCTGAAGAAAAAAACCTAAGAAACATAATTTGTAGTAAATTTTATGTAGCGTACTTTGGTTGAAATTAAATTTTCTCAAAAAGTGCATAGTTTTCATGTTATAAGCGAAAAGTAAAAAAAACAGGTTTTCGCGATTTTTGGGGAATTTTTTCCAAAATTTAACGCGCTCTACCTCCTAAACCGTTCGTCTGAAGAAAAAAACCTAAGAAACATAATTTGTAGTAAATTTTATGTAGTGTACGTTGGTTGAGATTAAATTTTCTCAAAAACTGCATAGTTTTCATGTTATAAGCGAAAAGTAAAAAAAACAGGTTTTCGCGATTTTTGGGGAATTTTTTCCAAAATTTAACGCGCTCTAGCTCCTAAACCGTTCGTCTGAAGAAAAAAACCCAAGAAACATAATTTGTAGTAAATTTTATGTAGTGTACTTTGGTTGAGATTAAATTTTCTCAAAAAGTGCATAGTTTTCATGTTATAAGCGAAAAGTAAAAAAAACAGGTTTTCGCGATTTTTGGGAAATTTTTTCCAAAATTTAACGCGCTCTACCTCCTAAACCGTTCGTCTGAAGAAAAAAACCTAAGAAACATAATTTGTAGTAAATTTTATGTAGTGTACGTTGGTTGAGATTAAATTTTCTCAAAAACTGCATAGTTTTCATGTTATAAGCGAAAAGTAAAAAAAACCGGTTTTCGCGATTTTTGGGGAATTTTTTTCAAAATTTAACGCGCTCTAGCTCCTAAACCGTTCGTCTGAAGAAAAAAACCCAAGAAACATAATTTGTAGTAAATTTTATGTAGTGTACTTTGGTTGAGATTAAATTTTCTCAAAAAGTGCATAGTTTTCATGTTATAAGCGAAAAGTAAAAAAAACAGGTTTTCGCGATTTTTGGGGAATTTTTTCCAAAATTTAACGCGCTCTACCTCCTAAACCGTTCGTCTGAAGAAAAAAACCTAAGAAACATAATTTGTAGTAAATTTTATGTAGTGTACTTTGGTTGAGATTAAATTTTCTCAAAAAGTGCATAGTTGTCATGTTATAAGCGAAAAGTTAAAAAAACAGGTTTTCGCGATTTTTGGAGAATTTTTTCCAAAATTTAACGCGCTCTAGCTCCTAAGCCGTTCGTCTGAAGAAAAAAACCTAAGAAACATAATTTGTAGTAAATTTTATGTAGTGTACTTTGGTTGAGATTAAATTTTCTCATAAAGTGCATAGTTTTCATGTTATAAGCAAAAAGTTAAAAAAACAGGTTTTCGCGATTTTTTAGGAATTTTTTCCAAAATTTAACGCGCTCTAGCTCCTAAACTGTTCATTTGACGAAAAAAGCTGAAGAAACCTAACTTATAGAAAATTTAATGTAGTTTGTTTTTGTATAGAAGTACTTTTCTCAAAAAGTGCGTAGGTTTCAAGTTATAAGCGAAAAACCGAGAAAAGAGCATTTTTCGCAGTTTTCTCAAAACCTATTAATACCCTATTACGAGGTGGCAGAGTAGAAATTCTAATTCAGCATCCAAAAATATATTAAGAACGATAGAGACGATAGAAGTCACTGCTGCTCTCGCAGCTACCTGCATGAGTCTGCATGACCCTGCATTGACTTCAGAAGAGCAGGTAATACGACGCCAAGGCTCCTGTACGAGACTTAACATTTGCACGACTCGTCAACATATTGATTCCATATAATACGACTGATGCGCATTGAATTAATAACTAATGTTGTATTAATGAACCCCTATTGGATTAGTTGTGTCTAGTTTTAGGTTAAACCATTGAAAACTTGCTAAAATTGTGTCAAATAAACTTGAAAATTATAATCCGCGATTTGTGTACGTCAAAGGAAACTACGAACTCGCTATATAGCTCCCAACTTGTTTGCACACATTGTGTTAATTATTAATTACACAACAAACATTGTACGGTTATCTAAACGATAATTAGTTTTGCTTTTGGGTCTCAAAAACAAGTAACATCGATGGGAATGAATGGCGAACATCTAACGAAAACTCGACGATCTATTCAATTTTGAATTATACGTTTACGACGTATTACATGCAGCCATCCTAATTATTAAAGTTCAAACGCACAAATTTCATCCCGTGTATAATTTTACTAATTTCAGTACGTTAGGATTTGATTACATGATTACGAGCGGAGGTATTGAAGACGAATCGTTACTTAGTTTTGTTCGGCTAAGAAGTTGATTAGTTGGGAAGGAAAAGTTTGAGAAAGTTATTAGTTTTGCCAACTTCTTCGAATGGAACTTTTAGTATAAGCAAACATGTATTTTAAATACGCTTTAGTGCTTGTCGAGGGTGATTTTGTTCGCGAAAAATGAACAATGTGCTGTTGATAGTTTGGTTAAAATAGAAAATTGACAACAATCGTTAAACACTGAAGTTCGTATTTTTCGGCCTTTTAGTCGTAAAATAATAGTTGAGGGGGGAGGGGGGGGGGAGAATATAGAAATTTTTTCCCTATCGTTTTTTATGTGTTTTGGACTGCTCAATGCTCAAGTTTAATTTTACCACCTCTTAAAAGTGACGATTTCTGAGAAAATTTCGAAAAATTCGCGAAAGAAATGCTCATTTTTCAGTTTTTCCCTTATAACTGGAAAATTACGCACTTTTTGCCAAAAGCGCATCTACAGAAAAATAAACTACATCAAATTTTCCACAAATTATGTTACTTATGTTTCTTCTTCAGAACGAGCGGTTTAGGCGATAGAGCGCGTTAAAGTTTGAAGAAATGAAGAAAATTCAACGATCGGCATAACTGTTTTTGTGGCACGAGAAAAGGTACAAAATCAAGTTTGTATAAAGCGCTCTCAACCGTTCGTCTGAAAGAAACACCTAACAGGCATAATTTGTAGGAAATTTAATGTACTTTAATTTTGTAGACACAATTTTCTGTAAAAATGCGTCGTTTCAGAGTTTTAGGAAAAAATCTAAAAAAATAGCTTTTAGCACGATTTGTCTGAAGAAAAAACCTGATGAATATAATTTGTTCGAAATTAAATTTACTTTAATTTTGTATACGAACAATTTCCTCTAAAAAGGCGTTGTTTCCGAATTACAGGCAAAAATCTAAAAAAACAGCAATTTAACCAATATTGGAAATTTCGTCAAACTTTAATGCGCTCTAGTGCCTAAACCATTCATCTGAAGAACAAGTCTGACATACATAATTTGTAGGAAATTTAATATACTTTAATTTCGTATACGAACAATTTCCTCTAAAAAGGCGTTGTTTCCCAATTACAGGCGAAAATCTAAAAAAACAGCAATTTAACCAATATTGGAAATTTCGTCAAACTTTAATGCGCTCTAGTGCCTAAACCATTCATCTGAAGAACAAGTCTGACATACATAATTTGTAGGAAATTTAATATACTTTAATTTCGTATAGAAACAATTTTCTCTAAAAAGGCGTTGTTTCCGAATTACAGGCGAAAACCTAAAAAAACAGCAACTTAACCAATATTGGAAATTTCGTCAAACTTTAATGCGCTCTAGTGCTTAAACCTTCCATCTGACGAAAAAATCTAGCAGATCTTAGTTTGTCGCAAATGTAATCTACTTTAATTTTGTATACAAGCAATTTCCTCTAAAAGTGCATAGTTTCCGAGTTATAAGCAAAAAACAACTTTTTAACCAATTTTGGAAATGTCGTCACTTGAACGCGCTCTAGCGCCTAAAGAAAGTCGTCCAAATGCGCTTGCCAAAGTGCTTTCTGTTGGTGCGACGCGCCGGCTTATTTTGTGCAAAAATATTCCATCATTTCATTACGTAAAATCATAACTCACCCCAACACTCAACGAAATAGCTGAACTGAGCTCACCTGAAATCAAAAATAACGTTAGTGATCGTAGCGGATTTCTTGGTTTTCTTCTAAATTATAAATCGTTTTCATAGAGTATAAAATCAAAGTTGCGCCGTTAGAGTCACATGAAGAGAAAAATTCAATTTATTAAATTGTTATTTTTGTTTGTGACGAAATAAAATAATTCCATCAAGTCCCAACATTAATTCGTTTGAAAGAAACTTCATAAATAGTTCAATAAGAAACAAGTGCAGATCACGTATAAGATCTCGTGGGAAAACAATATTTTATGTCAGACCAACCAAGCAGGTGCCTAGAGAAGTTGAGTTCGATAAGAATTTTGTTCGATTCTCGAGGGTTTCAATGGAAGTGATTACTTTCGGATAGAACTCAAGATTGGCGCGACCTAAAAATTACACCTTTGGCCAGTTTATTATTACGGTATATATTCTAATGGAGTCCTAAAGGCATCACGCAAGGTTTCTACCGCATTGTCACGCGTCAAGTACCCGTACATATTAATTAAAGGGACGAAAACACGACACCCACTCTGAATATTAACGCCGGTTGTAAAAGATTCACTTCAGTAGCCACGCGCTTTCATATTTGTAAACTAATGGCAATGTCGTGTTTCGAATATTAAGATATAAAAAAATATATAAAATAACACAGGTGAGTTATGGCATATATCATTGTATAATTTGGCTTTTTTTTGCAGTTACCCGTGTCTTTATTACGAGGTCAAATCATACTATGAGCTCTAAACAAGACCCCACTTATTCTTTAATACGTTTACGTATTATAAAAGTTTTACGAAGTTAACAAAAGAATGCTATAAGATAGGAAGAAGGAAACAATGGCGAGATATTCCTCGAGGGTTAAAACGAAAAAAAGACTACATTAAAAATTGTAAAGAGTCTCTTAATCCCCGAATAGTTTTTACTAAATTATAACGAGGTTAGTGGGAGATGGGAGCATTGTTCTCGCATTGTACAATTCAATTGACGGCATCGTAATGAAATTAAGAGACGTTAAAAGTGTATACGGTGCAAATCTAGTTACTGGCTGAAATTAAAAGCATGTAGCGGGGAAACTAAGGTGATTTACGCGAGGTATCCCACTTCTGAGTTGTTGTGCTTTAGTTTTAAGTTCAGTCAAAAATATATAAAAGTTTTTTTCTATCGTTTGTAGTTTTGGATGCTGAATTCGCATTTCAAGTTTGTCCATCGTAAAAAGAGGCGCGTTTTAAAGAAATTGCAAAAAAAAGCTATTTTCTTATTTTCACGCTTATAACTTGAAAAGTACGCACTTTTTGAGAAAAGTATTTCTATACAAAAACAAACTACATTAAATTTCCTATAAATTATCTCTCATAAGTTTTTTCTAGAAATGGACAGTTTAGGTGCTAGAGTGCGTTAAAGTTTGACAAAAATTCCAATAAAATCGGCAAAAAACTGTTTTTGGAATTTCTCGCTTATAACATGAAAACTAGGCACTTTTGAGAAAAACACACCAGTTCAAAAGTAAACTACATTAAATTTACTACAAATTACGTGTCTTATGTTTTTTCTTCAGACGAACGGTTTAGGCGCTAGAGCGCATTCAAGCTTGGCGAAAATTTCAAAATCGGCCAAAATGCTGTTTTTTCTCGCTTAAAACTGAATCTTTCTATATACTTAATATAATAAGTAGCAAATTTAATGTACTTCATTTGTGTATAGGAACACTTTTTTCTAAAAGTTCGTAGTTTCGGAGTTATAACCGAAAAACTAAAATACCTCAGTTTTTGCAGGTTTTTAAATTTTCGTCTAACTTTAACGCCTAAACAGTTCATCTGGAGAAAAAACCTAAGAAATCTAATTTGTATAAAATTAGATGGAGTTTATTTTTGAGTAGGTGAACTTTTCTCAGAAATCCGTAGTTTTTTTCCTATAGACGAGAAATCAAAACAACAGTTTTTTTTAAAATCCTTGTCAAACTTTAACGCGCTCTAGCGCCTAAACCGTTTGTATGGGGAAGAAAACCTTAGAAACATAATTTGTAAAGAATTAGATGTAGTTTATTTTTGAGCAAGTCAACTTTTCTCAAAAAGTGCGTAGTTTTCATGTTATAGGCGAGAAATTGAAAAAAACAGTTTTTGGTTGATATTTAAAAAATCGCCTCAAACTTTAACGCGCTTTAGCGCCTAAACCGTTTGTATGGGGAAGAAAACCTAAGAAACATACTTTGTAGAGAATTAGATGTAGTTTATTTTTGATTAAGTCAACTTTTCTCAAAAAGTGCATAGTTTTCATGTGATAGGCGAGAAATTGAAAAAACAGTTTTTGGTTGATTTTTTAAAAATCGCCTCAAACTTTAACGCGCTTTAGCGTATAAACCGTTTGTATGAGGAAGAAAACCTAAGAAACATAATTTGTAGAGAATTAGATGTAGTTTATTTTTGATTAAGTCACCCTTTTCTCAAAAAGTGCATAGTTTTCATGTTATAGGCGAGAAATTGAAAAAACAGTTTTTGGTTGATATTTAAAAAATCGCCTCAAACTTTAACGCGCTTTAGCGCCTAAACCGTTTGTATGGGGAAGAAAACCTAAGAAACATAATTTGTAGAGAATTAGATGTAGTTTATTTTTGATTAAGTCAACTTTTCTCAAAAAGTGCATAGTTTTCATGTTATAGGCGAGAAATTGAAAAAACAGTTTTTGGTTGATTTTTTAAAAATCGCCTCAAACTTTAACGCGCTTTAGCGCCTAAACCGTTTGTATGAGGAAGAAAACCTAAAAAACATAATTTGTAGAGAATTAGATGAAGTTTATTTTTGATTAAGTCACCCTTTTCCAAAAAATGCGTAGTTTTCATGTTATAGACGAGAAATTGAAAAAACAGTTTTTAGTCAATTTTTTTTAATTGTCAAACTTTAACGCGCTCTAGCACCTAAGCAGTTCGTCTGGAGAAAAAAACTTAAGAAACATAATTTTTAGAAAATTAGATGTAGTTTATTTTTGATTAAGTCAACTTTTCTCAAAAAGTGCGCAGTTTTTATGTTATAGGCGAGAAATTGAAAAAAACAGTGTTTCGTTGATTTTATAAATCATTGTGAAACTTTAAGGCGCTCTAGCGCCTAAACCGTTGGTCTGAAGAAGACATGATTATGTTTGTGGCACATACGCGAAGTTAGTAGGGTTAATACAAGTTGAAACTGGCAACTGTAAACTTAAAATGTAGAATTGAATAAAAAAATTGAAGTCGGTTGGAAAGAGGACTAGGTCTGTTACTCCTCCCATCGAAAAAGTTGGTATCGAACGCTCAAAATACGATTACATCGAGACTCGAGACGGCTTAGGAATGTTGAGCGTGTCACTTTTATTTTGTCATTTTTCTCTCATCTGCCGCACAGTCACATTATAAACATTCCAAATCCTCGGAGATGCAATATTATTGTAAGGTCGCTCGTATATCGTTATTTATTGTGGAAATGTGAGGAAAATGCTCGTGGACTCGGCCACTCACTAAACGTCACTTTATTAAAAGAACCAATCTGGGAATTGCAATCAAAACAAAAACAACATTTAACTCGATATTTCTTATAATTAATTTATCAAATCGTAACAGAGTGTGTAACGATTTAATCAATTAACGTATTCCCCAATTTAAATCAAGATAATTATCCAATAACAAAATTGGACAACGCAAACCTAATTAAGGTCGTAACTGTCAAGTATATAATAAGGTAATTTAACACCTATATAAATAATCCATTTGTGTTTAGTCGAGGGGCACTCACAATTTAAATAATTCACATTCAAAACTGCTGTAGAAAGTTTGGGCATTACAAAATTATGCGAGACGGGCGAAAAATTCCGATGTTAAAAAAAAGTAACAAATAATTCAAAAAGTGCGAGTCTTTAAAAAATATATATAACGTCCTTAAATTTTCTAAATACTCTTTAAGTTGAAAAAAGTTTTTTAAAATTTCCCTTACTACTCCGAGCCTTCCCAAACTCTCCGTTTAAGGCAGATAAAGCTGTTGCTACTGAATTTTATAATTTAAAAATAAAAATGTAATATCGTAATATAAAAAAAAAACTTCGCTGAAAGTTTTTGGAAAATTTTTATAATAATAAGCAATCTTGAAAATGAAAAGCTTTTCTTTATTGCGATTTTTTTAAGCGCCGAGAAAAATGTTAAAGCTCAGTACGCACTACTAGACTTGACGAGACCACGAGACTACACTCACAGCCGCTCGCCAAGACTCGTCTTCGTCTTGGTGCTTCCCATTTCGCCGTAAGTGTGTACGTGGCTTTAAGAGCAAAGCGCTAAATTAACAAATGTCGAGCGTTACGGATTCTTCCTGTCAAACTTTCCTTCCGTACAATTAAGACGGAAAAGCTAATACGAGCCAAAACATTGAATAATGACGTCGTCGAGCATATTAATTTGTTTGTGAAACTTGTTTTAATTACATCGGAGATTTTCTTAATTAGATACAGATGAAAAGGTCCTACGATAATTGGGTTTAGTCTTAATAGTATTCGAATCTGACGAACAATTAGGTTTTGTTTTGTCTCGAGATCTGTGCGAGCTTTACAGAAAAGACACAAGGTAAATTAACAATGTAGTAAGTGCCTACTGCAAGAAGGGGAGGGGGTTACTTCTAAACTGTACGGCGTTAACTCGTGGTCCGAAGAATGTTGTGTTGAAAATAGAAAGAAAGAATGTGGGCTTGTGCTTACCAAAGTCTCGTGGTTTGATGTCGAGATTTGTGTGATAGCATAGAGCTTACCACGAAAAATGAAAGTTTTGTGCTAAACCGTACGTCTGAGGTAAAAAACTAACGAGACATAATTTGTAGGAAATTGAATGCTCTTTAATTTGGTTTTAGAAACACTTTTTTCTAAGAGTGTGTAGTTTTCGAGTTATAAGCAAAAAACGGTCATTTGACCGATCTTGGAATTTTCGTCAAGCTCTGGGCTCTAGCGTCTAAACCGTTCGTTTGTAGGAAAAAACTTAAGAAACATAATTCGTAGAAAATATGATGTAGCTTATAGTTGTATAGAAGTGATTTTCTCAAAAAGTGCGCAGTTTTCAAGTTATAGCCGAAAACCTAAAAAAAAACTTTTTGACCGATTTTGGAAGTGTCGTCAACCTTTAATGAGCTCGAGCGCCTAAGCCGTTAGTCTTAAGAAAATAACTAAGTCACGGAACTTGTAGAAGATTTAATGTAGTTTATTTTTGTATAAAAGCGCTTTTCTCTAAAAGTGGGTAGTTTTCAAGTTATAGGCAAAAAACTAAAAAAATAACTTTTTAGCTGATTTTAGAAGTGTCGGCAAACTTTAATGCGCTCTAGCGCCTAAACCTTTCGTCTGAAGGAAAAAACCTAAAAAACGTAATTCGTAGAAAATTGGATAACCCTTTTTTTGGTTATAGGCGACAACCTAAAAAACAGCTTTTTGACCGATCTTGGTAGTTTCGGCAAATTTTATTGCGTTACAGCGCCTAAACCGTTTGCCTGAAGGGAAAAACCTAAGAGACATAATTCGTAGAAAATTGGATTTAGGTTATTTTTGTATAGAAGTGACTTTGTCCAAAAGTGGGTAGTTTTCAAGTTTTACGAAAAAAACAGCTTTTTCACCGATTTTGGTAGTTTCATCAAACTTTAATGCGCTGCAGCGCCTAAACCGTTTGCCTGAAGGGAAAAACCTAAGAGACATAATTCGTAGAAAATTGGATGTAGGTTATTTTTGTATAGAAGTGACTTTGTCCAAAAGTGCATAGTTTTCAAGTTTTACGCAAAAAACAGCTTTTCAACCGATTTTGGTAGTTTCATCAAACTTTAATGCGCTGTAGCGCCTAAACCGTTCGCCTGAATGGAAAAACCTAAGAGACATAATTCGTAGAAAATTGGATGTAGGTTATTTTTGTATAGAAGTGACTTTGTCCAAAAGTGCGTAGTTTTCAAGTTTTACGCAAAAAACAGCCTTTCCACCGATTTTGGTAGTTTCATCAAACTTTAATGCGCTGCAGCGCCTAAACCGTTTGCCTGAAGAGAAAAACCTAAGAGACATAATTCGTAGAAAATTGGATGTAGGTTATTTTTGTATAGAAGTGACTTTGTCCAAAAGTGCGTAGTTTTCAAGTTTTACGAAAAAAACAGCATTTTCACCGATTTTGGTAGTTTCATCAAACTTTAATGCGCTGCAGCGCCTAAACCGTTTGCCTGAAAGGAAAAACCTAAGAGACATAACTCGTAGAAAATTGGATGTAGGTTATTTTTGTATAGAAGTGACTTTGTCCAAAAGTGCATAGTTTTCAAGTTTTACGCAAAAAACAGTTTTTCAACAGATTTTGGTAGTTTCATCAAACTTTAATGCGTTGTAGCGCCTAAACCGTTCGCCTGAATGGAAAAACCTAAGAGACATAATTCGTAGAAAATTGGATGTAGGTTATTTTTGTATAGAAGTGACTTTGTCCAAAAGTGCGTAGTTCTCAAGTTTTACGAACAAAACAGCTTTTTAACCGATTTTGGTAGTTTCGTCAAACTTTAATGCGCTGTAGCGCCTAAACCGTTCGCCTGAAAGGAAAACCTAAGAGACATAATTCGTAGAAAATTGGATGTGGGTTATTTTTGTATAGAAGTGACTTGGTCCAAAAGTGCGTAGTTTTCAAGTTTTACGCACAAAATGGCTTTTTAACCGATTTTGGTAGTTTCATCAAACTTTAATGCGCTATAGCGCCTAAACCGTTTGCCTGAAAGAAAAACCCAAAGGAACATGATTTGCTTAGAATTTGATGTAGTTTATGTTAATATAAAAGTGCTTTTGTGAAAAATTGGGCAGTTTTCAAGTTATAAGCGAAAAACCGAAAATAAGTATTTTTTCGCAATTTACGAGGTGGCAAAGTTGAAATTCGTATTCGGCATCCCAAAATACATAAAAAAGACAAAAAAAATTTTCTGAAATTAAAATTCTTGACTTATAAAGCACTGGCAGTTTTGGGAAAAGCAAATTGAACAATGAAGTTTCAGGTAATCGTTATGACGTCATTATAGCCGTAAATGTAAATTTTAACAACTTAAAAAGCTGGAAAATGTATTTTACGGACATTTTGAAGTAACGCTTTGGTACAGCGTCACGTAATAAGGTATTAAAGTTATAGCTTCTTAAAAGTGCAAACGTGTCCCGTCCCCACGCGTACGAGAAAAGAAGACGAAAACGATTTTTTAGGAGCAAGACACTCAAAATCGATACCTCAACTTAACAAAAAGCGTATTAATTCGTCAACTTAAATTCAACAAACGATTTGACCCAGTTGAATTATTATTTGCATCATAAAACGATTTACATAACAAAATTTTACAACCAATCACGCAAGTCATAAAGGGGAAATATTATGTCAAGTCAATTTGTTGATGCATAGGCAATAAATCATTTGTTGGATTTGTTTAATAAGGGAGTAGGGAAAAAGTCTTTTAAATACACCCTTGTTGTTGTTATCGTGTGGGTTGGGTGGGAAAATTTTGGGTGAGTTTTAGTGAAAATTTGTCGGGTGCAGAAAGGTAATATCAACTAAAAGCTTGTCTTCTCAGCAGTTCGCTTCATCAACGTCACGTCGTAGGCAAGGTAGGCACTATATGAAAGTCATCATCGCTAATTCGAATATAAACTAATTTATTTAATGTGTTCGCCTTAAATTTTATCATCGCTATCAAAATGAGTGCGTTTGGTGAAAAAGGAAAAATAAGCAGATCCTAAATTCGGAGCAGTAAAGAAAAATAAACTAGAGGCTTGATTAGTCGTTAAAAGTGAGGTTAAATTTTAATTTCTAAGACGTAAATAGTAGGATGGAAAGATCACAAAAACGTGGCATGTTTTTTCAGTGCCCCTTCTAACACTATAAAATTTTTATTTTTATGGCTAACGTTCATCTTTACTTTTAGTAAAAAAAAACAAAAAACAAATGAATTCTTGGAGCGTAAAACAAAAAGTTCAATTTTTTTCCGAAATACATTTTTTCTGCTCCCTTTTAAACATAAAAAATAAAGTTTGGCTACAAAGTTTACGATTTTACATTTTTGAAATGAGACATGAGCGTCTCAATATTCTCTTGGTGACCCTTACTCTTGCTTCTGGTACTATTTCAAAACGTAAAAGAAATACGAAAAACGATAACGTCTATCGATTTACGTTCTATGTGTGCGGTTTAAATATATAAAATGGTAAATTTATTTCGAAACCGCGTCTCTTTAAAAGAAAAAGAAGCGAAAAAACGCGCAATGTTTATTTTTGCCTCTTCAAAGAATCCAAATCAAAAACTCTCGCAAGTCGATATTACGCTAAATTAACACCTTTTCAAATTGAGAAACTCCGAGCTTTACATAAAATACAACCTTTCTGCATGTACACAATGTTTATGTTACGAGTTGAAAACTTCATTAATCTTTCTACTCGCTTTATAAATGATTTCAAAAGAAAGATGTAGTATTATGTATGCCTTTTGTTCGTTTCATTTTACTTTAGGAAAAATTATAAAACTACCACCATCAATCAAAAACGAAAACAGCAATTATAATATTCGCCTACTCCCCCCACCACCCCACATTTCATTTAGAGAAACACAAATTGATCATCCCAACAAGTGTTTTCGAGCAATTCCACCTCGGGAAATTCTAAAGAGGCCGAAGCCAAAAATTTCAACTTTTAAACAAAATAAAATTAATTGCCAAATCGAAAACTAACGTAATTTATAAATAAATTGAGTTTGCAACTAAAATAAATAATAAACGCAAGATACGAGCCAATTTTACCGTCCCCTTTATGTTTTCCCCGCACATAGGAAATGAGAGATTTAAGTGTCCTTTTGTATGCATACGATGCAGTGTTTCTAGCTGATTCGGAAGGAAAGCTTTAGAATAAGTTATTCGCGTGAGCGATGTATATACACGAAAATAAGACTTTTGGATTGTAGGAAGAGGCGGTTGTTGAAATCATTCCTTAAAGCCGCCGTAAACAATGTTCAAATAAAATGTGAAGTTTTATTCACAACCGCGCTATTAATACGCTTCTAAGCGTAGTATTATGTTGAATTGTACAGCCATATTAGGAATATGGTGGGCAAACAGGCATCCACGTGCTGTTGATGCGAGTTTATTTCAACCGTTATAATAGTCTGGGAGGCTGTACGACACAATTTTTAACGATTCGGTCCGCGCTCAACGCGGTCTAGCACCTAAGCTGTTCGTTTGACAAAAATTTTCAAGACGAATACTTTATAGGAAATTGAATGTGCTTTATTTTGATATAGAAAGACTTTTCCATAAAAGTGTGTAGTTTTCGAGTTATAAGCGATAAACAAAAAAAAAACAGTTTTTGACTGATTTTGGAATTTTTCTCATACTTTAACGCGCTCTAGCGTCTAAACCGCGCATCTGAGGGAAAACCGTAACAAATATATATTGTAGAAAATTTGACGTAGTGTATTTTTATACAGAAGCACTTTGCTCAAAAAGTGTGTAGTTTTAGAGTTATAAGCGATAAACAAAAAAAAGCACTTTTTTGACCGATTTTGGAATTTTTGTCATATTTTAACGCGCTCTAGCGTCTAAACCGCGCGTCTGAGGGAAAACCGTAACAAGTATATATTGTAGGATTTTGATGTAGTGTATTTCTATACAGAAGCACTTTGCTCAAAAAAGGTGTAGTGTTCGAGTTATAAGCAATAAACAAAAAACAGCAGGTTTTTGACCGATTTTGGAATTTTTGTCATATTTTAACGCGCTCTAGCGCCTATACCGTTTGTTTGAGGATAAAACTTACCAGATATAATTCGTAGGAAATTTGATGTAGTATATTTTAATATGAAAGCACTTTTCTCAAAAGTGTGTATTTTTCGAGTTATAAACGATAAACTGAAAATAACAGGTTTTTTGCGGATTTAGACATTTTAGTCATATTTTAACGCGCTCTAGCGTCTAAACCGCGCGTCTGAGGGAAAACCGTAACAAGTATATATTTTAGGAAATTTGATGTAGTGTATTTCTATACAGAAGCACTTTGCTCAAAAAAGGTGTAGTGTTCGAGTTATAAGCGATAAACAAAAAAAGCAGTTTTTTGACCAATTTTAGAATTTTTGTCATACTTTAACGCGCTTTAGCGCCTAAACCGTTTGTTTGAGGAAAAAACTCACTAGACATAATTCGTAGGAAATTTGATGTACTTTATTTAGATATGGAAGCACTTTTCTCAAAAATTGTGTAGTTTCGAGTTATAAACAATAGACTTAAAAAACAAGTTTTTTTGACTATTTATAAGTTTTTGTCAAATTTTTTACGTTCCAGCGTCTAAACCGTGCATCTGAAGGAAAACCCTGGCAAATATAATTTGTAGCAAATTTGATGTAGTATATTTTTATACGGACGCACTTTGCTCAAAAAGTGCGTAGTTTTTGAGTTATAAACGATACACTAAAAAAACGTTTTTTTGCGCAATTTGAAATTTTTGACAAACTTTAACGCGCTGTAGCATCTAAACCGTTTGTTTGTGGTAAAAAAACCTAAAAGATATAATTTGTAGAAAACATAATCTAGTTTATTGTTCTTTAGAAGCTCTTTTCTCGTCAAAGGTGAAGTTTTTGAGTTATTAGCGTTAAAAAAACAGATTTTCTCAAACCTTGACGCGCTCTAGCGCCTAAACCGTTTGTTTGAGGAAAAAACCTACAAGACATAGTTTGTTGGAAATTTGATGTAGGTAACTTCGATACGAAAGCACTTTTCTCAAAAATTGTGTAGTTTTTGAGTTATATACGATAAACTAAAAAAACAGATTTTTGAAATTTTTGTCGAATTTTAACGCCGCTGTAGCACCTAAACCGTTCGTTTAAGGAGCAAAACATAAAAGATATAATTTGTAGAAAATTTAGTCTAGTTTATTTTCGTATAGAAGCCGTTTTCTCATCAAAAGTGTAGTTTTTGAGTTATAAGCGAAAAACCGAAAACGATCAAAATTTCGCTCTTCTCGAGCCACACCCAAGTTAATGTTGCAACAATGCTGCAATTTAGAAGTGTTAGTAAAGTGTCACTAGAAGTGAAGGAAGGCCGCTTCCCTAGCACTTAGGCCAAGGCGTACCCCTGTACATCCCATAGTGCTATGTGTCCGCCTGTAGTCCCGTCTCCTAGCGACTTCTTTTGATGAAACCATAAGAGACTCCCAGGAGTAGATTCGAAATAGTTTAAAATGCTTTTAGAACCTTTCACTGCTAGAGCATCCACTATTACATTGTTTCCTCTAATTGCAGAACGACTTTTACAAGAAATTTTGCGTTCATCGTTCCTCTCTCGACTACTTATTTGAAGCCTTGTATGCGAGAATGAGATGGCACGCACGTCATAATTTCGCTTTCTCTACAACTTTTTGAAGCTACCTCGTATAGTTACGAGCGTAATTTTATTTATTTAGCGATATTAGACTGAAACTAACCAAAGTTAGCTTAGGCCCATTCTAAAAACAACAAGTGCCCTTATAAGATAGGGTTACAATCAAAATGTTTACACTTTTAGGTGGAAACTTCTCAAGAACGGGCTCGTTTTCAGTCTACGCCACCTAAGTAGTAGTACACCTTGTGTTATCTAAAAACGTGTGCTTGTAAGAACGTAAATAATCGGATGGGTGGAACACCAGCTGAGACACAAAGATCTTGTGTGGTTGTGTGGGTGGACAAAAGCGCGACGAGAGAAACTTATAAAAGTAAAAAAACAGTAGGTAGTCTGAGAAATTTGAATGAAAACAAATCTGAAATGGCAAAGTTAAACTTTCAGAGTATATTTTAAACCACAAAACTGTCATAAAGTTGAGTTTAAACATTTAAACTCTCGGGGATCTCCTTTGAAAGTGTTATGAAATCAAAGCTCGGTAGAAAAATCCGCCATTCGTCGTTTAAATTTTCTAGTTATTTGAAACCTCGGGTTTTGCTTTTAAGTCAAAATTGTAACTTTTGCAAAATTGAAATTATTTTCAAATCTGCGCATTTATGGAGTGGAAGAAAGTAATTAACTGCAGGAGAGTTGCAAACGAAAAGAGCAAAAAAGGAGCATGCTCCGGAGCAATAAATTAGAAAAAAAAAAGGTTTTTAGTATCGTTTATACATAATCTTTAATGATAAAATAAATTAAAACGACCGCGTACTAACCTATAATAGAAATTTATGTTTATAAAAGAATTTAGACTCCTCTTATAAGACATTAAGTTATTATAAATCGAACAAAAACATCTACTTAATATCTTCTTAAAAATGTAACAGTTTAGTAGGCCATTAATAAAAGTATTGCCTTTTTGAAAGAAATACGATCTCAAAATAGCGTTAAAATTAATCCCACGCTCTTATTCTTCTGCCTCGTATAGTAGAAATTCTGAACGATCGCGTGCTTTACAACGGTAAACGAATATATCCTGCGTGTTTTACCTCATACCTAACATAGTAACCCCCCCATTGATAGTAAGCCATCATAATATTCCCTTTCTAAAACACGTGGCTTCTGTCTCAGAAAGGTCTACGTAATACTTCTTTATCCACGCTTTTCCTACGTTAAATCCGGATTGATTTTGCTTACATTTGAAAGTTAGACAAAGGAAACGAGAAAAGGGGGAGATTTCCTCAACTTTGGAGAGGATATAAACTAATTTCGTGATTTTACTTTCGGTACACTTGGAATGGGAAACAATTTTTAGCTAAAATGTGCGAAATGTCCGAGGCGAACAGGACAGTAGAGTAGATACTGTCCTGGAGAAAATTTTTTTTCTGATGAGATGGGTTTTGAAAATGATGAAATACATCGGCAAATTAATCTAATGGACATTATAGTCGTTTTAGATGAAAACAAATCAATTAGGGTTGCTTCCGCAAGCACACACCATCGCAATATGCACTTTATGAGAAAAGTGCCCCTATATACTATATGAAAATCAACTACAGCAAATAATGTCCTGCAAAGTGGATATGTACATCTTAGGAGTTTTCCTCAGGCGAACGGTTTAGGCGCTATTAGAGTTCGTTAAACTATTACAAAAATTCCAAAATGGATAAAACCATGTTTTATTACTATTTCGCTTCTAACTCGAAAACTACGCTATTTATGAGAAAAGGGCTACAACATGGAAATAAACTATATTAAATTTCCTACAAAGTATGTATCTTCGCTTTTCTTCCTTAGACAAACGGTTTAGGCGCTAGAGCACGTTAAACTTTGAGAAAAATCCCAAAATCGGCAAAAACATGGCTTTATTTGTTTTTCGCTTCTAACTCAAAAACTACGCACTTTATGAGAAAAGTGCTATAACATGGAAATCAACTAAATTCAATTTCCTACAAAGTACGCATCTTCGCTTTTTTTCCTTAGACAAACTGTTTCGGCGCTAGAGCACGTTAAACTTTGAGAAAAATTCTAAAAACGGCAAAAACATGGTTTATTTGTTTTTCGCTTCTAACTCAAAAACTACGCACTTTATGAGAAAAGTGCTACGACATGGAAATAAACTACATTAAATTTCCTACAAAGTACGTATCTTCGCTTTTTTTCCTTAGACAAACCGTTTCGGCGCTAGAGCACGTTAAACTTTGAGAAAAATTCTAAAAATGGCAAAAGCATGATTTATTTGTTTTTCGCTTCTAAATCAAAAACTACGCACTTTATGAGAAAAGTGCTACGACATGGAAATAAACTACATTAAATTGCCTTTAAAGTACGTATCTTCGCCTTGTTTCCTTAGACAAACGGTTTCGGCGCTAGAGCACGTTAAACTTTGAGAAAAATTCTAAAAACGGCAAAAACATGGTTTATTTGTTTTTCGCTTCTAACTCAAGAACTACGCACTTTATGAGAAAAGTGCTACGACGTGGAAATAAACTACATTAAATTTCCTACAAAGTACGTATCTTCGCTTTTTTTCCTTAGACAAACCGTTTCGGCGCTAGAGCACGTTAAACTTTGAGAAAAATTCTAAAAATAACAAAAGCATGGTTTATTTGTTTTTCGCTTCTAACTCAAAAACTACGCACTTTATGAGAAAAGTGCTACGACATGGAAATAAACTACATTAAATTGCCTTTAAAGTACGTATCTTCGCCTTGTTTCCTTAGACAAACGGTTTCGGCGCTAGAGCACGTTAAACTTTGAGAAAAATTCTAAAAACGGCAAAAACATGGTTTATTTGTTTTTCGCTTCTAACTCAAGAACTACGCACTTTATGAGAAAAGTGCTACGACGTGGAAATAAACTACATTAAATTTCCTACAAAGTATGTATCTTCGCTTTTCTTCCTTAGACAAACGGTTTCGGCGCTAGAGCACGTTAAACTTTGAGAAAAATTCTAAAAACGGCAAAAACATGGTTTATTAGTTTTTCGCTTCTAACTCAAGAACTACGCACTTTATGAGAAAAGTGCTACGACATGGAAATAAACTACATTAAATTTCCTTTAAAGTACGTATCTTCGCCTTGTTTCCTTAGACAAACGGTTTCGGCGCTAGAGCACGTTAAACTTTGAGAAAAATTCTAAAAACGGCAAAAACATGGTTTATTTGTTTTTCGCTTCTAACTCAAAAACTACGCACTTTATGAGAAAAGTGCTACGACATGGAAATAAACTACATTAAATTTCCTACAAAGTACGTATCTTCGCCTTGTTTCCTTAGACAAACCGTTTCGGCGCTAGAGCACGTTAAACTTTGAGAAAAATTCTAAAAACGGCAAAAACATGGTTTATTTGTTTTTCGCTTCTAACTCAAAAACTACGCACTTTATGAGAAAAGTGCTACGACATGGAAATAAACTACATTAAATTTCCTACAAAGTACGTATCTTCGCTTTGTTTCCTTAGACAAACGGTTTCGGCGCTAGAGCACGTTAAACTTTGAGAAAAATTCTAAAAACGGTAAAAACATGGTTTATTTGTTTTTCGCTTCTAACTCAAAAACTACGCACTTTATGAGAAAAGTGCTACAACATGGAAATAAACTACATTAAATTTCCTACAAAGTACGTATCTTCGCTTTGTTTCCTTAGACAAACGGTTTCGGCGATAGAGCACGTTAAACTTTGAGAAAAATTCTAAAAACGGTAAAAACATGGTTTATTTGTTTTTCGCTTCTAACTCAAAAACTACGCACTTTATGAGAAAAGTGCTACAACATGGAAATAAACTACATTAAATTTCCTACAAAGTACGTATCTTCGCTTTGTTTCCTTAGACAAACGGTTTCGGCGATAGAGCACGTTAAACTTTGAGAAAAATTCTAAAATCGGCAAAAACATGGTTTATTTGTTTTTCGCTTCTAACTCGAAAACTACGCACTTTATGAGAAAAGTGCTACAACATGGAAATAAACTACATTAAATTTCCTACAAAGTACGTATCTTCGCTTTGTTTCCTTAGACAAACGGTTTCGGCGATAGAGCACGTTAAACTTTGAGAAAAATTCTAAAATCGGCAAAAACATGGTTTATTTGTTTTTCGCTTCTAACTCAAGAACTACGCACTTTATGAGAAAAGTGCTACAACATGGAAATAAACTACATTAAATTTCCTACAAAGTACCTATCTTCGCCTTGTTTCCTTAGACAAACCGTTTCGGCGCTAGAGCACGTTAAACTTTGAGAAAAATTCTAAAAACGGCAAAAACATGGTTTATTTGTTTTTCGCTTCTAACTCGAAAACTACGCACTTTGTGAGAAAAGTGCTACGACATGGAAATAAACTACATTAAATTTCCTACAAAGTACGTATCTTCGCCTTGTTTCCTTAGACAAACCGTTTCGGCGCTAGAGCACGTTAAACTTTGAGAAAAATTCTAAAAACGGCAAAAACATGGTTTATTTGTTTTTCGCTTCTAACTCAAAAACTACGCACTTTATGAGAAAAGTGCTACGACATGGAAATAAACTACATTAAATTTCCTACAAAGTATGTATCTTCGCTTTTCTTCCTTAGACAAACGGTTTAGGCGCTAGAGCACGTTAAACTTTGAGAAAAATCCCAAAATCGGCAAAAACATGGCTTTATTTGTTTTTCGCTTCTAACTCAAAAACTACGCACTTTATGAGAAAAGTGCTATAACATGGAAATCAACTAAATTCAATTTCCTACAAAGTACGCATCTTCGCTTTTTTTCCTTAGACAAACTGTTTCGGCGCTAGAGCACGTTAAACTTTGAGAAAAATTCTAAAAACGGCAAAAACATGGTTTATTTGTTTTTCGCTTCTAACTCAAAAACTACGCACTTTATGAGAAAAGTGCTACGACATGGAAATAAACTACATTAAATTTCCTACAAAGTACGTATCTTCGCTTTTTTTCCTGAGACAAACCGTTTCGGCGCTAGAGCACGTTAAACTTTGAGAAAAATTCTAAAAATGGCAAAAGCATGGTTTATTTGTTTTTCGCTTCTAAATCAAAAACTACGCACTTTATGAGAAAAGTGCTACGACATGGAAATAAACTACATTAAATTGCCTTTAAAGTACGTATCTTCGCCTTGTTTCCTTAGACAAACGGTTTCGGCGCTAGAGCACGTTAAACTTTGAGAAAAATTCTAAAAACGGCAAAAACATGGTTTATTTGTTTTTCGCTTCTAACTCAAGAACTACGCACTTTATGAGAAAAGTGCTACGACGTGGAAATAAACTACATTAAATTTCCTACAAAGTACGTATCTTCGCTTTTTTTCCTTAGACAAACCGTTTCGGCGCTAGAGCACGTTAAACTTTGAGAAAAATTCTAAAAATAACAAAAGCATGGTTTATTTGTTTTTCGCTTCTAACTCAAAAACTACGCACTTTATGAGAAAAGTGCTACGACATGGAAATAAACTACATTAAATTGCCTTTAAAGTACGTATCTTCGCCTTGTTTCCTTAGACAAACGGTTTCGGCGCTAGAGCACGTTAAACTTTGAGAAAAATTCTAAAAACAGCAAAAACATGGTTTATTTGTTTTTCGCTTCTAACTCAAGAACTACGCACTTTATGAGAAAAGTGCTACGACGTGGAAATAAACTACATTAAATTTCCTACAAAGTACGTATCTTCGCCTTGTTTCCTTAGACAAACGGTTTCGGCGCTAGAGCACGTTAAACTTTGAGAAAAATTCTAAAAACGGCAAAAACATGGTTTATTAGTTTTTCGCTTCTAACTCAAGAACTACGCACTTTATGAGAAAAGTGCTACGACATGGAAATAAACTACATTAAATTTCCTTTAAAGTACGTATCTTCGCCTTGTTTCCTTAGACAAACGGTTTCGGCGCTAGAGCACGTTAAACTTTGAGAAAAATTCTAAAAACGGCAAAAACATGGTTTATTTGTTTTTCGCTTCTAACTCAAAAACTACGCACTTTATGAGAAAAGTGCTACGACATGGAAATAAACTACATTAAATTTCCTACAAAGTACGTATCTTCGCCTTGTTTCCTTAGACAAACCGTTTCGGCGCTAGAGCACGTTAAACTTTGAGAAAAATTCTAAAAACGGCAAAAACATGGTTTATTTGTTTTTCGCTTCTAACTCAAAAACTACGCACTTTATGAGAAAAGTGCTACGACATGGAAATAAACTACATTAAATTTCCTACAAAGTACGTATCTTCGCTTTGTTTCCTTAGACAAACGGTTTCGGCGCTAGAGCACGTTAAACTTTGAGAAAAATTCTAAAAACGGTAAAAACATGGTTTATTTGTTTTTCGCTTCTAACTCAAAAACTACGCACTTTATGAGAAAAGTGCTACAACATGGAAATAAACTACATTAAATTTCCTACAAAGTACGTATCTTCGCTTTGTTTCCTTAGACAAACGGTTTCGGCGATAGAGCACGTT
This sequence comes from Malthinus flaveolus, assembly GCA_950108345.1. Lineage (NCBI taxonomy): Eukaryota > Metazoa > Arthropoda > Insecta > Coleoptera > Cantharidae > Malthinus > Malthinus flaveolus. The sequence goes on from OX467289.1 coordinate 11,292,120, forward strand.
AAACTTTGAGAAAAATTCTAAAAACGGTAAAAACATGGTTTATTTGTTTTTCGCTTCTAACTCAAAAACTACGCACTTTATGAGAAAAGTGCTACAACATGGAAATAAACTACATTAAATTTCCTACAAAGTACGTATCTTCGCTTTGTTTCCTTAGACAAACGGTTTCGGCGATAGAGCACGTTAAACTTTGAGAAAAATTCTAAAATCGGCAAAAACATGGTTTATTTGTTTTTCGCTTCTAACTCGAAAACTACGCACTTTATGAGAAAAGTGCTACAACATGGAAATAAACTACATTAAATTTCCTACAAAGTACGTATCTTCGCTTTGTTTCCTTAGACAAACGGTTTCGGCGATAGAGCACGTTAAACTTTGAGAAAAATTCTAAAATCGGCAAAAACATGGTTTATTTGTTTTTCGCTTCTAACTCAAGAACTACGCACTTTATGAGAAAAGTGCTACAACATGGAAATAAACTACATTAAATTTCCTACAAAGTACCTATCTTCGCCTTGTTTCCTTAGACAAACCGTTTCGGCGCTAGAGCACGTTAAACTTTGAGAAAAATTCTAAAAACGGCAAAAACATGGTTTATTTGTTTTTCGCTTCTAACTCGAAAACTACGCACTTTGTGAGAAAAGTGCTACGACATGGAAATAAACTACATTAAATTTCCTACAAAGTACGTATCTTCGCCTTGTTTCCTTAGACAAACCGTTTCGGCGCTAGAGCACGTTAAACTTTGAGAAAAATTCTAAAAACGGCAAAAACATGGTTTATTTGTTTTTCGCTTCTAACTCAAAAACTACGCACTTTATGAGAAAAGTGCTACGACATGGAAATAAACTACATTAAATTTCCTACAAAGTACGTATCTTCGCTTTGTTTCCTTAGACAAACGGTTTCGGCGCTAGAGCACGTTAAACTTTGAGAAAAATTCTAATAACGGTAAAAACATGGTTTATTTGTTTTTCGCTTCTAACTCAAAAACTACGCACTTTATGAGAAAAGTGCTACAACATGGAAATAAACTACATTAAATTTCCTACAAAGTACGTATCTTCGCTTTGTTTCCTTAGACAAACGGTTTCGGCGATAGAGCACGTTAAACTTTGAGAAAAATTCTAAAATCGGCAAAAACATGGTTTATTTGTTTTTCGCTTCTAACTCGAAAACTACGCACTTTATGAGAAAAGTGCTACAACATGGAAATAAACTACATTAAATTTCCTACAAAGTACGTATCTTCGCTTTGTTTCCTTAGACAAACGGTTTCGGCGATAGAGCACGTTAAACTTTGAGAAAAATTCTAAAAACGGCAAAAACATGGTTGATTTGTTTTTCGTTTATAACTCAAAAACTACGCACTTTATGCTTCTATATGAAAATAGACTACATCAGATTTCCTACAAATAAGAGTTGTTACATATTTTTCTTCAGAGGGATGGTTTAGGCGCTAAAGCTCATTTGCAAGGCTCTTTCAACCCGAATCGTTAAAAATGTTGTACTTGATGGCTTAGTAAAAGTGGACTACATTTGAAAGTTAAGACAAAAGAAACGAGAAAAGGGGGAGATTTCCTTAACTTTGTCGAGAATATTAGCTTATTAACTCATTTAGAGATTTTATTTTCGATACATTTGAAATGAAATGTCCGAAACGAACGGTGGGTCTACTGTCCTGTACTGTCTGACGAAATAAAATTACTCCGATGAGTTGGGTATTGTAAATGATGAAAAACATCAACAAATTAATCTAATGGACATTTATGGAGGAAAACATAGTCGTTTTTGATAAAAAAAATCAATTAGGGTTGCTTCCGCAAGCACACGAGCATCGAAATGTCACAAATATTTTTGATAAAACGTGTATGAAAGGAGAATGGCGTTCGATTCATCAAAAGCATCGACTCCGTCATTTTGAGTAAATCAATATCAAATTCCTAACTTATTCATTACACTTGTAAAAATCCATACCAATCCACAATCTCAAACGCGATTTTTCAAAACTAATGCGATCCTCATCCTTGACGAGAAAGCAATGAAAAAGGCAGTCGGCACGATCGGATGAAAGTTGGAGAATGAAGTGATAGTTCTTTTATCTACAATAGAGAAAAATCCCATATAAGCTCCAGCATCCGCTGCTCGTATTTATAGTACTTGTTCGTCGAGGGACACATTAAAAAGCTCTTTCTAAAAATAACCTATTAAGCAACAGCCAAACTAAGAAGCAATAAAAAAAATACAATCAAAATAATAACAAAAAAAGGAAAAAAAATTGCAATTTCTTTTTATAGTTTCCTTTTGGAAAACTCTTAAACTTAAAAAAATGAATTTCCGCATTAGAACAAGCGTATGGAGGTAGTTAATCACAAACTGTATGAAAATATCCGAAAAAATTTATGTTCATTTATGCGGAAAATTTAAAATCCGCGACTATTAAATATGACCCAAAACCTTATTTGCATTTAAGTTTGAATTTTAAGCCTCTCATATTTTCCTATACACAAATTCAAATTTTCACAACATTAATCTAAAGCCCAAAAAATAATAAAACACAAAAGTTGCACCCACAGAGATTAATTTATTACCTACGCGCGTCGCGCGATGCACAAAATTTGATCTAATAAAAAATACGTATAAAAGAGGTCGCAAACTTATTCAATTACGCCCCAAAAAGGCACATTTAAGTCTTGTAAATGTTTAATTCTTCTTCGAGCTATAAATAGTACGAGGGCTAGTCGCCCCATGTGTCGCTCTACAATCTGCAAAAGAACTGTTTGGTCTGCTTTTCGCATTTATGGTACTGCGATTTCCGAACGTCCCCTGTACTCGCGTAATGAATGTAAAGCTGGAAAAAAACATAAAATCGATGTGTAATCGAGTACGTATAAAGAAAAAGTCGAAACATTTTCAAATTAACTTCGTTTAAAACAAAAAATGTCCATCAAACTCTCGATTCCAATGTTAACCCATGTATTTTGTTAACAATTCGACGTATTGCAGATAAATAATTATTTAAGGGTAGCGACCATTTTGTAGTAGTAGGTACTTTGCGAAATGTTAAATATTAAAAAAATAATGAAGGTTGTTAAAAGTTTCACTAATTTAGCTCTTGTTAAAGCTAGAAAATTTAAATTATTTTTAGTTATACGTGTGGGTCGGTACTCAAAGAGATACTAAAATAACAAGATAACGCCCCGAGGGCTTAAAAAGTGTTGAGGGAGTTAAGATTAACAATTTTAGTTAAAATATAAATAATTAACATCGGCCATCTCGTAGTAACTCGAGGTACGGCATTAGGAAAGCAGACACATTATGTTCAGGAATGACAATGAAGAACATCCGAGGGCGAGTTGGATGACACAAGAGCGATAAATTGTATTTTCAGCAAAATTCTAACTCTTCTGCGGACTCGAATATTTCCCAGACATGTTACGAGTCCGACCGTACTCCTGTATCCACGAAGAACGCCATGAGCCGGCTCGGAGCTATAGCGGTGTTCTCTCGTTCTCTAATTTCGCATAATAGTCGGAGAGGCAGCAAGCACTTTTACTAAATGATGAAGTACAAATTTTCTAACGATTCAGGCTGAAAGAACATCGCCAAAGACCAATAAAACCGACCTCCTCGTCTGTCACTCTTAAGCGGCAGCATTAACTTGAAGGTGGTTCGAAAAGGGAGGATTTTTGTAATTTTTTCTGTTTTTCCCTAATAACTCGAAAACTACGGACTTTATGAAAAAAGTGCTTCTACATGGAAGCAAACTACATCAAATTTTCTACAAATTACACCTCTTAGGTTTTTTCCTAGGATACACGGTTTAGACGCTAGAGCGCGTTAAAGTTGGAACAAATTCCAAAATCAGACAAAAACTGCGTTTTATTTGTTTTTTGCTAATATCTCGAAACCAACGCGCTTTATGAGAAAAGTGCTTCTACATGAATATAAACTAAATCAAGTTTTCTACAAATTACATTTCTTAGGTTTTTTCCTAGGATACACGGTTTAGGCACTAGATCGCGTTAAAGTTGGAACAAAATTCCAAAATCGAACAAAAGCTGTGTTTTGTTTGTTTTTGGCTAATATCTCGAAACCTACGCGCTTTATAAGAAAAGTGCTTCTACATGAATATAAACTAAATCAAGTTTTCTACAAATTACATTTCTTAGGTTTTTTCCTAGGATACATGGTTTAGGCACTAGATCGCCTTAAAGTTGGAACAAAATTCCAAAATCGAACAAAAGCTGTGTTTTCTTTGTTTTTGGCAAATATTTCAAAAACTACGCACTTTATGAGAAAACAGCTTCTACAGGAAAATAAGCTACATAAAATGTCCTACATGTCTTAGGTTTTTACCTCAAACGAAAGATTTAGGCGCTAGAGCGATTTTGGACTTTTTGTTAATCTTAAACACGCGCTAGCGTCGAAACCGTTTGCTTGAGAAAAAAATCTTAAAGAAATGATTTATAGAAAATTGAATGTGCTTTATTTTTGCATAGAAACACTTTTCTCAAAATGTTTGTAATTTTTGAGTTATAAGCAATAAACCAACAAAACAGTTGGTTTTGTTGGACTAATTGACCTAAACATATTTCTTCAGTCTGTCGTCAACAACAGATCTTTTAACACGAAAGATAAATCTAGCACAGATCAGAGATCAATGTGCTCAACAATTGCTCGGCGAACGGGTAAATTAAATAACGTTTTTCTTACATTATACAACACGACTTCAAAGCACTAAAATACATATTGATTGGTGACACGACAATAAAGCCGTAGGTATAACTCGTAACGCCTTGTTTATATGAAAATAGAAGAAAGAACCCATTAAGTATTTAAAATCGTGAAAAATTCAGAATAACCTTTTTCGGAAAAATAAATCAATAAAAAGCACACCCTCAAGACATTATAAAGGCCAAAGTTTCACCAAGACTGTGCTTATTGTTTGATCAAGGCGTACTTTGTTTACAAAACATCGACAGGTAGAGAGAAAGGAAAACTTTAACAAGTTCTTTGATAAATTTCACGCATATTTGAGATTTGTCTAAAATCAAAAAAATTCTAGAAGAGAAAAACACAAGAAAATGCGTAATGTAGAAGAAGAAAAACTTCCTTTAAAAATCCCCCGGGACCAATAGGTTTATTCGAAACGTTGATACGTTACGTGATTTATCATCGATCTATTAAGGATTTCAAATAAATTTTTAACGTCCGAAAGTTTCGATTTTTGGAATTATTCGAGGAGACAAACGATTTCTTATGCGTGCGTTTTTGTTAAAACTTCGACTTGGAGAGAGAAGTGCGAGAACACTGAGATTAATTAACTGGAGAAATGGCAACGAACCAGAACTAGGGATTAATGACGTAATGGATGTCAAGTTTAACACTGTATCGTAAATGATCTCCATCATACACCTTTACAAACTAAATTTACTCAACTAATTTGTCCTTAACCCCATTTATTTGTATACAATGATTGTTTGCAATCAAAATTGCGCAGTATTCTGGATGCGAGCAGCGAGCACGTCTCGAATATTATTACTATGAAATTGTAGGTAGGAAGAAACTATTTGTATCATCTTAAGGGCTCGATTTTCAACAATTTCTAGTTAAGGATAATCCAAGCAGTTCAGTAGCAGATGATGTATGATCCGCGTGGCCTATATTTTAAGGTATCTTCAACAGTTGGGGCACACTTCATTAGTAACGATTTCAGGGCACAGGCTGAGGTGTAACCATATTATGAGGATTTAGAGCCAAAAATGTCAGGATCGATTTTTTTTTAATTTGCAGAAAATTGTTGTTTTAGTTTACCGTTTATAACACGAAAATTGCACACTTTTCGAGCACAGGGTTCCTATACGAACAAAAACTACATCAAATTTCCTACAAATTATATTTGTTACGTTTTTTCATCAGGTAAACGGTTTAGACGCTAGAGCGCATTAAAGTTGAGCAAAAATTCCAAAATCCGCAAAACAATTGTGTTTTTAGTTTATCCTTTATAACTAGAAAACTAAGCACTTTTCGATCAAAGTGCCACTATATCAAAATAAACTACAGCAAATTTCCTACAAATTACGATGTGTATATTTTTTTCAGCAGGCGATCGGTTTGGCCGCTAGAGTGCGTTAAAGTTAGACAAAAATTCCAAAATCCGCAAAAAAATGTTTCTCTAGTTTATCGTTTATAACTCAAAAACTGCGCACTTTTCGAGCACAGGGTTCCTATACAAACAAAAACTACATCAAATTTCCTACAAATTATATTTGTTACGTTTTTTCATCAGGCAAACGGGTTAGACGCTAGAGCGCATTAAAGTCTCGCAAAAATTCCAAAATCCGCAAAAAAAATGTGTTTTTAGTTTATCCTTTATAACTCGAAAAAGTAAGCACTTTTCGATCAAAGTGCCACTATATCAAAATAAACAAGCAAATTTCCTACAAATTATGACGTTTACATTTATTTCATCAGGCGATCGGTTTAGCCGCTAGAGTGCGTTAAAGTTAGACAAACATTCCAAAATCCGCAAAAAAATGTTTTTTTAGTTTATTGTTTATAACTCGAAAACGAGGCCCTTTTCGATCAAAGTACCACTATATCAAAATAAACTACATATAATTTCCTACAAATTATGTTTTTACATTTTTTGCATCAGGCAATCGGTTTAGCCGCTAGAGTGCGTTAAAGTTAGACAAAAATTCCAAAATCCGCAAAAAATTGTTTTTCTAATTTATCGCTTATAACTCGAAAACTACACACTTTTTTAGAAAAGGGCTCCTATAAAAAATAAACTAAATAAAATTTCCTACAAATTATATTTGTAACGATTTTTCATCAGGCAAATGGTTTACAGGCTAGAGCGCATTAAAGTTTGGCAAAAATTCCAAAATCCGCACAAAAATTGTGTTTTTAGTTTATCGTTTATAACATAACTCGAAAACTGCAAACGTCGCATTCTTCGAGCTTTGAGCTCTTCTATGGCAAGGTCTCAAATTTTTTTGAACGACTCGAACTAAAATAAACGTAAATTACACGTTAAGTTTTAAGTGAATTATAAAGTAATAAAGATATTTTCATTATTGGTATTATTGTAGGCTCGAAATCACGCACTTAGAACTCGTCAAATATCAAAATTTTAATAATTTATTTCTATTAACTATTTATTGGCTCAAGTATCCTAAAAAGGAAAATTTACTGCGTGTTTGCGTGTGAAAACTGCAAATATATTAACTCGACGAATAAACGAATTCACGCAAAAACATGGTACCAAATCAATCTAATACAAGTAAGTCACGTCGTCCTTTCCATTATACTCCGAGGAGTAATACTAAAAACTAATTTAATAATTATCGATAAACAATAAAACTAAATTGACCATTACGGATTAATATATTAATTTAGAAAAAACGGAACTTAATTTTACTGCTACTGTTATTGTATGTACACTGTAGTGGTAGACATCGTGTTTTTAGTTCAAATGGGAGGCAATTTTATTAATTAAACAAATTCTCTACCAATTTACACGTCATGTCGGAACATCTGGTTGGCAACACTGAATACAAAACATTTTCGTTCCGCCCAAATTGTTTCCACTAACTTAGTTAATCGTGCCCATGCCTTAGACCTAAAGAAAACTTATTCAAACTACCCTATACATTTTAACGGAGCTAATCTTGCGGTAATATATTAATAATCTTTGCCCCTCGTTGTTACATGGCCCTTTCTAATTATCTCCTCACTTTCACCTCGTCCTATTGTTTATATTTCAAAAGGAAACTTTCGTCTTGTAATGGCGACTCCTTTTTGGCGTAATAAAAACTCTTACGTTGTACGTCAATTGTAACGTAACGCCTTATTTGTTGATAAAATATGTATTTGACTACTAAATAAAATTGATCATTACACTTTGAAAATGTTTAGGGCGCCAGTGTATTTTGTAGTTGAATACACAAACTAGCTCACGTCGGTATCGCCGTCAACTCTCTCTCTCTGGCCGTTGAAGAAGCAGAAAAAACACAGTTCAAATTATAAGTCGGATATAATGATCAAATAACATGGACTAACTCGTCCACAACACATACATAAAATAAATAAATCAAAAACCGCCAATAAGACACGAAATACCAAAATACATTAAATACACGAACATACAAAAAAATCCGTTACGGGAAGCCGCGAATCCGTTGCACATTTAATCTACGACCTTCTTAGTCTCGCAACGTATTCTCGTCTCCCGCAAAAACACAAAAATGAGCAATTCCCAGATTCCCAACTCAGGTAAATACTGGCGGGTTTCTGGAAATTATCAGTACAAAAACTTAACAGATCTTACTCTTAACTATCCTTCCTACGGCGCCCTTACGGCCGTATCTACTCTAAGTAACAACCTCCTCCGGATGGTCTACACTCCTAGAGCTCTACACCTTCTCCGTTGACCATCCACGCAGCAGTTTGACCTCCCGAAAACGACAGCTTGTACTCCGTTGAACTGAGGGGTTCACACTCTTTATTTGACCAATGCGAGATGATTAATACGAGTTACTTTTATCCCGTTGCGATTACTATATGGTCTTATTTAATTGGTTGCCTGAAGGCGCGTCTTCACCGACCGACTGTTTTTTATCTATATCCGATATTTCGCGTGTTCAAAATCAGTGATACTAATAACTGTACTGTCTCAACTGGACCGTTAACGCTAAGTGTCTTTATTTTGGGTTGACACTTCTATCAAGCACACCCGCGAACAATCCAACTACTAATTGTGGCTTCCCGAGCCAGCCCTTTAACTTTGTTTTAATTCGATGCGTCCGAATTTATTATAATTTCGACCGGTTCGTGCTTTGCCCGAAAACGACTTATTCACTTTACTTATTCTTGACTTTTACTTGAGACCTTTTTCCAGGACTTTACTTTTACTGGTCTCTCTTACACCGTACTTAATTTAGATTCTCCTTTTTGAGAATCCCTTGAATCACTAATCTACTCTTGGAAAATCTTTCCGCACTACTCGTTTAAACTTTACTTCTTTAATCTTTTTTTGCGACCAACTTCCGTTGAATGGTCTGGGATTACTTAACTTTTCTTTACTCTTTGAGAGGCTTATGGAAACTTAACTTCTCCCTTTGGGAGTCTCACGAAGACTTCTTATTAACTTTACTCTTTGAGTTTCACTACGACTTTTTTCTTTGAGAGTTTTGCTAAACTTTACTCTTCGAGAGTCTTATGAAAACTTAACTATTTTTTACTTGACTCGGCAGAGATTACTTAACTCTCCTCCCCTCGGCGTGCGCAATTGGCCTTTGCCCAATCAATCTCAGTTAATTAACCAATCAACGCCCGTCCTGTTTGTCAACACCCGGCGACACGGAGGATTTATGCGTTTGTTTTTCGGAGATGTTTTAATTTCATGTGCGTCTGCACTTTTGGTAATTATCGTTTCTCCGAAACTCTAACGGATATGCTGACATAAACCGCTGAGAGATCGTTTTTTATTATTAATTCCAGGACCTTTGGCTTGTTTATTTAAAATATATTATTTCGAGAACTCTCTTATTCCGTCTTACTGGCGCCGGTGTTTTATGACTACGTTTCCTTATTCAAACTAAATAACTAAAATTTGGGGTCGTTACAGTTACTCCCCCCAATTTTCGGTTAGATTGGTACAATGTACCCGAAAATTGCCAAAGTCGTTCACAAATTTTGCCTTTAATAATACCCCGGTTTACTTTTTTAAACATGGCTGGTTTCAATCGCCCGGTTGCTTGATTACGTACTTCCTATTACGAAACTTAATAACCTACTCTTACAAGCTAACTTACTATAGCTAACCTAACTCTACCTAACTATGTACCTACGGACTGTAGATGAGGCACACTAAGGATGGAACTCATAGGGTTCCTCCTGCAAGGGAAAAAGATTCTACAACGGCGTTTTGCTTGGCAGCAAAACCACCACTCAACTAACACGGATTCAACGACCACTGTCGTCTCATGGGAACTCGGCACCAACCTGGGTCGCTATGTACCCAGGTGGCAAGGCACGCCTATCGCCCCCGAACTTTGACGGCTACACAACTCATAACACCTTGAACGCCAGAGTTAAACACTCATCATGACATAGAATTTATATACAGTGAATCCATAGTCACCCCGCGGTTAAGAGGACACTAAAAGATTGCCATTTGACGCAACCACTCCAAACATCTACTCGCCCTTGAAGGCGAGAAGGGAGAGAAAAATGAAGTTCAAGTTCATCGTTACACTAAAGAAATTACACAAATGATCTGATTCTTAGGCAGCTGTTGGGCCTCGGTGCGCCGGCCAAGGTGACCAGCCGAACACGAAAAACCCAAAAACAGCCCAAGATCGTTATTACAATTCAAAAAGGAACACCTCCTACTCTGGGGCTCCTACCCCATGCTCTTCGCAAGACTCTTACTTGCAGCAGGCTGCGCTATGGACCTATTCTGGCTAGCCGGAATCCATACAGCTATGGGTGACTTTCCTGTGACCGACGTCACACGGAATACAAGAATAAACAATAAAATAAAATAAAAGTACCCGCTCGGGTTACTGGTTTAAGAACCGAATTTAAAAGGTGGTACTGGATAATAAAGGATATTTTTCCTTTAATCCTCATGATATAGAATTATATAAAATTGACACAACCTTACTGCTAACTTACTAACCTAGTTAAATCCTACTAACTATTCAGAAATTGATAACTAAAACGGGCACCCTTACCCGGGACTTATTGTCCACAATACGAAATTAAACAGCGCATGAACGGGTTCTTACCGTAAGTAGGCGTGACTGAAAAAGTAGTCTCTCATGCCGCTTTTCCACAGCTAAATAACCATCCTAATCTAGCTAATTCTAATTTACCTAGCGTTACAGGAAAACCAACTATTTTCCTAAAACCAACGAATTAATCATTTAACTCTAACAAACTAACTGTAAACAAACAAATAAAAAAATCATCTTTTCCGTAACCAAACAACCAGTATCGCGTAATGCTTCAATTAGCTTTTCGTTTGATATGGTTTCAAATTAACCACGTTTTGTGTCGTCTTATACACTCCGGTATCCGGATTGTTTAACACGTAGGCGTTTTCGCCAACCGATTTTACGACCTGATAAGGCCCTTCATACAACATAAAAAATTTCTTAATTTCTTTATCAAAGGCTGACGACTGATAGTGCGTACGCACCAATACTAATTCGCCCGGTTGGTAAGTCACCGGCTTCAAATGCCTATCATGCCGTGCCTTCCGCTTTTCGGCCCTACTCAACAAAAGCTGCCTAGCTAAACAAATTTTCGCACTTGCCTCAAGATCCGTTCTTTCGGGAAATTTTATAATCCTTTCTATACTTTGTTCTTTCCTAACACCTTTCATTAATTCTACTGGTGTAAACCCGGTGGATTCGTTCTCCACGCAGTTCAACCACTCTTCAATCTTGGATACGATAGCGGCCCATTTACTATGTTTGTCGTGGCAATAAGTCCTAAATAACCTACCTAACTCTCGCATCACTCTTTCAACCGGATTTGACTGTGGATGATAAACGGCCGAGTACGTGACCTTAATACCCAACTCCGATAATTTTTTCGACCAAAGGTCGCTAGTAAATTGAGCACCGTGATCTGACAAAATTACTTTAGGTTTACCTACATTAGGAAGATAATCATTGATAAGTTTATTCAAAAGGGTCTTCGCATTTGCCTTACGAATTGGATAAAGTTTGACATATTTACTAAATACGTCCCTGGCTACAAATATATGAACTAGTCCAAATCTACTAGTTGGTAATGGACCATATAAATCCACCGATAATAAATCTAACGGTTGCTGTGCAACTACATTTCTCATAAAATTTTCCCTACGCTGATTGTCCGGTTTACATTTCTGACATAAGTCGCATGACTTTAAAACCGCCTGTACTCTACGTTTCAAATTTGTAATAAAACAAGTTTCCTTAATTAAGGACGCGCACTTTTTTGCGCCAAAATGCCCGTACATTAAATGGTATTCAGCTATTATTTCGTCCGTCAGCTGATTTGGTATACAAACCACACTCCAATCTTTGGACCTATTGCTCTTTTTAAATAGTATTCCTTCATTCATAATGAACTTATCCGAAAAGAAATCTCCTTTACCGTCTTTGTCGTCTTTTAACTCCGTACGAATGTAATTTAAATGTTTATCCTTAATTTGTTCCTTTTCTAAGTGAACTAACAATTGACTCAATTTTGTTTTATTTACATTCTTCCTAACTGCGCCTATGACGATGGGTTTATTACGCTTCTCCCCGTCGTAACCGTAACGCGATAGAAAATCTGCTACGACGTTCAATGCACCCTTTCGATATTTAATGTTCAATCTAAACTCCTGCAAATATAAACACCAACGCATTAACCTTGCGTTCAATGCTTTGCAACTAAATAAAAATTCCAAGGCTTTATGATCGGTAATTATGGTAGTTTCATATCCTAAAATATAAGTCCTAAATTTCTTACAAGCGAAAACAACACCTAATAATTCTAACTCCGTAATCATATAATGCCTTTCCGCATTTACTAGTGACCTACTTGCGAACATAATACTTTGTATCTCGTTTTCTTCGTTTAATTGAAACAGGTGTATACCTAACGCACGGGTTGACGCGTCGGTTTCAATGAAAAATGGTTTACTAAAATTCGGGTGTTTTAGTTTTACTACCCCGATGAAGGCTTGCTTAATCTGCATAAATACCTTCTGTTCCAGCGTTCCCCAACGCCACTTAATTTTATTTTCTAGTAAGTGTGCTAACTGACTTACTAACTGCGCGTGTTCTTTGACAAACCTACGGTAAAAATTACAAAACCCTAGAAATGATTGTAACTCTTTTTTATTTCTCGGCTCCGGAAAATCCTGGATCACTTTTATTTTCTCCGAATCCATTGAAATGCCTTCCGGGCTAATTAAGTAGCCTAAAAATTTGAGTTCATCTCTTAAAAACTCCGATTTCTTTAAATTTACGGTCATTCCCGCTTTTTCTAATCGGTCTAACACCATATCTAGCTGAAACACGTGGTCCGCGATCGTAGGGGATGTTAAAAGAATATCGTCGACATATATAGTCGCAAACGATAAAACTTCAGGTCCTAACACCTGATCTAAACATTTACTAAACACGGCAATCGAAACGTTTAATCCGAAAGGTAAAACTTTAAAATGAAAACTCCTACCATTTACTAGAAACGCGGTATATTTACGCGATTCGGGGTGTAAGGGAATTTGCCAATATCCACTTGTTAAATCAATCGAACTCAAAAATTTTGTTCCGTGAAATTTTTGTAATAAATCGTCCAGCTTCGGGGGTGATTCCCGATCTGGTATTAAAATTTTATTTAACGCCCGTGCGTCCAAACAAATACGAACCGAACTATCCTTTTTCGGTACTATTACAATAGGGTTTGAAAATGGTGAGTCCGAACTCTCTATTACTCCGCACGACAACATTCGCCGAAGTTCTTTGATTACCGCTTCTCTCTTCGCGTAGGGTATCGGGTATGATTTTTGTACAAACGGTTTGTCGCTTGCTATTTTTAATTTACACTCAAACATGTTACATCTACCTGGTAAATCCGAAAATACATTTTGATGTTTTATTTTGACATCTTCAACCTGTCTCTGGTTCGAAATTTCTACTACGTTAACCTGATATGATCTTGTATCTTTATTTAAATTATGTCGGCGTATATGGTCACTCTTACTAAATTGAGGTGCTACCGCTAAACATTCGTCACAGCGAAAATTACTTGCAATCCTTATCTCTCTACTTATACTTTCTTCCGCGAGCTCAACTTTAATTATTTGGTTATTATTAACCCTTAAATTATTTACTTTAATATTTTTGGTGTCATCTTTTGTGACCCTATTTATTTTTTCTTGAAGAATTTTTTCTTCTTCCTTCTTCTCATCTTTACTTATCTCCTCATCTACTTTACTTACTTCATCATTTACTTCAATTAGATTTATCTCATATAACTCCTTAATGGATAAATAACCTTCATCTGGGTCTACTTTCGACCCACTCCAACTAGCTCGCTCTTTAAAAAATTTTGGGTTTTGCAAAACTATCTCTACCCATGACGTTAACTTTAAATTATTTGACTGAGTACACCTCGATACTTCGTCTACAAATGTGACCTCGTAACTTTGTTCGTCACTGACATATTTTAACTTTCCTTCTTTTAAATCTAAGTTAACTTGCTTTTTTCCTAACCAATCCATACCTATAATGACAGGTAGATGCATTTTATGCACCACTAAAAATATTATTGACTGCAAATTCGTGCCTACTCGCACATCTAACAAAACTTGTCGGTTTACCTTGGTGATTTTACCGTTTACACCCTGTATTTGTACGTTTGTCACGGGTAATTCTAACACACGGTTCTTCTCTTTCACCTTATCTAACGCTTCGTCGTTTATGACACTAATCGAACTACCGGTATCGATTAACGCTTTTAACTCCACTCCCCCTACACTTATTAAAATCTTGGGTACATACTCACTTAGTTCGTTTTCGGGTAATTTTATTTCGCCACGATTGCTGAAATTATTCATTACTAACGCCCGATAAACGTATTGGATATGATTTAATTGCTCCTGCGTTCGGTTCCGAGTCCGAGGGAGAGGAGCTACCCCCCCAGAACTACTTAGTTTTCCGTATTATTGTTAGTGATCGGTGCCGCACGTGCTGGCACTTCGGTCACTTCGTTCGATCTCTCATGGAAATTATTCCTAAAACCGCTATCTCTTACAAAACTAGGGCCAGACACATTTCGATTATTAAAATTTTCCGCCAAATTTAAATTTCTAGCGGGTTCTTCGCGACGGATTTCTTCGCGCTCATTTCGATTATATGGATTCACCCCTGCCGGTTGATTATGGTAACCACGGTTGGGAAAATTATTTCTCTGGTTGACCTCTCGGTTTACGACCTTTAACCTTTTAAGGCAAGCAATTAACTCAATTCGATTACTAATTTGAGCATTACCTACGTGCCGCGCTATTTCTTCTGGAAACTGAGTACTAATAATCTTAACGAACCTATCTTCTGCTATTTGGTGTTTTAAATATCGTAATTTCTTCCACCATTCCATAACATATTCTTCGCAACTGTCTTTCCTACTATCATATCTGCTAATACGAAAATTATTATCTATTTCTATCTGCTCCTTATCTGACCAAAATTCTTCTAAAAATGCCTTTTTCACCTCGTTCAAAGTTACAAAATCATCCGTCACGTATTCAAACCACTTAAACGCTCGACCTTTCAAACATTTACCTACTTTTTCTATCTTTGCCGCCTCTAATGTAATTCCTGCCGATTTTAAATATTCGACTAATTCTTCCCAGAACCGTACTGGGTGGATTTTACCTGGGTAATCTATAAACGTCGGACTTTCTAGGGTTGGTTTATTACAACTATGTTCTATACCTACATTACCCCTCTCACGTTTAAGTCCATCTACCTGTTCATTCAAACATTCAAAGTTTCTCTGAATCTCGCCTAAAGAGCTTCCTATTTTACTTTTAACTTTTCCTACCACCTTCTCTAACTCTTCACACTTTTCCGCGTTTCCATCGACCTTCTCCTCTATTCTGTCGATGTCATTACTAAAACTTGACTCTACGGTACAAATTTTCCTATTTACTTTACCTATTTCGTGCTCCATGTCAACCCTAATCTTTACTTCTGACTGACTAATTAACTCGGCTCCTCTTTCTTTGCAACTTTCTATCTCATCTTTTACTTCCTCGCGTAATTTGCCTAACTGTACTTCGGTTATCTGACTCATTTTTTTTTCTAATTGCTCCCCTAGGTGGAGCATTTTCTCCTCTAACTGCATTTTATTTTCATGCATTTCCTCTCTTAACACCTTTTGACCTAAATTCGTATCCCTCAAACCTAAATTCGTATCTCTCAAACCTAAATTTGTCTCATTTTGTCCTTTTTCTAGCCTTACATTTCCTTCGATAATTTTCGCGTTTAAATCCGCAAACGCTTTGGTCATATAAACCAATAATACGTCATATCCGCCTGGGTTCGCGTTTTCTTTTATTTCACCAGTTTGTGGAACTGGTGTTGAACTAATTAATGTTTGTTCAAATTCCGCGCTTTCTCCCGTTTCCACGCCGCTATCCTTAACTACGTTATTTCCTTCATCTACCTCTTTATCTGCCATTTTTGCAATATTTAAAATTTTACCGGTACGTAACTCCATAAACCGCGTTAATTTCGCGCCTATTTTGTACCGACGGATTCGTGAATAGTAATTATTTTCCGCGTTTATTTACCGCTAACTTCCGAATAAAAAAATCAAAACTTTACGTTACTTATATCCGACGCTTCTCGACAAAATAGATTTTTTAAACTTTACTTGAAATGGGTTATTTTCAAAATTTACTTTTACTCGCATTTACCAAAAAAAGATTTCTTAATTTGACTTGCTTACACTTCTTCCTAAAAACTGTCGTTCCCTTTGTCAAACTGCTCGTTTACAAAATCTTTAACCTTTTTTACACAAATCAAATTTTACCGCTAAGAAAAAAATTAACTTTCCGACCCATAATCCGAACCTGTGCCTTTCTTTCAGAGCCCCACGTTGGGCGCCAATTGTAATGGCGACTCCTTTTTGGCGTAATAAAAACTCTTACGTTGTACGTCAATTGTAACGTAACGCCTTATTTGTTGATAAAATATGTATTTGACTACTAAATAAAATTGATCATTACACTTTGAAAATGTTTAGGGCGCCAGTGTATTTTGTAGTTGAATACACAAACTAGCTCACGTCGGTATCGCCGTCAACTCTCTCTCTCTGGCCGTTGAAGAAGCAGAAAAAACACAGTTCAAATTATAAGTCGGATATAATGATCAAATAACATGGACTAACTCGTCCACAACACATACATAAAATAAATAAATCAAAAACCGCCAATAAGACACGAAATACCAAAATACATTAAATACACGAACATACAAAAAAATCCGTTACGGGAAGCCGCGAATCCGTTGCACATTTAATCTACGACCTTCTTAGTCTCGCAACGTATTCTCGTCTCCCGCAAAAACACAAAAATGAGCAATTCCCAGATTCCCAACTCAGGTAAATACTGGCGGGTTTCTGGAAATTATCAGTACAAAAACTTAACAGATCTTACTCTTAACTATCCTTCCTACGGCGCCCTTACGGCCGTATCTACTCTAAGTAACAACCTCCTCCGGATGGTCTACACTCCTAGAGCTCTACACCTTCTCCGTTGACCATCCACGCAGCAGTTTGACCTCCCGAAAACGACAGCTTGTACTCCGTTGAACTGAGGGGTTCACACTCTTTATTTGACCAATGCGAGATGATTAATACGAGTTACTTTTATCCCGTTGCGATTACTATATGGTCTTATTTAATTGGTTGCCTGAAGGCGCGTCTTCACCGACCGACTGTTTTTTATCTATATCCGATATTTCGCGTGTTCAAAATCAGTGATACTAATAACTGTACTGTCTCAACTGGACCGTTAACGCTAAGTGTCTTTATTTTGGGTTGACACTTCTATCAAGCACACCCGCGAACAATCCAACTACTAATTGTGGCTTCCCGAGCCAGCCCTTTAACTTTGTTTTAATTCGATGCGTCCGAATTTATTATAATTTCGACCGGTTCGTGCTTTGCCCGAAAACGACTTATTCACTTTACTTATTCTTGACTTTTACTTGAGACCTTTTTCCAGGACTTTACTTTTACTGGTCTCTCTTACACCGTACTTAATTTAGATTCTCCTTTTTGAGAATCCCTTGAATCACTAATCTACTCTTGGAAAATCTTTCCGCACTACTCGTTTAAACTTTACTTCTTTAATCTTTTTTTGCGACCAACTTCCGTTGAATGGTCTGGGATTACTTAACTTTTCTTTACTCTTTGAGAGGCTTATGGAAACTTAACTTCTCCCTTTGGGAGTCTCACGAAGACTTCTTATTAACTTTACTCTTTGAGTTTCACTACGACTTTTTTCTTTGAGAGTTTTGCTAAACTTTACTCTTCGAGAGTCTTATGAAAACTTAACTATTTTTTACTTGACTCGGCAGAGATTACTTAACTCTCCTCCCCTCGGCGTGCGCAATTGGCCTTTGCCCAATCAATCTCAGTTAATTAACCAATCAACGCCCGTCCTGTTTGTCAACACCCGGCGACACGGAGGATTTATGCGTTTGTTTTTCGGAGATGTTTTAATTTCATGTGCGTCTGCACTTTTGGTAATTATCGTTTCTCCGAAACTCTAACGGATATGCTGACATAAACCGCTGAGAGATCGTTTTTTATTATTAATTCCAGGACCTTTGGCTTGTTTATTTAAAATATATTATTTCGAGAACTCTCTTATTCCGTCTTACTGGCGCCGGTGTTTTATGACTACGTTTCCTTATTCAAACTAAATAACTAAAATTTGGGGTCGTTACAGTCTCGTGTCACTTAAGGAGGAGTTAGGTTAACAAAATCGCAAAAGGGGCAAAAGTGGTGTTAGAAACCGTCTAACAATTAATTAATAGATATGTAATTCCAATCAGGTACGTTGGTACCTGATTGGAAAAAATGAAAAATGTTTGAGTTAGTAAAAAATTATGTTATCTTGGTTACACAGAAAATGTAATGTCATGTACAAGAAATTGATATTAAGGCTACATTATAAATTATAAAAAGCTGATATTCTCTTTGTGTGTGAGCAAATGAAATTCTCGCACATAAAAATGGTCCTTCGAGCCGGATATTAAAGATTAAACTGGCTAATATATTATATATTAATTTAAATTAAAGTTGAAATATTGGTGCAAATAAAAATCCACCTAAAACAACTTAGAGCTTAAAATTCAAGATTCGTTCCAGAAAAATAGTGCGACAGCTCAAAGAAGTTTGTTGTCCTTGGTGAACGCCGAAAATTTAGAAATTAAAATTCAAGATTCGTTCCAAAAAATAGTGCAACAGCTCGAAGAAGTTTATAGTGCTTGTGAACGCCGAAAACAGATAAGATTTCTTAAATTATATAACTTTACTTTCAGCAATTAGTTGTAAAAAAAAATATGCCGAGACGTGGAGAAGACGCTGCTTTAGCGCGTCTCAAATTAGCAATAAGTTTATGCAAAGCTGAAAATGTAAAAATTAAAGACTTTTTGCTTCAAGTCGAAACAAGGCCGGTCGACCGCATGCTTATCGAGCAGCTAAAAGCTCGCAAGCAAGTGGTCGAAGATAATTTTAAAAAATATAAAGGGTTTCATTTGGATATGTTATGTTTGGATCCAAACGCCGAACAGTCTGATCAATTCGACATTGACTACTTTGACATTATTTCAAAAATAAATTCGACAATCGCTGAATCAAAAAATTATTCTAGTCCTGTTTCAACGGCAAAATTACAGCCAATTCAGATCGAAAATTTCAATGGAAAAGACTTACATAAATTCAAACCGTTCATAGAAATCTTCGAGGCGGTTATTGACAAAAATCAAGGATTGTCGAAGGTCGAGAAATTTTTTTATCTCAAGTCTCATTTGAAAGACGAGGCATTGTCATTAATCGACGTTTTGCCAATTATTGGTGATTCGTACGACGAGGCTTTATCAATTTTGAATAATCGTTACAATAACGAAACGATGCTGATAAATTCGCACATTTATTCGATATTAGAAATGCCTGCAATGTCAAAAGGGACAACAGGTGCACTTAGGGAATTTGTTGCGAAAATAAAACAACACGTTGGTTCGTTAAAAAATTTATTAGATAAAAAGATTGACAGTTGGGACATGATGTTAATATGTATTTTTTGCAGAAAGCTTGACCAATATACAAATCGAGCTTATCAGATTGAAAGGGACTCTTCGAAGTTGCCTACATTGGCAGAATTTTTAGCCTTTGTAGAAAATAGAGCGACGGCGCTCGAGGCAGTGGCACAGCCAGATTTCAAAAATCCTAAAGAAAGGAACAATTTTTCTCACATGTCCACAAAGGACAATTTAAATTTGAAAAAAGAAGGCAAATGTTCATTTTGTAAGAACATTGGTCACAAAATATATAATTGCGCGAAATTTAGAACAATCTCTTTAAGCGAAAGAACAAACTTTATTAGTAAAAATAACCATTGTAAGCTTTGTCTTAACGATCACGCCGGAAGGTGCAAACTAAATTTAAGGTGTGCTCTTTGCCAAAAAGACCACAACACTATATTACATGACGCGTCAAATTCGAGTGAGACAGAGCCGACTCAAGGAAATTTTAAGGTTAATGTTAGCGCGTGCACTACAAATTGTTTTTCAAATTATGAAACGAAAGAAATTTTATTACCCACATTAAAAGTCAAATTAAGGTTAGATGATGATAGTTTCATCACAGCCTATGCTCTTGCAGACTCTGGTAGTCAGACTTCTTTTGTCACCGAAAAATTGGTTCAAAGACTAAATCTTAAAACATTTAAAAATGATTTAAACATATCAGGTGTTAGGGAAGCCTCCTTTAAGGTCAACAAGGCAGTTAGATTAGATATTTATTCGCAGATTAATAAAAATAAAATTACCTGTAACTGTTCAGTCGTGAACAGGATAACTCACGATTTGCCATCGTTCAAAATTAACCTACGAAATTTAAATATTCCTAAGCAAGTAAAGTTAGCGAATGATGAGTTTCACATTTCAAAAAATGTTGACATTTTGCTGTCAGCCGATATATTTTTCAACATTTTGCAAGACGGTAAAATTAATTTGCAAGATGGTGTAATTTTACAAAATACCATATTTGGCTACCTAGTGAGCGGCAGCATTCAAAACTTGGAAAATGCCGGGTTAAGAAGCAGCAATGCAACCACGATTTCCTTGCATTCAAGCTTGATCAACGAACAAGCAAATATGGAAAAAATCATTTCCAAATTTTGGGAAACGGAAAAAGTACCAGAAATTTTTCCCGAATACAAAAGTGAGCAAGAAGCTTGCGAACAGATTTTTAAAACTTCAACGAAATTGGAAGATAACAAATTTCAAGTGGATTTGCCACTAAAGCAAGATTTATCAGAGATTGACATAGGAAATTCTTTCTCTACAGCTTATCTACGCTTTCTAAATCTAGAAAAAAGATTCAAGTTAAATCCTATCCTTTTCGAAAATTATAAGGCCTTCATTGATGAATATATTGCCTTAGAACACGCAAAGGTAGTACAGATAAAAGATTATGAAGCGAACAACGTTCCAAACTATTATATGGGACACCATCCCGTCATACGGGAAGATAAAAAAACTACTAAGCTGCGCGTTGTATTTGACGGTAGCATGAAATCCAAGAACAAAGTTTCGATTAACGACTTTTTGTTCAACGGAGAAGTTGTTCAGAGTGAACTCTTCGACATATTAATACTTTTTCGAACACATCGCTACACAGTGCTAGCAGACATTAAAAAAATGTTTCGAATGATATTGATCAACCCTGATCACAGGTCTCTTCAAAATATTCTGTGGAGAAAAAATCCAAATGAACCTATACAAATTTTACAGTTACAAACTGTGACCTACGGTTTAAAAAGTTCAACATTTTTGGCAACTCGTTGCTTAAAAGAACTTGCGCTCAGATATGAACATTTGTTTCCATTGGCCGCAAAAACAATATTAAGATTAACGTACGTCGATGACATACTTGGAGGCGCCGATTCGATTGAAGATGCTATAAAGTTAAAGGAAGAGTTGATTAAATTGTTGAAATTAGCCTCATTCGAATTACATAAATGGGCTTCAAATAATGATGCCATTTTAAAGGGTGTTCCCCAAGCAGATAGGCAGCTTGAGGAGATTGACATCAGCAAAAACAATCATACCATAAAAACCTTGGGGGTATCATACGATATTTGCAAAGATTATTTCAAAATTTTCTCGCCAAAGACTGAAAATATTACATGTATAACAAAGAGGCAAGTTTTAAGCCATATTTGTAAATTTTTTGATCCACAAGGCTTAGCTGGTCCGATAACAGTAACAGCCAAAGTTATAATGCAAAAACTCTGGTTATGTAAGCTCGGCTGGGATGATGTTCTGCCAGATGATTTAAAGAAATTGTGGCTGGATTTTCAAAGTAGTCTCAACAAGATGACCACACTGACCATCGACAGACAATTATATTTCTACGGTGCAAATAGAATTGAATTAATAGGCTATTGTGATGCAAGTCTAATTTGTTATGGCGCTGTCCTATATTGTAGGTCAATATTTAAAAACAAAATCTACATGAACATTTTATGTTCCAAATCAAGAATTGCACCAATAAATAAGGAGTTGACGATACCCAGGCTAGAATTAAACGGAGCACTATTGCTTGCCGAATTAACAAACAAGGTTTTCCATTTGCTAAAGCAACATATTAACGATGTCTTTTTATATTCAGATTCGAAAATTGTTCTTGCCTGGATAAACGCAAATCCTACAAGGCTAAATAGTTATGTCGCAAATCGAATAACAAAAATTCAAAATGTATCTCAAAATTTCGTTTGGAATTACGTCTGCAGTAAAGAAAATCCTGCGGACTGCCTTTCGAGAGGTCTAGACCCACAAGAAATTCACTTAAACAAGTTGTGGTTTCACGGTCCTCAAGCTCTGTTAGATAAAAAATTTTGTCACGATAAAAATCCAAAAATTGAAATTCCAATTCCTCTTATGGAAGAAAAAACTCAAGCAGTAGTTTGTAGTTTAAATTTGCAAAAAAAGGCTGAAGATAGCTTTTTAAATTCTATTTTTGATAGATTTTCATCTATTTCCAAGCTCCAAAGAATGTTAGCTTATATTAAAAGATTTATTAATAATATTAAAAATAAGGAGAAATTAACAGGAACACTGAAAACGAGCGAATTAAAATCCGCTTTAACAGCAATTATCAAAAATATTCAATCGCTACATTTTGCAGAAGAGATTAAATGTCTAAAATTAGGACATTACATCAAGAATAATATAAAAGGACTCTACCCTTTTCTGGATTTTAACGGAGTTCTTCGCGTGGGCGGCAGGCTGCAGAATGCAAGTATTACTTACGATCAAATGCATCCAATAATATTGCCAAAAAGCAATCACATTACAAACCTAATAATTTCGAGAGAGCACATAAAATTGCTGCATGCAGGCCAAAAATTAGTACTAAGTAGTTTAAGCCTAAAATATTGGATTATAAATGGTACACGGGAAATTAAAAAGATAATCCATAAATGCGTAACATGCTTCAAGGTTAAGGCGCAATGCTCACAACAACTAATGGGTTCGTTACCGGAAAACCGAGTAAGATTATCTAGGCCTTTTCAAAATTGTGGTCTAGACTTTTTCGGGCCTATTTATATCAAACAATCGAGAATTAGAAAATCAATTGTAACAAAAAGTTACGTAGCACTCTTTGTATGCTTTTCTGTTAAAGCCATACATATGGAGTTAGTGTCGGATCTTACAACCGAAGCTTTTTTAGCGTGTTTCAAAAGGTTTATAGCCAGAAGAGGCAAACCGACAAACGTTCATTGCGACAACGGAAAAACATTCAAAGGTGCCGATAGAAAATTGAAAGAATTCCACGAGGAGTTCATTAAATTAAATAACAATAAAATCATAAACTTTTGTACTGAGGAGGAAATAAAATTTAATTTCATTCCTAGTTACTCACCTGTCTTCGGGGGCTTATGGGAAGCTGGTGTAAAAAGCGCTAAGGCGCATATGAAAAGAATAATGGGAAATAATGAGCTAACATATGAAGAGCTTAATACATTAATAATACAAATAGAAGGGATCCTAAATTCTAGGCCCATCACACAATTTTCAAATGATCCTTCGGATCTAACTTATTTAACTCCAGGACACTTTTTAATAGGAACGCCAATCACGGCCTACCCTGAGTCGGACCTGTCGAACATACCCACAAATAGATTAAAACTTTGGAGGGTCCTTATTCATAAGCAACAACATTTCTGGCAAAGGTGGTCAAAGGATTACTTAAACATCCTTCAAAATAGGCCAAAATGGCAAAAAGATGTCCCAAATGTTAAGGAAAATATGTTGGTTCTTCTCAAAGAAGACAATGTACCGTCTTTAAAATGGCCAATGGCTAGAATTGTAAAAGTTATTCCGGGAAAGGACAATAAGGTCAGAGTGGTCCAGGTAAGGACAAGGACCGGCATTTACCTGAGATCAATAACCAAACTAGCAATATTACCAATTGAATAAAAAAAAATGAATATTAGCGTGGCTACCAAATTCCCGCTCAAAATATTTAAAAAAAATTGCAATGTTTAATAGGTATTATGTATTATTATCAATGTATATATTTAGTATTTTTAAGTAGATTTTAAGTTCAGAGTTAAGGTTGGAAATATATGGTTAGCATGGTTTCCTGGTGGTCCCCAGCATGTTAGAAACCGTCTAACAATTAATTAATAGATATGTAATTCCAATCAGGTACGTTGGTACCTGATTGGAAAAAAATGAAAAATGTTTGAGTTAGTAAAAAATTATGTTATCTTGGTTACACAGAAAATGTAATGTCATGTACAAGAAATTGATATTAAGGCTACATTATAAATTATAAAAAGCTGATATTCTCTTTGTGTGTGAGCAAATGAAATTCTCGCACAAGTGGACTCGGACTGGAAACAACAGCTCGGCTACTTTTTAGCGTACGGGAATAAAAAGGTAGCCAAATTAAAGCAAAATTAATTGGCTTCAAAATGGGCCTGATGATATTTTTCGATAAATATACTATTTGCGCGACAATGGCGGCTTTATTGATTTATCATAAATGCGCGCTTTCGGGAAATCTTCTTACAATGGTGCGAAAAATCCGAATGTGAACTAAATTTCACAAGTTTACACAAAGAACTTTTAGGTGGAATCCTTAAGTTTGAGCAAATGAAGAAAATGGCGCGTACAACTGATTGCGGGGAAGAAAAGTCGCAGACCGAGTCCAGTAGTAATTGCACAAACTTTTGTTTTTTTTTTGGTTTATTGCTTATGACTTGAAAACTACGCATTTTATGAGAAAAGTGTTTCTACATAAAAATAAACTACATCAAATGTTCTAAAAATTACATCTCTTAGGTTTTTTCCTAAGACAAGCGGTATAGACGCTGCAGCGCCTTAAATCTTGAAAAATTCCAAAAGTGAACAAAAACTGTATTTTCTTTGTTTCTTGCTCATATCTCGAAAACTACGCACTTTATGAGAAAAGTGCTTCTACATCAAAAGTAACTACATTAAATTTCCTATAAATTATATCTCTTAGGTTTTTCTTCAGATACACGATTTAGGCGCTAGCGCATGTTGAACTTCGACAAAAATTCCAAAATCGGCAAAAAACTGTTTTTTTTTGGTTTTTCGCTTATAACTCTAAAACTGCGCACATTATGAAAAAAGTGCTTGTACATAAAAATTAACTACATTAAATTTCCTACAAATTATATCTTTTAGGTTCTTTTTCCAAGACAAACGGTTTAGGCGCTAGAGCGCGTTAAAGTACGATAAAAATTCCAAAATCGGCCAAAAAGCTGTTTTTTTTGTTTTTCGCTTGTAACTCGAAAACCACGCACTTCAGGAGGAAAATGTTCTACATAAAAATAAACTATATGAAATTTGCTACAAATAATAGTTGTTAGGTTTTTCCTTCAGATGCTAGACGCTAGAGTGCGTTAAAGTTTGACGCAAATTCCAAAATCTTTAAAAAAAATTGTATTTTTAGTTTATCGTTTATAACTCGAAAACTACACACTTTTTGAGCAAAATCTTATATAAAAATAAACTACATCAAATTTGCTACTAATTATATTTGTTAGGTGTTTTCATCCGGAAAACGATTTAGACGCTAGAGCGTGTTAAAGTTTGAGAAAATTCTAAAATCCGCCAAAAAATTGTTTTTTGCCAATCTTAAACGCGCTCTAGCACCCAAACCTCCCATCTTAGAAAAAAATCTAATAGATGTAATTTGTAGAAAATTTGATGCAGTTTACTTTTATATAGAAGCACTTTTCTCAAAAAATGCTTAGTTTTCAAGTTATAAGCAAAAAACTGAAATATGAACAAAACCCTTCCCTTCTCGAACCCCCCACTTAGGAATGTCATACGATAAATTTCGACCAAACAAACCGCCTTACAGTTGCTAAGAAACCGCAAAGATGCAAATTGCGTCTTAGCGGAAAACCCATTGAACGGGAAATGAGATTGCCGTACCGTTACAAAAATTGGCCACGTGGCATGACAAGTACTACAATCTTACTAAGTGATAAGTCGAGAACCCCAAGCTAAAGCTTTCAGTAGGTACATACTGGGCGTGCCCGGAAAATGATTTTTCCGGACCTGGGTAAACTTACTGTACGGAAATAATTATAAATTTAGAAATTTGGGGCGAGTAAATATAACTTTTTATGTTTGAAGAATACAAACCTCTTGATAATTTTCTGGCTGCATAAAGTTCAAACATTAATTAAACTCGACTTACGGTATAGTGAATACTTCATCAGTACCCTTTGAATATTTAATAATTTCAAACATTTGACGACCTAACTGTAGTATAAGATACAATGGTAGTTTCGTATACATTTTATACGATTGAAATTCATTAAATTTCAATTGTATTATATCAACAATGATTTCATATATTATTATATCACATAATACATAATACAGACTTGGAGAGAAAGAGAGAGAGAGGCGGAGTAATAAACTATTAACTAAATTTCAGAAACAGTCCTTAATTATACCACACTTACTTTACAAAGGGTTCAACTTACATCAACTGTATCAATTTTCAATTCAATGCATTTTCGGATTTAATCGTTTAGATTTACGAAACACATTCGTTTTGTGAATATTTAATAAAGCGACTCTACATTAGAGTTTTGTTAAATAAATTTTCTTTTCTTTAATAATTAATGAAAATTAAAGTGAGTGATGATGTAAAGAAGGTTTCGAGTTTGCTTCGTCTTAAAATTACGCAAGTTTCACAAATTTAAGATGATTACTTTGTATTACACGGTTACACCAGTCATGTAATTATGAATTAATAATAAGTGCAACATCCTACGAGATGTATTAGAGGGGGTTGATAATTTATTACGCTCCTCTGCATCTTTCAGCGTCTGGTGCTCTCTCCTTGCGCATTTTTGGAACCGACACACGTAGTAACTTGTTAAACAATGCGCTGCAACTGGGTGAGCTATTAAATTCGAATTGTTGGTTCACAGTGTGCCGGGCGACATCATCATAAGTGGGTAAGTACCTATTAAAAAAATTGTTGGTTGCAAGAAGATGGCAAATAGAAATTAATAATAAAATTAACCGCCTGCCACTTTTAAGTGGCAGCAATAAGTAAGAAGTGCCTCGAGAAGGGCACTACGCACTTGTAGTTTTCGGCATTTTTCTTCAGACGAGCAGCTCAGGCGCTAGAGCGCGTTAAAGTTTGACGTAAATTCCAAAATCGGCAAAAACTGTTTTACCGCTTATAACTCGAAAACTACGCACTTTATAAGGAAAATGCATCTGCATGGAAATAAACTACATCAAATTTTCTACAAATTTTATCGCTTAAGAATTTTTCCTCCGACACACGATTTAGGCGCTAGAGCGCGTTTAAGTTTGACAAAAATTCTAAAATCGGTCAAAAACGGTTTTACCGCCTATAACTTGAAACTTCGCACTG
The DNA here is from genome assembly GCA_950108345.1 of Malthinus flaveolus. Taxonomy (NCBI): domain Eukaryota; kingdom Metazoa; phylum Arthropoda; class Insecta; order Coleoptera; family Cantharidae; genus Malthinus; species Malthinus flaveolus. The sequence goes on from OX467289.1 coordinate 11,319,864, forward strand.
CATCAGAACAATAAGTCTACATGAAAATAAACTACATTAAATTTTCTATAAATTATATTTCTTAGGCATTTTTCCTCAGACACACGGTACAGGCGCCAGAGCGCGTTAAAGTTCGCCAAAAATTCCAAAATCGGCCAAAAACGGTTTTACTGCCTATAACTCAAAAACTACGCACTCTGTAAGGAAAATGCATCTACATGGAAATAAACTTCATCAAATTTTCTACAAATTATATCTCTTAAGGATTTTTTGGCCGACACGCGGTTTAGGCGCTAAAGCGCGTTAAAGTTTGACCAAAATTCCATATCGGCCAAACATTGTTTTACCGCCTACAACTCGAAAACTACGTACTCCATAGAAAAATACATCTATATGAAAATAAACTACATCAAATTTTCTACAAATTGTATCTTTTAGGCATTTTTCGTTAAACAATCGGTTTAGGCGCTAGAGCGCTTTAAGACTTGCAAAAATTCCAAAATCGGCCAAAAACTGTTTGACCGCGTATAACTCGAAAACTACGCACTGCATAAGAAAAATACGTCAAGATGAACATTTACTTTTTGCTCTACACTTAAATTACAAATTGTGGAGGCATTAACCCCGTGTTCGCTAAGAATAATTCGATTACCACTTAGGAGCGTTCTAAGAGTAAAATTGTTTTGTTTTACTTCACCAGATTAATTAGAAACAAAATCTAAACTTTACTCGCGCGAGAAATAACGAGAAAATTATTAAAACTGTATTTTATGGTTAAAACGAAAATTGGCGACGATAAAAAATCAACTCTCTATTATAAAAAAAAATTAATTGCGCGAGTTTCTCTTGCATCTTTTCTATACCTTCCCACAGTTTATTTAAATTTTAAGATTTTGCTACTTTTCAATCTTCTCGTACTGTAATAAAAATGTCTCGACATTAAATTCATATTTTATGCAAAACTAAATTTAAAAAAATAAAAGTAAAAAAGTCGTATCTTGTATTATGGTTAATTTTGTACCCGACTCGCTTTTCACATTGATGAATTTTCCACCTCCATTGCGTTTTTAAATAATTCTAATTTTATCGAAGCCCGAGCTTACTATTGACGTTGGTTTGATTTTTGCTTTAAATAGGTTGGCCTCAATTTGTCAAAGGTAATTGAATTGCTCTACAAAACTCAAAAAAATATATAAATATGTACTTAATTAAATTGCGCACGTGTAATAAAAGTAGGTGATGTGTTATACCCGAAAGTAACCCTTCGATCCTTGTCCCATTGAAAATTCGATCGCATATTAGTCACCTATTTTGGGATGCCGAATTCGAATTTTCGCATTGTTGCGAGAATTGCGAGAAACCACGTAAAAATGCTTATTTTCAGTTTTTCGCTTATAACTTGAAAACTAAGCGAATTTTGGGAAAAACACATCTATACCAAAATAAAGTACATCACATTTTCTACAAATTATGTGTTTTAAGTTTTATTATTCAGACGAGCGGTTTAGGCGCTAGAGCGCGTCAAAGGTTGATGGAAATTGAGAGAAATAAGTGTTGTTCGCTACGTCCAATACGGAGTTTTAGCGCCAAAACCGTATATCTGACGTAAAAAACCTAGGATACATAATTTGTAGCAAATTGAGTATACTTTATTTTTGTATAAAAACACTTTTCTCTAAAAGGGCGTTGTTTCAGAATTAGAAGTGAAAAACTAAAAAAAAAGCCATTTGGCCGATTTTGGAACTTTCGTCAAACTTTAACGACCTCTCGCGTCTAAACCGTTTGTCTAAAGAGAAAAACTTTAGACACATAATTTGTGGAAAATTGAATAGAGTTTATTTTTGTATAGAAGTACTTTTCCCCAAAATACGTAGTTTTCAAGTTATAAGCAGAAACTTGAAAAGAGAACATTTTTTACCAATTTTTTTAGAACTCATAACCTCATCACTGTTAATTCGGATTCGGCTACCCAAAATACATAAAGAACGATAGAAAAAAAAACTTTTATCCCCCCCCCCCCTCTAACTACTATTTGACCGGATTAATACGACACAGCCGCGTCGTAAAATTACTATCCGTGTTTTGTTTTAGGGAGAAAATCTTGTATTTATGGCACGGTGTTACTTACTCTACCTTCGGTAAACGGGAAAGTAGAATTAATTAAAATCCTACTTAGATCCATCCCAAAACTCCCCGCCAAAGTTAAATTTATTCGAAACTCCCTCTTCGGCTCACCTGAAACAAAATTGAAAATTAGCATTTTGATAGAAAACGTAAAATAAATAAAAATGTCTAATGAGCAAATAATTATTTAAAAGCTTCATTGGTAAGATCAACAATAATTATTTTGTTTAGTATCGTTATTGTAGAAGAAATAAAAGCTTTTTGTAAGAAACTTAAAATAACATACCGGCCTCTTATAAATTCGTCTTTTTGCGGCCGTTATTATTTTTACAATTTAACATAATATAGTGCCTTTATAAATAATGGCGTGTGGTGTTGTAAAATTAATTTACTTCTTTTTTATATCTCGTCTTATTAAATGAAGTTGTTATGTTAATCACTGGAGGTTGTTTAACTTAATATGCGGGTAATTACACGAAACTATTGTATTCGGTATAAATTAAAGTTTTTACGACTGTAAGACTTATTAAAATACTGCTCTAACTATAATTGAACTGTCTCTGCCCTAACAACTAGTGCAGAAAATCTATTTCTTAATAATTACTAATAGGTACAGGAAATTTATAAATTTGGGCGTGGGGCCACTTATCTTAGCTGCTCGAGTAGAACTAATTTTTGTGTTTTTGTCACGAACTCTCCAATAATTAAAGCTAAGTACCCACAAGAGCACACACCTATACCTACTCCTCGAATCCATTATAATTCATAAATATTCGCTGCACTGCTGAACCAGAGCTGTTAGTCCGGGAGGCGTGAACTTTGACTAAACGATACAATGATTCAAGCTGAAAAAGGGTTGCAAACGCAGATTAGCGATAAAACTGACCGTCCGCCACTCCTGTAGTGGTGTAGTGTAGTGTGGTAGTAATGCTAAGAAGTGTTTCGAGAAAGGTGGATTTTTGGTATTTTCTCGGTTTTTCGCTTCTAACTCGAAAAGTGCGAACTTTATGAGAGAAGTGCTTCTATATAAAAATAAACTACAACAATTTTTACACAAATTCCATATCTTAGGTTTTTTCCTCAGAAAAACAGTCTAGGTGTTAGAGCGCTTTACAGTTGGGAACAAATTTCAAAATCGGGGAAAAAACTGTTTTACCGTTTATAACTCGAAAACTCGTCGAAAACTATTAATTTTGTGAGAAAAAGTGCTCCTATATGAAAATAAACTACATCTAATTTGACATAAATTATATTTCTTAGGTTTTCTTCCTCGGACGAACTATTTAGGCGCTAGAGTGCGTTAAGGTTTAACAAAAATTCCAAAATAGGACAAAACACTGTTTCACCGCTCATAACTCGAAAACTACGCACTTTAAAAAAAATATGCTTCTACATGAAAATAAACCACATTAAATTTTCTACAAATTATATTTTTTATGTTTTCTTCCTCAGACAAACGGTTTAGGCGCTAGAGAGCGTTACAGTTAGACAAAACTTCCAAAATCGACCAAAAAGCTGTTTTATCGCTTATAACTCAAAAAGTATGCACTTGAAAAGACAAATGCTTCTACATGAAAGTTAACTTCATCAAATTTTCTACAAATTATATTTACAGCTTTTTTCCTCAAGCGAGCAGTTTCGGCGCTAGAGCCTGTTAAAGTTTTATAAATACTCCAAAATCAAAAAAAACGGTTTTATCGGATATAACTCAAAAACTACGCACTTTAAAAAACAAATGATTTAACATGAAAATAAAGTACATAAAATTTTCTACAAATAGTATTTCTAGTTTTTTTCTCCTAGGGCAAGCGGTTTCCTAGAGCGCTAGAGCGCGCTAAAGTTTGATAAATATTCCAAAATCGGACAAGAAACCATTTTATCGTTTATAACTCAAAAACTGTGCACTTTAAAAGACAAATGTCTATATGAAAATAAACCTCATAAGTTTGTCAACAAATTGTATTTCTAGGTATTTTTCTCTCAGATTAGCAGTTTTGGTGCTAGAGCGCGCTGAAGTTTGATAAATATTCCAAAATTGGCCAAAAAACCGTTTTACGCTTATAACTCGAAAACTATGCATTTTAAAAGACAAATGCTTCTATATGAAAATAAACCTCATAAGTTTGTCTACAAATTGTATTTCTAGATATTTTTCTCTCAGGTTAGCAGTTTTGGTGCTAGAGCGCGCTGAAGTTTGATAAATATTCCAAAATTGGCCAAAAAACCGTTTTACGCTTATAACTCGAAAACTATGCATTTTAAAAGACAAATGCTTCTATATGAAAATAAACCTCATAAGTTTGTCAACAAATTGTATTTCTAGGTATTTTTCTCTCAGGTTAGCAGTTTTGGTGCTAGAGCGCGCTGAAGTTTGATAAATATTCCAAAATTGGCCAAAAAACCGTTTTACGCTTATAACTCGAAAACTATGCATTTTAAAAGACAAATGCTTCTATATGAAAATAAACCTCATAAGTTTGTCTACAAATTGTATTTCTAGGTATTTTTCTCTCAGGTTAGCAGTTTTGGTGCTAGAGCGCGCTGAAGTTTGATAAATATTCCAAAATTGGCAAAAAAACCGTTTTACGCTTATAACTCGAAAACTATGCATTTTAAAAGACAAATGCTTCTATATGAAAATAAACCTCATAAGTTTGTCTACAAATTGTATTTCTAGGTATTTTTCTCTCAGGTTAGCAGTTTTGGTGCTAGGGCGCGCTGAAGTTTGATAAAAATTCCAAAATTGGCCAAAAAACCGTTTTACGGTTATAACTCTAAAACTATGCATTTTAAAAGACAAATCCTTCTATATGAAAATAAACCTCATAAGTTTGTCTACAAATTGTATTTCTAGGTATTTTTCTCTCAGGTTAGCAGTTTTGGTGCTAGAGCGCGCTGAAGTTTGATAAATATTCCAAAATTGGCCAAAAAACCGTTTTACGCTTATAACTCGAAAACTATGCATTTTAAAAGACAAATGCTTCTATATGAAAATAAACCTCATAAGTTTATCTACAAGTTGTATTTCTAAGTATTTTCCCCTCAGGCTAGCGGTTTCAGCGCTAGAGCCTGTTAAAGTTTGATAAAGGCCAAAAAACCGTTTTACCCTTATAACTCGAAAACTATGCACTTTAAAAGACAAATCCTTCTCTGTAAAACCATGTAAAACTAAACTTCATAAGTTTGTCTATAAATTATATTTCTAGGTTTTTTCCCTTAGGTGAGAGGTTTCGTTATTAGAGCGCGTTAAAGTTTGATAAAAATTCCAAAAACAGCCAAAAAACCCTTTCATCGCTTATAACTCGAAAACTACGCACTTTAAAAGACAAATGCTTCTACATGAAAATAAACTTCATCAAATTTTCCGTAAATTATATTTTCTACAATTTTTTCCTTAGACGAACGGTTTAGGCGCTAGAGCGTCTCATTTATGTTACTCAAATTTCTTGGTAATTCTGACGAGTTACATTTGCCGCAACCCTATTTAAAAAAACTGAAGACTTTGGAAAGCGATTAGGCCCTATAGGATCACATTGTCCTTTTGGGGAAGATTTGCGAGAGTTTCAACAACTTAATCCGAACTTTAGGGAGTTATTGAGCTTAATATTCAAATTTAGGACCATGGAAGTTTTGAGCTTCTTAAAAGTTATCCCTTATAGGTTTGAAATTTTTTACTAATCCTCGTGCTGTGGAAACTTAGGTCAGCTCTCTTCGAGCTTTTTCTACAACGTCAAACAAACTTTCTAATTTGGCCATTTTGTTTGTTTAGTAAATACATTTTCATAAGTAGATAATATTTAATTGGTGGTAGCAGTTATCCGAATTGTTAGACGTTGCTTAGAAGTTCGTAAGTTGGAAGTCTCCGCTCTCCGTTTTCAAAATTATTAGTCGAAACAAAATTAATTCATTAAAGTTTTTCTCAATCGAATCGACCTTTTGCTCTACATTCCAATTCGACGTCTCCCCCAAACTTAGTAATTTAAAGAAAAAACTTTCGCTCTTATGAAAGAGAAGAGGAAAAAAATCGGTATAATTTAACATAAACATTTATTTAGCGATGGTGGATGTGTATTTTTTATCTGTTTTTGCGGTGATTTAGAATTCAATTTCCGTAACTCATTGCCGAGCAAATCAAGTAAGAGATGTAAATTTGGATCTTGTAACAGGTCGTCGTACAATATCGAAATTTGCTTAACGCGAGCGTAAGGATCCTTCGGATCATGTTTATATTGGATTAAAATCCACACAAAGTCAGATTGTGTGTGTGTCTGTGTGTGTGCGCTCCAAACGTATCATTTGATGTGGCGGATAAGGTATTTTAGTTTACTGGGGGTAGTTAAGTTAAAACTAGGCACAATTTTAACGATTAGCCTATATTTTACAGGCGTTAAGGTGGTTTGTTGTTTAATGTTTCACATTTCTCCATCGAAATTACCCTAATAGATCTATTTTCGCTAATAGATTTTACGACCATCATGATAAAAGCTAATTTAGGTAGTTGCCAAAGCAAGAAAGTCGGTTTGATAATAATATTTGATACCAACAACAGTAACTTTTTCTACCTCATTTTTTATAGATGTAATCTGTAAAAAGAGGAAATTTTGCGCTTCTCATATATTCGCTGTCAGTCAAAATATAATAAAGCTTCAATTTTTTTTTAAATAAAGAGCAAAAATGGTAAATTGGGAGTCGTAGATTGAATCTGCTATCTCGCTAATATACAAATCGATACTTAAGAAGTTAAGGGAGGTGAAACAAACCCACATTCGTTTTTAGGTCGCCGCCGATTACTTCGATGGGTATTTCGATAAAAATTTAACAAAAAAATTCCGACATAAAAGTGGTATGAATCCTTTTACGATTTCCATGACGAACGAGCCAGTAAAGGCAGATGGAAAAATTTACAAAAAAGAGCGTTATTCGAGTCACGAAAACAAAATACGTTGTAAGGAGACGTAAGAAAAATGTAGTTGGCACAGATTGGTGATACATTAAAATAAAAGCATCGGAAATGAAAGAATAAAGAAAGATATTCATGAAGATGTATTGTTAAAAGAGCAAGAATAAACTAAATCTTGTAGTTATCAAAGTCACGAATCGGTAGTTCAAGAAGGTTATTACCACTAAAATAACTCATGTAACAAAAAATATGTTGTAGAACCAACGAAAAAGAACATTTTTTACATTATCGGTTTCTACAAGGAGAAAAAGGGATAAGAAATACAATTTGGTCGCACAAATTCCATCTCCCTAATTCTTTCGCATTCGTTTGATATACTGCGTGTCCCTCCATCTAACGCAAGCACATTTATATTCCTTTAAAAGTAAACCTCGTCCTTTTAAATTTCTTTCATACTACGTGCTCACAAAAATGTTATTTCAATCCACCATCTCGTGGCTAAGAGCGCACGTTCCGAAATAGTCGTAGAATATTTATTTTCGCTGCTCTGCGATGAGCTTTACTGGAGAGAAGCTGTACAAATACTAATCATCTTCAAATGCTTGAGAGGCCTCATTCCTCGGCATCATTGGGTTGTTAAGCAATAATTGAAATTGGAGATGATGCTTAAACCCAAAGTACAACCCTAATGAGGCAGAGGATCTATACTAGTCTGCCCCTCTCATTCAAAACCTGTCTGACTTGAAAAAGTCCTATTGGTAGTTGAGCTACATCCTGATAGCTCCTGGTCTCTAAGAATCGACGAGTCATGCGTTTCTTCAAGATCTACGAATGGTAGGCGAGTTTCCTCATTCATGGATATCATTGGGTTTGGGAGCAATAATTGAGACGTCTAAAGTCTGAACCCAACTCTAGTAGACCAAAGTACCTCTCGTCGTCTGCTCCTCTCATAAGACCTGCCTGACTTCAAAAGTTCCTATTGGTAGTTGAGCTACATCCTGACATATCTTTAGATGTCCAGCTCTGGTCTCCAAGAATCGACGAGTCATGCGTTTCTTCAAGATCTACGAGTGATAGGCGAGTTTCCTCATAAATGGATATCATTGGGTTTGGGAGCAATAATTGAGACGTCTGAAGTCTGAACCCAACTCTAGTAGACCAAAGTACCTCTCGTCGTCTGCTCCTCTCATAAGACCTGCCTGACTTCAAAAGTTCCTATTGGTAGTCGAGCTACATCCTGACATATCTTTAAATATCCAGCTCTGGTCTCCAAGAATCGACGAGTCATGCGTTTCTTTAAGATCTATGAGTGGTAGGCGAGTTTCCTCATCCATGGATATCATTGGGATTGGGAGCAAAATTGAGACGTCTAAAGTCTGAACCCAACTCTAGTAAACCAGAGTCCACGAATCATACGTATCTTCAAGGCCTACGAATGGAAAGTGAGCTTTCCTAGATATCATTGAGTTTTTGAGCAAAAATGTGTAGGTCTGAAGCATGAAGCCCAAACCCTAGAGAACTAGAGTATCTCTCTTGACCTTGGACTCGAGAAGCCCAGCATATCTTTAGGTTCCTAGGTCTGGTCTGTAGGAATCAACTAGTCATCCATTTGTTCAAGATCTAAGATTGGAAGGTGTTTCCTCGTTCCCAGACATCATTGGGTTATTGCTATAAGCAATAATACGTCTGAAGCCTAAAATCCAAGCCTAGTAAACCATAGTGCCTCTCTTCGCCTTCTCTTCGTCAAAGATCTCTGTGACTAGAGAAGGTCCTATTGATAGCTCGAATGAGCTAAATCACGGAGAATCTTAAGGATTTTAGGTTTCTAGGAGTCGATGAATCGATGAAGGAGTCTCTTCAATGTCTACGAATGGAAGGTGAGTTTTTCTAGATATTATTGGGTTGCCTGAAGCTTGAAGCTCCACCTTAGTGAACCAGAGTATTTCTCTTGATCTGATGCTCTCATCCATGACCTGTAGGTAGTTGAACTACATCCTGGCATATCTTTAGATGTCTACTGTGGTCTCTAGGAATCGACGAGTCACAAGATCTGCAAATGGAAAGTGAGGTGCCACGTTCCTAGATATCATTGTGCTTTTAAGCAATAATGGAGAGGTCTGAAACCTGAAATTCAACCCTAGCAAACAATAGTGCCTCTCTTCGTCCGCTCTTCGTCCAAGATCTGTGCGACTTGAGATCCTATTTGTAGCTTAAATGAGCTACAGCCCGGCATATCGTTAGGTTTTTGGGTATCTAGGAATCGATGAATCATACGCCTCTTCAATATCTACAAATGGAAGGCAAGGTTTCCTAGATATTATTGGGTTTCTGAGCTTTAATGGAGAGGTCTAAAGCCCGAAGCTCAATCTCGGTAAACCAGAGTATCTCTCTTGGTCTGCTCCCCTTAAATGAGCTACATTCTGACATATCTTTAGATGTCTAGATCTCTGGTCTCTAAGAATCGACGAATCACACGTTTCTTCAAGATCTACAAATGGCACGTGGGTTTCGACATGCCTAGACATCATTGGGTTTTTGAGCAGTAATGGAGATGTCTGAAGTCAGAAACGCAACCCTAGCGAACCAGAGTACCTCTCCTGACCTGCTCTTCACCCAGATCTGAAGTCCAATCAGGTCTTAAGTCCAATCAGATTCGAGTCTGAAACCCAATCCTAGTGACCCTGAATACCTCTCCAAGACCTGCGCGACTTCTTTGATTTCTTCGTATGGAAAACGAGTTTCCTCATTCATAGCACTCATTGGGTCTCCGAGAAGTGATGAAACAGACTCTCAAGCCTGAAGTAGAACAGAGTAGTCTGCTCCTCATCGAAGACCTGCCCGACTTCTTCGAAATCTACGAATGGAAGGTGAGTTTTCTCACTCATTAATAGCATCGGGTTTCTGAGAAGTGATGGAGAGGCATGAAGCCTGAAGTAGACCAGAGTATCTTTCTTGGTCTGCTCCTCATCCAAGACCTGCACGACTTCTTCGATTTCTACGAAATCTACGAATGGAAGGTGGGTTTTCTCACTCATAAATATCATTGGGTTTCTGAGAAGTGATGGAGAGGCATGAAGCCTGAAGTAGACCAGAGTATCTTTCTTGGTCTGCTCCTCATCCAAGACCTGCACGACTTCTTCGATTTCTTCGAAATCTACGAATGGAAGGTGGGTTTCCTCACTCATAAATATCATTGGGTTTCTGAGAAGTGATGGAGAGGCATGAAGCCTGAAGTACCCAGAGTATCTTTCTTGGTCTGCTCCTCATCTAAGACCTGCACGACTTCTTTGATTTCTTCAAAATCTACGAATGGAAGGTGGGTTTCCTCACTCATAAATATCATTGGGTTTCTGAGAAGTGATGGAGAGGCATGAAGCCTGAAGTACCCAGAGTATCTTTCTTGGTCTGCTCCTCATCCAAGACCTGCACGACTTCTTCGATTTCTTCGAAATCTACGAATGGAAGGTGGGTTTCCTCACTCATAAATATCATTGGGTTTCTGAGAAGTGATGGAGAGGCATGAAGCCTAAAGTACCCAGAGTATCTTTCTTGGTCTGCTCCTCATCTAAGACCTGCACGACTTCTTCGATTTCTTCGAAATCTACGAATGGAAGGTGGGTTTCCTCACTCATAAATATCATTGGGTTTCTGAGAAGTGATGGAGAGGCATGAAGCCTGAAGTACCCAGAGTATCTTTCTTGGTCTGCTCCTCATCCAAGACCTGCACGACTTCTTCGATTTCTTCGAAATCTACGAATGGAAGGTGGGTTTCCTCACTCATAAATATCATTGGGTTTCTGAGAAGTGATGGAGAGGCATGAAGCCTGAAGTACCCAGAGTATCTTTCTTGGTCTGCTCCTCATCTAAGACCTGCACGACTTCTTCGATTTCTTCGAAATCTACGAATGGAAGGTGGGTTTCCTCACTCATAAATATCATTGGGTTTCTGAGAAGTGATGGAGAGGCATGAAGCCTGAAGTGCCCAGAGTATCTTTCTTGGTCTGCTCCTCATCTAAGACCTGCACGACTTCTTCGATTTCTTCGAAATCTACGAATGGAAGGTGAGTTTCCTCACTCATAAATATCATTGGGTTTCTGAGAAGTGATGGAGAGGCATGAAGCCTGAAGTAGACCAGAGTATCTTTCTTAGTCTGTTCCTCTTCCAAAACGTGCCCGACTTGAGAAGACCCTCGATAGTTGAGCTATAAATCGACACATTTTCAGAAAATAATAAAATACGCAAGCTCCTCCACCACGACAAGCTAAAGATAATTAAAGCTTCAAGAAAATTAAAGTTTAAACTTGTAGCAATAAAGTTTGAAAGCACAAAAATAATTCGATTTTCTAATAATGGCTATCATCTTCGTAGTGAAGAAGAAGTGACACGCGGTATCCGTAGAATAAGAAAATCTCGACGTTTTCCCACAAAAAGTAGGACGATTTATTCATTCTAAAGTAAAAAAGGTAAAGAAATTAATCTCCATGAAGCGTCACTGTCCATAATTGAAATTTTAAATAGTGCCATTTAAAATTTATCATCTCCGACGACCAACTTTTATTAAAACAAAAAAAAATAAACGTAAAACTTAAAAATTTTTCATCATTACGCATTTTTAGCGCGAGAAAAAAAATCAAAAAAATTTACATTTAGATAAAATATCTTTGAATATATTTTTTCGAAAAACTTCAAGAATCGTTAGGTTTATCTGAATAAAAGACGACGAAAAGTATATGAAACCATTTCGTGCAATTTCACTTCAAGATTTGAGTCGTCAGTCATTTTATCAGTTATTGTTCCACTTCATTGATTTTTCTCCAATATATTTATTATAAAAAATATTACGAGAGAGCAGGGGCGAGGAAGGAGATTATGGTGATGGTATGCAAAATTTAAATTTGGACACACCGACTTTACCGTTACCAAAGCTTTAATTCAATCGGTTCAATTAAACGCATTAATCGGCGCATTTCTCCCAAGATGCCCATTTGCATAATTACGAAAACCGCCTTGTATGTATTACGAATTACGAATTACGAGGCGCATTTAATTATTCTAATGCGTTACAAAATTTCGAAACTATCGTCGTTCCGCGAAGAAAATTTCCACTTACTCTTATTAAGTTCGAAATTTAAAAAACGGAGGACTTTTTTCAAAAAGAGACATGTGAGGTGAAATAAATTGGATACAATAACTTGTACTCGTTTAACATTTCGTTTTCTCGGCATTAAATTTACAGGTTTTCCAAGAGCACTTCGTCGCCTCTTAAAATATTGATGGGGAAAATTTTAAGAAATTTAGATAAAATTGCGAAATAGATTTAATGCCTTGCAACATCTTACGAATTGTGACGTGACTAACAGTCTTACAGCAATTTTATGTTCCCTCCACTTCCGTTTAGTGTCAAGAAATTTACAATAAATCGAAAATACAGCACAAAATTCAATTTCGATCCATCTGACCCATAAATTTAAATGTAAGTTGGCCGCCAGACCGAATTTTCTTCGGAGTTCAAAGGAGTCTGCTACCACGAAGGCCGCATTTAAAACCGTCTGCAACAATGGATTTAAAACGTACACAAAATTTTTTTTGGAATATAAATTTGCGTTACCCTATAGTTTAGTTTCTTCCAAGCCTCCAAAAACCCATCCTTTTAGAGGCGCTACACCTATTTCAATGCGCTGTAGCATCTAAACTGTTTGATTTACAAAAAAATTATAAAAGAAGTAATTTATAGGAAATTACATGTGCTTTATTTTTGTATAGAAAGAGTTTTCTCTAAAAGTGCTTAGTTTTCGAGTTATAAGCAATAAACTAACAAAATCTGCTTTTTAGCAATCTTAGAATTTTTGTAAAACTTTAATCCCGCTAGCGCCTAAACCGTTCGTCTAAGAAGAGAAACCTAAGAGATATAATTTGTAGAAAATTTAATACAGCTTATTTTTGTATAGAAAGAGTTTTTTCTAAAAGTGCTTAGTTTTTGAATAGCAGATCTTGCAATTTTTGTCAAACCCTAACGCGCTCTAGCGCCTAAACCGTTCGTCTGAGAAGAGAAACCTAAGAGATATAATGTGTAGAAAATTTAATACAGCTTATTTTTGTATTGAAAGAGTTTTCTCTAGAAGTGCTTAGTTTTTGAGTTATAAGCAATAAACTAACAAAATCCGCTTTTTAGCAATCTTAGAATTTTTGTAAAACTTTAATGCCCGCTAGCACCTAAACCGTTCGTCTAAGAAGAGAAACCTAAGAGATATAATTTGTAGAAAATTTAATACAGCTTATTTTTGTATAGAAAGAGTTTTCTCTAAAAGTGCTTAGTTTTTGAGTTATAAGCAATAAACTAACAAAATCTGCTTTTTAGCAATCTTAGAATTTTTGTAAAACTTTAATCCCGCTAGCGCCTAAACCGTTCGTCTAAGAAGAGAAACCTAAGAGATATAATTTGTAGAAAATTTAATACAGCTTATTTTTGTATAGAAAGAGTTTTTTCTAAAAGTGCTTAGTTTTTGAATAGCAGATCTTGCAATTTTTGTCAAACCCTAACGCGCTCTAGCGCCTAAACCGTTCGTCTGAGAAGAGAAACCTAAGAGATATAATGTGTAGAAAATTTAATACAGCTTATTTTTGTATAGAAAGAGTTTTCTCTAGAAGTGCTTAGTTTTCGAGTTATAAGCAATAAACTAACAAAATCCGCTTTATAGCAATCTTAGAATTTTTGTAAAACTTTAATGCCCGCTAGCACCTAAACCGTTCGTCTAAGAAGAGAAACCTAAGAGATATAATTTGTAGAAAATTTAATACAGCTTATTTTTGTATAGAAATACTTTTCTCATAAATTGCATAGTTTTCCAGTTACAAGCGATAAATTAAAAAAACAGTTGTTTTGGCCGATTTTAGAATTTTTGTCAAACCCTAACGCGCTATAGCGCCTAAACCGTTCGTCTGAGAAGCGAAACCTAAAAGATATAATTTGTAGGAAATTTAATGCAGCTTATTTTTGTATAAAAATACTTTTCCCACAAGCGCGTAATTTTCGAGTTATAAGCGATAAATTAAAAAAACAATTGTTTTGGCCGATTTTAGAATTTTTGTCAAACCCTAACGCGCTCTAGCGCCTCAACCGCTCGTCTGAGGAAAGAAACCTAAGAGATATAATTTGTGGAAAATTTAGTGTAGCTTATTTTTATGTAGAGATACTTTTCCCATAAAGTGCATAGTTTAGTTATAAACTACAAACAAAAAAAAACGTTTGCTTGAATTTTTGTCCAACTTCAACGTGGCTCTACCGTGCGTTTTAGGAAAGAAACCTAAGAAATGTAATTTGTAGGAAATTTTATGTAGTTGATTTTCATATAGAATCACTTTTCTCATAAAGTGCGTAGATTTCAAATTATAAGCTAAAATCCGAAGAGAGACCAAAAAGCCACCCTTTTCGAGAGACCCCCAAGTTAATGTTGCCACTTACGAGTGGAAAACTGTCAGTTTTATTACTCATCGTGAATCGTGAATCGGACTGGAAAGGCAGGAAGAGGAAAGGAGGTAGAAGTAGATAAGTAAAAGCACACAAGTAATAGGAGTAGGTAGAAAGCAAGAGAGTTGGGCAGGTAGACAAAGCCGTATCGGTTAAAGAGGCAGCCATAAAAGTTGCAAATTAAAAAAAGTATGTTAAGAATCAAGATAATACCATTAATAGGCATGGGAGAAGGCGAGAAGAAGACAGCAACTGCTCGATTACTCTCGGTGAGCTAACGTAGCCGAGTTCAAGTAAAAAAAAACGACAAACGATCTCTTGGAAAACGTATAGTATAACGGTGTACCTACTCAAAGCGATATTTTAAAACACTATACCACCTCACCATTGGCAAAGGAGCAGAAAGAAGGAATCCACTACACAAAAAGGCAACGAACAGCTTTAAAACGACCCCAAGTCTATGTGACACATTTCTTTTTTGCCCTAAAAATTTATTTTAGTTATGTAAACCTTCCTTTTTAGATTCAATAAATTTCAAATAAAGATTTATTTTGTAACGAATAACCTTTCCCCCTTTAACTCACTTGTTTGGTATAACGAATTTATTCAAGTAAACCCGCAATTAATTCTTCTGTACGTATTACATATATATGTTGTAAATAATTGAAGGTTTCTTGCGCATTTTCATTAACGTTCTAACTTTAATAATAAAGCCCTTAATAACAAATTACTAACGTTTCAAACTCAAACCTAATTAAAACGTTCTTTTCCAAATTAATTGAATATTGCTGCACAATACAAATTAATAAACCCTCTTTGTGGCACTTTTTAGGTCATCGAAATATTGTTAAGTTAAGGGTAATTACTAATCACCAATTATTTGTAGAGAAGGGTATAAATTAAAATTGAGCTTCCCTTGCTTTAAATTTGGACGCATCCGAAGCCACAACTGCCAAAAATACCACAATACCTACGGTTTAGTTCAAAGTCTCGTTCTGAGCTGATAAATGAGGCAAAAATTTTTACCCACCAATGCAATTCGATATGCAAAGACGGAAAATGCATTATACATGGACTCCTTTCTTTTTTTTCTCTTAAAAAGTTTCACTTTGCGAATAAGAAAATTCTTTTGACGATATAATTTTTAACTCGGATACGTTTTCAAAGAACTGTTGCACCAATGAAAGAAAAGTAAGCATTACGAGAGCGACTTTACTTTGAAAATTACAACCCATTTGTATATGCTATGCGCCGTGTATCAACTATAACATACATATTTTATTATCAAAGATCACTACAAGCAACGTTTCTTGCTATAAATTGAAGAAAATTTTAATCTTCATTCGTTCGCATACGAAAGGTATGCAAATTATATTATGCGCGCTTCAATATGTTAAATTGGCTTTTTAACTTTATCGGCTCCTGCTCTCAAAATATAGGTTACTACACGGATGGTGTTTGCTAAACCTTGCGAGGGTAGACTCGTTAGTCATTAGTATAAGCACACAGGGAGCAAATTAATGTGGTTTTAGAGGCTTAGCGGCACTAAGAGACATCGACGTGTGCATTAGACACAAAATCTAGAGGATTTTGGAAATAGTTCGGTGCTATTGGACTCATTAGACATAAGAACCGTGTCCATTCGTCTTTCGTACGATACTTTTTTTTAATAACCGGGGCGGCTGGAGGGGGGGGGGGTCATCACACCCTTAACACTCCAATGGAAATTCATGCACAACTTCCTTACAAGGAGTGTATCGCTGACACTTGGATTGGATGAGAACTAGACAAACAGGCAGAAATACGCACGACAATGGCGCTCCAGCGCCTAAACCGCTCGTCTAAGGAAAAAAACTTAAGATACATAATTTGTAGAAAATTTGACGTAGTTTATTTTCATGTAGAGGCACTTCTCTCTAAAAGGGTGTTGTTTTCGAGTTATAAGTGATAAAATAATTTTTGGGCGATTTTAAAACTTTCTTAAAACTTTCACGCGCTGTAGCGCCTAAACTGTGCGCCTTAGAGAAAAACCTACGATACATACTTGGCAGGTAATTTGATGTACTTTAGTTTCATTTAAAAGCACTTTTCTTATAAAGTTTTTGAGTTATAAGCAATATAATCGTTCTTGGACGATTTTGGAATTTTTGTCAAACTTTAGCGCGCTCTAGCGCCTAAACCGGTGGTTTGAGAGAAAACCTTTGCATACATCATTTGTAGAAAATTTGATCTAGTTTATCTTCATGCAGAATTACTTTTCTCCTGAAGTGCGTCGTTTTCGAGTTATAAGCGATAAAATAGGTTGTGGACGATTTTGGATTTTTGTCAAATTTAACGCGCTGTAGCGCCTAAACCCTTCATCTGACAAAAAACTTAAGATACGTAATTTGTAGAAAATTTGACGTAGTTTATTTTCATGTAGAGGCACTTCTCTCTAAAAGTGTGTTGTTTTCGAGTTATAAGCGATAAAATAGGTTGTTGGCGATTTCGAATTTATGTCAAACTTTAACGCGCTCTAGCGCCTATGCCCTTCATCTAGAGAAGAATACCCAAGATACATAATCTGTAGAAAATTTGATGTAGTTTATCTTCATGCAGAATTACTTTTCTCCTGAAGTGCGTCGTTTTCGAGTTATAAGCGATAAAATAGGTTGTGGACGATTTTTGATTTTTGTCAAATTTAACGCGCTGTAGCGCCTAAACCCTTCATCTGACAAAAAACTTAAGATACGTAATTTGAAGCAAATTTGATGTAGTTTATCTTCATTTAGAAGCACTTTTCTCATAAAGTTCGTCGTTTTCGAGTTATAAGCGATAAAATAGGTTGTTGGCGATTTCGAATTTATGTCAAACTTTAACGCGCTCTAGCGCCTAAGCCCTTCATCTAGGGAAGAAAACCCAAGATACATAATCTGTAGGAAATTTGATGTAGTTTATCTTCATGCAGAATTACTTTTCTCCTGAAGTGCGTCGTTTTCGAGTTATAAGCGATAAAATAGGTTGTGGACGATTTTGGATTTTTGTCAAATTTAACGCGCTGTAGCGCCTAAACCCTTCATCTTACAAAAAACTTAAGATACGTAATTTAAAGCTAATTTGATGTAGTTTATCTTCATTTAGAAGCACTTTTCTCATAAAGTGCGTTGTTTTCGAGTTATAAGCGATAAAATAGGTTTTTGGCGATTTTGGGTTTATGTCAAACTTTAACGCGCTCTAGCGCCTAAACCCTTCATGTAGGGAAGAAAAGCCAAGATACATAATCTGTAGAAAATTTGATGTAGTTTATCTTCATGTAGAAGCACTTTTCTCATAAAGTGCGTAGTTTTCGAGTTATCGAAAAAACGAAAAAATAGAACAAATAAACTTTTCTCCAACTACGTCTACGTCAATGCTGCCACGTTGGAGTGGCATACGGTCGGCTTTATTACTCATTTACAATTTTCTTTCAGCGTTACTTGATTGGTTACTAAAAGTGCTCTCTTCCTCCCGAACTATAAGTACCCGCCTTGCGAGCCCAACGAAGATCTACGTGCCTTTTGCACGTAGATAGAAGCTGGCATAACTGTTTGTAACGTAAGAGATGTTTAATTCGTCATCTAGAAATTAGTGTGCATTCCGTTAAAAAATTCTCGAGGTCTATCAAATTGTGAAGTTGTGCCTGCGAGTGAAAAATTACATAGTTAAACGGGCGTAGGGGTAGAGATACGGAGTGGAATAATTATCCAGGCTAATAATAGCTAAACAAACATGTTCTTATCGAAATTATTACGTGTGTATTACTCAACCTGTTGTGTTTGTCACGCCATCCACTTCGACTTACTTCCATTACAATACGCCTGCTTGTGAAACGACATAGATGCAATACGTATATCAGTCACAAGAAATGGCTGTGAGGAGAATTGTAGAAAATTGCATTTGAAATTTGTAACACAGATGGCACTGCAATTAGCAACTGTAAACGATTAGTAGTTAGTAGGAAAATGGTCTCCTATTCATTAATACAAATGGTGGGTGACAAGTTGATAAGCAATGGAGTTTATTTTTTTGTTATTAAGTTGTGGTATCGATCCGTTTGGTCCCTTTAAATTATAAACTACCCCATTATCTAATTATCCTTTATATAATAATTAATATTAAATTAGAGCGGACAGCCTACAACCAAGACCCTTAACAGCATCCTAACATGATAACCAACATTGTGCCAAATATAACGATTAAAATTAAACGACCTTCATCCCCCTCGAAAACATATCTTTAACGTTCTAATAATCTATTTAACAATTGTAACCGTTGCACCTATAAAGTCACAACTCGGGGTGTTGAAACAAAACAAGCTACTTTAATAAATACCTACCCTTCAACTCTATAAAGTGCTCTTGATTATTCACACAATTCGTGGTTCTTTGCGAAATTTACATATTCTTAAATTACTACCACTTTCAATTCAAACAACCAACAAAGTGATACTCGAAAAACCTTTTTAAGTTAAAAATCTTTAATTTTTCGACAAAGGAATAAATTTGAATTTTTGGTTTTTGTTGAGAGGAGAAAAAAAAGCGAGCCTTGTAGCCGTAAATAAAATCTCAAATTACAAATTAATCCTCGTGATAAGCACACCAAAAACACATAAAACCCTTCCATCACATTTATAATAAACATCGAGATACGAGAACCGACCCCATTTGGAAAAAATTCTTTTACTCGTTATAAATGAAATGATGATACGCTTTTCCCCATTAGTTAAAAGCCGCAAGTACGAAATACAAAAAGCACTACTTGTTGAAATGCAACCTTCATGTTTAAAGGGCTGTTCACACATATCTGCACAGACACAAAATAAGCAATTTTTTTTAAAACCCACCCTTCAACGCGCCTAGCACGTAAACTGTTTATCTGAGGGGAAAAACCTATCAGACATAAGTTGTAGAAAATTTGATGCAGTTTATTTTTATATTAAGGCATAGTTCTCAAAAAGTGGGTATTTATTAAGTTATCAACGATTAACTAAAAAAAAGCAGTTATTTGGCAGTTTTTGGAATTATTGCCCAACATTAATGCGCTCTAGCGCCAAAACCAATTATCTGAAGGAAAAAGCTACCAGACATAAGTTGTGGCAAATTTGATGTAGCTTATTTTTATATAAAGGTATATTTCACAAAAAATCCGTTTCTTTGAAGTTATAACCGATTAACCAAAAAAAGCAGTTTTGGGGCAGATTTTAGAATTTTTGTCCAACTTTAACGCGCTCTAACGCCGAAACTATTTCTCTAAGGAAAAAAAGCTACCAGATATAAGTCGTGGCAAATTTGATGTAGTTTATTTTTATATAACAGCATAGTTCTCGAAAATTGCGTATTTTTGAAGTTATAAACGATTAACTAAAAAATGCAGTTTTGGAGCAGATTTTAGAATTTTTGTCCAACTTTAATGCGCTCTAGCGCCCGAACCATTTATCTGAGAAAAATCCCTAACATACATAATTTGTAGGACAGTTGATGTAGTTTATTTTTATATAAACAAATATTTTTCAAAAAGTGCGTAATTTTCGAGGTATAAACGATTAACTAAAAAAAAACAGTTTTTTGGAAGATTTCAACTTTAATGCGCTCTAGCGCCTTAACCATTTATCTGAGAGGAAAACGTATCAGACGTAAGTTGTGGAAAATTTGATGTAGTTTGTTTTTATACAAACGTATATTTCTCAAAAACTGCGTATTTTTGAAGTTATAAACGATTAACTAAAAAAGCAGTTTTTTGGCTAATTTTGGAATTTTAGACCAACTTTAATGCGCTCTAGCGCCTAAAGCCTTTATCTGAGAGAAAAAACATATCAAACATAGGTTGTGGCAAATTCGATGTAGCTTATTTTTATATAAAGGTATATTTCACAAAAAATCCGTTTCTTTGAAGTTATAACCGATTAACCAAAAAAAGCAGTTTTGGGGCAGATTTTAGAATTTTTGTCCAACTTTAACGCGCTCTAACGCCTAAACCATTTCTCTAAGGGAAAAAAGCTACCAGATATAAGTCGTGGCAAATTTGATGTAGTTTATTTTTATATAACAGCATAGTTCTCGAAAATTGCGTATTTTTGAAGTTATAAACGATTAACTAAAAAATGCAGTTTTGGAGCAGATTTTAGAATTTTTGTCCAACTTTAATGCGCTCTAGCGGCCGAACCATTTATCTGAGAAAAATCCCTAACATACATAATTTGTAGGACAGTTGATGTAGTTTATTTTTATATAAACAAATATTTTTCAAAAAGTGCGTAATTTTCGAGGTATAAACGATTAACTCAAAAAAAACAGTTTTTTGGCAGATTTCAACTTTAATGCGCTCTAGCGCTTTAACCATTTATCTGAGAGGAAAACGTATCAGACGTAAGTTGTGGAAAATTTGATGTAGTTTGTTTTTATACAAACGTATATTTCTCAAAAACTGCGTATTTTTGAAGTTATAAACGATTAACTAAAAAAGCAGTTTTTTGGCTAATTTTGGAATTTTAGACCAATTTTAATGCGCTCTAGCGCCTAAAGCCTTTATCTGAGAGAAAAAACCTATCAAACATAAGTTGTGGCAAATTCGATGTAGCTTATTTTTATATAAAGGTATATTTCACAAAAAATCCGTTTCTTTGAAGTTATAACCGATTAACCAAAAAAAGCAGTTTTGGGGCAGATTTTAGAATTTTTGTCCAACTTTAACGCGCTCTAACGCCTAAACTATTTCTCTAAGGAAAAAAAGCTACCAGATATAAGTCGTGGCAAATTTGATGTAGTTTATTTTTATATAACAGCATAGTTCTCGAAAATTGCGTATTTTTGAAGTTATAAACGATTAACTAAAAAATGCAGTTTTGGAGCAGATTTTAGAATTTTTGTCCAACTTTAATGCGCTCTAGCGCCCGAACCATTTATCTGAGAAAAATCCCTAACATACATAATTTGTAGGACAGTTGATGTAGTTTATTTTTATATAAACAAATATTTTTCTAAAAGTGCGTAATTTTCGAGGTATAAACGATTAACTAAAAAAGCAGTTTTTTGGCTAATTTCGGAATTTTAGACCAACTTTAATGCGCTCTAGCGCCTAAAGCCTTTATCTGAGAGAAAAAACCTATCAAACATAAGTTGTGGCAAATTCGATGTAGCTTATTTTTACATAAAGGTATATTTCACAAAAAATCCGTTTCTTTGAAGTTATAACCGATTAACCAAAAAAAGCAGTTTTGGGGCAGATTTTAGAATTTTTGTCCAACTTTAACGCGCTCTAACGCCTAAACCATTTCTCTAAGGGAAAAAAGCTACCAGATATAAGTCGTGGCAAATTTGATGTAGTTTATTTTTATATAACAGCATAGTTCTCGAAAATTGCGTATTTTTGAAGTTATAAACGATTAACTAAAAAATGCAGTTTTGGAGCAGATTTTAGAATTTTTGTCCAACTTTAATGCGCTCTAGCGCCCGAACCATTTATCTGAGAAAAATCCCTGACATACATAATTTGTAGGACAGTTGATGTAGTTTATTTTTATATAAACAAATATTTTTCAAAAAGTGCGTAATTTTCGAGGTATAAACGATTAACTAAAAAAAAACAGTTTTTTGGCAGATTTCAACTTTAATGCGCTCTAGCGCTTTAACCATTTATCTGAGAGGAAAACGTATCAGACGTAAGTTGTGGAAAATTTGATGTAGTTTGTTTTTATACAAACGTATATTTCTCAAAAACTGCGTATTTTTGAAGTTATAAACGATTAACTAAAAAAGCAGTTTTTTGGCTAATTTTGGAATTTTAGACCAACTTTAATGCGCTCTAGCGCCTAAAGCCTTTATCTGAGAGAAAAAACCTATCAAACATAAGTTGTGGCAAATTCGATGTAGCTTATTTTTATATAAAGGTATATTTCACAAAAAATCCGTTTCTTTGAAGTTATAACCGATTAACCAAAAAAAGCAGTTTTGGGGCAGATTTTAGAATTTTTGTCCAACTTTAACGCGCTCTAACGCCTAAACCATTTCTCTAAGGGAAAAAAGCTACCAGATATAAGTCGTGGCAAATTTGATGTAGTTTATTTTTATATAAACAAATATTTTTCTAAAAGTGCGTAATTTTCGAGGTATAAACGATTAACTAAAAAAGCAGTTTTTTGGCTAATTTTGGAATTTTAGACCAACTTTAATGCGCTCTAGCGCCTAAAGCCTTTATCTGAGAGAAAAAACATATCAAACATAAGTTGTGGCAAATTCGATGTAGCTTATTTTTATATAAAGGTATATTTCACAAAAAATCCGTTTCTTTGAAGTTATAACCGATTAACCAAAAAAAGCAGTTTTGGGGCAGATTTTAGAATTTTTGTCCAACTTTAACGCGCTCTAACGCCTAAACCATTTCTCTAAGGGAAAAAAGCTACCAGATATAAGTCGTGGCAAATTTGATGTAGTTTATTTTTATATAACAGCATAGTTCTCGAAAATTGCGTATTTTTGAAGTTATAAACGATTAACTAAAAAATGCAGTTTTGGAGCAGATTTTAGAATTTTTGTCCAACTTTAATGCGCTCTAGCACCCGAACCATTTATCTGAGAAAAATCCCTAACATACATAATTTGTAGGACAGTTGATGTAGTTTATTTTTATATAAACAAATATTTTTCTAAAAGTGCGTAATTTTCGAGGT
The DNA here is from genome assembly GCA_950108345.1 of Malthinus flaveolus. NCBI lineage: Eukaryota > Metazoa > Arthropoda > Insecta > Coleoptera > Cantharidae > Malthinus > Malthinus flaveolus. The sequence continues at coordinate 11,343,019 of OX467289.1, forward strand.
ATAAACGATTAACTAAAAAAGCAGTTTTTTGGCTAATTTTGGAATTTTAGACCAACTTTAATGCGCTCTAGCGCCTAAAGCCTTTATCTGAGAGAAAAAACCTATCAAACATAAGTTGTGGCAAATTCGATGTAGCTTATTTTTACATAAAGGTATATTTCACAAAAAATCCGTTTCTTTGAAGTTATAACCGATTAACCAAAAAAAGCAGTTTTGGGGCAGATTTTAGAATTTTTGTCCAACTTTAACGCGCTCTAACGCCTAAACCATTTCTCTAAGGGAAAAAAGCTACCAGATATAAGTCGTGGCAAATTTGATGTAGTTTATTTTTATATAACAGCATAGTTCTCGAAAATTGCGTATTTTTGAAGTTATAAACGATTAACTAAAAAATGCAGTTTTGGAGCAGATTTTAGAATTTTTGTCCAACTTTAATGCGCTCTAGCACCCGAACCATTTATCTGAGAAAAATCCCTAACATACATAATTTGTAGGACAGTTGATGTAGTTTATTTTTATATAAACAAATATTTTTCTAAAAGTGCGTAATTTTCGAGGTATAAACGATTAACTAAAAAAGCAGTTTTTTGGCTAATTTTGGAATTTTAGACCAACTTTAATGCGCTCTAGCGCCTAAAGCCTTTATCCGAGAGAAAAAACCTATCAAACATAAGTTGTGGCAAATTTAATGTAGTTTATTTTTATATCAATGCATATTTCTCAAAAAATGCGTATTTTTTAAGTTATAAACGATGAACTAAAAAATGCAATTTTTTGTTAATTTTGAAATTTTAGTCCAGTTTTAATGCGCTCTAGCGCCTAAACCATTCACCTCAGAGAGAAAACCTATCAAACATAAGTTGTGGAAAATTTGATGTGGTTTATTTTTCTATTAAAGCATATTTCTCACAAGTGCGTATTATTAGAGTTACAAGCGATTAACTAAAAAAGCAGTCTTTTGGCATATATTGGAATTTTTATCAAACTTTAACGCCCTCTAGCGTCTAAACCATTCGTCTGAGGAACAAAACCTAAGAAATAATTGGAAAAAAATTAAACGTAGTATGTATTCATATGGAAGCAATTTTCTAATCAAGTGCGTTATTTTCGAGTTATAAGCGAAAAACACAGCTAATTGCGACATTTGCCTGGTTATTCGTTAACTGGATCCTTCGTCTATGCGCCTGACTAGCTGACCACCAAGGTAACTTTTCGTCGACCGAACTGCCTGTTTAACGAAAAACTTACCGACGTTCCGACTCGTCGATGACTCGTTTAGATAACCAGAAATTCGCCTAACAGATTTTTCGCCCGCCCGACTGCTGGTAGCAGTCCATTCGTTTGGTTACCGATCGAGACATCCATTTGCCCGACTGTTATTTTTACAAACAGTTTTTAACAAAAATTACGTGATAAATTTTTAACAAGGGCAATTTAAATTGAAATATAAAAGCTTTCATCTATTAACTACAAAAGTTTAGTTTTTTAATTTAGAAAAGTGTCTCAAATTTTTTTAATTAAAGAAAACTTATTTCGTTTTAGTGAATTTTTTAAATGGAAAGTAATTAACGAAGTGTATAGTTTCACCTTGTATTAATGTGTAATGGGTAATATAATATTTTATTACTCAATATAAAAAAGTAAATAAATATCGATTTACATTATTGAAGTACATAAGTACATAACTATAAATTAAATTAATTTCTGTTTAGTGGGCACGTTACGTTAGTCGTTCGGTAGTTTTACAGAAGTTTATGTAGAAGCATTAAGGGTTGATGCAGAAAAGATGAGTGTGTGAGGTGAGAATTGTCCCTAGGCGGGCAAAAATAGCCTACAAAAGTCCCAATTGAAAGAAAATACGACGGAATAACCGAAGGAGCGGACGAAGTCCGCATACAGGCAGACAGGCTAGCAGACCTTGGCAAATGTTAAAATCGCCGTCGTAGTAACTAAAAAGTTTTTCTTCCCACACAAGAGACGCACAAGTTGAAGAGCTTCGTAAGTGTCTACAGTCACAAGTCATAGCAGTCTCATTGTCTCACTATAAGTCAGTTGGGTAGTTGTAGATGTAGAGGACACCACTTTCGTTTCAGTACATAGTGGGCTCTCAATCGCGAGTGGGAAAAAAACGAAAACGCCCTAATTTCGATTTCGATGGCGAAAACTAATTTTAATTAATACAAAAATTAAATTCAAACTGACATCGCCTATAAAAGTGCGAAGCAAAGAATTTTTCATTAAAGTTGCTGTCGAATCTAAACGCTTTGAAGCTTTTCTATGTCGTACCTAGGTGTAATTGAGTTGAAAGTTTCTTTGAAGCGAATAATTATTTTCTCGGTGTAAATCTTGTTTTTTAAGATTTTTAAATACGAAATTTGATGTGGCTTGAGCGCAAAATGTTTTGTTTCCAGATATAAATGAATTACCTCTAATAAACCTTTCTAGTATCGCTGGAAGCGCTCGTGCGGTTGAGTAAAATACTGGCTGGAGAACGCCATCGTGAGCATCGTACGCTTATAACGCCACAGTGACGCATTATTTCTTCTATAGTTTGCAACTTCCAACCTCCAAGGTTCTGGGTTCATTTACTCATACTCTGCTCTTTAGAAAACCACATAAGCAAAAATTTAGTGACCAGGCAGGCCAACAAAGCAGGACTCTGCTGCGACTGATGAAGCCTAAGAAACCTCCATAAGGGCTCGAAATGCCTGCTTGGCTTCATCGCTCATGTAGAGGTGGTTTCAAATACCCAGGTTCGCGTCTTCGAATTAAGACCAGCTGTCACTTAGTTGACATTGAACTTCATTTCGTCTGAGCGCTCGAGTTTGACGTATTCGTATCGCCTTTTTGAGTTTTCTGAATTTCTTACAGTCAGTTGACTCAGGAAACTTTAGAGAAACGTTGGGTAAAGTCACAAAGCTTTATGGAAAAAATACCAGGGACTCCTGCGACCTCGCGTTTATACAGAAAGGAGAAGGGCGAAGGAGAGAGAGAGGGGAATTTTAATTTATATAAATTTAATGGGAAATATATACGAATTGTTTTAATTCCCAACTTTTCGGTAAAATTACAAACAAACCAAAAATATCAAATTTGCGCTCTCTAATTAGCCGTCGATAAAATTTATTTATTTCGTAAATATGTAAATTTGATTTAATGTAAATCGAACTGTTACAGAAAGAGGGTTTTCCATCGATTATATTAACTTTACGAGATGTTTATTATTGGGCGAATATAATATACTATAACATAACCTATAACAGCTATACGTATCCTAAATAGTAGTAAATGAGATGCAACCGATAAACCACAAAGTGACCCTAACTTTATACCTATCCGCCCTTAGGCGACAACCGCCATATATAGCTTTAGATGTTCCGGATTGTCCGGAATGTGAAGGGTGAAGTATTGGAGAACGTGAACTACTGACAGTTACACCCGCTGTTAGTGGCTGTCACAGTTGTAGCGTGTCACGCGTATATATATCCTTTATTGCAAACGTGAATTGTATCATATAGTTATGTTGCTTCAACTTGTCAGATTTTGGAGAAAATAAAAAAGTTTGAAAAACATAATCTGCAGGATCTCGAGAAAAACACGAAACACCAATCAATCATCGAATTCAACTGTGATGGCAACAATTGTATAGACGATCGATATGTTACGAAAAAAATATTTTCATTGCCAGTTTGGCCACTTTTAATCGTAGTAAACAACCTGATCAATAGTCGTTGGGACAAGTAGACAAAATTAAGCAGGCTTGCACAAAAGGTTGACAGGAAAATTGGTCGAATTATACTTTAAGAAACAACAAACTTCTGGTAACTCGCGCCTTAGACTGGTCTTAGTGGGGTGGTAGACACCTAAGCGTTAACTCTGTCTGTAAATGACTTTGTGTTCATCTCAAAACTTACTTTATTTTTTATCGAGCGTGTTTCATTCACTTATAGAAGGTTCCACCGAGATATGCTCCTAAATTCTACGGAACAACTCCGACGAGCAACTTTAACTATAGTCTAGTCACTGGGGGAAAATGAGAGGCAATACAGCAAAAATGTAGAAATTGGTTTCTCAATCGTTCTTAGGGTATTTTTGGATGCCGTATCCGAATGTTAACTCTGCCACTCCCTAAAAGAGATGCGTTATGAGTAAATTGGGGAAAACTGCTCTTTTTCAGTTTCTCGCTCTTAATTTAAAAACTACGCACTTTCTGAAAAAAGCGCTTCTTTACAAAAATAAACTATATCGAACCACACAACATCGAATACAAACTATATTTCTTGTTTTTTTATCAGATGAGCGGTTTGGTTTAAAAATAAAGACCATAAAATATCCGACAAATTGCACCTCCAAGGTTTGTTACGTCAGACGTACGGTTTAGGTTAGGCGCCTACCCTAACCTAGACCTAACCTAACCTAGCTTACGAAAAAAGTTCTGCTTCGTTTTTCGTTTATAACTTGAAAAATAAGCACTTATTGAGAACAACTCTTATACACAAAAATAAACTACATCGAATTTCCTACAGATTATGTTTCTATGGGTTTTTCTTTCAGATATCCGGTTTGCACGCTAGACCGCATTAAAGTTTGACGAAAATTCCAAAATATGTCAAAAAGCTGTTTTTATTGTTTTTCGCTTATAACTCGGACACTAAGCACTTTTAGAGAAAAGTGTTTTACTACAAAAATAAAGTACATAAATATTCTACAGATTATGTTTGTATGGGTTTTTTATCAGACATCCGGTTTGCACGCTAGAGCGCATTAAAATTGAACAAAAATTCCAAAATATGTCAAAAAGCTGTTTTTCTTATTTTTCGCATATAACTCAGAAACTAAGCACTTTTAGAAAAAAGTGTTTTACTACAAAAATAAAGTACATGAAATTCCCTACAAATTGCGTCTCTTAGGTTTTTTACGTAAGACGTACGGTTTAGGTGAGATGCATACCCTAACCTAAAGCTATACTAACCTAGACCACGAAAAAATGTTCTGTTTCAATTTTTCACTTATAACTTGAAAACTAAGTAATTATACAGAAAAACTTTTCTACACAAAAATAAACTACTTAAATCGAATTTTCTACAGATTATATTTCTAGAGGTTTCTCTTTCAGACACTCGGTTTGGACGCTAGAGCGCATTAAAGTATGACGAAAATTCCAAAATGTCGAAAAGCTGTTTTTTTAGTTTCTCGCTAATAACTCGGAAATTACAAACTTTTAAAGAAAAGTATTTTACTACAAAAATAAAGTACAGGAAATTTCCTACAAATTGCGTCTCTTAGATTTTTTCGTCAGACGTACGGTTTAGGTTAGACGCCTACCCCAACCTAGACCTAATTCTAATCTAACCAAGACCGCGAAAAACTGTTCTGTTCCAGTTTCTCGCTTATAACTTGAAAACGAATTACTTATTTATAAGAGTTTTTTATACAAAAATAAACTACATCGAATTTTCTACAAATTATGTTTCTAGAGGTTTCTCTTTCAGACATCGGGTTTGGACGCTAGAGCGCATTAAAGTTTGACGAAAATTCCAAAACATGCCAAAAAGCTGTTTTTTTTAGTTTCTCGCTTATAACTCGGAAATTACGAACTTTTAGAAAAAAGTGTTTAACTACAAGAATAAAGTGCATGAAATTTTCTACAAATTACGTCTCTTAGGCTTTTTACGTCAGACGTACGGTTTAGGTTAGACGCCTACCCTAACCTAACCTAGACCGCGGAAAAATGATCTGTTTCAGTTTCTCGCTTATAACTAATCACTTATTTAGAAAAGCTCTTCTATACAAAAATAAACTACATCGAATTTTCTACAAATTATGTTTCAAGAGGTTTTTCTTTCACTCAAACGGTTTGGACGGTAGAGCGCGTTAAAGTATAACAAAAATTGCAAAATGTCAAAAATCTGTTTTTGTAGTTTCTCGCTTATAACTCGAAAATATTTTTTCAGCCAGCCAGCATTGTCGTAAATTTTGTTATAATAGTGTATATTTGCTCGCTGCCTCCCAACCAACTCACGCACTGCCCACTGCATACGTTTTGCTTTAAGTTCTAAGTTGTACAATTTTCGTGTTTCACGTTTTTCTCTATCGCGCACAATAAAAGATGTATGGAAGGTTATCGTAAACATCCAAGTCAACAGTTTCTGTACGAGGTGCTTTAAGAAATTAATTAATCCTATGGCGTATTTGCGTTTTATTGTTTCAAGTAATTAGTAATGTGAGGTATTAAATACGTCCACTTAACAATTCCAATTTCAAAAGAGCAAACACAAGCTAATTTGCCTACAACATCAATTACGTCGATTTACTTGTATTAGATCTTATTTCTAATTCCAATACCTCTTTCTTGTTCGTCTCGTCTTATTAGCTCTTGTAGTGCCGACTCTTGTAAGCTCAAACGTGCACGTTATTTTAATCGGTAATCCCGATTGATTATACACACGAATCAATATTATTTGGGCATGTAGAAAATAGTTTGTTGGTTAAAGTTTATATTGAAGGAAATGGATTTAAAAATCCCCCGGGAGCTGTGCGAGTTGAAAGCCTGTCACACGTTTGGAAATCTTGACGTATATTTGCGGGCGAGTTTGTCAAATGATGTGATCGATGATTCTTTCGGTGTCATCTGGATTTCTAATATTATTTGATACCTCAATATTCCAATGTTGAGCCTGTTCGGTTCGACGATTTTAACACTTTCCAATTACATCGCGACACGTTTCCGCAGCGTTGACTATCTCTTTGTTGTTTTCTTCTCGTGTACAAATGTGTGTTTCTATTACACACATTCTTTACCTTGATGGTTTTAAAAAGGAGCGTTTGTTTTACTTCTCTTTGTTCGGCTATTTTTTTAAACGAATTCCGACTGCGCCATTTAAAAATATACTTGAGCGTTGCGTAATTGACAAAAAATGTTTTCGTTTTAAATTACAATTAATTATACGAAATCCCCTTTTATAATAAGTTAACAAAATTTGTTTTGTACAAAATGAAATGTTTATAATTCCTAAGACTAAAGCGCAAATTAATGATGTATCTAAAATTCAACCCTTAATTACCATAAATTGATCCGAATTTGATTGAATGAGGTTTCCGTGGGTTGTTTAGTAATAGAGAGTTCGTAATTAGCGACTGCGAGCGTAAAAGGAGTGAAAGAAAGAGAGAGAGAGAGGTGGAAAATTTTTTGATTTTCTTCAAGATTAAAAGAATTAATTATTTAAAGATTTTATTTACAAAAGATTTCCCACGACATGACACTTTACTTTCGCAACAGGTACATCGCACTAACTTTCTTGCTCTGAGATGCTCTAAACGCCTTTTTTATTTCAAAAAAATACCGATGCATTTTGCTCTACGTACCTGTTGCATACAGTGTGTCCGAAAAAGTAAAAAAATGCCCTATCGAACTACGATTTAACTTTGTGGACACACTGTATGTGAGCTCTTTTGAACGTCACCATTTTAATATTTACTCTGTCACGTTGATAGATGGCACCGCCAGCGTTTACAATTACATAAATCATTTGTACGTTATTTTGTTTGTTTGCACCTTGACTTAATTAAATTTTACCATTTCCAAGTTATTTAACGTTTATGCACTCGGTATTTTGATAGATTTCACGTTCGTCTTGTCTCGAGAAGTTCGCCCTTTATTTAGTCAATTTTAGTTACTCTGACGAGTTTTGAGCTTAGTTGAAATTCCACAAAATTAAATACTTGTTCTAATAGTAGTTAGAAACAACCACCTCAAATTATACCTAAATTTGATTATAACAAAAGTAATTATTCAAAATCATCTACATCGGTTACTTCTTTACGCGTTTATAAATACGCACACGTACGCATTACAACCCTCTTTTTACGATCAATCTTTCTCGCGCTAAATCTACCTACTACCTATATGATTAATTTTTCAAAAATTTCAACACTTTATGCAGTTGTCATTGTTTATTGTACCATTGTAGCGAAAAGCTTTTTGTTTTATTTTTTATTTTTTTTGCGCGACAAAAAAGAAGCGGATGGGACGATTGTTATTATGTTCGCTTTTTATAAAATCCTACTTACAAAAGAGACGAAAGCGTTTCGAAAGTAGAAAAACAAAAGCTATTAATATGCAAATTGTTGAAAACTTGAACTCGCATGGCGTTTTAAAGTGTACTTAGCTCATTTTAGAGGCAATACGTCAGTACTTTGCAGTGGTAATTATTTCAACTACTTTTTTGGAATAATGTTCTTTCGATACAAAAAAGTGACAATATACCGGATGGCTCAGAAGCGACGTTCAGAGCTCTAAAAAAATAATGTTTTTTCAATTTTTCGATTATAACTCGAAAACTAAGCATTTTTTGAGAAAAGCACTCTTATACAAAAATAAACTATATCAAATTTACTACAATTATGTTTCTTAGGCTTTTTGTTCAGGCGAATGATTTAGGCGCTAGAGCGCGCTAAAGTTTGAATAAAATTGCTAAATCGGTCAAAAAGCTGTTTTTTTTGTTGTTCGCTTATAACTGAAAAAGTACGCACTTTTGGAGAAAAGTGTGTATATAGAAAAATAAAGCGCATTAAATTTCCCACAAATAACGTCTGTAAAGTTTTTTTGTCAGACAAACGGTTTAAGCACTAGAGTGCGTTAAAGTTGGACAAAAATTGCAAAATCGGTCAAAAAGCTGCTTTTTTTTGTTCGCTTATAACTGAAAAAGTACGCACTTTTGGAGAAAAGTGTGTATATAGAAAAATAAAGCGCATTAAATTTCCCACAAATAACGTCTGTAAAGTTTTTTTGTCAGACAAACGGTTTAAGCACTAGAGTGCGTTAAAGTTGAACAAAAATTGCAAAATCGGTCAAAAAGCTGTTTTTTTTTGTTCGCTTATAACTGAAAAAGTACGCACTTTTGGAGAAAAGTGTGTATATAGAAAAATAAAGCGCATTAAATTTCCCACAAATAACGTCTGTAAAGTTTTTTTGTCAGACAAACGGTTTAAGCACTAGAGTGCGTTAAAGTTGGACAAAAATTGCAAAATCGGTCAAAAAGCTGTTTGTTTTTGTTCGCTTATAACTGAAAAAGTACGCACTTTTGGAGAAAAATGTCCTTTTAGAAAAATAAACTACGTTCAATTTCCCACAAATTACGTTTGTAGTATTTTTCTGTCAGACAAACAATTTAAGCGCTAGAGCGTGTCAAGTTTGACAAAAATCCGAAAATCGGCCAAACATTGATTTGTCTTAAGTTTTTGGCTTGTAACTGGAAAAGTCTGCACTTTTAGAGAAAAGTGTGTATATAGAAAAATAAAGCGCATTAAATTTACCACAAATAACGTCTGTAAAGTTTTTTTGTCAGACAAACGGTTTAAGCACTAGAGTGCGTTAAAGTTGGACAAAAATTGCAAAATCGGTCAAAAAGCTGTTTTTTTTTGTTCGCTTATAACTGAAAAAGTACGCACTTTTGGAGAAAAATGTCCTTTTAGAAAAATAAACTACGTTCAATTTCCCACAAATTACGTTTGTAGTATTTTTCTGTCAGACAAACAATTTAAGCGCTAGAGCGTGTCAAGTTTGACAAAAATCCGAAAATCGGCCAAACATTGATTTGTCTTAAGTTTTTGGCTTGTAACTGGAAAAGTCTGCACTTTTAGAGAAAAGTGTGTATATAGAAAAATAAAGCGCATTAAATTTCCCACAAATAACGTCTGTAAAGTTTTTTTGTCAGACAAACGGTTTAAGCGCTAGAGTGCGTTAAAGTTGGACAAAAATTGCAAAATCGGTCAAAAAGCTGTTTTTTTGTTGTCCGCTTATAACTGGAAATATACGCACTTTTAGAGAAAAGTGTTGGTATAGAAAAATAAACTACGTTCAATTTCCCACAAATTACGTCTGTAGAATTTTTTTGTCAGACAAACAGTTTAAGCGCTGCAGCTGGATAAACTTTGACAAAAATTCAACAATCGGCCAAACATTGATTTCTCTTTTTTGGCTTGTAACTAGAAAAGTCCGCACTTTAAGGAAAAAGTGTTTCTATAGAAAAATAAAGTGCATTCAATTTTATATAAATTACGTCGATTGACTTTTTTGTCAAACAAATGGTTTAAGCGCTAGAGCGCGTTAAAGTTGGGCAAAAATTGCAAAATCGGTCAAAAAGATGTTTTTTTGTTGTCCTGGAAAAGTACTCAATTTTAGAGAAAAGTATTCGTACAGAAAAATAAACTACGTTCAATTTCCCACAAATTACTACTGTTGAGTTTTTCTGCCAGACAAACAGTTTAAGCGCTAGAGCTCGATAAAGATTGTAAAAATTCAAAAATCAGCTAAAAACCGATTGCTTTATGTTTTTGGCTTATAAATGAAAAAGTACGTACTTTTAGGAAAAAGTTGATCTATAGAATAAAGTACCTACGTTAATTTTTCCACATATTATATCGTGTAGGTTTTTCTGTCAGACGAACGGTTTAAAACAGCTCGACAAAAGTGGGTGTTGGGTTCAAACTAAACCATAGTAGTAGGCGCACGAAAAATTTATTTAGGTACCAAAAATTTTCATTTTTTTGTGTAGATTCGAATATACTATAGCAGGCGGTCTTAAGTGGGGGCATGTCATAGTGGCAGACGGTTTTGCAGCTTAAAAAACTCGTCCTCGCTGTTCTCTACATTCAACTTCAACGCGCTCTATCGCCTAACCTAAACTGACAAAAAAAACGTAAGAGACAAACTTTAACGCGCTCTAGCTGTCAAACCGTTCGTCAGAAAGAATAAACGTAAGATACATAATTTGTAGAAAATTTGCTATAGTTTATTTTCGTATACAAATACTTTTCTCTCAAAGTGCTTAGTTTTCAAGTTATAGCTGAAAAACTGAAAAATAAGATTTTCACGCAGGCTAGGTTAGGGTAGGCGCCTAACCTGAACCGTACATCTGACGTAAAAAGCCTAGGAGATACACTTTGTAGGGAATTCAATGTAGTATTTTATTTTTCTATAAGAACACTTTTCTCTAAAAATGCATAAGTTTTGAGTTATAAGCGATAAACTTTAAAAAAATCCTTTTTTTGTCGATTTTGAAATTTTTTAAAACTTTAGCGCGCTCTAGCGTCTAAACCATTCGTCTGAAGAAAAAAGCTAAGGGATATAATTTGTAGGAAATTTGATGTCGTTTAGCCTCCGCTAAACTGCCGGTTGCTAAAAGCTATTCTAACAATCATAAAAGCTCGTTCGGAAGTTTGATTAGCCAAGAACTTCGTAACAGGACTCATCCACGAGCCATAATTGGCATATTCCCCCCCATGCGTAAGAGACGAAGAAGTCAAAATCATCTTAATTTTGATAAGTAATTCGTGCATAAAATTGAAACTCATTTACAAAGTGGAATTTTTATTGAGCGCACTTAATTATAATGACGAACTCAAACTGCCAGTTGCAAAAGTAAAACGTTTTCGTCTCATAAACCTCACAAATGAACAAAATTTCGCAACCCAAATAGTTGAAAGTTTAAATTGTTCTTTAATGGTTAAATTCGTCTGCAATCAATGTTTCTTCTTATGTATATAGATATATCTTTGTATCGAAGAAAAGTACCAAAGAGCTCGGCGCACAAAACAAAGTCTAATCATCCCATAAAATAATTTACCGCCACACAATTAATATTAAGTGGTTTAATTGCACGTGACACGAGCTAATTCGGCTATAAGTAAGTAACAAAATTATGTTAATTTAGAAAATGTACGTGTCTGTTCTATCCTTCATTTTCGTCAAACGTAAGTAAGACGACGTTTATTATTAATTTCGCTTAGTATTAGAGAGCAGAGAGAGAATTTGTGCTCGCATTCACATTACATGCTAAAGGCACTTTAATTTAGAACTAGCACTGCTTGTCCAACTTTATGCTTACGTAACCCCGTTGCATAATTTGCAAGCAGCCCCATCTAAGGAATAATTAAATAAAAGAAAAAAGTGGAGCTATTTGGTGCCACTGGTGTTTGTACACGCAAAGTCCTTAAACTTTTGGTCAAGTATTTTTCTCTCGTACTCTCGTACATTGTACGACAACATCAAGAACACTTAACCTTCCTCTCGTACTTAAATTCCAGCCTTTTCCTTTATGTATGTATTCAAAGTAAATTTAAAAACCGCATCCTCTTTTTTTTTAATTTTGTATAAAGCTTTTCAATGTTTTTAAATTTGTTAGATGTTTTTCAATTTAACGAAAAAAGAATATACAGTCGAAAATCGATTTTTAAAGAACATCCGAAGATTTGTTAAAAGTCCCAGACGAAAAGGGTATTACTGTCGTTGAGTTGAGAAAAAGCTAACGAAATCCAAAGAGGATTTTTTAGTTTACAATCGTAACAAAACAATAACAATCTTGCGGAATTCTAAGGGTTGATAATGTTAAAGGAACAATAAGGTAGGTCCTTGTGTGCGCGTAAAATAAATCGTGGGCTCTTTTGAGGCGAGCACTAAATTGCGAGTTTTATTTTGAAATTTAAAACTGAAAGATTGGGCTTCGGAGAGGTGACGCCGTGCTTGTGGAAGGATGCGAGAAAGCATTCATGTCAATATGTGCCGAGTTTAAATATCTAATGTGGTCTTGTCTCGTCTTGTTTGCTAGACGACTAGTTGGTACTAGAAAAGAAGACACAATTTATACTGTCCTTTAACGTATCACTCAAAATGAAACCTTCAAGTTTTCTCTATCCGGCTAAAATAGTTTCAAGTTTAGCTCGAGTGCACTTCTGTGTTATAAAAATTTTATATTTTTTAAAACACGACGTGGGTGGAAGAAAACAAAGGAGAATTAAATTACTAACGAATCTTTTTGATAAATTGGCAAAATTTTTAATTTAATGGACACATTAAAGTTTGTCCGCATGAAAGGTTGGCAGTTCGTAACAAAACGCTCAACTTTGATTATATCGAAATAAATGCGCCCGTTTTAATTCGAATTATATGTATTGATTTTTTTCTCAGACAAACATTTTAGGCGCTAGAGCGCATTAAAGTTTCACAAAAATCCAAAAATTGGTTTGTTTTAAGCTTTTGGCTTATAACTGGAAAAGTACGCACTTTTAGAGAAAAGTGTGTCTATAGAAAAATAAAGTGCATTAAATTTCCCACAAATTACGCCTGCTAAGTTTTTTCCCCACACAAACATTTTAAGCGCTAGAGCGCGTTACAGTTTGACTAAAATTACAAAATCGGCAAAAAACATTTTTGTTTGTTGTCCGCTTATAAGTGGAAAGGTGCGCACTTTTAGAGAAAACTGTTTTTCTACAAAAATAAACTACGTTCAATTTCCCACAAATTAAGCCTGTCGAGTTTTTAGTTAGCCAAACAGTTTAAGCGCTAGAGCGCATTAAAATTTACAAAAATCCAAAAATCTGTTTGTTTTAAGTTTTTGGCTTGTAACTGGAAAAGTACGCAGTTTTTTAGAAAAGGTTGTCTATAGAAAAATAAAGTGCATTAAATTTGCCACAAATGACGTCTGCAAAATTTTTCTGTCAGACAAACATTTCAAGCGCTAGAGCGCGTTAGTCTGCCAAAAAATTAAAAATCGGTCTAAACGCTGTTTTTTTTGTTGTCCGCTTATAACTGGAAAAGAACGCAATTTTAGAGAAAAAGGTTCTCATATAAAAATAAACTACGTTTCATTTCCCACAAATTAAGCCTGTCGAGTGTTTTGTTAGCCAAACAGTTTAAGCGCTAGAGCGCATTAAAGTTTGCCAAAAACCCAAAATCGGTTTGTTTTAAGTTTTTAGCGTGTATTAACTGGAAAAGTACGCGGTTTTAGAGAAAAGTTTGTCTATAGAAAAATAAAGTTCATTAAATTTCCCACAAATTACGTCTGCGCGTTTTTCTGCCAGGCAAACATTTTAAGCGCTAGAGCGCGTTACAGTTTGCCAAAAATTTAAAAATCGGTCTAAAACCTGTTTTTTTGTTGTCCGCTTATAACTGGAAAAGAACGCACTTTTAGAGAAAAGTGTTCTTATAGAAAATTAAACTACGTTCAATTACCCACAAATTACGTCTGTAGAATTTTTCTGTCAGACAAACGGTTTAAGCGCTAGAGCGTGTAAAGTTTGACAAAAATCCCAAAATCGTCCAAAAATTGATTTTTTTGAAGTTTTTGGCTTGTAACTGGAAAAGTACGCACTTTTAGAGAAAAATGTTTATTTAAAAAAATAAAATACGTTCAATTTTCCGCAAATTACGTCTATACAATTTTTCTGTCAGACAAACAGTTTAAGCACTAGAGCGCATTAAAGTTTGACAAAAATCCAAAAATTGGCCAAAAATTGGTTTGTTTGAAGTTTTTGGCTTGTAACTGGATAAACGCGCACGTGTTTGTAAAGAAATTTAAAGTACATTAAATTTCCTATAAACTACGTCTATTGAGTTTTTTTGTCAAACAAACATTTTAAGCGCTAGAGCGCGTTAAAGTTTGCCAAAAATTTCAAAATCAGTCAAAAAGCTGTTTTTTTGTTGTCCGCTTGTAACTGGGAAAGCGCGCAATTTTAGAGAAAGCGGTTCTCATATAAAAATAAACTACGTTTCATTTCCCACAAATTAAGCCTGTCGAGTGTTTTGTTAGCCAAACAGTATAAGCGCTAGAGCGCATTAAAGTTTGCCAAAAACCCAAAATCGGTTTGTTTTAAGTTTTTAGCGTGTATTAACTGGAAAAGTACGCGGTTTTAGAGAAAAGTTTGTCTATAGAAAAATAAAGTTCATTAAATTTCCCACAAATTACGTCTGCGCGTTTTTCTGTCAGGCAAACATTTTAAGCGCTAGAGCGCGTTACAGTTTGCCAAAAATTTAAAAATCGGTCTAAAACCTGTTTTTTTGTTGTCCGCTTATAACTGGAAAAGAACGCACTTTTAGAGAAAAGTGTTCTTATAGAAAATTAAACTACGTTCAATTACCCACAAATTACGTCTGTAGAATTTTTCTGTCAGACAAACGGTTTAAGCGCTAGAGCGTGTAAAGTTTGACAAAAATCCCAAAATCGTCCAAAAATTGATTTTTTTTAAGTTTTTGGCTTGTAACTGGAAAAGTACGCACTTTTAGAGAAAAATGTTTATTTAAAAAAATAAACTACGTTCAATTTTCCGCAAATTACGTCTATACAATTTTTCTGTCAGACAAACAGTTTAAGCACTAGAGCGCGTTAAAGTTTGCCAAAAATTTCAAAATCAGTCAAAAAGCTGTTTTTTTGTTGTCCGCTTGTAACTGGGAAAGTACGCAATTTTAGAGAAAAAGGTTCTTATAGAAAAACAAACTACGTTTAATTACACACAAATTACGTCTGTTGAGTTTTTTTTGTCAGACAAACAGTTTAAGCGCAAGAGCTCGATAAACTTTGACAAAAACTCAAAAATCGGTCAAAAACTGATTTTGTAATTTTGAGCTATTACATAGAAAATTACGCACTTTTAGAAAACATTAATCTATAGAAAAACAAAAGAGAATTAAACTACTAACGAAATTTTTAGCTAAATTCAAAAAATTGTTAATTTAATGGAGCACATTAGAGTTTGTCCGCATGAAGAGTTGGCAGTTCGTAACAAAACGCAAAACTGAGAGATTTCGATCAAACTTTGATTATCGAAATAAATTCGTCCGTTTTAATTCGAGTCCATCCACACGTTTCATTTAAAACCATTATCACCTTCGGCATCTATTTTATATTTATTTCAGCTACAATATGGCAAACGAAATTGAATAGAAAGAAAAAAAATAATAAAAAACTCTTTTATCGAATATCAAAAAATATTGTTACAACTTTCAATCATATTATTTATTCATTTGAAACGATTTCAGAAAAATTGATTTTTATATGTAAATGGCTCTATTTATTACTTCGTTTCATTTCACGTATTCAAATATTAATGTACCTACCTACCTCTACCTACTACTATAAGAGCGAATTACGTCTAACCGTCTAATTTACTAAATTCATTAATTCGTCCTCAAACGCCATTTTAGATTTAGAACGTACATTTGGTTCGAAGCGCCGAGAAAAACAAAAAATATCTAGCGACCTAAAAAAAGTTTCCTAATGTAATAAAAAAATTTTCGCTTAAATTGATCTATGCAGATAAAAAGTTTTTCTTAAAATAAACACAAGGGCGTATTGATGTATTAGTTAGTCTCTACGCTCTAAAAAGTTGCTGGAGACAACCTGCACCAGGAGGAGCTTCGCAGTCAAAGAAGTGGTTCGCAAATGTTCACATTCGCCATTGGCCTAAATTTGCATAAAAAAGTCGTTCGGTCTTGTTAGTAGAATATATAGAACAATCCGGACGTCTTTTTCAAAATTGCACCTTTTTTGTAAAAATCGCGGCGTGCTCTCTTTCGAGGCTGTAGAAACCATCTAGTGTCAGATGATAAGAGAAGGTTCGGGTTACTTTTCAAAGCAGGCCTCAAAGTTCCAGCTCTAATAGGACGGGCGCAACGACTTTTAAAAAAGGCAAACCGGTCACCTAACCTAACCTTCGCCTACTCTCAAAATCGCACCTTTTTTTAAAAATCGCAGCACACTCTGTTTGTGAGTCGTGGGAACCATTTAGTACCAGAGGATAAGAGAAGGTTCGGATTACGTTTAAAAGCAGGTCGCAGAGTTCCATCTCTGATAAGATGGACGCAACGATTTTTAAAAAAAGACCAATCGGTCACCCAACCTAACCTCCGCCTACTCTCGAAATCGCACCTTTTTTAAAAAATCGCAGAACACTCTGTATGTGAGTTGTGGGAACCATCTAGTACCAGAGGATAAGAGAAGGTTCGGATTACGTTTGAAAGCAGGTCCCAGAGTTCCAGCTGTGATAAGACGGGCGCAACGATTTTTAAAAAAAGGCGAATCGGTTACCTAACCTAACCTTCGCCTACTCTCAAAATCGCACCTTTTTTAAAAAATCGCAGAACACTCTGTATGTGAGTCGTGGGAACCATCTAGTACCAGAGGATAAGAGAAAGTTCGGGTTACGTTTCAAAGCAGGTCCCAGAGTTCCAGCTCCGATAGGACGGGCGCAACGATTTAAATAAAAAGGCGAACCGGTCACCTAACCTAACCTTCGCCTACTCTCAAAATCGCATCTTTTTTAAAAAATCGCTGAACACTCTGTATGTGAGTCGTGAGAACAATCTAGTACCAGATGATAAGAGAAGGTTCGGGTTACGTTTCAAAGCAGGCCCCAGAGTTCCAGCTCCGATAGGACGGGCGCAACGATTTAAATAAAAAGGCGAACTGGTCACCTAACCTAACCTTCGCCTACTCCCAAAATCGCACCTTTTATAAAAAATCGCTGAACACTCTGTATGTGAGTCGTGGGAACCATCTAGTACCAGATGATAAGAGAAGGTTCGGGTTACGTTTCAAAGCAGGTCGCAACGATATAAATAAAAAGGCGAACCGGTCACCTAACCTAACCTTCGCCTACACTCAAAATCGCACCTTTTTTAAAAAATCGCTGAACACTCTGTATGTGAGTCGTGAGAACAATCTAGTACCAGATGATAAGAGAAGGTTCGGGTTACGTTTCAAAGCAGGCCCCAGAGTTCCAGCTCCGATAGGACGGGCGCAACGATTTAAATAAAAAGGAGAACTGGTCACCTAACCTAACCTTCGCCTACTCCCAAAATCGCACCTTTTTTAAAAAATCGCTGAACACTCTGTATGTGAGTCGTGGGAACCATCTAGTACCAGATGATAAGAGAAGGTTCGGGTTACGTTTCAAAGCAGGTCGCAACGATATAAATAAAAAGGCGAACCGGTCACCTAACCTAACCTTCGCCTACACTCAAAATCGCACCTTTTTTAAAAAATCGCTGAACACTCTGTATGTGAGTCGTGAGAACAATCTAGTACCAGATGATAAGAGAAGGTTCGGGTTACGTTTCAAAGCAGGTCCCAGAGTTCCAGCTCCGATAGTACGGGCGCAACGATTTAAATAAAAAGGCGAACCGGTCACCTAACCTAACCTTCGCCTACTCTCAAAATCGCATCTTTTTAAAAAAATCGCTGAACACTCTGTATGTGAGTCGTGAGAACAATCTAGTACCAGATGATAAGAGAAGGTTCGGGTTACGTTTCAAAGCAGGCCCCAGAGTTCCAGCTCCGATAGGACGGGCGCAACGATTTAAATAAAAAGGCGAACTGGTCACCTAACCTAACCTTCGCCTACTCCCAAAATCGCACCTTTTTTAAAAAATCGCTGAACACTCTGTATGTGAGTCGTGGGAACCATCTAGTACCAGATGATAAGAGAAGGTTCGGGTTACGTTTCAAAGCAGGTCGCAACGATATAAATAAAAAGGCGAACCGGTCACCTAACCTAACCTTCGCCTACACTCAAAATCGCACCTTTTTTAAAAAATCGCTGAACACTCTGTATGTGAGTCGTGAGAACAATTTAGTACCAGATGATAAGAGAAGGTTCGGGTTACGTTTCAAAGCAGGCCCCAGAGTTCCAGCTCCGATAGGACGGGCGCAACGATTTAAATAAAAAGGAGAACTGGTCACCTAACCTAACCTTCGCCTACTCCCAAAATCGCACCTTTTTTAAAAAATCGCTGAACACTCTGTATGTGAGTCGTGGGAACCATCTAGTACCAGATGATAAGAGAAGGTTCGGGTTACGTTTCAAAGCAGGTCCCAGAGTTCCAGCTCCGATAGTACGGGCGCAACGATTTAAATAAAAAGGCGAACCGGTCACCTAACCTAACCTTCGCCTACACTCAAAATCGCACCTTTTTTAAAAAATCGCTGAACACTCTGTATGTGAGTCGTGAGAACAATCTAGTACCAGATGATAAGAGAAGGTTCGGGTTACGTTTCAAAGCAGGTCCCAGAGTTCCAGCTCCGATAGTACGGGCGCAACGATTTAAATAAAAAGGCGAACCGGTCACCTAACATAACCTTCGCCTACTCTCAAAATCGCATCTTTTTTAAAAAATCGCTGAACACTCTGTATGTGAGTCGTGAGAACAATCTAGTACCAGATGATAAGAGAAGGTTCGGGTTACGTTTCAAAGCAGGCCCCAGAGTTCCAGCTCCGATAGGACGGGCGCAACGATTTAAATAAAAAGGCGAACTGGTCACCTAACCTAACCTTCGCCTACTCCCAAAATCGCACCTTTTTTAAAAAATCGCTGAACACTCTGTATGTGAGTCGTGGGAACCATCTAGTACCAGATGATAAGAGAAGGTTCGGGTTACGTTTCAAAGCAGGTCGCAACGATATAAATAAAAAGGCGAACCGGTCACCTAACCTAACCTTCGCCTACACTCAAAATCGCACCTTTTTTAAAAAATCGCTGAACACTCTGTATGTGAGTCGTGAGAACAATCTAGTACCAGATGATAAGAGAAGGTTCGGGTTACGTTTCAAAGCAGGCCCCAGAGTTCCAGCTCCGATAGGACGGGCGCAACGATTTAAATAAAAAGGAGAACTGGTCACCTAACCTAACCTTCGCCTACTCCCAAAATCGCACCTTTTTTAAAAAATCGCTGAACACTCTGTATGTGAGTCGTGGGAACCATCTAGTACCAGATGATAAGAGAAGGTTCGGGTTACGTTTCAAAGCAGGTCGCAACGATATAAATAAAAAGGCGAACCGGTCACCTAACCTAACCTTCGCCTACACTCAAAATCGCACCTTTTTTAAAAAATCGCTGAACACTCTGTATGTGAGTCGTGAGAACAATCTAGTACCAGATGATAAGAGAAGGTTCGGGTTACGTTTCAAAGCAGGTCCCAGAGTTCCAGCTCCGATAGTACGGGCGCAACGATTTAAATAAAAAGGCGAACCGGTCACCTAACCTAACCTTCGCCTACTCTCAAAATCGCATCTTTTTTAAAAAATCGCTGAACACTCTGTATGTGAGTCGTGAGAACAATCTAGTACCAGATGATAAGAGAAGGTTCGGGTTACGTTTCAAAGCAGGCCCCAGAGTTCCAGCTCCGATAGGACGGGCGCAACGATTTAAATAAAAAGGAGAACTGGTCACCTAACCTAACCTTCGCCTACTCCCAAAATCGCACCTTTTTTAAAAAATCGCTGAACACTCTGTATGTGAGTCGTGGGAACCATCTAGTACCAGATGATAAGAGAAGGTTCGGGTTACGTTTCAAAGCAGGTCGCAACGATATAAATAAAAAGGCGAACCGGTCACCTAACCTAACCTTCGCCTACACTCAAAATCGCACCTTTTTTAAAAAATCGCTGAACACTCTGTATGTGAGTCGTGAGAACAATCTAGTACCAGATGATAAGAGAAGGTTCGGGTAACGTTTCAAAGCAGGTCCCAGAGTTCCAGCTCCGATAGTACGGGCGCAACGATTTAAATAAAAAGGCGAACCGGTCACCTAACCTAACCTTCGCCTACTCTCAAAATCGCATCTTTTTTAAAAAATCGCTGAACACTCTGTATGTGAGTCGTGAGAACAATCTAGTACCAGATGATAAGAGAAGGTTCGGGTTACGTTTCAAAGCAGGCCCCAGAGTTCCAGCTCCGATTGGACGGGCGCAACGATTTAAATAAAAAGGCGAACTGGTCACCTAACCTAACCTTCGCCTACTCCCAAAATCGCACCTTTTTTAAAAAATCGCTGAACACTCTGTATGTGAGTCGTGGGAACCATCTAGTACCAGATGATAAGAGAAGGTTCGGGTTACGTTTCAAAGCAGGTCGCAACGATATAAATAAAAAGGCGAACCGGTCACCTAACCTAACCTTCGCCTACACTCAAAATCGCACCTTTTTTAAAAAATCGCTGAACACTCTGTATGTGAGTCGTGAGAACAATCTAGTACCAGATGATAAGAGAAGGTTCGGGTTACGTTTCAAAGCAGGTCCCAGAGTTCCAGCTCCGATAGTACGGGCGCAACGATTTAAATAAAAAGGCGAACCGGTCACCTAACCTAACCTTCGCCTACTCTCAAAATCGCACCTTTTTTAAAAAAATCGCAGAACACTCTGTTTGTGAGTCGTGACAACCATCTAGTACCAGATGATAAGAGAAGGTTCGGGTTACGTTTCAAAGCAGGTCGCAACGATATAAATAAAAAGGCGAACCGGTCACCTAACCTAACCTTCGCCTACACTGAAAATCGCACCTTTTTTAAAAAATCGCTGAACACTCTGTATGTGAGTCGTGAGAACAATCTAGTACCAGATGATAAGAGAAGGTTCGGGTTACGTTTCAAAGCAGGCCCCAGAGTTCCAGCTCCGATAGGACGGGCGCAACGATTTAAATAAAAAGGAGAACTGGTCACCTAACCTAACCTTC
This sequence comes from Malthinus flaveolus, assembly GCA_950108345.1. Lineage (NCBI taxonomy): Eukaryota > Metazoa > Arthropoda > Insecta > Coleoptera > Cantharidae > Malthinus > Malthinus flaveolus. The sequence continues at coordinate 11,364,304 of OX467289.1, forward strand.
GCCTACTCCCAAAATCGCACCTTTTTTAAAAAATCGCTGAACACTCTGTATGTGAGTCGTGGGAACCATCTAGTACCAGATGATAAGAGAAGGTTCGGGTTACGTTTCAAAGCAGGTCGCAACGATATAAATAAAAAGGCGAACCGGTCACCTAACCTAACCTTCGCCTACACTCAAAATCGCACCTTTTTTAAAAAATCGCTGAACACTCTGTATGTGAGTCGTGAGAACAATCTAGTACCAGATGATAAGAGAAGGTTCGGGTTACGTTTCAAAGCAGGTCCCAGAGTTCCAGCTCCGATAGTACGGGCGCAACGATTTAAATAAAAAGGCGAACCGGTCACCTAACCTAACCTTCGCCTACTCTCAAAATCGCATCTTTTTTAAAAAATCGCTGAACACTCTGTATGTGAGTCGTGAGAACAATCTAGTACCAGATGATAAGAGAAGGTTCGGGTTACGTTTCAAAGCAGGCCCCAGAGTTCCAGCTCCGATTGGACGGGCGCAACGATTTAAATAAAAAGGCGAACTGGTCACCTAACCTAACCTTCGCCTACTCCCAAAATCGCACCTTTTTTAAAAAATCGCTGAACACTCTGTATGTGAGTCGTGGGAACCATCTAGTACCAGATGATAAGAGAAGGTTCGGGTTACGTTTCAAAGCAGGTCGCAACGATATAAATAAAAAGGCGAACCGGTCACCTAACCTAACCTTCGCCTACACTCAAAATCGCACCTTTTTTAAAAAATCGCTGAACACTCTGTATGTGAGTCGTGAGAACAATCTAGTACCAGATGATAAGAGAAGGTTCGGGTTACGTTTCAAAGCAGGTCCCAGAGTTCCAGCTCCGATAGTACGGGCGCAACGATTTAAATAAAAAGGCGAACCGGTCACCTAACCTAACCTTCGCCTACTCTCAAAATCGCACCTTTTTTAAAAAAATCGCAGAACACTCTGTTTGTGAGTCGTGACAACCATCTAGTACCAGATGATAAGAGAAGGTTCGGGTTACGTTTCAAAGCAGGTCGCAACGATTTAAATAAAAAGGCGAACCGGTCACCTAACCTAAGCTTCGCCTACTCTCAAAATCGCACCTTTTTTTAAAAATCGCAGCACACTCTGTTGTGAGTCGTGGGAACCATCTAGTACCAGAGGATGAGAGGATAAGAGAAGGTTCGGACTACGTTCCAAACCAGGTTCCAGAGTTCCAGCTATGATAGTTAGTGTGCACTGTTCAACAATTTAAAAAAAGCGAATTTTTATGCCTTTCTCCCGTATTAGGGACGTTAGTGAAGAACAGGCACCCACACCGAGTTTCGAGTGGAAATTCCGGCAACACCAAACTCACACAACTTGTCGAACCTACCCCCTACCTATTTCCTTTAAATTTCATCTTTTCCTATTCGAATATTTTATAAGAACAAGTTAATAAGGGCGCCACAGTAACGAATTTTGAATTGTGCATCGAAAATTGTTTCTAGGCTAATTAGATATCGACACCCCCACGCATTTAGAAAATAGTAAAACCCCCGTTACGGAATAAAACCCCAAACTTAAACTAAGGTAAATGACAGGCGAACTTAATCTATTGTAATTAATTTAATTCGACCGCCATTAAGTTTGTAAACTCCGAATGATTCAATTTTACGTAGACTAACACAAAGCGCGCGGTGATTGAAAACGGACTCGGTAAGGTTTAGGAATTAAAAATAATTAAATAAATCGTTAGATAATGGACTACTCGCAGATCAGTTGTTAAAATTAAGGAAAAAGTTTATTTGTGCGTTCGCCCACGCTATTAAAGTATTTTTTTTTATTTGCTCGAGCAAATCGTTTCCAAGTTGCGCGCGAATGGGACTAACCACTTCAGATTACAGCCGTTAAACATGTCCGGCTTACAAACACAGGAAAGGAATGGTCGTTTGTGTTCATTGCGGAACATAAGGGTCTAGTGTCTAGTTGTACGCACAAATCTTATTCTTGTGCCGCCGCCGCCGCCTTGGTTCTATTATTCAAAATTCGCTTGAAATTGTCACGACGTATTGGATTGACGACTGGACTAACTGTCTAGTTCCTTCAGCAACACAGGAAGAGCAGGGGGTGTCTTGGCTAAATAATCGGGACAGCGCGTGGACGAAGTCCGCCCAAAAAAACCTGCAAAGGAGCCCTTGTCGCTGTAACCAAGCCTACGAAATGGGCCGTCTTGTCCTGGAGAGTCTTGGAACTGATAATGGAGCCAGCGACAAAGACTGTAAAATTGACCAAAAGCAAAGTCCTCCGAGAGTACCCTCTTGTATTAAAGGCTGCCGACTGCTCAATCGTTCATTTCGCACGAGGCAGTTTGTGTGGGCCAAACCGCAACATGGAAGCGCAATAAGCCTTAGGGGGAGAGGTGGCCCCATTATCGAAACAGTGCAAAAACATCTTAAGCTTGTCAAAATTTCCACAACTACGGTAAAAGGTGAGCTTTTTCATAAAAGAGTCTGAATTTTAATGTAAAACTTTACCTTTTTAGTATACATTGGAGTCTTTTATAACAAGAAATGGGAGAAAATATTTGAACTACGATATTAATTTTCAATTTTCGATTACCCGACGAAACTTGTCGTTTCATTTAAAATGCCTCTCTCCTATATAAGCGAGATTCCGAAGAACATAAATGTTTAAGTTTAATAATTAAATTAGAATTTGATTCCTTTGTTTTCTCCAGCTATTTGATTATAGCTTGTAATTGAATTTACACAGGAGAAGCCTTAAGGTGAAGAGACATGCATAATTGTCTAGTTCTAGTGCCCTTTATCGACGTAAAGTTTTGCAACGAGTGCATTTGACAGTGTGAAGCAATTATTGATTTATTAAATTTTCCAAAAAGTTAATTAGAAACGATTTAAGTTTTTTAACTTAAAGGAGAATTTTTTTGGGATAAAAAGTGTGGTTTTACTTATAAATCAACGGTTGGTTCATTTCGAGTTTGGTTTGTAGTTCCCGCAATATATTAAAATATAAATTTCTAAACGGCAAAATATGTACCACCTGGAAGTGTCGTAAGCTTTACAAAAATTTTATTTATTTTCACTTCGCTACAAAATCTCATTCCTTACTACTAAGTTTTGAAACTGACATTAGAGTCACTCTCTTTAGTATCGCTATAGAGAAAGATTAATTAGCATCACATGCAAAGTTTATAATTTAATCGTAGTTTCGACTTCATGGATGATGGAGAAGACAAAATAAAAAAAAACTGTAACGTGCAGTAATTCTATTATAATATTCCATTATTCCCGTTTCGACGTTTGCTAAATGCGTTTGAATTACTATTTTACATAGCGTTCACGTAAACTTCTATAAGAAAAACATAACCCCCCCAAAAACACGCAAATTAGCGCTTTCCGTTACGAGTAGAAGTCCCCCCTCTCCCTCCTACTTGAAAAACTCCCCAAGATAGTCATTTAGGCGTTATTGGGTCTCATCAGCCGGGTCTAGTCGTTGCAAGGTAATCTTGTAGTGCCAAGTTTTCTACCTCTTTGATACGGCTGCTCTCTGCTCTGCCAACTACCCGACGTACAGCAGAGCGCAGCATTCAAATATACGCAGCTGTACGACTGTCATTCCACACAGACGTAACGCCCGCATGTTTGACGCATCAATGTACCTCCTAAAAGCGGCCCCATAAAGTATATACTGTGTCTAGATTCAAGCTCAAACCAAAGCCTAAACCTGAACTAAACCTAAGCCTGCTATGACTAGACATTTAAATCTGAACAAAGACCTAGGGCTTGGTCTTGATCGAAGCCTAAACCTACGCCTAACCCTAATCCTCGACCTAAACAAAGGCATTCCCATTATCTAGGCCTATACCACAACCTAGAGCTTGATATTGACCTAGATCTAGACCAAGGCAGTATAGAGCCATTAAGATCAAGGATGGCGTCATCCTGGGTCGCCATGTGGTCTTTTAGCCAGATTTCTTCGTCAAAAGGAATCTCTAGAAGCGACTTGGGGCCCTACTTGCTGTAAAAGTTGGTTCGAAAGGCAAAGGGTGAGCGAAGATAGTGGTTTCGGCAAATAAGTGAAACCTAACCTAATCTAACCTAACCTAACGAAAAGACAATTCACCATGAGCACCAGACTTGGAAGAAAAGCCTAAACAAGTTCATCAGTCTCAAACGATTCCCTCTTTCCCTGCTGAAGAGTTGTCCCAACCCTAAACCTAAGCCTAAGTCTAGCCATCTACTAAACCTGAACGAAGACATACGGCTTGGTCTTGACCTAAGCATAAGCCTATACCCAATCCTCGGCCTAAACAAAGGCCTTACTATTATCTAGACCTAAACCACGACCTAGGGCTTGGTATTGACCTAAGCCTTAGCGTAGACCTTCTTTTAAAGCCAAGGCCTCCAGTCTCAAGTCATCAAAGCCAAGGATGGAGCTATCCTTGGTCGTTATGTGGTCTTTTGCCAAATTTTTTCATCAAAGCTGGGCGAGGAGAGTGGTTTAAGCAGATGAGTATATAAAACCTAACCTAACGAAAAGACAATTCATCACAAGCACGAGCACGAGAATTGGAAGAAAAGCCCAAACAGGTTCATCAGTCGCGAACGATTCCTTTTATTCCTTCTGAAGAGTTGTCCCTACCTTAAACCTAAACCTAAGTCTAAACATCTATTAAACCTGAACGAATACCTTGGACTTGGTCTTGAATTAAGCCTGAGCCTAAACCTAATCCTCGACCTAATCAAAGTCTTACCATCATCTAGACCTAGACTACGACCTACAGTTCTTCGTAAGCCAGACCAAAGTCTTCAGTCTCGAACCATCAAGGTCAAGAGTGGCGTCATCCTGAGTTGCCATGTGGTCTGTTTTCCGGATTTATTCTTCAAAGGGAGTTTCTAGAAGCGACTTGGGGCCCTAGACGCTGTAAAAGCTGGATCGAGAGGAGAAGTGTAGGCGAATAGGGCGGTTTAGGCAGATGGGTATGTGAAACCTAACCTAACATAACCTAACGAAAGGGCAATTCATCAAAAGCACGAGAATTGGAAGAAAACGCCAAACGAGTTCATCAGTCGCAAAAGATTCCTTTTATCCCTGCTAAAAAAATTTTTCCCTACCCTAAAACTCAGCCTTAAGCCTAGACATCATCTACGCCTAGAGCTTAGATCGGCTAATCCTCGACCTAAGAAAAGGCCTTACCGTCATCTAAACCTATACCCCAACCTAGGGCTTGGTTTTGACTTAAGCTTAAGCCTTAGTGTAGACCTAGGCCATCTTCTAGGCCAAGACCTTCAGTCTCGAGCCATCAAGGTCAAGGGCAACGTCATCCTGGGTCGCCATATGGTATTTTTCGTCAAAGGAAAGGTCTGTAGAAGTGACTTGGAGCTTTAGGTCCTGTAAAAGTCAATTCGAGAGGTGAGAAGAATGTTTTAGGCAGATGAATATGTGAAACCTAACTTAACCTAACAAAAACACAATTCATCAGGGCACGAAAATTGGAAGAAAAATCCAAACGAGTTCATCAGACGTAAACGATTCTTTCTTTTCTCTGCTGAAGAGAGTTGTGCCTATTCTTCTCCATGGTTTTGGGCATGGATAATAAAAGAGTTCCATGGCCCCTAATGGTATACTATAAGTCTTTGTAGTGAGAAGAAAGCATGGCCTCCCGCCCTCAATCAGGGCTTCTGCCATCAAAAACCAGTCTGATTCACAAACTTCCGAGGCTCTGGATCTAGAACGAGTCAACTCCGAATAGTTCTAGAGATGGTATCTGGTTCAAAATAAAGTGATTATCTCCCCTGTAGCCTAACAGTCAATCACTCTTTTCATTCCCCTTCCAGGTAAGTATAGCAAAGCAATCGACTGAAATCCTACCTTAGATCAGATTCATGGGCGAACTCCCCTCAAGCGTTAAAGTTATTTAGAACGTATTTGCCTCACCTGAAACAAATTCAAAATTAGCATTTAAATTCGAAGTGTAATGTCAATATCTACGGCTATGCGTTGGGGCTTTTGTCACCTTATCACCTACCCCCACGTAAATGTTATTTAACGGTATAATGAGGAGGCCATTATGTATTGCTAAATTCGAAAATACCATATAGATTAAAACACAAAGATATAAAATTATCACATAATAGATCAGTCCGATACACATTTGTCGTAAATGCATAATTTAATAATGAACTAAACAACTGAAGTGCTCATTAATAACGGATTAGTATCATTTTTTTTCGAAATCCTCGATAAACCAAAAAAAGAGACTAAAACTATCTAAAAATAAAATTTTCTTTTACAAAAAAGTACTTTATTGGACCTCATTTAAATACAAATCGATTGTTTGTTGATATTCGAAACCAATTTGTGACTCTTTATTATTTATTTTCGTAACGGTCGTAGTGCACGCTTTTGAAATTTAACCTCCATTTTACACTATTTATTTGCGCGCTTTTTACAAAAAAATATTACACTTGGAATTTATACCTATGGAATGCATACCTATATTTTAGCTGTTAGAAGCTCATCAGAGTGCACTTATTGAACGTTTAGCTTCTCGTATCCACTAAATATGTATTTGAAAAAGGAAAACGAGCGTTTTATGGAAGGTATTTGTATTGGATATATCCTATTTAATAAAACATTCGGGGTTTGGTTTTAAAATCGCTAAATTGTATCTCTTTTCACATTGTGTTCTGTTTTATGACAAAATGTACGTGACTACGACTAAATCATGTATAAACCTCATGGTTGAATTTATACTTTAAAAGCAGGCACAATAATTGGATATATCTTGTTGTAAAGACATGTTACAACCCTTTACATGTGTACAAATATTTTCTGAGTTGCAATATTGTTAATTAAACCAGCGCCGACCGCGAAGTTTGCGAGTTACGCAAAGATCGGTCATTTTAGCGAGCGCATTTGGGTGACTCTCGCATCTAAACTACTAATCTTAGAGTAAATCCGTTTAGGACTTTTTTGTAGGAAGTTTTCCGCTCTACAGAAAATCTTCTATACAGTTTTGCCGTAGCAAGCTTACTTTTCCGCCCACAAGCGGTTGAAGATCGGAAAGCATGAAACGAAAAACCAGTATTGTTTAAACGTTTTCTGGTAAATTGACTTATATTCACATATTCCATTGGGTCTGCTGAGTTAATGTTAGATGGTGGACATCGTTGTAAATTGGTTTGGTTATATTAAAAGTGTTCTATTTTAACACCACTTTGGATTCAGAAACGTCACAAGAGAAAAAACAGAAAATTGCGAAAAACTGCAAAAAAATGATCTTTTTCAGTTTTTTGCTTATAACTTGAAAACTGCTCACTTTTTCAGAAAAGCACAACAATACTAAAATAATCTACATTCAATTTGAAACAAATTATGTTTCTTAGGTTTTCTTCTTCAGGCAAGCGGTTTAGGCGCTAGAGCGCGTTAAAGTTTAATGAAAATTCCAAAAAGCTCTTTTTTTAGTTTTTCGCTTGTAGCTCGGCAACTACGCACTTGAGAAAATAGTTACTTTCCAAAAATAAAGTACACTAAATTTCCTACAAATCATGTCTTTTAGATTTTTTTCGTCAGACGTACGATTTAGGTTTTACGCGTTGAACACGTAGAACTTTAGTGAGGTATATCGGACGTACCGGCTAAGCCAAGAATAACATTCATTTTTAAACCGTACGTCTGACGTAAAAAACTTGTTGGTGGGAAATTTAATGCGCGTTACTTTCACATAGAAACCGCCTTTCTCTAAAAGTGCTTAGTTTCCGAATTATAAGCAAAAAACAACTATAAAAAACTGATTTTTGGTCACTTTTGGAGTTTTCGTCAAACTTTAACGCTCTCTAGCGCCTAAACCCTCCGCCTGACAAAAATTTTAACAAACGCAGTTTGTAGAAAATGTTATGCATACTATTTTTGATTAGAAGGCAGTCTCTCGAAAAATGCACAGTTTCCGAGTTATAAGCGAAAAACTATAAAAAACTGATTTTTGCCAATTTTGAAATTTTCGTTAAACTTTGACGCCCTCTAGCGCCTCAACCGTTCGTCTGGAGCAAAAAACTTGAAGAACATAATTTATAGAAAATTTTATGTATTTGATTTTTGTATTAAAGTTTGTTTTTCAAAAAGTGTATATAACGCGCTCTAGCGTCCAAACCACTCGTCTGAGAAAAAAACTTAAAAAACATAATTTGTATAAAATGTAATGTAGTTTATTTTTGTATAGACGTTCTTGTCACACAAAGTGCATAGTTTCCGAGTTGTAAGCGACAAACTGAAAAAGCAGCTTTATAGCCGATTTTAGAACTTTCATCAAACTTTAACGCGCTCTAACGTCTAAACCGTTCCTCTGAAGAAAAAACGTACGAAATCTAATTCGTGTAAAATTTAATGTAGTTTATTTTTGTATATAAGTTCTTGTCACACAAAGTGCATAGTTTCCGAGTTCTAAGCGACTAACTGAAAAATCAGCTTTATGGTCGATTTTGCAACTTTCGTCAAACTTTAACGCGCTCTAGCGTCCAAACCACTCGTCTGAGAAAAAAACTTAAAAAACATAATTTGTATAAAATGTAATGTAGTTTATTTTTGTATAGACGTTCTTGTCACACAAAGTGCATAGTTTCCGAGTTGTAAGCGACAAACTGAAAAAGCAGCTTTATAGCCGATTTTAGAACTTTCATCAAACTTTAACGCGCTCTAACGTCTAAACCGTTCCTCTGAAGAAAAAACGTACGAAATCTAATTCGTGTAAAATTTAATGTAGTTTATTTTTGTATATAAGTTCTTGTCACACAAAGTGCATAGTTTCCGAGTTCTAAGCGACTAACTGAAAAATCAGCTTTATGGTCGATTTTGCAACTTTCGTCAAACTTTAACGCGCTCTAGCGTCCAAACCACTCGTCTGAGAAAAAAACTTAAAAAACATAATTTGTATAAAATGTAATGTAGTTTATTTTTGTATAGACGTTCTTGTCACACAAAGTGCATAGTTTCCGAGTTGTAAGCGACAAACTGAAAAAGCAGCTTTATAGCCGATTTTAGAACTTTCATCAAACTTTAACGCGCTCTAACGTCTAAACCGTTCCTCTGAAGAAAAAACGTACGAAATCTAATTCGTGTAAAATTTAATGTAGTTTATTTTTGTATATAAGTTCTTGTCACACAAAGTGCATAGTTTCCGAGTTCTAAGCGACTAACTGAAAAATCAGCTTTATGGTCGATTTTGCAACTTTCGTCAAACTTTAACGCGCTCTAGCGTCTAAACCACTCGTCTGAGAAAAAAACTTAAGAAACATAATTTGTATAAAATTTAATGTAGTTTATTTTTGTATAGACGTTCTTGTCACACAAAGTGCATAGTTTCCGAGTTGTAAGCGACAAACTGAAAAAGCAGCTTTATAGCCGATTTTAGAACTTTCATCAAACTTTAACGCGCTCTAACGTCTAAACCGTTCCTCTGAAGAAAAAACGTACGAAATCTAATTCGTGTAAAATTTAATGTAGTTTATTTTTGTATATAAGTTCTTGTCACACAAAGTGCATAGTTTCCGAGTTCTAAGCGACTAACTGAAAAATCAGCTTTATGGTCGATTTTGCAACTTTCGTCAAACTTTAACGCGCTCTAGCGTCTAAACCACTCGTCTGAGAAAAAAACTTAAGAAACATAATTTGTATAAAATGTAATGTAGTTTATTTTTGTATAGACGTTCTTGTCACACAAAGTGCATAGTTTCCGAGTTGTAAGCGACAAACTGAAAAAGCAGCTTTATAGCCGATTTTAGAACTTTCATCAAACTTTAACGCGCTCTAACGTCTAAACCGTTCCTCTGAAGAAAAAACGTACGAAATCTAATTCGTGTAAAATTTAATGTAGTTTATTTTTGTATATAAGTTCTTGTCACACAAAGTGCATAGTTTCCGAGTTCTAAGCGACTAACTGAAAAATCAGCTTTATGGTCGATTTTGCAACTTTCGTCAAACTTTAACGCGCTCTAGCGTCTAAACCACTCGTCTGAGAAAAAAACTTAAGAAACATAATTTGTATAAAATGTAATGTAGTTTATTTTTGTATAGACGTTCTTGTCACACAAAGTGCATAGTTTCCGAGTTGTAAGCGACAAACTGAAAAAGCAGCTTTATAGCCGATTTTAGAACTTTCATCAAACTTTAACGCGCTCTAACGTCTAAACCGTTCCTCTGAAGAAAAAACGTACAAAATCTAATTCGTTTAAAATTAAATGTAGTTTATTTTTGTATATAAGTTCTTGTCACACAAAGTGCATAGTTTCCGAGTTCTAAGCGACTAACTGAAAAATCAGCTTTATGGTCGATTTTGCAACTTTCGTCAAACTTTAACGCGCTCTAGCGTCTAAACCACTCGTCTGAGAAAAAAAACGTAAAAAACATAATTTGTATAAAATGTAATGTAGTTTATTTTTGTATAAACGTTCTTGTCACACAAAGTGCATAGTTTCCGAGTTGTAAGCGACAAACTGAAAAAGCAGCTTTTTGGTCGATTTTGGAACTTTCGTCAAACTTTAATGCGCTCTAGCGTCTAAACCACTCGTATGAAGAAAAAAACCTAAAAAACATAATTTGTAAATCATTTGATAGACTTTATTTTTGTATAGAAGTTCTTGTCACAGAAAGTGCATAGGTTCCGAGTTATTAGCGAAAAACTAAAAAGGCAGCTTTTTGGCCGATTTTAGTTTTTTCGACAAAGCTTAACGCGCTCTAGCGCTTAAACCGTTTGCCCGAAGAAAAAAACATACGAAACGTACTTAGTAGGAAATTTGATGTAATTCATTTTTATATAGGAGCTCTTTTTTTAAAAAACGCCCAGTTTTCAGGTTATAAGCAAAAAACTGAAAAAAGAGCATTTTATCGCAATTTTCTCAAAACGCATCATTTATTGTAGGTAGCAAAACTAAAATTCGGATTTAGCATCCCAAAATATATAAAAGACTTACATTTTTTTCCCCGCCAAACTACCTTTCGACTGGACTAAAAATAATAGGTCTTGTGTTCGGCAATCCTGAAGTGCTTCAAAACACAAACCGTCCGAAAATTTTAATGTTCAGACATGACCTAAACCGTGTACAGAGGTAAAACTTGTGACAGATAATATATACCACAAGTGGCAGGAAGGGTAGAAGGATTTTCCAATAAATAACATTTGTAGAAACGCGATGACAAGGATACAATTCAATTTGTGAAAACGTCGCGTATGGTGTGTGTGTGTGTGTGGGTCATGTAAATTTTTCATTAACATCATTTAATTCTGACCGCGCTCGAAATATAACCGCGATGCGAAAATTTCCCAAAATCAATTTTCTTTTTTAAAACATTTCAGATAGTTATAAGCGAGTTTAATGAATAAGTAGTAAAGTTAAATGCACGAAAACCAACTTTTCGTTTTATTTCAAACTTGCAAATCAACAAACTTTTATTACTTTTTTATTAAATGGCTTTTTCCTATAGCATTTACCGAGGTAATATTTAAATTGTGCCAGTTCAAAAGGAAGAGAAGAAAAAAGGAAGCTTCGATATAGAAATATGGGAGGAAGTATGTATTGAACTGATATTTTTCACAAACAATAAACACTTATCGATTTCGCCCACTATGCTCTGTGAAAAATGTAAAAAAGATACAACACGTCAAACTGTGTCTTTATAACGTCGCCTTTAGAAAAAAAAAAAAAAGAGGACATAAAAGGGGTGATAAAGTGGAATTTTTGAGCGAGACACATTTAATAATTGCATCAATTTTGATGCATCGATAAAATCGGCGGATTGGTTGAAATAAGAAGCTCACCTTAGTGCTTGTATAAACATCTCGTAAACAATTTATAGCAGTGATAAGAAGCTCCTAACTCATTCCGAGAGTCTACAAAGCAGAGAGAAAATAGTCTCCTTGTATGTGGAAATAAAATGTGTTATTCTAATCTCGAGACGGTTTAAAGCTCGTTTTAAATCAGATTAGTCACAGTTGAGAGCAACTATTCTTTATGGCACAATACGTGAGTGCATAACTTTACTTTAAAATATACAAGACCGCCTTTATCGAGAATAAGGGGTTGATTTTCGTATATATAGTTTATATATCGGCAACACAAATTACGTTCGAGCTTAAGAGAAACAAAAGCAAAGCTGTACAACTCAATTAGCGAGGATCTATTTTAGAGAATGGTTTCTAATTGGTGTCTTGAAACGTAATGATGAGTGTATTGAAGGAGTAATCAGGATTTATTTTGTATGAGAAGATGAACTTGCCAAATAAGGTCTTCGAACCCCCTCGAAGTCTCGACTACACACTTTTATAAAATCGAGAGGCAGCAGCAAGCAGCACCATCGGACTAAATAAGAAGTTTAAACTCGAATTACTTTAATTTAAGTTTAAGTCAGAATTTATAAACTTCCCTTCCAGGGCATTAAAATTAAAATCTAAAGTTCGAAATCCTTTTACATTGATTCTCGGATCATAAAAGCGTTGTAAATTTCGATTAACAAAGGTAGATATGAATTTACAGTTTAATAAAACTTTCATTAAATTTTCATAATGAAAAACTTTTTAAAGCAGAATTATCGATTTAAATGGAAATTTTTTTAAAAGCAATAAACTCGCAGAGAGCTTACTTATTGACGTTAAATAAACATTTCAATTTAATCCTCAATATTGAGCAATTCTTCTGTTAAAAGGTCGAAAGAAAAAAAAGGAAAACTTAAACGGCAGGCAAAACTAGCGCCCACTATCGATTATTGTGGCAATACGTTAAGTTCAGTCGCATCAACCAATTTTAAGACCATCGCGCGCACAAGGCAGTCATAGCAGTTCTACTTAAGCTCCGTTCAGTAGGCGGACACAAAAGGACAGACAGATGGGCGGACGGATAGACGGGAAAGTCGACAGACAGACAGGGTAGCAGACAGACACGCAGACAGATAGCCAGGCAGACACGCAGACGGACAAAGCAAACGAGTACCATTGCAGTTGTGAAGGCGCGCGACACATTGCATCTACTGTCAGTCGCTACCTCTACGCTTTCTAATAACTTCCGGTACGACTAGTTCATGAAACCTAAAACAAAATATGACCCGGTACAAATTACCAGCCTTTGACTACGTCCCCCTAACCCCTTGATTAGATGACCTCGCACGACTCTTCGTGAAAAAATAAGTTTTTGAGAGTTTAGAGAGTCATAGTTACTCCAGCCGGCCCGAGGCACCTAATGGAGCGGTGCAGAATGCACAATCCATAAACGCCTGAAACATGAGTATTCGTCCTCACCCACCACCGCTCGAAAGCCCTAGGTGAAGACAACCTGATTCTCAGGTTACGGGCTGGACTGCACCGATTATCAAACAGCGCCTAAGTATTCTCTTACTACACTACACAAAAACCCATGACAAAAACAACCCGATTCTCAGGTTACGGGGCGGGAAGCACCGAATATCAAGCAGACCCCGGGCCTCACCATGAATAGAATCCGAGACTATCCATTATGCCCAAGATCATCGATTAACTTCTAAATAGATGCGCCTTGAAAAAATTAGTATTTAGAGTTAATAGAGTCATAGTTACTCCCGCAACTAGCGGAACGAAGCCAAAGGTACACTCCATCAGCGCCTAAGTATTCGTCCTCACGTTCGCCACGCCGGGCTTAATTCCCCCGAAGGTCGAGTTCGATTAAAGACGATGCCTCACTACGCCAAACCCCTTGACACAACTAGCCTGATTATTAGGTTACGAGCTGGGGTACACCGAGTATCAAGCAAACCCCTAGCCATCTCACCAAGGATTGATTCCGGGACTATGCATTATGCCCAAGATCATCTATTAACTTCTAAATAGATGCGCCTTGAAAAAATTAGATTTTTTAGAGTTAATAGGGTCATGGTTACTCTCGCAGACCTGAAGCAGCTAGCAGAGCGGTGCTGAAGGTACACTCCATCAGTGCATCAGTATTCGTCCTCACGTTGGCCACTCCGGGCTTAATTCCCCCGAAGGTCGAGTTCGGTGAAAGACTAAATCCCTTGACAAAACTAGCCAGATTCTCAGGTTACGGGCTGAGGGCCGACTATCAAGCAACCCCCGAGCCATCTAACTAAGGATTGATTCCGGGACTATGCATTACGCTCAAGATCATCGATTAACTTATAAATAGATTCGCCTTGAAATAATTAGTTATTTTAGAGTTAATAGAGTCATAGTTACTCCCGCATACCTAAAGCACCTAGCAGAGCGGTGCTGAAGGTACACTCCATCAGCGCATAAGTATTCGTCCTCACGTTCTCCACTCCGGGCTTAATTCCTCCGAAAGTCGAGTTCGGTGAAAGACGATGCCTCACTATACAAAACCCGCAACCCCTTGCCCTTTGAAAAGGCTAGGCTATGCGTCAACAAGCCTGTATCGTGACAGACAGCTTTGGGGTGACCAAAACCTCAACGCATGGCAGCTGGGTCCCCAGCCCATCATATTCCAAATCAGTCCTGACGACGTCATTAATGCACCGACTGGTGGCGTTTCAATGGCGCTACACCTCTGCCACCACTAAATCTCCAGCACGCAGCTCTTTGCCCTTAAAAAGGATGGGGTATGCGTCAACGAGCCTGTGACCTGACAGGATCGGGGTGACCGAAACCTCAACGCATGGCAGCTGGGCCCATCATACTCCGAATTAGTCCTAACAGCGTCATTAACCCACCGACTGGTTGCGGTTCGATGGCGCTACCTCCACTAAATCTCTGGCACGCAGCCCTATACCCTTAGAATATGATGGGGTATGCGTCAACGAGCCTGTGACCCGGCATAATCGGGGTGACCGAAACCTCAACGCATGGCAGCTGGGCCCATCATACCCCGAATTAGTCCTAACAGCGTCATTAACCCACCGACTGGTTGCGGTTCGATGGCGCTACCTCCACTAAATCTCTGGCACGCAGCCCTTTACCCTTAGAATATGGTGGGGTATGCATCAACGAGCCTGTGACCCGGCATAATCGGGGTGACCGAAACCTCAACGCATGGCAGCTGGGCCCATCATACCCCGAATTAGTCCTGACAGCGTCATTAACCCACCGACTGGTTGCGGTTCGATGGCGCTACCTCCACTAAATCTCTGGCACGCAGCCCTTTACCCTTAGAATATGATGGGGTATGCGTCAACGAGCCTGTGACCCGGCATAGTCGGGGTGACCGAAACCTCAACGCATGGCAGCTGGGCCCATCATACCCCGAATTAGTCCTGACAGCGTCATTAACCCACCGACTGGTTGCGGTTCGATGGCGCTACCTCCACTAAATCTCTGGCACGCAGCCCTTTACCCTTAGAATATGATGGGGTATGCGTCAACAAGCTTGTACCGCGACCTGGTGATCTCCCACGTACAACCGGCATGTAATGACGTAATGAGCGATTGCATCGGTATGGTCCTACCAGCTTATTCGCGTCAGACAGTACAACGCTGTACGCCCAGAAAAAGCGCGATGTACCTCCCCTTGCAAAGAGAATCTACCAGTGCTTCGGCTGCAGAACCGGAGGCTTCATTAAAAGACCCCTTGCCCTTGCGTCCAGGTCGTCATCCCATCGGAAGAGGTAGTCCTTTTCTAGCGACCTCAACAACCGGTAAACTCCTGTGAGCTCGAGTTTACTCATAAGTACGCACTAGCCTTTTGTTTAGGTGCAGTTTACGCGAAAGATTAAAAAGTCATTTTGGAAGAAGAAGGGACAAACAAACGGACTCTAAGCAGATGCTTAACGTTAATTAGTAATCGCCTTATTGGACGAGTCGGGCATGCTGGTTGATATGCGACGCATAATGCGCCAAGTCGGCGAAATAAAATAAAGAAAAGGGAAAAAAAGATACGAAAATACGAGAAAATAAAAAAAATGAATTTACAAAGATAAATTGCGTATTTAACCATTTTATTATGCCCAAAAAGTTTTCCCAAGTAAAGATAAACTGATAATGTGGTATAAACATAAATAATTTTCAAATTTGCTATTTATAAAAAGGGAGGAAACTAAAAAGGGGGCATATTTCAAAAATTTTCATCTTTGTGTACATTACAATAAATTGTGCGCTATTACATTCCTCTTCTACGTAAGACTAAATTGACATTTTCGTTATAATGTTACCCGATGGAGCACTAGAGTGTGGCACAACAAAACTTCTTTTTTTTTGGTCGACTCACTTGGAAAGTTTTAGAAAAACTCGTACGTACAAATATGTTTTCAAAATGTATTAGTTTTAAATTGCTTTTTATTAATTTAAAGGGGAAGGAAGTTTTTTTTTATTAAAAAGCGACCCTTTTTTCGGGAGCGAGATTAGCTTTCAGTTAGTGTGTTATAAAGAGTTAAGTGCGTGTCCTACATCTCGACCTTTATTTTTAGTGTTTCGGTGTTAATGTTTATAAGGGTGTGGTGTTACTTTTAATCTGGTTATTTACAAATGTTACATTTATATTTGTGGAAAATTTGTTTTCGTTTCGTTTTAAGGAGTGAAAATCGATTAGGCGTAGGTCGTATGTAGAACAGTCGGAGATAATAAATATCGGACGGAGATTTGGGATAAAGACAACAGATGTATTTGGAATATTAATTTTAGTTCGCGTATAATATGGCGAAAGGATTAGATAAGCCACTCAATATTTAGGGTGTATATAAATAGACGGGAGGAGGGTGTGTGCGACGATGCGAGGCGACGTTATGTCGTCCAACGGACGCCTCCAGTTTTACTGCAGTAAGCGATTGTTCTTTTTAATGCGGTAGCAACTTTTAGTAGTTGATTCTTTGGTTGTATTCCAAAAATTAACAAAAAAAGAAAAGCGGACACGATTTAAAAGAACGAAACCTTCCACAATACTTACTTTCCCATCAAGATTCAGCTCTTATCTAAGGTTTATTGTGAGTTCATACTCGTTCCGAGTTACAAAGATTTTATCGCGCCAAATATTGTATAAAACTCTTTTTAACAAAATTCACTCAATTCAACCACCATATCTCGAACATAACTTCTAAAAGTTGAACTGTAAATTTAAAATCATTTTCCTGTTATTTTTAGCAAAGAAAACCTACTCTTCGCTTTTCCATACCCCCACCCATCTACTTTTAATGTAAATAGAAAAAAGTTAATTTCGCACCAAAAGTGAACTTTCTCGAGCGTTAGATCGATTTAAAATGCACTTATTCGAAAACGCGAAAGACCGAAAAAGCCCATTGTTTCATCCTTAGACGAGATTACGAAACAATGCCATCATAATATTTTAGCGTTTCCCTCTTTCGCCCGAATTAATAGGTTTATTTTATCTCACGGTAACCATTCGACTGTTCTCCTCGAGCTTTAACCCATTACAAAGACTTTCCCCCCTTAACTTAAAAAACACTTTTTTGCCAACGAATTAAAACCAAAATGAATTTATAATTTAAAAAAATCCTTAAATAATTCCCCCCCACTCACCCCTTCTCTTGTCGTAAACCAATAATTTATAATTAAAAACTCTCGCTCCTCGCGCAAAGCCCAAACACGAACCGTGTATACGTCTTGTACTATTTAAAGCAAAACTCACGTTTTGTTAACGGACGCCTAAACTTTCTTATTCAATTATTAATTCTCAATTTTCGAGATAAGTTATGAACCCTTCCTTTTCAGTTTGCTTTACGGAATATACAACGACTATGATAATAATAGATAATTTAAGGAATAAATTAATCATGCATTCGAGAAAAGCTCCGGGCATTTTTCTTCATTTGGATGAGAGAAAAATATTTTCGAGGAAATTACTTTTCTAAGCTCATTCTACTGGGAAATAATTTCAACTTAAAATAAATAGGATTATGTTAAGAGGTAGAGCTGATTTCGAGCCGAAGGGGGCCAAAACAATAGTAAGTGTACGTTTAGATAGAAAAAACAAAACATCGGGCGTTCGTTTGGACGGTCTCGTGACCGTTGTCCCATCAGAGTCCTACCTCGTTGGAACGGACTATACCTACCTACGAAAATGAGGCAAGCAATTTCTTTTACCGCACGCTTCCATCTGCTGGCCACTAAACTGGGAAAAATGAGAACCGATCCGTTTTGTAAAGTTAAAAATTTTCCAAACTACCCATAGATGACGCAACGTAGCGTTAAAGAAAACGCATTAAATATAAATACATTACCTAAAACCTATAACCTATTTTATAAATGGATATAACTTTTTTTTTTTAATTGTAGGTTCTAGAAACGGTAATTTTCGTCGCACATAATTTCCCACAAAAATAAATAAATAATTTAGACTAAAAGTCATTTGTGTCTATTTGCGTTTACATATCGTAAGCATTAATAACGATGAAATAACACTTTGAAAAGAATTCTATTAGATTTAGAACTTTTTTATGGAATACCTACGTACCTACGTGCAGTAGATGGTTTAAACATGTATTTACTTGCTCGACGCAACTACTGTTGCGACTGGACTAGTGTCCATTCAAATAGTAGTTTGACGTGGAAACAATATAGAACTTTTTTCTCTTTTTACTCTTTTTTCAGTTATAACTTGAAAACTACGCATTTTTCGCGAAAAGGACTTCTATACAAATACAATCTACAACAAATTTTCTACAAATTAGGTTTCTTAGGTTTTTTCGTAGGATCAACGGTTTTGGCGTTACAGTTTGAAGAAAACTTCAAAAAAGTGGCAAAACACCGTTTTATAATTTATCGCTTATAATTTGAAAGCTACGCACTTTTTAGAAAAGTGTTTCTATACAAACATAAACTACATTAAATTTTCTACAAATCAGGTTTCTTAGGTTTTCTCTTTATACAAACGGTTTAAGCGCTAGAGCACCTTCAAGTTTGAAGAAAATTCCAATAAAGAGGTAAACACTATTTTTTAGTTTCTCGCTTATAACTTGAAAACTACGCACTTTTTGCAAAAAGAACTTCTATACAAACACAAACTACATCAAATTTTCGACAAATTTGTTTTCCAAGGTTTTTTTCGTTAGATCAACGGTTTAGGCGTTAGAGCGCGTTACAGTTTGAAGAAAACTCCAAAAAAGCGGCAAAACACCGTTTTATAATTTCTCGCTTATAATTTGAAAGCTACGCACTTTTTAGAAAAGTGTTTCTATACAAATATAAACTACATCACATTTCCTACAACTTATGTATCTTAGCTTTTCTCCCCCAGATCAAAAGTTTAGGCGCTAGAGCGCATTCAAGTCTGACAAAAATTAAAAAAAAAAGGTAAAACAGCGATTTTTAGTTTCTCGCTTATAACTTGAAAAGTGCTTCAAGTCAATAATAACTTCCATCAAATTTACTTCACATTATGTTTCTTAGGCTTTTTCTTCAGACAAACGGTTTAGGCGCTAGAGCTCGTTAAAGTCTTACAAAACTTACAAAATCGACCAAACAGCTCTTTTTTTGTTTCTCTGTCACAACTCGGAAACTAATCTCTTTTTGAAAAAACTATTTCAATTCAAAAATAAACATTTCTAAACAATTTTCTACAAATTATGTTTCTTAGGATTGTTTCTTCAGAAAAAGGTGTAAGCGCTAGAGCGCGTTAAAGTTTCACGAAAATTCCAAAATCGGACAAAAAGCTGTTTTAGAAGTTTTTCGCTTACAACTAAGAAGCTACGCACTTTTAAAGATAAGAATCAGTACACAAAAATAAACTACATCAAATTGTCTACAAATTAGGTTTGCTAAATGTTTTTCGTCAGACGCACGAATTAGGTTTAGTGTCCAACCTAACCTAACCTACGCTAGCCTAACTGAAACCGTACGTCTGATGTAAAAACCTAGTAGAGAAAATTTATAGAAAAATTAGTGTACTTTCTTTTTGTATAGAAACATTTTGCCCTGAAAGTGCGTCGTTTCGGAGTTATAAGCAAAAACCTAAGAAAACCTTTTTTTAACCGATTTTGGAATATTATTTAATCTTTAAAGCGCTCTAGAATCTGATCCGTGCGTCTTGAGAAAAAAACTCAAGCAACGTAATTTGTAGAAAATTTTATGCGGGTTATTTTTATATAGATATGATTTTTTCCAAAAGTGCGCCGCTGTAAGTTATGAGCGAAAAACTAGAAAACAGTTTTTTTGCCGATTTTCAAATTTTGGTCAAACTTTAAACCGCTGTAGCGCTTAAACCGCTTGTCTGGCGAAAAAATCCTACAAACGTAATTTGTAGAAAATTAGACGTAATTCGTTTTTATGTAGAAGCACTTTTTTCATAAAGTGCGTACTTTTTAAGTTATACGAGAAAAACTTAAAAATAACATTTTTTTACAATTTTTCGCAAATTTGCGCCACTAATTATTTTAGTGCAAAGGTCTACTTATATTTTTTGTAGAGAAACAAATTTTCAATTTCCAAAACCGTACAAGTCGACACTTTAATATTTATTTGATGAAAAGTTAATTGAAATACACGAAACCAAAGCTCGCCTTCGCGGTTCTTGAATTTTTAAAATTCAGATTTCAACCCATTGTTGAGGCCCAGAAGGCTTAGCTGTAAGAAATATACCTATATCATCAACTCATAGAGGCCCCAATAAAATTGTTTTTAATTGCAATCGAATCAAATAATTTAAATTGGCAAAGAATGCACGAATCGTTACACGATTTTTTACATAAAAAGTCTCATTCGTATAGAGAAACATTTGAAAAGTTTTGAACTTGTGCCAACTTCAAAATTAATATCTCGTTTTGGTCTCACTTTATAAAACTTCTGTTCAATCTGAGTTATGATATGATATATTAAAAAAAGCCACCTGTAAACTAGTGTAAAATTGACATTAGTTTAAATATTTATGTTCAATCGAATCATCGAATATATGATAATAAGATTTTTCTTTAATGGAAGTTCATCATTAGTTCTAATACAAACAAATCATACTTGATCGTGATTACTCGAATTCGTGTCGTGAATAAGTTAGTTGTTTCGGTTATTACTTATTAGTTATACATATTGTAGTGCACGTGTTAAAACTATCGAAACTCGTTTTTTTACAAAGCCCAACCTCGAAATATACACTTTCGTCAAATCCAAACTAAAATTTCGATTGGATATGTGTAATGGATGCCTCTTTTTGTTTATTTTTGTGTGAGCAGGGGCTGAAACTTAATCACAACGGCCTATAGAGAGACAAACCGTACTGAATAAAAGATATGAACAAACAAAACCATCGAACAAGAAAAAAACTCATAACACAAAACATTAATTCGTATGATTGTCATATAATGCGCATATATGAAATATATTTGTCATTTATTAAATTCATGAAAGCCTTTTGTGTGGATTACAGTAATTCTGCCCTAATACAGGCCTATGACTATAATAAATGTAATGCCAATTAAAGAGAAATTAACGACCAATTCTTTAATGTAAAATTAATTTTAAGTTTGCTCTGCTCTGTTGGATGTGATTGATGAGGTTTTTTCGAAATTTGGCCAATTTTGAGTAGGTACTTAGCTTTTTTTATGTTGATTTTTACTTTGAAAAAATATAATCGGGAAAACTACGCACTTTTTAGAAAAGTGCTTCAAGTTCAAAATAAAGTTCATCAAATTTACTTCAAACTATGTTTCTTCGGTTTTTTCTTCCGGCAAACGGTTTAGGCGCTAGAGCGCGTTGAAGTTTGAGAAAAATTACTAAATCGACCAAACAGCTGTTATTTCAGTTTTTCGTTGATAACTCGGAAATTACGCACTTTTTAAAAAACGCTTAGATTACAAAATAAACTATATCAAATATTCTATACATTATGTTTCTTAAGGTTTTTTCTTCAGACGACAGGTTTAAGCGCTAGAGCGCATTAAAGTTTGACGAACATTCCAAAAATCGGTCAAAAAGCAGTTTTTATAGTTTCTCGCTCATAATTCGGAAACTACGCACTTTTTTAAAAAGTACTTTGATTCAGAAATAAACTAGATACATAAAATTATGTTTCTTGGCGTTGTTCTTCAGACAAGCGGTTTAAGTTACCGCTTAAAATTCCAAAAAATTAGCAAAAAACAGTTTTTCAGTTTCTTGCTTGTAACTTGAAAACTACGCACTTTTGGAGAAAACTGCATTTATACGTAAATACACTACATCAAATTTTCTACAAATTATGTTTCTTCGGTTTTTTCCTCTAGCCAAACGGTTTAGGCGCTAGAGTGCGTTTAAGTTTGACAAAAATTCCAAAATCGGCAAAAAAGCTGCTTTTTTAGTTTCTCGCTCATAACTCGGGAACTACTCACTTTTTAAAAAAAGCGCTTCCATAATAAAATAAACTACATCAAATAATCTATAAATTATGTTCCTTGGGGTTTTTTCTTCAGACAAACGGTTTAAGCGCTAGAACGCGTCAAAGTTTGTCACAAATTTGAAAAAAATCGGCAAAAAAACTTATTTTAGTTTCTTGCTTATAACCTGAAAAGTATCCACTTTTTGAGAAAACTGCTTCAAGTCAAAAATAAACTTCATCGCATTTTCTACAAATCAGGTTTACTAGGTTTTTTTCTTTGTAGAAACAGTTTAGGCGCTAGAGCGCGTTGAAGTTTGACAAAAATTCCAAAATCGGCAAAAAAGCTGCTTTTTTAGTTTCTCGCTCATAACTCGGGAACTACTCACTTTATAAAAAAGCGCTTCCATAATAAAATAAACTACATCAAATAATCTATCAATTATGTTCCTTGGGGTTTTTTCTTCAGACAAACGGTTTAAGCGCTAGAACGCGTCAAAGTTTGTCACAAATTTAAAAAAATCGGCAAAAAACTGATTTTAGTTTCTTGCTTATAACTAGAAAAGTTCGCACTTTTTGAGAAAACTGCTTCAAGTCAAAAATAAACTTCATCGCATTTTCTACAAATTAGGTTTCTTAGGTTTTTTTCTTTGTACAAACGGTTTAAGCGCTAGAGCGCTTTGAAGTTTGACGAAAATTCCAAAATCGGCAAAAAAGCTGCTTTTTTAATTTTTCGCTTATAACTCAGAAAATACGCACGTGTAGAGATAAAAGCTACTATATAGAAATAAACTACGTCAAATTGTCTACAAATTAGGTTTTTTATGTTGCTTATGTCAGACGTACGGTTTAGGTTTGGCGCCTAACCTAACCTAAGTTGTCTAGTTTTAAAGGACCAAAAATGACTAAAAGTTTAAAACTGATTTTCTCCAAATCGGCACCCGCCATTTTGTATATTTTTTGATATGTTGGTACTATTTCTCGAACCTTTTTTTAGTTTTTAGAGGCGTGGATTCGAATTGCTGCCGATCTTATTAAAATCTGTCTCGTATAATAACACCACATGTTTACGTTTTTCTCTCATTTGACACAATTTTAACAGTTTATCCCCTTTGCCTATTTCGCCAAATTAAAAAATTCAAAAAACACGTTTTAAAATTAAAGAGCTTGTGGATTTAATTGTAAGACTGCCCCTTTTTAGGTATTCAGAAACGGCTCCGAGCAATCTTTTTCCACGATATGCTTTTATAGAAAGTAAAAAGCCATTTCATTACCTTAAGAGTTTCTAAAAATAAATCGGTTGAATTTAAAGAGGTAATATTTGGAAAAAAAATTCATAAAACTATAACTCTTCTATAGACAGTAAACGTTACGTCTATAATAAAACTAGCAATCAACATAATATAGTAGTAGAATAACTTACAGAGAGAAACTTTACGACCAAAAGACTTATATATAAAATATAAAATGCAATGAACATTGCATGGACCATAAATACCATACATATATCTCATAAAATGTAAAGGAGCTTAAAACATAAGGCCGTAGGGCGTAGGTGAGTTTATTACGCAGCATGTAAAAAAAACCTTTTTAGTCAAAAATTAACATCTTTTAAAACATCTTCTTGCAGCTCCCAAAATAGATATGGCGTTGAAAGGGCAAACTTTTAAAAATACAATTTTAACAAGACGTGTCGGCTTCTTTCTCTTCAAAAGAAGATTAGAAGCTACTCGAAATTTTTACAGGTAGAAATCCTGACAACTCAAACAATTCAATTTACAACATACCGTAAGTTGCTTTTAACTGTCGAGGGATACAACAGGTGTCTATTTAAATAATTTTTCAACAAGTGAATTCACACAAATGTGTAATCCTCTCGGCATTTACTTAACTCGCCAGGTTGCTCACATGTGTGAGTTTAAGAGCAATGGTCACGTTCTTCAAAGTTTCTCCTGCGGGGCAACGGGTTGGGACGAGGTAAAAACTTCGCAAAAGGTGGGCTGGCCAAAGGCTCGACAGGACGACGTCAAAGTGCACTTACGTTTATAGTAAAAGGCTAGTGTACAGACAAGACGAAAATATTTAAATAAATCGACTAAAATGGTTCTTTTAAAAAAAGTGATTTATTAGCCTTCTAAGGGTCCTATTGGTGTAATACCTGCATTTCGACACTCTTGTCACACGTCACTCAAGTACACGTGGACTAAAGAGCAAAAATATTGGTATTCCATAATTATTCAAAAATATAGTATTTTAAAAATACTGGATTTTAATTGTTGGTCTTTAATTTGGTAATATTATATTACTTAATATATTATTATGTATTTATGATCACATATAAAAACAAAAATATAATAAATATAGTAGGTACTATGTATAATGTATACGTATACCATATTATTGATATTCATTTATAAATTGATATAAGTTTATTAATTAATGATCATACGAGACCTACAATTTTATATACAGGGTGATTTATAATTAGGTGTAAACAAGTTTTAGATCTATTATTCTGCATAATATTTGGAAATATTCTCTTAGTTATTAGGAAATTAGTCGCAAATATGACTGACTTTCGAGAGCTAATATTTTTGTATGTATTAACTGTATTTAAATTTCACAAACAGGCGTTAGTCATTTATAATCTACTCATTACACACAAAAAATTTCAGAACTCTAACTTTAATATTAGTCTCTAAATTAACTTTCTTTGTACGCTCTACATTTACTATAATACTCATGCGTAAGGACATGTTCCTAAAAATACCAAGAACGAATTGACAAATCGAAATAGTGTTTACAGATTTGAAAACAGGATAAAAAATTGCAAGTTTTAAAAGAATTAAAAAAGATTAACTAAAAAAAAGTTGCAGCTTATAAATTATTAATTAATATTAATTAATTATAAATTGATATAATTTTATTAATTATTAATCATACGAGACCTACAATTTTAGATGCAGGGTGATTTATAATAAATTAGGTGTAGGCAATTTTTAGATCTATTCTGCATAATATTTGGAAATATTCTCTTAGTTATTAGGAAATTGGTCGCAAATATGACTGACTTTCGAGAGCTAATATTTTTGTATGTATTAACTGTATTTAAATTTCACAAACAGGCGTTAGTCATTTATAATCTACTCATTACACACAAAAAATTTCAAAACTATAACTTTAATATTAGTCTCTAAATTAACTTTCTTCGTGAGCTCTACATTTACTCTATACTCATGCCTATAAAAATACCAAGAACGAATTGACTAATCGAAATGTGTTTACAGATTTGAAAGGATAAAAAATTGCAAGTTTTTAAAGAACTAAAAAAGATTAACTAAAAAAAAGTTGCAGCTTATAAAATAAAATGAGAGTCTTTGGTTTTATCAGTTTTAGCGATAACGCGTAAATTTAGTTGATGTTTTTTTCAGATTATCTGTCGGTACCGAATTGACCAACTTTGCTAAATTTAAACCTACGATCTAGCTCTTCAGATAAGTGAGATCCCCATCATGTTACGCAACAAATTTCAATCCTCTTGTATATTATACAGTGGATTGACTTCACAATAGGTATATATTTAATCAAAAATTTTTAAATCTTGTTTAAATATTTTGAAATAACGCCCTGCTTAGTAATAATTAATAATAATTGAAAATTTATTAACAATAAAAATCTTTCTTTATTTATTAAATTGTATATTATAAGTATTTCCGATTTTATAATTTTTTTGCAATTTTCTGCTCAAAATCAAAAGTCGATAATTTAGCAATTCTCACTCGAGACAAATTTGCTCGCCAAGAAATATAATATTTTAGTTGTGCGCCTCAGGCATCTTGCTCTAACCTAACCGAGGGTGTCGCCCAGCTTAGCGAGAATACAAAAGCAGGTATAAGATGAAATAGTTCCGCTAGATTCCTTATAGTGGGCGACACATATTTACTACAAAATCTGCAGTTTTACGTGATTTTACTGTTTCGTAGAAAGCTAATTATTTCTGAAATTAAATAAATTGTGCTATAAAATTTTTATTGATGTATAGTTAAGGAACAACTTTACTAAGGCCTGTTGTCACTTTTTTGCAATTTGCTCTAGGTTATTAGGAAATTGGTCGCAAATATGGCCGATTTTCGGAGGCTAATATTTTTGTACGTATTACCTCTATTTAAATTTCACAAACAGGCCTTAGTCATTTATAATCTACTCATTACACACAAAAAATTTCAAAACTCTAACTTTAATATTAATCTCACAATTAGCTTTCTTCGTAACCTCTTCATTTACACTACTCATGCGTAGGGACATGGCTCTTAAGGGCACAAACAAACGGATTTTAAAAGAAGTAAAGTAACGGTGGCAACAAGAGACATCAAATCAGGCAAAATGGCGACCCCGACGTGATAGACGAGTGTTGGAGTTTTCCCTAGAAAAAAGTGCGTCGACACAGACGTTCGAAAACTATAAATTTCTCGACGTTTTGAGCCCCCCCTCCTTGAATCCAGTTTTAGATAGATTTAATAATTTGTTCTCGATATGATATTCTAACGAGCCACCGACTTAAACTCGACCCCAACGTAATCGATCTTCACGTATGATAACAATATCAATAATAATAAAGTGGCAATAAAACAAATTTGGGTTATTTCGTAAAGAGAAATAAAACATAAAAGAGCTTTATTTTATGCAAGTTTTGCGTAAAAAGAAAGAACCACCCACTACTAACCCAACACCAAAAATACAATAACTAAAGCCATGAAACGATCATTCCACAATACAAAGAAAACGTAAAAATTAATGACAAAACCTAAACATAAAACAAAAAATAAGGGAGGTTTGTTATTTTCATTGATCTTCCGTTTTGGCATCAAAAAGAAATATTTTTACATCATTTATTTCGAGTTTACTTAAAATTGTTTTTTTTTCAAAAAGGGGCGCTTTTCGATATACCTTCAATTGCGAAAATAGAGGAAAACTACAAAAATAAACCGTAAACGAGAAAAGCGCTTTGTTGTAAATCGTAAACGAATGATATTATATGTCGACGTCACAAAAAAAGAACGAACAAGTAACTTGCCGAACTAGTCGATTCACTTACTGGGGTAGAAAGGCGCCCCGAGCTCATTTTTCGAAATCATTGTTTGTCAAAATTAGAAAACTGTCAACAAACGCTCCACGAAGCTCGGGGCCTTTACTTGAAACGAAATGAATTTTAAAGGCGGTCGGCAAGACAGGGATTTGTACGAAATGACGAAAAGCTCGTGACTAAGAAGTAAGAAGTCGTCTACTGACGTTGCCAGTGCGACTGCCAGCTTGGAATTTTTGCAAAACGACGTCGTTTTTCTGCAATAGTTTAACTTTAACCAGTAACTTTGGGGTGGTTCGAGAAAAATGAACTTTTGCAGTTTTTACTATTTTTCGATTATAATTCGAAAACTAGTCATTTTATGAAAAAAGTACTTCTGTATCAAAACAAACTGCATCAAATTTCCTACAAATTACCTGTCTTGGGGTTTCTTCGTTAGACGAACAGTTTAGTCACTAGAGCGCGTTAAGATCTGTCGAAATTACAAATTCTGCCAAAAAAAACTGTTAATTTTTGTTTTTCGTCCATCACTTGAAAACTGCGCACTTTTTCAGCAAATTGCGTCTATACAAAAATAAACTCCATCAAATTTTCTAAAAATTAAGTTTCTTAAATGTTTTTGTTCAGACGAATTTAGACGCATTTAGGCGAATGTAGGCGAAGTTAAGCGAAAAAACGGATTTCTTTAGCTTATCGTTTATAACTTATAACTCAAAAACACGGACTTTTTGAGAAATAGGCATTTAACTGACAATAAACTACATCAAATTGCCTATAATTTATGTCTCTTGCGGTTTTTTCCTCAAATGAACGGTTTAGGCGCTAGAGCGCATTAAAGTTAAAGTTAAAATTCCAAATTCTGCCAAAAAGCTGGTTTCTTTATGTTATCATTTATAACTCGAAAAATACGCATTTTTTGAAAAATATGCTTTGATATAAAAATAAACTAAATCAAATTCCCTACAAATTATACCACCTACATTTTTGTCCTCAGGCGAACGGTTTAGTCGCTAGAGCGCGTTAAAATCTGACTAAAATTCCAAAATCTGCCAAAAAGCTGTATTTTTTTGTTTTTCGTGAAACTTGAAAACTGCACACTTTTGGAGCAAACACCTTCTATACAAAAATAAACTACATCAAATTTTCTACAAATTACGTTGCTTAGAGTTTTTTTTATTCAGACAAGTTTGGGCGCTACAGCGTGTCAGAGTTTGAAGAAAGTTCCAAAATCGGCAAAAAACGGATTTCTTTATCTTATCGTTTATAACTCAAAAAATACGTACTTTTTGAGAAATATGCTTTGATATAAAACTAAAGTAAATCAAATTCTCTACAAATTATACCACCTGCATTTTTGTCCTCAGACGAACGGTTTAGTCGCTAGAGCGCGTTAAAATCTGACCAAAATTCCAAAACCTGCCGAAAAGCTGTATTTTTTTGTTTTTCGATTATAACTTAAAAACTACGCACTTTTTGGGCAAAATGTTTCTATACAAAAATAAACTACATTAAGTTTTCTACAAATTACGGCTCTTAGATTTTTTTAAAGACGAATTTAGGCATTACAGCGCGTTAAAGTTTGAAGAAAATTCCAAAAATCGGCCAATTACTGGTTTCTTTAGTTTGGCGTTTATAACTCAAAAAATACGCACTTTTTTAGAAATATGTATTTATATAAAAATAAACTACATAAATTTTCCTATTAATTATGTCTCTTAGGGTTTTTTCCTCAGACGAATGGTTTAGGCGCTAGAGCGCATTAAAGTTTAAAAAAATTCCAATATCGGCCCAAAACTGTTTTTGTCTGAACTCGAAATATGTGCACTTTTTGAGCAAATTGCTTCTAGTTTGGAATTTTTTAAAAAGGCATAGGCTTTTCTGCAATGAGTCGAAATAAGTATTTAATTATTCCTCGTATTTTCGAAACTCATGGAGTCTCTCTTGTCATGCATTGTACCTACAGCATATTATGAACTATTAGTTAGAAAGTTTGTTGGTGCTCGGATTACGAAATTATTTTAATAACTGACAATAAAAGTTTTGCGATTCACTTCAGAACAAATTTTGGATTTTCAGAGTTTAGAGACGTATTCGTCAATACGTTCATTGAATATCTATTAAAATATGTTCACGTTCAGTCGTAATCCTGTAAGCCCCTTTTAGCATCTACTCAAACTTCCAACTTGCCCAAAACCACTCGATAATTTTAAACTTCAAGAAGTTTGAGTGCACTTCAATCAGATGATTTGGCAGACTTCTCAAATCGTGGAGCCTCTTTGGAGACATAAGCGGTGCAAGTTGAGTAAAAGATCTCGTCGAAAGGAGAAACAGACTCAACTAACCAGCGCCCTCTCAAGACGCTGGCAACGTTAGTGTGTCTGCTTTGCATCAACAGCTCTGCGTAGAATCAGGCCATAAAAGGCTTCAAGGAGTGGAAGAGTCATGGAAGGAGCCTTAAATAAATTACGAATTCATGGCAAAGAGAAGGGTTAATTACAATGTCAAAAGACAACAGCAAGTAAGACAATAATAAACCTCACAGATGAAAGTTTCATTAACGATTTTCGACTTTTAAGGCTTCCCGAGACGGGAGTGTCCTTTCAGAAAATAAGGAAGCTTTAAAAATGCTCTCTAATAGAAATGAGTCGACTACTGTTGTAAGTAGCCCAGTTATTAGATAATTAACCTAGCGATTCTTGGAGCTTTAATGAAGCTTTTATTAACTGACGTCCGGTACACGTCTGGCCTCCCACTTCACCTGGAAGCTGGAAAAAGTTTCAAGATATTTTGCACACACTCGAAGGATGAACCAAAAATTTTTTTATAAAGCTCTAGGGCTTAATAGATCAAAACGTAACCCTTTTCGAGCTCTAACGCACCAATAAATATATCCAAACAATTTTTTTTTGTCGAAGTAAATAACAAAAATATTTATTTGGGTTCTCGAACACGGCATTTTAATGAATCATACAGTTGGATTGTTTTGTCTTATTTTCCACTAGAATACACGTTATTGTAAACTTGGGGAAAGCTCATCCAACACAATAATACAATATGCAGTTACCGACACATGCTTTATAGAGAGGAAGTTCTTAGATATGTTGAAGCGCACTCCTCGAGTTTTGTTTATTTAGTAGGAAACTAACTTATTCAAGGCATAGAATTTAGGTTTACAAATTCTTGAACGGCTCACCAACGACGTTTTCTATTATATCTCAACCGAAACATAGATAAATTTCGATACAGCGTGTTTAGAAAGTGACGAGTGCAACTTTTTAACAAGTCAGAAGTGGGATTGATACGCGGGGGATGTCTAGACTTTAAAACCAAAGTATCGCGTGACTCATCCGGTGAGTCATGCAGCTTAATTTTTAATTGCTTACTGGAGTTTCTAAAAGCAACGCTCTAGAGTAGGTAGGTATTCTACGAAAATCCATACGCCACTTCAAACTTGTGTGGGAAGATCAGAAATTGTAGTTTTGGACGAATGCCAGTGCCTGTGTAGTGATAACGATAAAAGAGCTTGCTTGTGTGGTTTCGTGTTTTGGTAATTTATTTCCGAGAAAATATGATCATTGGTCGATGACCTTTCACACCTCTTTAGTTAATTAACATATCATACCAATAAGTGATGCCACTGTCTGGGATTCCCCTACAGACAAGTGTTTGGAAATGATTTTGCACTTCCAAGAGAAATTATACCTCTCTCTCTTATTTTCTTTTTAAACGGTCAATTTCTCCCCACCATTTTGAAAACGACGAAACATCAGCTTTCGGAGAGGATTATTTAAACCGATTAACCAAAAACTTCCCTTTTCACTAAAAGACCTTCCGGTTAGGTTTATAAATTTTATGCCAAAAAGTAATTTGAAGAGGATTATAAAGGCTTAAAGATCAAAGAATCTTTCAAAAAATACGATTAAAGTAATTCGCTTAAAAACTCAAAAAAATTTTTTTTGACTTTGTTTAATTAATTATTTTACACTGTGCTTTATACAATAAGATTTTATAATTTAATTTACATCTTTTTTTCTTACTCAAGAGCCGTGTCGCGTTTAGAAATAAAAACTTTTTTGATCTAATTAGCCTGCGGCACAAAAATTAATACGACAATGGGCTTTGAACTAGAGCTTGTTAGTGCTGTAAAAATCGTGGGTTAAATTAAAAAAGGAAAAAATAAAAACAAGAGCTACTTCAAAATGTTGGCGTGGTGTTACAAAATAAAATTGCGATGTGTAGTAATTAGCAATCCTCGGGTTCGCTTCGTAACAATACAGTGTGTTCGTGCGATTAGCTCCACCTTATGCGGTCTTTTTAATCCACGTCGTAAGTAAGGCTGAAAGAAAGTAGCAAAATTAATGATATATCGGTAATAAAACCGATCGTCTGCCACTTTAAAGTGGCAGCACAAACTTGGGGGTGGCTCGGGAAGAGTTAATTTTTGCTATTTTTCGATTTTTCGCTTATAACTCGAAAACTACGCACTTTATGAGAAAAGTGGCTCTAAATGAAGATAAACTATATCATATTTCCTACAACTTATGTATCTTAGCTTTTCTCCCCCAGATCAAGGGTTTAGGCGCTAGAGCGCGTTAAAGTTTGACATAAATTCAAAAATATGCCAAAAAGCTGTTTTGAGGGTTTTTCGTTTAAAACTGGAAAACTACGCACTTTTTGAGCAAAGAGCTTAGACACAAAAATAAACTACATCAAATTTCCAACAAATTATAGCTCTTGGGTTTTTCCCTTAGACGTACGGTTTACGCGCTACAGCGCGTTAAAGTTGGAAGAAAATTCCAAAATCAACAAAGCAACGGATTTCTTTAGCTTATCGTCCATAACTCGAAAAATACGCACTTTTTGAAAAATACGCGTTGATATAAAGATACAGATAAAATTTCCTATAAATTATGTTTCTTAAGTTTCTTTCCTCTGACAAATGGTTCAAGTGCAAGAGCGCGTTAAAGTCCGACAAAAATTCTAAAATCTGGCAAAAAGCTGTTTTTTGGTTTTTCGATTAAAACTTAAAAGTTACGCAATTTTTGATAAAACTGCTTCAATGCAAAAATAAACCCTATAAAATTTCCAATAAATTATAACTCTTAGGTTATTTTCTCTAGATGCACGGTTTAAGCGCTACAGCGCATTAAAGTCTGCAATATCCAACAAAAACGGATTTTTTTAGTTTATCGTTCATAACTCGAAAAATACGCACTTTTTGAAAAATACGCGTTGACATAAAGAAAAACTACAGCAAATTTCCTACAAATTATATTTCTTTAGTTTCTTTCCTCAGGCGAACGGTTTAGGTGCTAGAGCGCGTTAAAGTCTGCTGAAAACTCTAAAATCTGCCAAATGGTTGTTTTTTCGGCTTTTCGTTTAAAACTTGAAAACTACGCACTTTTTGGGCAAACTGCTTCTATACAAAAGTAACCTACATAAAATTTTCAATAAATTATAACTCTTAGTTTTTTTCCGTAGATGCACGGTTTATGCGCTACAGCGCCCTAAAACTTGCAAATTCCATAGTCGGCGATTTCTTTAGCTTATCGTTCATAACTCGAAAAATACGCACTTTTTGAAAAATACGCGTTGATATAAAGATAAACTGCATGAAATTTCCTACAAATTATATCTCTTAGGTTTTTTCCTAAGAACAACAGTTTAGGTGCTAGAGCGCGTTAAAGTCTGACGAAAACTTTAAAATCTGCCAAAGAGCTATTTTTTGTTTTTCGTTTAGAACTTGAAAACTACGCACTTTTTGAGCAAACTGCTTCAATACAAAAGTAAACTACATAAAATTGTCCATAAATTATAACTCTTAGGTTTTTTCCGTAGATGCACGGTTTATGCGCTACAGCGCCCTAAAACTTGCAAATTCCATAGTCGGCGATTTCTTTAGCTTATCGTTCATAACTCGAAAAATACGCACTTTTTGAAAAATACGCGTTGATATAAAGATAAACTGCATGAAATTTACTACAACTTATATCTCTTAGGTTTTTTCCTCAGAAGAACAGTTTAGGTGCTAGAGCGCGTTAAAATCTGACGAAAACTTTAAAATATGCCAAAGACCTTTTTTTTTGTTTTTCGTTTAGAACTTGAAAACTACGCACTTTTTATGCAGACTTCTTTATACAAAAATAAACTTCATCAAATTTTCAACAAATTAGTTTTCTTATATTTTCTTCTTCATACGAACGGCTTAGGCGCTACAGCGCGTTAAAGTTTCAGAAAAATTCAAAAATAGGCCAAAAAAATTGATTTCCTCCAGGTTTTTAAGAAAACCAACCCAAAATTTTAGAGCCTTAGGGGTTATTATTTACGAAAAGATATTGTTAAAGGTTAGCTATGGATGTATAGGGAGGTCTAATTTATGGATTGCTTTTTGCATCCATTTATTTGGTAATTATTGAATAATTTGGCAAACAGTAAACACAAATTGAGCTCTAAGTGGATATTAATCTGAAAATACACAAAGGAAATGGACGAACCAACATTAAACGGGAAAATAAGTACAAGCAAATAATATATATTCATATATGGACGTTCGTAGTAGGTATGTATAGATAAATATAAAAAATAAAAATAAACCTCAACGTGCATTTTATAAAAGTGCATTCTTCAGTTTAGATATTCACGTACTAGTTTGGGTTTCGATAGTTCGTGAATATCCCACAAAGCATTTCGCATAAAAATTTCATCGAAGGCTTCCCTTAAAAATTTAATAACAAGCAATAAAAAGGTCTCTGTTTCAAACTTAAACAAATTTTAGGAAGAAAAGTTGAAAAACGTCACATAAAAATTGAACTGATGATAAAAATACAAAATTTTTATGAGTGAAAAGTTACAAGTATTGCCACGCTGATACGTTGATAAAAAAGTAAATTGGAATTGTGGGATAAAACTCAGATTTACATGCAAAACATTTTTTATACAGGTTCACTTTCAACTTTTTCTTCCAAATATTCAAAATACTTTTATTATCCCCATTTCTCTTTCTTCCTAAATCTTTCTTATACTCATCTTTATATATTAATTGTTAATCTAGATCGAGAGATTCAATAATTTAAATTATATGCAAAATCCCCCAAAATCTCGCGTTTAAAAGCTTCCTTTACAAAAAGTCGCCAATTTGTTATCTTAAAAGGGATACAAAAATTATTTACGAGAAATAAAATAAGAAGAGCACACGATAAAAGCTCTATTGCGCCACTTACTGCGACTTGAATTTGAATGAATAGGGAATAGATGCACTCTTTGAAACGCAAAAGAACTACATAGACTAAGCAATAGCAAAGCACCCAACACAATTCTTATAAATACACAAATTGACTGGACTAGGAATTAAATAAAAAAAAAGCTCGCTTCATGTCGTTTATTGAGGTCTCCGGACTAAATTTAACCTCAAAATTGAATAAAAAAAGTCACTTCGACGTCTCAAAGCTTAGCAAATGGAGAAAAACTTTAATGAAGTTCGTACAGCGAGGTCGTAAAAAATAAAGTGACCTTTAGCTCTTTTAAATAAAAATTGGGGTCAGAATCGAATAGGCTTTTAGAAAAATAGTTCAGTTACTAAAGGAAAAATCTAGAAGTCTTTTTCTCTAACGCACTGAGAAAAATGTTATTTTTTAAGATTTTCACTATTAATTTGAAAAGTACGCACTTTTGAGAAAATCGCTTCTAATCAAAATTAAACTACACAAAATTTTCTGCAAATTATGTCTCTTAGATTTATTTCCTCAAACGAACAGTTTAGGCGCTTGAGCGCGTTTAAGTTCGACAAAAATTGCTAAATCGGCCAAAAAGTTGTTATTTTTAGTTTTTTGCTTATAACTTCGAAACGACGCACTTTTCGGGAAAGGAGTTTCTACGCAAAAATAAACAACATAAAATTTTCTGCAATATCAGTATCATGGTATTTTTTCTTCAAACAAATAGTTTAGGCGCTAGAGCGCGTTAAAGTTTAACGAAAATGCCAAAATCGGTCAAAAAGCTGTTCTTTTAGTTTTTCGCTTATAACTCGGAGACTACGCACTTTTGGAGGAAGGTGCTTCTATACAAAAATAAACTACATACAATTTTCTACAATATCAGTATGTTAGTATTTTTTCTTCAATAAATAGTTTAGGCGCTAAAGCGCGTTAAAGTTTGACGAAACAGCCAAAATCGGTCAAAAAGCTGTTCTTTTAGTTTTTCGCTTATAACTCGAAGACTAAGCACTTTTGGAGGAAGGTGCTTCTATACAAAAATAAACTACATAAAATTTTCTACAATATCAGTATCTTAGTATTTTTTCTTCAATAAATAGTTTAGGCGCTAAAGCGCGTTAAAGT
Source organism: Malthinus flaveolus (assembly GCA_950108345.1). Classification (NCBI taxonomy): domain Eukaryota; kingdom Metazoa; phylum Arthropoda; class Insecta; order Coleoptera; family Cantharidae; genus Malthinus; species Malthinus flaveolus. The sequence continues at coordinate 11,399,935 of OX467289.1, forward strand.
TTGACGAAACAGCCAAAATCGGTCAAAAAGCTGTTCTTTTAGTTTTTCGCTTATAACTCGAAGACTAAGCACTTTTGGAGAAAGGTGCTTCTATACAAAAATAAAGTATTTTCTACAAATTCAGTTTCTTAGGTTTTTTCGTTAAACGAATGGTATAAGCGCTAGAGCACGTTAAAATTCAACAATCGACCAAAAAGCTAATTTTTTAGTCTTTCGCTTATAACTCGGAAACTATGCGTTTTTAGAGCAAGACATTTATATAAAAATAAAGTACATGAAATTCTACACAAATTCAGTTTCTTAGGTTTTTTTCTTCAAACGAATGGTTTAGGCGCAAGAGCGCGTTAAAGTTTAACAACAATTCAAAAATCGGTCAAAAAGCAATTTTTTCGGTTTTTGCTTATAACTCGGGAACTACGCACTTTTAGAGAAAGGCGTTTCTATGGAAAAATAAACTGCATATAACTTTCTACAAATTAAGTTAGTGAGTTTTTTTTCTCAGGTAAACAGTTTAGGCGTTAGGGCTAAAACGCGTTAAAGTTTGAGAAAAATTCCAAAATCGTCCAAAATGCGGTTTCTGTTTTACTTTTTCGCTTATAACTTAAAAACCAAGCACTACAGAACGTGTTCTAGAACAAAAATAAAATACATTAAATTTCCTACAAATTATGTCTTCTAGGTTTTTTACGTCAGACGTGCGGTTTAGGTTAGGTCCTAGAACGCGTTGAAGTGTAGTGTATATCGGCGTAGCCGCTAAGTTAAAAGGAACGCCCTCATTTCTCGAAGTGAGCTGTATTCTTACCATAGAGATAGAGATTTCCCCCTACCAATCTACTATTTGACTGTACTAAAATATCTCTAGTAAGCCTCATTTTATTATGACTACCTGAAAGTCGCTCAGCGATCTCAATTGACAATGTAAGTCGAGAATTAAGCAGGTGATTTGTTTGAGAAACATAACCAAACAAAACTTTCCTATTTCATGGACTGGAAGGAAATTCCGTTCGCATAATTGAACAGGTATGTGAAGCAGCTATTGCACTCTTAGCGAAAATCGAGTGTAAATTACTAATCATCGCCGAAAATCTGCCTCCGGCACTCAACGCGACACAAACGAGCACGAGCAGGTTGTAAAATTCCATGTTCGGAATTGGGCCTTCGTTACACACTCGGGAAGATTTTTTGGAAAAATTTGAACTTGAAATGGGTAGATGCTTTACAAACAATTTGAGTGAAGTAAGTTTTGCTCTACGTGGAGCTTGAAAATAATTAAATAAAAATGTTTTATTAAAAATTTTAATTTTCTCTCTTAAAAATTCTTGTAAACTTTATCTTTGAGACGAAATTAAAATTTTTTATGAAAAATATTTAATTTGTTTTTTTATAATACCTTCTATCAAATTTTGTTTTAATTAGGTACGCGAGTTTAGATTTTATTTCGTGCAGTGCAAATTTTGAAAATTAGAACTGCGCCGGAAAAATCCGACCAATTTACCTTTGGAATTAAAGTTCGATAGAAACGAAACGCGCCAATACGTATGATGGAAGTCTGTAATGCTGCATCAACCAGTATAGAAACTTTTAAGCATCATCCAAAATACGCCTGCAAACATCTTCACAGAAATAAAGCTTTGAGTAGTTCAGCTTTCCGTGAAATACAAGCCCAGATTTAGGTAATAAATTTATATATAATGCACAATGAATATGAAATCTTCTTCAAACGAAAATAAAGCTCAATTTTACTTATTACAGTTGAGAATTTCCAAACACCCATAAACACAAACTAAAGCTACGCCGTTCTAAAAATTAAACCGATAAATTTATATAACAATAAATAAATTAATAATAGTTCTCTTGTGTTCAACAATAAAAAGTTTCCAATTTTAATCAAAACCAATAACTTGTTTTTTTTTTAAAGTGCATGTTTTCTCAAATTGAAAATTTAAAACTTGCCATGCAACTCGCTTTCGTGTGCAATAATTTCGCCCAAATATTCCATTAAAATCAACCTTAACGAAACGACGAAAAATCCGTTACAAAAAAACATATCTACTCGAGTAAATAAAGCTTGAGAAAATATTGGATCTCTACTATAAGTAAACCACAGTTTTAATTAAAGCTTTTTCGTAAAGTGACAACTTTAAATTAGAACTTGATTGGAGTTTTATTATAACAGTCGATAGACTAACGGTTAAAATAAAAAAATAACGACTTCATCGTGAAAGACTTCTCAAAAGGTACCAAGTCCAGGCAAATAGAATTTTGGTGGGGAGAAAAGTATGGAAGTGACTTTCCTTACTGCCTTTTGGGTTGCTCAGTCAGAATTTCAACTTTGCCATCTCGTAAAAGTGATGCGTCTGAGAAAGTTGCGAAAAAATGCTCTTTTCTGTTTTTCGCTTATAACTAGAAAACTGCACTTTTCGAGAAAAGCACTTCTGTACTAAATAAACTAGGCCAAATTTTCTACAAATCATGTTTCTCAAGTTTCTTTCGTCGAAAGTGCGAAAGTGCGCGTTAAAGTTTGACTAATTCACAATCGGCCAAAAAGTTTTTTTTTTATTTCGCTTATAACTCAGAAACTACTCACTTTTAGAGAAAAGCATCTCTATACAAAAATTAAGGGCACCAAATTTTCTACAAATTATTGTTCTAAGGCTTTTTCTCCTAGATGAATGGTTTAGACGCTAGAGCGCGTTAAAGTTTGCCGAAAATTCCACAATCGGCCATAAAGCCGTTTTTTTCGCTTATAACTCAGAAACTACGCACTTTTAGATCAAAGAACTTCTATACTAAAAGAAAGTGCAATAAATTTCCTACAAAGTATTGTTTTAAGGCTTTTTTCGTAGACAAACGGTTTAGGCGCTAGAGCGCGTTAAAGTTTGCCTAACATTCCAGAATCGGTCATAAAGCTGTTTTTTTAGTTTTTCGCTTATAACTCAGAAACTACGCACTTTTAGAGAAAGGCACTTCTGTGCAAACATAAAGTGCATCAAATTGTCTACAAATGATTGTTCTAAGGATTTTTCTCGTAGACAAACGGTTTAGACGCTACAGTGCGCTGAAGTTTGACTGAAAATCTAGAATCGACCAAAAAGCTGTTTTTTAGTTTTTCGCTTATAAGTCAGAAACTACGCACTTTTAGAGAAAAGCACTTCTATGCAAACATAAAGTGCATGAAATTTTCTACAAGTTATTGTTTTAAGGATTTTTCTCGTAGACAAACGGTTTAGACGCTACAGTGCGCTAAAGTTTGACTCAAATTCTACAATCTGCTAAAAAGCTGTTTTTTTAATTTTTCGCCTATAACTCGGAAACTACGCACTTTTAGACAAAATTGTATCTAAAAAAAAATAAAGTATATTAAATTTTCTACAAATTACGTTCCCTAGGTTTCTTACATCGGACGGATGGCTTGGGTTAACTCACCACGAGAGTGTTGTTCTTGGTTTAGCCGCTACGTCCTATCAATGGTCCAATTAGACACTACGTACTGTACGTCTGACGTAAAAAACCTTCGGAAATAATCTGTAGGAAATTTAAAGTGCTTTATTTTTGTATAGAAACACTTTTCTCAAAAAGTACTTCGTTTCCGAGTTATAAGCGAAAAACTAAAAAAAAAAGTTTTTTGGACGTTTTTGAAATTTTCAAACTTTAACACACTCTAAACCGTTTGTCTGAAGAAAAAACCTAAGAAACATAATTTGTAGATAAGTTAATATAGTTTAGTTTTGTACAGACGCATTTTTCGAGAAAAGTGCGTAGGATCCGAGTTATCAGCAAAAAAATTTAAAATAAACAGTTTTCCGTCGATTTTGGAATTTTTGTAAAACTTAAATGCGCTCTTGCGCTTAAACCCGTAGTTTTAAGAAAAATACGTATAAAACATAATTAGTAGATAATTTAAGGTACTTTATTTTTTATAGAAACACTTTTCTCATGAAGTTCGTAGTTTTCGAGTTACAAGCGAAAAGCAAAAAAAAACTTTTTGCCCAATTTTGAAATTTTCGGCAAACTTTAACGCACTCTAGCGCATAAACCGTTTGTCTAGAGGAAAAAACCGAAAAAATATAATTTGTAGAAAATTTGATGTAGTGTATTTACGTATAGACACAATTTTCTCAAAAAGTGCGTAATTTTGAAGTTATACGCGAAAAGCTGAAAAAATAGCATTATATTCGCAAACAGATTTGTAACAACACACGGTAAGTCAGAATGAGCATTAAGAATTATGAGCAACCTTTTGAAAACACGTGACCAGGTAAACCCCCCTCCCCGCCCCTGAAGGATACACAAAGAAGGTTCAATGAAATGCAGGACAAGTAAGCTTGAAAACGTAACTTTTGGCTTGATTTACCTGTAAATGACACAAATCTGAAACAAATCATAGATGTAGAGCGCTACTTTAACTTCCACGCCGAACAATATCAAACTTTTTTCGTAACAACTACGGGCTAATTTATTTATAGAAAAATTGTATTTGCAATTTCCATCGCCAAATTGCTCTCGTCGACAACGAAGTTGGCTGATTACTGATTGTTATCGGCTTTTCGTAGTAAAAGACAGTCATTACCCTATCTGAAAGTCAGTCAGATTTACCACAAAGAGCTTCCTCGCGAATTCAGGATAAGTACTTAAATTAGGCACGTCCACCCCAGAAATCACAAAATCGAGACGACCTTCGCGTCGTGCCACCGCGGCTAATTTTCAAATAAAACTTTAATGGCGTAATTTGTTAAATTAGTGTTAGTTCATCGCTAAAATTTTAAACTTATTGCGTGATGTGTGTGTGGTTTAAAAAAAATACTTGTTTGGTCGATACGGATTGAAAGAGGGTATTTGGCTCATCCCTAAAAGGCGAAACTGATTATTAAAGCACGGAAATTTTAAATAAATAATATCTACCACGTATAGCGCCTTTCATTATACTCGTTTTAAATGAAAACAACCCACAATCCGTTTTTTAAACTTTAAATATCGACCCTTTTAAGTAAATGATATTTTTTTAAAAAGGGTAACAACCCCTCGAGATTACGACGAGAACGAGAACGACCTTGCTGAAAAACTAGTGTATACTACAACAACTGTACTTTTAGTGTAATTAGCGAGCGATTTTACGTGAAATTTGGGCTCTTAACAGGAAAAATTTTATTAAAAATAGATGAAATAGGAACAGCTTCTCTTGCTGCGGGGATCGAGGGGGCTAATAACTAGTTTAGTGTCCTATCATTGAATTTTCCTACTTTGGGCAGGATTTGTGATGTCCCCTTCAGCACGAGTCTAATTTGAGAAAGACTAGAGACCCTAAAAGGTTAATACACCCCTACCGACCAAGATTTGGGATCTTCTCCTCAGGACTACCGTGGTCTGAAGAGAATTATTAATTTTCTCAAAGATCTGATCTAAAGAAAAGGACTAGATTTGTGTGGGCCATCTCTTCCGAGGTTAAGTGAGGTTTTTCTAGTTTTAGCTTTGGCTCTACAACTCTGCGCAATTGTAGATATAAGAGTGCGTATTTAAGACCTGAGAGGTGCTGGTTTTCGTTATAGAGAAGAAATGGGTGATAAATATGCAGAGCAGGGAAAACTGTCCGCTACAGTTTGGAGGTGATCTTGAAGAAATGCGTTTGAGTTTCAAAAACAGAGCTTTCAGCAATCGATTAAATTGTCGTGTTGTGAATGTCAATAGGAATTAGTGTTAACAGGACGGTATAAATAAAGGATGGAGCTTTAAAATACACAAAACAACAACCCCTTCTAAAAATTAAATTAAAATCGATCCTTTTAAAACTCGTTGAGTGAAGGTGTCAAAAGCTCATCCTCGTTCTTAAAAAAATCCACCCTCGAGACTACTCAAAGATAAAAATCTACAAAAAAGGAGTTTACAGCATCATTCATGAAACCCCAAACCCAGCTCGTAGTATACTTGAGTGAAAAATGAATGAAAAATTTAAAGAAACAAAAAATTTTTGCTAAATCCACTATAATATCTTTTGAAAAGATCTTTTTTTAATATAAATCCTCTTAAAAAGGTGTTACGGTTCACTTACAAATTCTGCCTTAAAATATAATCGGATTAAATACACGCTCTAAGAATGTTCGAGAATTATAAATAATTTAACCAATTTGCACTTGAAAAGATTTTTTGTCAAAATCATCTTCTCTTCGCATCGAGGTCCATAACGTATTTATACTTTAATAGCGCCACAACAAAAAAAGGTCAAATTTTCGAGAAAAAAACTCGAAGCAATAAGAAAACCTCTTTCAATAATAAAAATATCGAATTTGTACCATTTCAATTATTTATCGAATTTTATGAAATAAACAGCACGAAACGGTCCATTCGTCGTGTCGTTATAACTTATAACAATCTATTCGTACAACGCTTCAAGATGGATTAGTTTTCCGAGTTTACAAGGAAATGGGATTTAGTAATTAAGGTCACAGTGCTGAAGTAAAGTTCAATTGGACGCACACTTAATGTAACGACGGCAAAAAAATTATTAATGCACGAGGAATAAAGAGAAAGCTCTCAAAAAATTTAAAAAAATGACTTTTTAAACGCCTCGAGCGTAAGCTGTCATTTTCAAGAAGAATTTTTTTTAAATATTTATGTACGTAATTAGAAAAGTGGCGAAAAGGTCACATTTTTTTTATAACAAAAAAAATCTTATATAAGCACTTTTGCTGGTTTTGGCTTCACCACCCACGTTCATTTGATGTATTTTTACGAACTTTCTGGACTGAACGACCCTTGATGAAAGAATTGCGTCTTAAAATACAAATTATTTGACTTATTAGGCACCAACTAATAAAAAATAGTTGAATTTTTTTTAAATACGCCGCTTACAAGTTTAGTATCCGGCCCGAAGGACCACAGATGGTTTAGATTCGCCAGGCGTCTTTCGTAAAAAATAAACAATTTTAGAGAAAACTATTAAAAGTACGATGACGCCGCTTATCAGCACAGAGAGATCAATAAAACAATGTACTTAAAAGCTCACCTAAAGATGCCCCCCCCCGCCACCTAAACTGATACTTGAAATATAAAAAACATTTTTTAAGTAGGGAAATACTTTGTTTTTTTCACATGATAACGATTACTCAGTCAGAGTCCCTTCAAAGTTGGATGTGAAGGTCGGGAACAAGTTGTAATTAAAATAAACTCCAGAACAGGTGCCCTAACACTCCTAGACACTGTTTAACAGCTTCTCCACGCTTCAGAAGCACATCTAAGCATAAACTCTCACTATTGAGACTCACAAGCACCGATATACAGTATAACTAATAATAAAATAATCGAAATGTAGGAAATACCCTACTTACAACTTTAACACCCGTCCCGAAGGACCAGGACTGGTCAGGACTGGCGTAAAATTAAACAATTTTAGAGCGTCCATTTAAAGTACTGGGCGCCGTTTAGCAGCAGAGCAAGAGTGAGTTGGTTAAAGAGATTTTTTCAGATGACATCGATTACTTAGCCAGGAGTCTCTTTGAAGTTTGATGTGAAACTAAGGTGCGTGCTTAGCATCAATAACGCTACGAGCCAGAATGATTGACAGCTCTAATTATACTTTCAACAAGCTGTCACTAAAAAAAAGCTCTGGAACTGGTACCATTGCACTCCTAGACACTATTTAGCAGCTTCTAAACGCTTCAGCAGCGCAGCTAAGCTAAAACGCTCACTATTGTGGCTCTATAAGCACCAACATATTGACAATGCTCTCTCTTAACTAGTCAGTTGTGTTATATTTATTGTATATGCAAGAGTTTGCTTTCCTGTGCAAGAACCGACAAAACAGAGAAAGTTCTTTTTTGAAAAATAAAACACTTTCGAAGTTCTTTTCGCAGAAATAGCAGATTTGAGGCTAATAACTGACACGAAAACGGAACCGCAAGGTACTGGTACCAACAATAGTTGAGTATAGCTGGAAGGTAAATTCGAATGCACACTTTTTGCACATTTTTGTCCACCAGGTTAGAAAAACTGTGCGTCACTGGGTAGGGCTGACGTCTAAAATAGATCACAGAAAAAAAGGGGCTTAGGAGAGGTGCGCACTTCTTTAAAGTATACCATTCGAATGCGCACTTTTTGTACATTTTTCCACTAGATTAGAAAAAGTGTGCGTCACTGGGTGGGAGGTGACGTCTAAAATAAATCATAGAAAAATAAGGGGTTAGGAAGAGCGCACACTTTTTTAAAGTATACGATCCGAATGCACACTTTTTGAGCATTTTTTTCCACCAGATTAGAAAAAGTGCGCGTCATTGGGTAGGGCTGACGTCTAAAATAGATCAAAGAAAAAAGGGGCTTAGGAAAGGTACACACTTTTTTTAAATTATTCCTTTCAAATGCACACTTTCTGCACATTTTTTCCACCAGGTTAGAAAAAGTGTGCGTCACTGGGTGGGAGCTGACGTTTAAAATAAATCATAGAAAAATAAGGGGTTAGGAAGAGCGCACACTTTTTTAAAGTATACGATCCGAATGCACACTTTTTGAGCATTTTTTTCCACCAGATTAGAAAAAGTGCGCGTCATTGGGTAGGGCTGACGTCTAAAATAGATCAAAGAAAAAAGGGGCTTAGGAAAGGTACACACTTTTTTTAAATTATTCCTTTCAAATGCACACTTTTTGCACATTTTTTCCACTAGATTAAAAAAAGTGTGCGTCACTGGGTGGGAGCTGACGTTTAAAATAAATCATAGAAAAATAAGGGGTTAGGAAGAGCGCACACTTTTTTAAAGTATACGATCCGAATGCACACTTTTTGAGCATTTTTTTCCACCAGATTAGAAAAAGTGCGCGTCATTGGGTAGGGCTGACGTCTAAAATAGATCAAAGAAAAAAGGGGCTTAGGAAAGGTACACACTTTTTTTAAATTATTCCTTTCAAATGCACACTTTCTGCACATTTTTTCCACCAGGTTAGAAAAAGTGTGCGTCACTGGGTGGGAGCTGACGTTTAAAATAAATCATAAAAAAATAAGGGATTAGGAAGAGCGCACACTTTTTTAAAGTATACGATCCGAATGCACACTTTTTGCACATTTTTTTCCACCAGATTAGAAAAAGTGCGCGTCATTGGGTAGGGCTGACGTCTAAAATAGATCAAAGAAAAAAGGGGCTTAGGAAAGGTACACACTTTTTTTAAATTATTCCTTTCAAATGCACACTTTCTGCACATTTTTTCCACTAGATTAAAAAAAGTGTGCGTCACTGGGTGGGAGCTGACGTTTAAAATAAATCATAAAAAAATAAGGGGTTAGGAAGAGCGCACACTTTTTTAAAGTATACGATCCGAATGCACACTTTTTGCACATTTTTTTCCACCAGATTAGAAAAAGTGCGCGTCATTGGGTAGGGCTGACGTCTAAAATAGATCAAAGAAAAAAGGGGCTTAGGAAAGGTACACACTTTTTTTAAATTATTCCTTTCAAATGCACACTTTCTGCACATTTTTTCCACTAGATTAAAAAAAGTGTGCGTCACTGGGTGGGAGCTGACGTTTAAAATAAATCATAGAAAAATAAGGGGTTAGGAAGAGCGCACACTTTTTTAAAGTATACGATCCGAATGCACACTTTTTACAGATTTTTTCCCACCAGATTAGAAAAAGTGTGCGTCACTGGGTGGGAGCTGACGTCTAAAATAGATCAAAGAAAAAAGGGGCTTAGGAAAGGTGCACACGTTTTTTTAATTATACCTTTCAAATGCACACTTTCTGCACATTTTTTCCACCAGGTTAGAAAAAGTGTGCGACACTGGGTAGGGCTGACGTCTACAATAGATCACAGAAAATGGTAGTTTAGGATGGACGCACACTTTTTTAAAGTTTACCATCCGAATGCACACTTTTTGCCCAATTTTTTCAACCTGGATACAAACGTGTGCACGACTGGGTGGGGCTGGCGTGAAACTGGCCCCACCCATTTTAATCTTACGGTTTTCAAGCTTCTGAGTGCACACTTTTTGTGTAATAGACCATTCTCGATTGCACACTTTTTGCACTCTTTTTTAAGCTTAACCAATAAAAATTCACGGACGATTCATAGTCGATTTAGGCAAATGTGGAATTTTTCAAATTGCCTTTCGAAAATGGTCGCTAACCGACTTATTGTGGCACTTTTTAAACTCAAGATCACCAACGGCCGAAACGTCCAAATATTACGCTTAATGGCAATCCTTATATTATGGACATTTCTCATAATATAAGTTGCGTGCTCTTCGCAATTTCTATTACATTTAATCCAAAAGTCCAGCGGAGCCAATTTTTCATCGTTAGTTAGTTACCAAAAAGTCGTCCATTATTATACCTATAACCTAACCACTTACTACCTCAAATTAAATCAAATTCTATTAACATTTTTACAAACTGAAACACGGAAAGTGATACCTAAGAACAAATTCAATTTGTTTTACACGAATATTATCAATTATTCTAACGGAAAAATATATTTTTTTCAATTTAGAGCAGCTTATTTGTGGTTATTTTATGAGCACGTCACGCATTTTTGACATCAGAATTTTGTGCGCTGCCCAAAGGAATCAAAATTAAAAACGACTTTTATTAAAAAAACAAAAGTTAGTGTCAATATAACAGAAATGAATGCTTACACACACCGAAAGTTTATTGATTTCGCCTGAAAAATAAAAAGTTTAAATAAAATTGAAACAGCTTCTGTCTCCACGGGGATCGCCGTGATTGATATCACTAGTGATTGCCTAATTGCTTAAGACTCTCACCAAAGTTCTCCACAGCTTCTACTGCTGTTTAGGTACCAAAAATACGACCTTCCAAGCTTTTTTTACTTCGAGAAAAAATATAGTACAATCCGGAGTCAAATGTACCGGATACTCGGGACGTTCAAGTAATTAACGGTACTCTTATCCACGAAAAAGTCTTCATGGTTTGATTTTTGTGTAAAGAGGCACTTTTGCCAAATTTTTCGCGTCTTCAAAGTTCCCATTTTTTTACAACCCTCCCCCCAACCGGCAAACATTACGTAGTTCTTCCATAATATTCTTCGTAAGCCGCTTTAGCAAAATTTTCAAAGTTCAACTCCCATCCACCGTTTTAAAATAAATTTTCGACCATTTTCCCGATAACCAAAACAATATTTGAACGTCACAAATTTACTTTTCTTCTTCTTGTTTATTTTAAACAAAATTCAGTTCTCTTTATGCATATATACTTTAGGTATATAACAAGAAAACGAAAAAACTTTTTGAGAGATTAAAACGAGTTTCAATTTAATTTAAGCTTTTTACATTAATTTAAATAATGTATTTCGCATAAGGTGTTTTGTCGTCGTATACATTTACACGACCACATAAAATGAACTTTAACGAAGCAGTATTATCTTTGGGAGATTATTAACTTTATAGATTTACTTATACAAACAATTGTCTGCGAAATGCATTAAAACCACATTGTAGATGAAAGCTATGCTTGCTTTCATAGGACGCTTTGATTACAACAGAGTTTCTTGCTTCGATATTATTGATTTTCTGTAAATTTAATTGAGAAGTCGTCTAACAAACGCGAACTAAACTTTCTTGCGATTTTACAGACCCCCCCCCCCCTCACATTAACAGTTATGATAGCACAGGAAAGCGGTGGGGATTATAAATACTCCAAGTACTCCATGGTTTCGTTTGACTCCAAAACCGCCCTAAACCGTACGGCTGACAAAAAAATCTAAGAGACATAATTTGTCGGAAATTGAGTGTACTTTATTTTTCTATACGAGCACTATTCTCTAGAACTGCGTAGTTTTCGAGTTATAAGCGATTAACTAAACAAAAGCAGTTTTGGCCGATTTTGGAAGTTTTGTCCAACTTTAACGCCCTCTAGCACCTAAACCGCTCATCTAACGAAGAAACCCTAGGATACATAATTTATAGGAAATTACATGCAATTTATTTTGATATAGCAGAACTTTTCTTCTAAAATGATTAGTTTTCGAGTTACAAGCGATAAACTACAAAAATCAGTTTTTTGGCCAATTTTGGAAGTTTTGTCAAACTTTAAAGCGCACTAACGCCCAAACCGTTCGCCCGAAGACGAAAAACTAGGTACAATAATTTGTAGGGAATTTAATGTAGAGTATCTTTATATTTAAGAACATTTCTCCAAAAGTGCGTAGTTTTCGAGTTAGGAGCGAAAAATTAAAAAAAGAAGCTTTTTAGTCAACTTTGAAATTTTTGTCAAACTTTAACGTGCTTTAGCACCTAAACCGTTCTTCTTAAGAAAAACCTAAAAAATACAATTTGTAGAAAATTTGATGTAGTTCAGTTCTACATAAAAGCACTTTTCTCAAAAAGTGCGTAGTTTTCCAGTTATACGCGATAAACTAAAAAAATCATTTTTTTACCCATTTTTGAAGTTTTGCCCAACTTTAACGCGCTCTAGCGCCTAACCCATTAGTCTGAAGAAAAAAACTTAACATATTTAATTTGTAGAAAATTTGATTTACTTTCTTTTTCTATAAAAGCACATTTGTCACAAATTGCGTAGTTTACAAGTTATAAGCTCTTCTAGAAGTTGATTCAAGTTCCGGTCGCTATTTATTTACGAATTTTCAAAAATCCGCCATTAAAGTCGCTATCAATCACGACGTCAATAAATTAAACTAGATTGGTGCAGAAAGTGGCATGTATGCAAATGCACGAGTACGTCTTTCTGGTGACTAGTGACAATAAATAATTTTGAAGTGTCGAGTTGAAAATAGATTTTGATAAGCGCTTGAATGAGGCCATATCGAAATGTGAATTGTTAGACGTAAACACGAAGTCGCTAGTAGTTGTGAGTTGGCGGTAAACAATAGAGAAGGTACATACGGCGCTTAAAACTAGGTCAAAATTTAATGAAATCAATTTATACATTATTTTTCAAACCTTTTAAAATGAAACAGTTTTAATTTGATGAAACTTTGCCAGTATGTAGTTGTAGTAGGTGGTTACATTGTAGAAATGTATAAAACTCTATCAGTTATGAAATTTACTGAATTAAGGAATGGGTTTTTAATTAAAAATGTTCAAGTTTTTTGTGAATAAACTCCAACAAGTATTTCGCCTCCATATACAAGTAATGTAATGTTTGAACAGCCTCTTTTCACTCTATTATTACCTTGTATTGTTTTCAGCAACACTTTGTACCTAGTAAGTTTTCATTAAAATTACGTTTCAATAAAAACAATGAATTTTAGCATCACAAAGGCTTTAAGATGCATAAAGAGTTAAAAATTTTACTTTATAATATCAAAAAGGCCACAATTGTTGATTCCACACAAAAAATAATTAATTTTTTTAAAAACATCGTACATTCGTTGAAATTGTTTCGCGAAAAAATTCAGATTTAGCGGAAGCTCACGTTTGTTATATTTTGAGCCAAATAGTCCAGTGAAATGGTAGTTTGGCAGTTTTCTCTATCGTTCTTTGTGTATATTGGGATGCTGAATTGCTGAATCTGCATTTCAACTTTGCCACCTCGTGAAACTGATGCGGTTGGCGACAAATGCGAAAATACGCTCTTTTCTTAAGTTTTCGCTAATAACTTGAAAACTGAGCACTTTTTGAGAAAAGGGCTTCTATAAAAAAATAAACCACATCAAATTTCCAACAAATTATATATCTTAGAGGTTTATCCTCAGAAGAACGGCTTAGGCGTTAGAGCGCGATAAAGTTTGACGTAAATTCCAAAATCTGCAGAAAACCTGTTTTATTAGTTTTTCGCTTATAATTCGGAAACTATGCACATTTTGAGAAAAGTGTTCCTAAACAAAAATAAACTACAACAAATTTTCTACAAATTATGTTTCTTAGCTCTTTTTCTTCAGATGAACAGTTTAGACGCTACAGCTCATCACGAGAAATGAGGGTCTGGTTCTTCTAGGCTCAATTGCTACGTCCGATATATTACACTAAACTTCAACGCGCTCTAGCGCCTAACCTAAACCGTACGTCTCACGCAAAAACCTAGGCGACATAATTTGTAGGAAATTGAATGTACTTTATTTTTGTCCCCAAAACTTTTTTCCAAAAGTACGTAATTTCCGAGCTATAAGCGAAAAACAAAAATGAAGTTTTTAGCCGATTTTGAAATTTTCTTCAAACTTTAAAACGCTCTAGCGCCTAAACCGTTCGTGTATAGATAAAAATCCAAAAAATGTAATTTGTATATAGTTTGACACTTTATTTAATGTTTAGATACACTTTTCTCTAAAAGCGCGTAGTTTCAGAGTTATAAAAGAAAAACGAAAAAAACAGGCTAATAGCCGATTGTGGAATTTTAGATAAACTTTAACGCGCTCTAGCGCTTAAACCGTTGGTCTGAAGGGAAAAATGTAAAAAACATAATTTGTAGAGCATTTAATGGAGTTTAGTTTTGTATAGATGTGCTTTTCTCTAAAAGTGCGTAGTTTCTGAGTTATAAACAAAAAGTAACAAACACGCTTTTTGGCCGATTGTGGAATTTTAGTGAAACTTTAAGGCACTGTAGCGTCTAAACCGTTTGTCTACAAGAAAAAGCCCTCGCAACATAATATGTAGAAAATTTTATGCATTTTATTTTCGTATAGAAATGTTTTTCTCTAAAAGTGTGTAGTTTCTGAGTTACAAGCGGAAAACTAAAAAACAGCTTTATGGCAGATTGTGGAATTTTAGTCAAACTTTAACGCGCTCTAGCGCCTAAACCATTCGACTACGAGAAAAAGCGTTAGAATAATAATTTGTAGAAAATTTGATGGAGTTCAGTTGTGTATAAAAGGGCTTTTATCTAAAAGTACGTAGTTTCTGAGTTACAAGCGAAAAACTAAGAAAACAGCTTTTTGGCCGATTGTGGAATTTTAGTCAAACTTTAACGCACTGTAGCGTCTAAACCGTTCGTTTAAGAGAAAAAACTTAAGCAACATAATTTGTAGAAAATGTGACGCACTTTATTTTTGTGTACAAGCAATTTCGTTGAAAACTGCGTAGTTTTCAAGTTATAAGCAAAAAACTAGAAAAACAGCTTTTTGGCCGATTGTGGAATTTTAGTCAAACTTTAACGCACTGTAGCGTATAAACCGTTCGTTTAAGAGAAAAAGCCTAAGCAACATAATTTGTAGAAAATGTGACGCACTTTATTTTTGTGTACAAGCAATATCGTTGAAAACTGCGTAGTTTTCAAGTTATAAGCAAAAAACTAGAAAAACAGCTTTTTGGCCGATTGTGGAATTTTAGTCAAACTTTAACGCACTGTAGCGTCTAAACCGTTCGTTTAAGAGAAAAAGCTTAAGCAACATAATTTGTAGAAAATGTGACGCACTTTATTTTTGTGTACAAGCAATTTCGTTGAAAACTGCGCAGTTTTCAAGTTATAAGCAAAAAACTAGAAAAACAGCTTTTTGGCCGATTGTGGAATTTTAGTCAAACTTTAACGCACTGTAGCGTCTAAACCGTTCGTTTAAGAGAAAAAGCCTAAGCAACATAATTTTAAGAAAATGTGACGCACTTTATTTTTGTGTAGAAGCACTTTCTTCGAAAAGTGCATAGTTTTCAAGTTATGACCGAAAACCTAAAAAAAACAGGTTTAGGGCAAATTTTGGAATTTTCGTTAACTTTAACCCGCTGTAGCGCCTAAACCGTTCGTCGGACAAAAAACGTCTCAGAACACAATTTGTAGAACATTTAATGTATGTTCCTTTCTCAAAAAGGCACCTTTCGCCAGTAATCAGGTATTCAATTTCGAGTTCGTATAAGGTTTGGTTAAGATTTAATTATACTGCCACCAACTCAATTTCCTACCAACAGTAGAAAATAAAAGAAGAGAGCATCAGTAGATAATGTATTATTAAGAGAATGCGAGAATTGGCAAGTAAAGTAATTAAAACGATTAGTGGAGTAATAACGAGAAATCAATGTCGAACACAGTGGAAGCAACAAAGCAGCTCAGTACCAAAAACGGGCCCACGTACCCCCCAAAAATAGAAGAACCTGCTAAACTCTCAACAACCTTCAACAAACGAACGAGTTCCCGTGTCACAAAGAAGCAGAAAAGTCCAGTCTCTCGCGCACGCAATAAAACCGCGCGTCTTGTACAAGTCGTTTTCGAAAATGATGTCATAAAGCAAGCGTTTTGACCAGAAAGCTCCGGAGACGAAGAGCAGCGAAGCTCTAAATTCGCTTCTAATTAAAAACTCCCCGGAGCGCCTTAAAACGGTTCCTTGGTAATTATCAAAGTAATTAAAAAATAAGTTCGCGAAACGCAATTGTAAAGTACGGTTGGTAAATTTTGCAAATTTTTTTCTCTGGTATTAAAGTTCAACTGTATTTTGTAAAAGGGGGAAAAACTAATTCAATTTACTAAAACAGTCACGGTAAGATAGATAAGACGGTGCTATATTGTAAGTAGTAATCTGAACGTTAGAATGTTTATTTTATTAAGGTTTTTTCTTTTGCTGCTTCTCAATCCTTGGGCTTTATGACGGTCTCTTAGTTTCTTAGATTACTATCTGAAAGCACGCACATGACGTCATATGTCGACTATAACAAAATCACTAGGGGGTTTGGATGTATCCTGATTTGCTAACCTATTCTTGACATGTTTCGAATTTGTCTTTCTTTTTGTTTTTTCCAATACTCGCTAATTTACTTTCGACTTTATCCTTTTATCGCAAGACGGAGAAAAAACGGGGCAAATTCAAATATTAGACGACAAAAACGATTGTATAATATTTTGCGAGAATACGCTTTTCGTCGACGAAGAGTAAATTTTACTTACTTATATTGACTGTTGGTAAGTACAAGTCGAGCGCAATTTAACATTCGAGATATTCACTTAACAAAACAAAATTAATTAAGATTGTAATAAAACTGGGTATTTGTCAAACAAGAACTTTTAATTATTAATTTTTTTAAAACATGTACTACCAGTTGAAAATTTACGTTCTTTAAAACAAGTTAGAAACCAGAGCTTGTAATGGCTCGTCTCCACTGTTCACCGTAAGTCTAGTGATCGATGAAAATCCAGACCTAAAAACCTAAATTTGTAGTATGATTTTCTTTTTAAAATAAACTTTAAACTATTACTTATTCGTCTAGTATCAAACTTTTGCGATCAATAGTACTCGCTAGGGAGATATTCCAAGTCTCTAAACTCTAAGTCATGAATTGAAACCATTATAATTCAACCTAACAGTGATGGCATCATTCCTAATTTTTGCGATCAATAGTACACACTAGTAAAATATTGCGTTTTCAGAACATTCAGTTTTTGATATTGGGGCTCCATAGAAATAGAGAGCTTCAAGAAATCTCGTACCACTGCTGGCGACCAACACATAGAAATTTCTTCGCGCGGGGGGGGGATTTGTACTTTATTGTTATGTATGTATTTTGGGACGCTTATGTCGAGTCCCTCGAGTGATGCATTCTAAGAAAATTGCGAAAATAAAGCTCTTTTTTCAGTTTCTTACTTACAACTTGAAAACTACGCACTTTTAGAGAAAATCACTTCTATCAAAAAATAAAGTACAACAAATTTTCTACAAATTAGGTTTCTTAGGTTTTTTTATTCAGCCAACCCGTTTAACCGCTAGAGCGCGTTAAAGTTTGGCGAAAGTTCCAAAATCGGCCAAAAAGCTTCAATGCGTTTTAGTACCTAACCAAACCTAACCGGTCAGACGTAAACAACATGAGACAGATGATTTGTAGGAAATTGAGTGTACTTTATATTTGAATAAAAACACTTTTCTCAAGTTATAAGTTGCAGTTATAAGCGAAAAGCTAGAAAAACAACTTTTTGGGCTACTTTGACCTTTTCATCAAACTTTAACGCGCTCTAGCGTCTAAGCCGTTCGTCTTAAGAGAAAAGGCTAAGACACATTATTTGTACAAAATTTCATGTAGTTTATTTTAGATTTATAGCGTTTTTCACAAAAAGTGCGTGGTTTTCAAGTTATAAGCAACAAACTAAAAAATGGTTTTTGACCGATTGTTTTGATTTTTATCAAACTTTAATGTGATCTAGTGCCTAAACCGTTCGTATAAAGGAAAAAACCTACAAAACATAATTTGTAGAAAATTTCATGTAGTTTATTTTAGACTCACAGCGTTTTTCACAAAAAGTGCGTGGTTTTCAAGTTATAAGCGACAAACAAAAAAATGGTTTTTGACCGATTGTTTTGATTTTTATCAAACTTTAATGTGATCTAGTGCCTAAACCGTTCGTATAAAGGAAAAAACCTACAAAACATAATTCGTAGAAAATTTCATGTAGTTTATTTTAGACTCACGGCGTTTTTCACAAAAAGTGCGTAATTTTCAGAAATAAGCGAGAAACTGAAAAACAGTTTTTGACCAATTTTTTGGAATTTATCTCAAACTTTAAAGCGTTCTGGCGCCTCAACCGTTTGTATAAAGAAAAAAACCTAAAAACATAATTTGTAGAAAATTTCATGTAGTTTATATTAGACTAGCGTTTTTCACAAAAAGTGTCTAGTTTTCAAGTTAAAGGCGAAAAACTAAAAAATAGTTTCTGATCGATGTTTTTGAGTTTTTGTCAAATTTTAATGCGATCTAGTGCCTAAACAGTTTATCTACAGAAAAAAACCTAAGAAACAGAATTTGTAGAAAATTTTATGGTTTATTGGTTAATTATAAGCGAGAAACTGGAAAACAGTTTTTGACCAATTTTTTGGAATTTTTATCAAGTTTTAAAGCGCTCTAGCGCCTCAACCGTTCGTACAAAGAAAAAAACCTAAGAAACATAATTTGTAGAAAATTTCATGTAGTTCATTTTAGATCTACAGGGTTTTTCACAAAAAGTGTGTAGTTTTCAAGTTATAAGCGAAAAACTAAAAAATAGTTTCTGGCCGATTTTTTGGAGTTTTTGTCAAACTTTAATGCGATCTAGTGCCTAAACAGTTTATCTACGGAAAAAAACCTAAGAAGCATAATTTGTAGAAAATTCGATGAAGCTTATTTTTCATTAGAAGCACTTTTCTCAAAAGGTGAGTAGTTCTTAACGTATAAGCGAAAAACTGAAAAAGAACACTTCTTTCGCAGTTAGACAAGTTTCTCAGAACGCATTACGAGGTGGTGAAGTTGAAATTCGGATTCGACACTTGAAAAGCGAATAATAACAGAGGATCACTCACAAAAAACTCTTTACACTACTCACTACTCATTTGCCAATTAAACAACCAAATATACCGGCTGTCAACAAATCAATTTAAATCAACTTTATGGCATGAGTGTTATTTTTAAATTAAAAATACTTTTACTACAGACCACCCCCGTATGTACCTACATTTGCTCTAAAACTTTATATACACGATCGAAACTTGGACGAGGTCACGAAAATCGTAAAAATAAGGCAAACCTGTAGGCGGTTGGTCGGCTTGTATGCAACATTTACAAAATATAAAGCAAAGGAAGGGTTTCTACCCTCGAAAAAGTTTTTAAGAAACTTACGCTTTTTATATAATCGTTAAGGTAAGTGCAGGAGTATAAATTTTAATCTAATAAAAATTTCAACCCATACGTTTCATTTTAGGAAGAAGAGAAAAAAAAATTACAAACTTTTTCAGACAACGAATTCAGACTTTTTTTTTAATTAGAGGGTAAATATTAACTTTTTGTTAAATGTTTATTAAACAAGGCCGGAAGAGAGCGAAGAGCACGTGAGTTGGGATCCATTTTACTTTTTTCTTTTATTCTGAAAGTATCGAGTTTCATGATTAATAAGAATTAAAAAGTAATTGTTATTCTTGGGGTAATAGTTTTTCCAGCATCATGGCGTGACCATAAACTAACTATTGCCCTAAAATTTAATAATATTTTCCATTAAAATCGATTATACATTAACGAGCAACTAAAAACATTTCTGTAATAATTTTGTACACAAAAACTTTTATTTATTTCTTCCTATAACTAAAATTTCGTAAAAGCACAAATTTACTTATTTAAAAAACGCCCATAAACTTAATATTATATCGCATTAAATTGATTACTCGTAATTTAGAGCACATAAATTAGTTATAATCGAATAAGCTCCATTTTATTCTATTTTAGCTCAACATTTTCGTTTAAAATCGACGTGTGGTATTAACTACCTACGTTTGCACTCCCAAATAACAGCTGTAGAATCCGGAATATTCTAATTTTCGATAGGTAATTGATAATTGATCCGTTTCGAGACTTTTAATTCCAAACACATCGATTTTTAAAAGGTTTTTCGACAGTCTTTAGACCAAGCACCAGATGCAAGAGTAGTTAGTTACCTTCCACAACTCTCCTCTTGGGCTTTAAATAACGATCTAGTATTGATTAAAATAAAATAAAATAATTAATAAAGGGTCCTCTGATTGTTATTATTGGTCCTCTACTATTATTATTTTATTTAAATCACAAACTAGGCCTCATCGTCTAATCGCAGACTCATCGTTAGATATTGGTCGTATTTTGAAGTTTTGTGCCTTCGCCCTTCCGTGTATACTCGCCCTGTAAACAAGAGCTAATTGAGCACTAGAGGCAAAATATATTATTCTGTGACACCCCTGAACGAGCTCAATTTAAAAGCATCTTTCACGCCTGCACGCTCGCTCTACTGCAAGTAACGGTACAATATTCTCAACGATCCTCAAATTACAAAAAATGCTTTTATTTTTCGACCCCATCACGCGAAACTTCTAGAGGCTACGTGATTAAAACGGACATTTACAACAAATTTTTCTAATCAGAGAGCAGCGTAAAAATCTAATAAGAGGTCAAAAATGACCTTGTAAAAGTGATGCGTTTTGAAACTTAAAAAAAGTGCTCTTTTATCAGTGTTTTGCTTATAACTAGAAAACTCTGCACTTTTGGAGAAAAGCACTTCTATACAAAAATAAACTAGGCTAAATTTTCTACAAATTATGTTTCTAAAGTCTCCTTCGTCGGGCGGACAGTTTAGGCGCCAAAGCGCCTTAAAGTTTAACTAACATTCCACAATCGGCTAAATAACTGTTTTTTTAGTTTTTCGCTTGTAACTCACAGTCTACGATTTTTAGAGAAAAGCAGTTCTATACAGGTAAAGTGCATAAAAATTTTCTACAAGTTATGTTTCATAGACTTCTTTCTTCAGACTAACGGTTTAGGCGCTAGGGCGCGTTAAAGTTTAACGAAAAATCCAAAATCGGCTAAGAAGTTATTTTTTACGTTTTTCGTTTATATCTTCCTAACTGTGTAGGTTTTGAACAAAGTGCTTGTATACAAAAACATGCTACATCAAATTTTCTACAAATTATGTGTCTTAGGCTTTTTTCTTCAGACAAACGGCTTAGGCGCTAGGGCGCGTTAAAGTTTGACAAAAAATCCAAAATCAGCTAAGAAGTTATTTTTTACGTTTTTCGCTTATATCTTCCTAACTTCGTAGGTTTTGAACAAAGTGCTTGTATACAAAAACATGCTACATCAAATTTTCTACAAATTATGTTTCTTAGGCTTTTTTCTTCAGACGAATGGTTTAGGCGCTAGGACGCGTTAAAGTTTGACGAAAATTCCAAAATCGGCTAAGAAGTTATTTTTTACGTTTTTCGCTTATAACTTGCTAACTGTGCAGTTTTTTAGCAAAGTGCTTCTATACAAAAACAAGCTACATCTAATTTTCTACAAATTATGTTTCTTAGGCTTCTTTCTTCAGACGAATAGTTTAGGCGCTAGGGCGCGTTAAAGTTTGACGAAAATTCTAAAATCGGCTAAGAAGTTATTTTTTACGTTTTTCGCTTATAACTTGCTAACTGTGCAGTTTTTTTAGCAAAGTGCTTCTATACAAAAACAAGCTACATCTAATTTTCTACAAATTATGTTTCTTAGGCTTCTTTCTTCACACGAACGGTTTAGGCGCTAGAGCCCGTTAAAGTTTGAAGAAAATTCCCAAATCGGCAAAGAAGTTATTTTCTTACGTTTTTCGCTTATAAGTTCCTAGCTGCGCAGTTTTTGAGCAAAGTGTTTCTATAAAAAAACAAGCTATTACATCAAATTTTCTACATAATATTTAATTTCTTATAACTAGTTTTCGACTGGATGATTTTGGAGATGGCCTCAACTTTAACGCGCCCTAGCGCCCAAACTGTTTGTCTGAAGAGAAAAAGTAACAAAAGTAATTTGTAGAAATTTTGATGTAGTTTATTTATGTATAGCAGCACTTTGTTCGAAAAGTGCGTAATTTTCAAGTTACAAGCAAAAAACAAAAGAAGAAGCTTTTTGGTAGATTTTGGATTTTTCTTCAAACTTTAACGCGCTGTAGCGCCTAAACCGTTTGTCTGAAGAGCAAAAGCCAACAAATGTAATTCGTAGAAAATTTCATGTAGTTTATTTCTGTATAGAAGCACTTTGTTCGAAAAGTGCGTACTTTTCAAGCTACAAGCGAAAAGCAAAATAATAACTTTTAGGCCAGTTTTGTAATTTTCTTCAAACTTTAACGCGCTGTAGCACCTAAGCCGTTTGTCTGAAGAGCAAAAGCCAACAAATGTAATTCGTAGAAAATTTCATGTAGTTTATTTCTGTATAGAAGCACTTTGTTCGAAAAGTGCGTACTTTTCAAGCTACAAGCGAAAAACAAAAAAATAACTTTTTGGCCGATTTTGGAATTTTCTTAAGTTTGGTTCAGTTATTGGTCCTCTATTGTTATTAGTTCTACTGCAAGTAACGGTCAAATATTCTCAACGATCCTTTAAATCACAAAAAACAAAAAATGTTTTTATTTTTCGACCCCATCACGCGAAATTTCTAGAGGTTACTTTTAACGTGATAAAACGGGCATTTTTTCTAATCAGAAAAAGCACCGTAAAAATCTAATAAAAGGTCTTCAATCAAACATAGCAATACATTTATTTCTATACAACATATTTTCGACCATTAATAACACGTTTTGACGCAAGCCAAGGAGGAAAAATGTAAAAAGCAAAAAAGAAAAAGTATGTCGTGTCCTTCAGGAATATGAGTCTCATTAAAGCAATTAAAAACAAGACGAATGGAAGTTAGTCACATTCGATGGTAATAATTTACGTTTAAAGTGTCTCAAATGAACGTGTCTAAAAATAAAAAAAACAAACAAAATCAAACCCCAGAAGTAAAACCCTTAATTTGACACTTAATGTTTGAACGACGGCAAAACTTTAGGGAAAAAATTATAAAAATTATCCACGGATGGGCGAAGTTTAATTATAATTCGGAAAATAAAGCGAAAATTAGACGGGACGAAATCCTGTTTATTAAACGTACCCAACCGTACCAAATCCAACTTCACATAACCTATAAAATTAAAGCCGCTAAAGAAAGTTAAATGAGTAGGTATGGGGATATGTATCTCGATTCGCCGCCTCAAGGTTACAGTGACAAGGATGGGCGGTTTTTTAAATTTCGCGCGTTCGTCTAGTAAAAAGTTTATTTGATAGTAAAAGTGGCGCGAAATTTAAAATTGTTGTAACTTGGGAATCGAAACGAAAAACAAATGAAAGTAAATCGCAATGTAATTTTCATAATGTGGTCAGTGCGTTGACCTAAAGTTCAACTTGGAGTCAATTCGTTTCGATGACAAGAACTAAAAACCTGTTCTTTGCACTTGTTCTCTTAAAATGTATTGTCTGTACGATCCGTACGCTATTCGAGCCGCCCCCCCATCATTTTAAAAGGATATTTTTTGTTAAAAAACAAAACAGGTTGAAAGGTAGAAATAGACGGCGGTTAAAATGAAGGAAGAAGGGACAATTAAAACGTGAATTTTGTCCTTAAAAAAAATGGTTGGTAGAAGTAATAATTACTTGAGTTGGTAAAAAAAACAAAACATCTAAAAAACCTCATACGAGAGATAAAAGTAATGAGACGGCAATTAAAAACGACATTTAAACTAAATTGTTGTAATGAATGAATAAAATTAGACTAAATTCTTAAAATTCTTGCTTAATTCGTTTTAACAATCATTTGGGCCCACAAAAAAAACGTTTCGATTAAATGTTTCTTTTTTAAATTAAAACAAAATTAATTTTTAAACAAAGTAAACGCGGCTTCAACGCAAAAATTACCTTATAGGTTGATTACGGTCACAGCGAGTTAAGTTCCCAAATATCAAACACTAAACTAAAAACTTGCAGCTGCAGTTTGAACTATTTCAAAACTTTATACATAACACTTACTACACAAAAACACCCACTAATTTACACCGCGATGTAAATCTAATAGTTTATTTAAGTCTTTTCGACCAACTTTCCGGCTACTTTTATTTAAAATTCGTACCTGAAACTTTTATTATTTTTTTCCCGATTCGTAATCGCACTAAAACTTGCAACAATGTAAATATACCAGACGCACACGGACGATTGACAGCGCCAGGCTAAGGTAAAACGCTGCGGTAACGATCCTGCCCGAAGGACCGCGCCAACCGCCGAGCGCTACTACTTGGTTTAGTTATATAATTATTATTACACAGTAACACAGAATCGCACATATTTTGTAAATATTGATAGGTAGCGATCAAAGGGGTCGAATGGTAGAAATCCCCAAAAAGGGTTGTCGAGGTGAAATTGTGAACTTTCGAAGTTGACGATTAGCCCAATGTTACGTAAGAGGGAAAAAATTACAAGAATACTATCGGGTGTTGCGCTAATCGAGAACTGGGCTAGCCAAAGTCAGGAGACCCAGAAGTTACCAATTAAATGAAATGCGAGAGCAGCAGTAAGCAACTTTTATAATTTAAGGGTTGGTAAGTAATCCTAAATTTTGCGTTTTAAATTGTGATCGAGGAAATGATTCTAATTAAATAGTTTGATACTGATAAACGTGCTAATCAAACTACAGATTGATAGGATAGGCGAGTATGTGCTAATAAAGAGGTAGAGTAGAAGTTATCAGAGGTAATTTAATGAACTTGTTGCTCCTCAACAACTAGTTAACGGAAGTTAAGGTTATCTAATTACCCAAATTTGGATAATTATAATTGAGGGGGGGCCTAACGTTTTTCTCTTAAACTCCTCGAGTTACCCTTATAACGTTTTTTAATAATAGATCTGATAATATATTCTGTCGCTAATATCGTTGATTGAGGGAATTCCCTCAATCAACGCTAATATTCACGAGCAATTACAAAAAGTTCTCTTTTATCAGTTTTTCGCTTATAACTCAAAAACTAGGCCATTTCTGAGTAAAGTGAGGTGTAACAAAAATAAACTATAATAAATTTTCTACAAAACATGTTTCCTAGTGTTACTCTGTAAGGAAAACGGTTTAGGCGCTAGAGCGCGCTAAAGTTTGACAAAAATTTTAAAAAATTGGTCAAAAATTGTTTTTTATTTTCTCGTTTCTAACTTGGAAATTACGCACTTTTTGAGAAAAGTGCTTTTTATCAAAAATAAAGTCCATCAAATTTTCTACAAATTATCTGTTTTAGGTCTTTTCCTTCAGACAAACGGTTAAGGCGCTAGAGCGCGCTAAAGTTTGACAAAAATTTAAAATAAATGGTCAAAAATTGTTTTTTATTTTCTCGTTTCTAACTTGGAAATTACGGAAATTAATTTTTTATCAAAAATATAGTCCATCAAATTTTCTACAAATTATTTATTTTAGGTTTTTTCTTTCAGACAAACGGTTTAAGCGCTAGAGCTCGTTAAAGTTTTCCCAAAATTCCAAAATCGGTCAAAAAGCTGTTTTTTTAGTTTTTCGCTTATAACTCAAAAACTACGCCCTTTTTGACAAAAGTGTTTATGTACAAATAACAAGTACATTCAACTTCCTACAAATTATGTCTCTTATGTTTCTACGTCTGGCCAGTTAGGCACTAGAAAGCGTAGAAGCTTTATGACCGATTTTGGAACTTTCGCCAAACTTTAAAGCGCTCTAGCGCCTAAACGGATTGTCTTAATGAAAAAACCTAAGAAACTTAATTTGTAGAAAATTTGTTGTAGTTTATTCTTTGATACAAGTAATTTTCTCAAAAAGTGCGTAGTTTTCAAGTTAGAAGCGGGAAACTGAAAAAAAGCTTTGTTTTTGCAGCTTTTCGCAATTTTTTACACGTATCACTCAACATTAGCATCCCCCCAACTGCTAGCGTTAGCTTAGACATTCTTATGTATTGGTACCCAAAAGTGGTATGAGATTTCTTAAATTCCTCCATTTCTATTAAGGTCTAATGACAGAAACTGAAAGTTCTGAAAAGAATTACAAAGTATCTCCCACATAAAATTTTTCGTAAATTCTGAATATTTTACTAGCATGTACTATTAATAGAACTTCTCTATCGTTCTATTTTCGTGCCGAAAATTCCAAAATATTTATCAAAAAACTGTTTTTTAGTTTTTTACTTATAACTTGAAAACTACGCACTTTTTGAGTAAAGTGTTTCTAAACAAAAATAAACTCCATCAAATTTTCTACAAATTACGTTTCATAAGTTTTTTCCGTCGCACGAACGGTTTAGGCGCTAGAGCACGTTACAGTTCGAGTAAAACTCCAAAATCGACCAAAAAGCTGCTCTTTTTTAGTTTTTCGCTTATAACTCGAAAACAACGTACTTTTTGAGCAAAGCGTATCTACCTATATTATAAAAATAGAGTTTATCAAAAAATATTCTACAAAGTATTTAATTACTTATAAGATAAGTAGTTTCCAGCTTATAAACCAAAAACTTCAGAAAAAAAAGCTTTTTGGACGATTTTGGAATTTTCTTTAAACTTTAACGCGATCTAGCGCCGAAACCGTTCAACTGAACGTAAAAATCCATTAAATGTAATTTGTAGAAAATGTGATGTAGTTTAATTTTGTATAGAAGCACTTTGTTCAAAAAGTGCGTAGTTTTCAAGTTACAAGCGAGAAACTAAAAAATAGCTTTTTGGCCGATTTTGGAATTTTCTTTCAAGTTTAACGCGCTCTAGTACCTAAACCGTTCATCTGAAGATAAAAGTCCATTTAATGTAATTTGTAGGAAATTTGATGTAGTTTAATTTTATTTAGTAGAAGCACTTTGTTCAAGAAGTCCGTAGTTTTTAAGTTACAAGCGAGAAACTAAAAAATAGCTTTTTGGCCGATTTGAAAATTTTTTTCAAACTTTAACGCGCTCTAGCACCTAAACCAAAAACTTCAGAAAAAAGCTTTTTGGACGATTTTGGAATTTTCTTTAAACTTTAACGCGCTCTAGCACCTAAACCGGTCATCTGAAGATAAAAGTCCATTAAATGTGATTTGTAGAAAATTTGATGGAGTTTAATTTTGTATAGAAGCACTTTGTTCAAAAAGTGCGTAGTTTTCAAGTTACAAGCGAGAAACTACAAAATTGCTTTTTGGCCGATTTTGAAATTTTCTTCAAACTTTAACGCGCTCTAGCACCTAAACCGTTTATCTGAAGATAAAAGTCCATTAAATGTGATTTGTAGAAAATTTGATGGAGTTTAATTTTGTATAAAAGCACTTTGTTCAAAAAGTGCGTAGTTTTCAAGTTACAAGCGAGAAACTACAAAATTGCTTTTTGGCCGATTTTGGAATTTTCTTCAAACTTTAACGCGCTCTAGCACCTAAACCGTTCATCTGAAGATAAAAGTCCATTAAATGTAATTTGTAGAAAATTTGATGTAGTTTAATTTTGTATAAAAGCACTTTGTTCAAAAAGTGCGTAGTTTTCAAGTTACAAGCGAGAAACTACAAAATTGCTTTTTGGCCGATTTTGGAATTTTCTTCAAACTTTAACGCGCTCTAGCACCTAAACCGTTCATCTGAAGATAAAAGTCCATTAAATGTGATTTGTAGAAAATTTGATGGAGTATAATTTTGTATAGAAGCACTTTGTTCAAAAAGTGCGTAGTTTTCAAGTTACAAGCGAGAAACTACAAAATTGCTTTTTGGCCGATTTTGGAATTTTCTTCAAACTTTAACGCGCTCTAGCACCTAAACCGGTCATCTGAAGATAAAAGTCCATTAAATGTGATTTGTAGAAAATTTGATGGAGTTTAATTTTGTATAGAAGCACTTTGTTCAAAAAGTGCGTAGTTTTCAAGTTACAAGCGAGAAACTACAAAATTGCTTTTTGGCCGATTTTGAAATTTTCTTCAAACTTTAACGCGCTCTAGCACCTAAACCGTTTATCTGAAGATAAAAGTCCATTAAATGTGATTTGTAGAAAATTTGATGGAGTTTAATTTTGTATAAAAGCACTTTGTTCAAAAAGTGCGTAGTTTTCAAGTTACAAGCGAGAAACTACAAAATTGCTTTTTGGCCGATTTTGGAATTTTCTTCAAACTTTAACGCGCTCTAGCACCTAAACCGTTCATCTGAAGATAAAAGTCCATTAAATGTGATTTGTAGAAAATTTGATGGAGTTTAATTTTGTATAGAAGCACTTTGTTCAAAAAGTGCGTAGTTTTAAAGTTACAAGCGAGAAACTAAAAAATAGCTTTTGGGCCGATTTTGGAATTTTCTTCAAACTTTAACGCGCTCTAGCACCTAAACCGTTCATCTGAATATAAAAGTCCATTAAATGTGATTTGTAGAAAATTTGATGGAGTTTAATTTTGTATAGAAGCACTTTGTTCAAAAAGTGCGTAGTTTTAAAGTTACAAGCGAGAAACTAACAAATAGCTTTTGGGCCGATTTTGGATTTTTCTTTAAACTTTAACGCGCTCTGGCACCTAAACCGTTCATCTGAAGATAAAAGTTAAAACAATGTAATTTGTAGAAAATTTAATATACTTAATTTAATTTTATATAAATGTAATTTTCGCAAAAAGTGCGTAGTTTTTAAGTTAAAAGCACAAGGCGGAAAAATAGCAGTTTTTTGTCATTTTCTCAGAACGTATCACTTTTACGAGGTGTCTACGTTAAAATGTAGGTTTAGCATCCCAAAATACATAAAGACCAATAGCGAAAAAACTCATATTTCCCGCCAAACTACTCTACACTTAATGAAACTTGAAGTAGGAGGCCAACTATTTAACTTTGAGGTTAGGTAATTACCCCATATCTCAAATTGCCGTTAAAAATGCACTTTCAGTGCCCAAAATACAATATAAGAAGATGCTACTTAAATAGAATGAGACGCGCATTTTCTTCCCAAATCTCAATGTTGATCTTTAACACCCATGAAAATGATTTTAGTATCTAAAGTTCGTGGATTACATTAGAGCTTAGCCTCAGTGGCTGTTACTTTTTGGGTAAATATTATTGGACTTACACTCGTGGCCTTTTTTTACCTACAGCACCACTAACACAATGCAACAATTAGGCTGCACACGTCCACCTTTTTGCACTACACTAGATGAAAACTATGCAACCCTCTGCACAAAACTCGCTTGCAGCAGCTCGTATAAGAAGTTGCCTACTTTTGCAAGACGCAAATTTTAAAAATTATGTGACAATTTTGAATAATTTAAAATTTAAATAAAGGTAAATCTCTAACACGTTAAGGTAAGTATGTGCAAACACCGAAAGCTTAAAAGTTTATCAAAAACTTTTGTGACCGAGTAGTAGGTACCTACCTACTGCTTAAAAGCGTTAAAAGCTAAAAACTTCCATATTCGACTTTTTATCTAATACAACAAAAATAGTTTGTTTTAAAATTACTAATTGTACGCTGCAACAACTTTTTTGGCGTAGTGCTCTTTTTGTACATAATTAAAATTATGAAAATTTAACGAAGGATGTTAAAATGTTACAATTTTGTAGAGCGCTTTATGCGGTTTCGGCAACAAGTAAATAAAGACCACGCAGATGTTCTTTTTAAAAGTCCTAAAAATTAGAAATAATTAATAATTACAAAATTTTCTATATAATAAGTTAATTAGAGAAGGGTTAAATGTTATAAAGGTATACAATAATTTTTAAATTGTAATTTTTAAAGAAATTTCCTACACAATGAAGAACTTGAGTATTTTAAAATTTAACTGCCGTTTCGAATTAGAGCAATCTTGTTCTTTTAGGCCCTTTTGAATTTTTCATAGACCCTTTTGTTACTCCCCCAAATCAATAATTACCGTAGTAAGAAGCAGGAAACCCATAAACCTCAAATACTCGTCGTTTGTTAGAAAAAAATCTAGGAAATAAATCTACTTTTATAGCTTGTCGCCCAACTATATGTTAAGATTAACCATTTTGTCTCAATTTTATACAGTGCTCGTCTTAAAATTAACTCGAAAGTCGACAAAATGCTTAAACAATTTAAAATTGCAACATTAGCATATTATAGGCAGCTCAGGAGAAATGGATTTGGTAAAAAATGGCGAGTAATCGCAAGAAGAAAATGCTCTTTCTAACAGAAGATGAAAAGAGTTGGTTTTAGGTCCGGGGATTCTCCGGGATTTAAACTCGGTAATGTAATAAGACATCGCAGTGGTTGATTCGTCTTTCTTCTACTCTTCTACCTCTAGATTATTCGAGGGGAAGGGGTCAAAGATCCACACTCTTTTCGACCTGTTTTCTAGGCCTCCCTCTATTTAACTTGTTCTTGGCTTTGGTGACGTCGTATACACCACCCCCTTCTCGGTTTTGCTTCAGTATTAAACATTTTACCCAACTTGTCCACGAAAATATATATAGTTTGTTTAGCATCGCCTTCTTCCTCTTCCCCTTTCCTTAGACTGGTGGAGGAACTTTTTGAAGCACTCACATTCAGTCAGTTGGTAAAAGAGGTCTCCGGCGTGTTCTAGGAAAAATCTAGGATTCGCTCATTAGCTATCTCCCAACTTTTCCCTTAGAGAAGTTCCTTATCTTCTAGCTTGGGTGGCCGATAACTTCATGGGAGTTTATCTTCTCCATCCTCCTCTTCTTCCTGCTTCTCTATTCCTTTCTCTTCTCCTTTCTCCTTTTCTTTTTCTTCCTTCCTCTTCCTCTCTCTATTCCTGCCTCTACCTCTACCTCTACCTCTACCTCTACCTCTACTACCTCTACCTCTACCTCTACCTCTACCTCTACCTCTACCTCTACCTCTACCTCTACCTCTACCTCTACCTCTACCTCTACCTCTACCTCTACCTCTACCTCTACCTCTACCTCTGCCTCTGCCTCTGCCTCTGCCTCTGCCTCTGCTTCTACCTCTACCTCTACCTCTACCTCTACCTCTACCTCTACCTCTACCTCTACCTCTACCTCTACCTCTACCTCTACCTCTACCTCTACCTCTACCTCTACCTCTACCTCTACCTCTACCTCTACCTCTACCTCTACCTCTACCTCTACCTCTACCTCTACCTCTACCTCTACTTCTACCTCTACCTCTACCTCTACCTCTACCTCTACCTCTACCTCTACCTCTACCTCTACCTCTACTTCTACCTCTACCTCTACCTCTTCCCCCTTTACTTTCTCTTCCCCTCTCCCTTCACCCTTTCGTCGTTTTCACAGTAGCAGCAAGTCGGAGTCCGCTTGGGCTGGTGGAAGTGTTTGTTAAAGCACTCACGTTCGGTCAGTTCTCAAGAGAACGTGTTCTAGAAGAAATCTAAGACTCTCCCATTAACTATTTCTCGAATTTTCCCGTAGAGAAGTTTCTTAGCTCCTAGCTTGTATGGCTGATTATTTCTTGGGAGTTCCTCCTCCCCATCCTTCCCTTCTCTATTTTCCTTTTCTCCCTTCTCCTGCTCCTGCAGCTCCGTCTCTTCCTCTTCTTTCTCTTCTGCCTTCTCCTGCTCCTGCTTATTTTTTTCTTCCTCTTCTCCTTCTTCCCTGTCTCTCTCTACCTCTATCCCTACCTGTACCTCTTTTCTACTTCTTGCTCTTCTCCCCTTCCCTTCCCTTCACTTCCTCTTTCCCTTTTTTGTCTGCTTCACAGTAGTTGCAAGTTGGAGTCGGCTTGGACTGGTGGAGGTACTTGTTGAAGCACTCACGTTCGGTCAGTTTGCAAGAGAGCTCTCTGGCGTGTCCTAGGGGAAAAATCTATGGTTCGCCCATCAGATATTTCCCGACTTTTCTCGTAGAGAAGTTCCTTATCTCCTAGCTTAAGTGGCCGATGACTTCTTGGGAGTTTCTCTCTCCCATCCTCCTCTTCTTCCTCCTCCCGCTCCTGCTGCTCTTCCCCTTCTTCCTCTTCTTCCTTCTCCTGGTCCTGCTTTTCTTCCACTTCCTCTTCTTCGTTCTCCCTTTCCCTCTCTTCCTTCCTCTACCTCTATCTCTTCTTTACTTCTTCCTCTGCCCCTTCTCCTCTCCCCTCCCCCTTTCCTTTACTCTTCTCTTTTTTTGTCTGCTTCACAGCAAAAGCAAGTTGGAGTCTGCTGGGGCTAGCGGAGATACTTGTTAAAGCACTCACGTTCGATCAGTTCGTAAGAGAGCTTTCCGGTGTGTTTCCAAGAAATCTATGGCACGCTCATCCGTTATTTCCCGACTTCTCCCGTATAGAGTCCCCTATCTCCTCGCTGGGGTGGCTCGCTTCTAAGCAGTTAGTAGCTTATTGAAAATTTTAAGGATAAACGATATCTCTAAATGCGAACTCCTTACCCATTTTCGTTTTCTCACATATCAGTAGTTTTAGTTTCGTCAATTGTTAGTAACTTGTTTATTTCTAATTTTAGAACTAAACAATGTTAAGAATTCACCTTTTCTTTATAAAATTAATCATCGAATCGAAAACAGGTAATTAACTGAATCATCGTGAGCACGTCTAGTTCCTACCTTTATGCGGTAGTATCCGTGGTACATCAGGTACGACGTATTTTCTCCTTGATTTTAATGACGTCACAAGCTATTTTTATAAAATTTTAATAACTTACCGCGGTCGACTCACTAAAAATTATAGCTGCATACTCCATATCGGTTGACATTTGTAACAGGTAACAGGTGCACACAGGTGACGGCGTAAGAGTTGCATCTGAGTATTTTGCATTTATATCAAATAGGGGAAGATTCGATTTTTAAAGAGGAAGTACAAAGAGGAGACACGTTTTGAAATGATTCTTTTACCCTTGTATAAGGGAGACGTGTAGTTACTCTGGATACCGGGAGCTCAAACTGAGAGCTGAGAGGAACACTAGAAGTGCCGAATAGTCCAATATTGAGAATCGATCGTTTTCATCGCTCTCTTGGATCCACTATCAAACATTTTAATTGTTACATTCAAGATATTATTTACAAAAAATTATCTATTAGTTTAATAAGTACTACTAAAACAATGCGATTTCTATAAATAACTCATAATTTTACCATTTTAATGAAAACTAGTAATAATAACGGAAGATTAAAGTTCATAATTGGTAATTATTTTCTCTTTCTGTGAAGCCAATTTAAACTTAATTAAACTAAAAAAAATAAGACAAAAAGACAAAATTTATTATACTTTCGGACTTACCTACTATATTCTTTTTCAAAAAAAGAAATATATAAACATTTAATATTTTAAGAAGCTTTTCATACAAAGAAAAACCAAAAATAAGTTGATTTATTTCGTACAAAGAAAAAGAATTATCTTTTTCACATTAATTTCCTTTTCACTTTCCTAAAAATAATTACTTCCTTACACTGAGTAATTAATACACTTGTAATACGTATACAGGGTGTATCGCTAATCGCTAAGAATGCCCCAGGCGTTACGTCACCGTGTGTTCAAACTTTCTTTGGCCACAACCGAAAACTGAGCTTTGCGACCCATTTGCAACCTTAGAACGTACAGTTCACGAACATTTGGCGAACAAGTTGCAAGCGATTCCAAAGAACTGTTTCAAAAATGCACATTCTGTATGGAATTGCTATAAAATTTGTCCCCTAGAGCTCCGAGATACTTTGACTTATTTAGCCTGTGGTTGGTCATTAATGAATCCGTCTCTACATACTTTGTGGGGTGTTAAATAGATGGATAATTGTACAAAAAAGCGTGTAAACCTAATAAATTTCAGGTTGAAATTTAATCGTATACCGGTGTATACCGTCAATCAAGTATTATAACCTGTAATTTCAGTCATTGTGCTCCTTTATCGATTATTTTCGAAAAAGTATTAAATAAAACTTATAAAAAGCAAATGACAACCCCGGGCTATAATTCTAAAATATTCCTCATTTTTCGAATTACTTTCGAGTTTTTCCCTACGGAATGTATTTTTAGTCAAATGTTAACTGAAAAATTTTAATAAATGAGCGTAACTTAATTAATTTTGAGAACATTCACCTCGTCCGCTTTTTAAACGAAATTGTCAATTTTAATTAAAAGAAGTAAATTTTGATTATAATTTTTTAATTTATAAACTGGCAATTTCAATTAGTCTCAATTACGTAAATTTTCTACTCAAATGTGCAAATTGATGTACCTACTCAAATTTAATGTGCGGGAATCGAAAAATAGTGCTGCTGACGCCACCTAACTGCACAGAGTGCGAATTGTGTAGAGAAAGCGATTTCTCAGTAAATTGGCAATGGTAATAATTACAAAATGTTAGTTTATACAACAAAAAATAGTTATAAAGACCCGAAAGAAAACGAAAAATATTGATTTACTTTCTTCGCATGAACAATGCCCAATATTTTACTAATCGTTTCAAATTTTAACTCTCTCGCTTTTGTAGTTTTGAATGCGCAATTTGTTGACAGACAGACAGACAGACAGACAGATAAGGCCAAGATCAATGACTTCCTCTTTTGGACCATGTCTCGAACATCAGACGCTGAATTATTCGTGGTTATTCATTTACTTACAAAGCATTTTAGTAAAAACGCCTGCGCGCAGGCAACCCACCGTACGACTAAGAGTAAGGCGGTTGCATAAGCATAAAAGTTTGGTTGCATCATTGAATGCTTCTTTTCAAATTTTTAAAATTTTCTAGTTCAAAAATACAAGAAGAAAGTCGGTTAATAGCATTTTTGTAAATAAATCTAAGCTTTGTTGTCATTAAATACTATTAATTAATTTAACAATACCCTGTACACTATATTGTTTACTTACACACTTCAAGGCCAGTGTATCAGGTGCGTTAATTAATTCATAAAATAACCTGTTAAAGGTATTTTTTTAATAAGAACATGTTATTGTTATCCAATTGTTGTTAAAAGTAAATAAATGGCGGAAAATTCTAAAGAAGTCGATTTGAATGTTGCTCAAGAAAGTTGCATAAACGATCCCGATGCAGTACAAGCTCCCGAAGCTCGTTTCGAATGCCCCATTTGTTTGGCTTGGTTACGAGACCCCATGCAGACGTCGTGCGGGCACAGATTTTGCCGTAAATGTATCCAGTCTTGGTTAGAGTAAGGTAATTAGCCTTATTACAGTGCAAATGCGCTTAACATCAATTTTAGAAAAGAACAAGTGTGTCCGGTCGATAACAAACCTCTTAAGAAAAATAATGATATATTTCCGGATAATTTCACAAGGAGAGAAATTTCTCAACAAAGAGTTCCGTGTAAAAATGTGGTGCGTGGGTGCTTTGAGCAATTATCGCCACTCGACGTCGAGGCTCATACTGAAATTTGTAAATTTGCGCCCCCGAAACTGCCAGATAATGAAAAGTTGAGGTGTACTTTTGTCGATATTGGATGCGATGCCAAATTTGAAGACGAACCGGAACAGCAGAGACATTTAGAGCAGTACGTTCAACAACACTTATTGGTAACGATAGAATTACTCCGAGTTTTTGCTTAAGCAAAATTTTGACTTGTAGTTGTTGTCTCAAGCGCACACGAAATTGATCGTTAACAAGACTGCTTCGACTAGTGCTGCTGCGATCGCGCAAGAGGCTAACTTTTGGGACCCTCCACCTAAAAGTGAGCAGAATGGTATACCGGGTAGATCTGATGGAGGAGACGACGCTTTAATAAGGTACACTAACGGTTTTTAGTAATAATTATTTGAGTGTGGTATTTTTAGATCTTTGTATGAGCGAATAGTAATTTTAGAGCAAAAAAATCGAGAGCAGGACATCATAATAGCCAATATGTCTGAACAAATTTCGACTTGCAACTTGACTTTATCAAAACTGCCGTTGCGGTATTGTAACGGTTGTTATTTATGGAACGTGACTGATTTTAAAAATAAAATTCTGCAAATGAGGAATAATCACCACATAATGTTTTATAGCCCCGGTTTTTACACTTCACCAAACGGATACAAGTAATTTAGCAAACTCACTGCACTAAAAGAGCACTTTTGGGCGAACTTAATAACTAAATTTGTAGGTTGTGCGTTCGTTTCAATTTATCTCCCAAAGATCCGAGTTACGTGGCTATTTTAATTCACATGATGAAATCAGATCACGACAACAGTTTAACGTGGCCTTTTAGTGGAAGAATATCGGTTACGTTAGTTCACCCATTGTAAGTTAAACTCACAAAATGTTTTGCTTAAAATTGCAGTTAGCATTTTTAGAGAGTCTTTTAATAATATGAAAGAAACTATGATGACGAGGCCCGAATTGGAAGCTTTTAAACGTCCGATACAAGAGTTGAATCCACGTGGGTTCGGTTATACGGAATTTGCGTTAATCGACGACTTGTTTACTCAAGGTTTTATAGAAAATAACCAACTAGCGATTAGAATCAACGCACAACCTGTATAAATGAAACTGCTTTTATATGTTATGTATTTATTGTTTTACATTAGGTACATCACATAATGAAAAAGATCAATTTTAGTGTGGCAGTTTTTACGATAGAGGAAATAAATTTTTGCAGGGTGTTTTAAATTTTTGTGATTTCCCTCGGCACATCATCAAGTCGTTAGAACGACATCAATTGTACACTCAATTTAAGCAAACCAATCCGAATATTTCTCGATAATGTTTGTAAAGTTTTATAAATTCGATTTAACTGTCGTTTTATTTTGTAACTTTTATAATAAACCGTTAAACTAGAACTTAACTGCCATTTTTATTATCAAAAATACAGCAAAATATGCTCGTGATATGCAATTAAAGTTTTATTTATTTTAAGGAAGAAGAGAGCATTTTATAGCGCACTTTTTTTGAAAAAAAATATTTTTTCAAGCACAAGCTACAATTCTTTGAATTTTTGAGCTAAGCTTCAGGGGAATTGAGCACGTGAAAAAATCTACAGGGTGGTTGAATAGCACTACAAAGTTGATTATCTTTGTTATGGATAGTGTAAAAAATTATAAGTGAGTAGGAAACAAAAGAACCATTAGCTGTTAGAATATGTGTTTCCAATCAAATAGATTTGAGTTTTGTTGGTTGCCTATGTACCAGGAGTAGATCAGAGATGGCACGCTCCTTTTTTGTTGGAAAGTCATATTATTCCAGCAACTCAAAAACATCACTTTAACTTTTAAAATAATTACATCTTAATAAAAGTATTAAAGCCATAAATAAAATATGAATTTGTAAAAAAAAAACAAAATAAATTGTGCATTAATCTCTAAGTTCGTTTCTTAATCAACAGCTATTATTATACAGATAAATAACGATTTTTAATAATATAAAACAAATAACATTTATTGTCAACCTATAATATATTATATAAACAGATCCTTTTCATTTTGACTAAAATTAACTTTGGATTTTAGCTTTTATTGAAGACAAGCTTGAAGCTTTTCTATCCACTCTTGTGCGGACGACGAATCGCCGGCACAAAAATTGTAAGTGCGTCTTGACGTTCTCAACTAACAAAAAATTGTTAATGGACAAATTCCAACAAACTTTAATATACTCACATCGAAAAATGACTTGTCGTCTGTTTTCTTGGGTGGCCCCGGCGCGGGCGGTGCTTGAGTCACAGACATAACTTCGGCTAAGTCTTAAAAAATGACAATTTTAATAATCTAAAGCCTAAAACAATTGCGTGTTTAAGACTTACCGATAAATCCTTTACAATGCGAATCTTCCATGGCGTCGTAATATCGAAGCTGGTGCTTGATGGAGTCTAAAACGAACCACCTCTGCTTCCAACCCTTGAGTAATGCGCCGCGTTTGTATAAGTAACCTTCGTGAGTGCGATTTTCGGCCACATTTGACGAAAATTGTTCGTAATATTGTTGACTCGAGGTCTGCCTAGCACTACCTAATTTAAAGAAGGAACTCTTTAATTATTTTAAAGACCAAACGAACAGTGACGCCACTACATCTTTCTACGTACTTTTGCAAAAAGTGACGTCGCGGACGCTTAAAAAATTTATTGGACAAGTAACAATATTACTTTTTTTAGTTTTACCTCTTTAATACTTCTTATATAGGGCGACAGTTGCCACTTACCAGAACTAACAGATCCATTATCGCCTCCGCTTCGCGTGAGAGTTTGAGCGACATTTCCATCAGCGACTGCCTTATATTTAGTGCAATTCTTAGGAACACCCTCCATGCACTTTTCGTGACACGAATATCCACAATCCATGCACCTCATGCCAGTCTACGACGAACGAGTTTAAGAAAAAATCGTCACGAGCTATTACAATTTGTTTTACCTTTACAGGTCCCCACAAAACGTTTGCACAAAGATCACAATACGTGGGTGTGGTGTAATTATTATACTTTTCAAATCGATGAGGATGAGAATAAACCAATGATGCTTCAGTTGCACCCACCATTTTGCCCCTCATCAAAATTTCTAAAGTGGACCGTTTATGCAATAACCGTCCGTGAGAACGAACCAAAGCTGTACTAAATGATGCATTACGCTACAATCGAACAAATGTTACATTTAAAAACTCAAACAAAGAATTGTCTAAGTACCGTTAAAGAATCATTAGTCGGTAATTCTAGTTTGTCCCACAACACTTTCCATTTTTGCGGCAAATGTCCCAAATCGGCCTCGAGGCGATGAATTTCTTCCAATAAGTGACTAAAAGCGTCGGGAACACTTTTAGCAATTCCGTCGTACCTAAAAGGAACTTTTGTGGTGATTTTGACATTAATAAAAATAATAAACTTACCCTAAAGTGGTTGCTTTGCGCGAAGATATACTAATAATTCCGTCTGCAGCTTCTGCTTCTTCCTCTTGTTGAGAATCCATTTGAATGACCTCGACGTCGTAACTCGGCCCATGCTTCAAATCTTCGTTCAAATAATAATCCCAAACATCCAAAACTGGCAAATGAGATTGAGGGCGTAGAACCTACTCAGAAGACGCTCAAAATCTCGAGTCAAAAATTTAACAAAACGACTTACAGGGTGTTCAAAATCGGGCGTGTACATAAAATTGAAAAATTGCGGATTTCGCGCATTGTGCTTCTCTATGTAATCGAACAAACTTTGGCCTAAATTTGTACCGGAATAAGTACCGGCCATTCTTCCACCAGGATAAACGCCTTCGTCGTCGGATCCCGTGTCTACCCGCTTATGGTGAGAAGTTAACGATCCACGCTTATCCTCGACTGCTGCCACGCCACTTTCTACTCGCTCCAACTCGCAATTGAATAAAAATGTGCGAAAGCGACACGAAACCGAATGATACGCCAAGAAGCGCAGATAATATTCGTTAAACTCGAACGCTAACGGAAATTGTTTTTGAATCTAGAAAATTTCAAACTTATTTACGAGCTATCGGTCAAGTTTTAATAATTACTTGATGTATGACATCTAAAAATTGTAAAAATGTTGGTGCGAATCCGCTTGCTTGAGAATTTGGACTAAAATTACTTCTATGACTAAACCTATGTCCGAAACCGATCCATTCTTTCTCGACTAAAACCCTAAATCCTTCTATTGTACGATAATGCGGATCTAAACAAAGTTGAGCCACAGAAGAAATTTGAGCCGTAATATCCCATCCTTCTTCCAAACAAATTGCAACACTGGACCCTTGTAAATCCAGCAAGTCGACAACTGCGCCAGATAGTTGCATTATGTTTTGAATTTGTTGCAACCATTCGGAATTTTCTATTAGCCTAAAAGTTTATCGACTTGTGTGGACTAGTAAAGGAATAAAAAGTTCCGAGACTCACTTATAAAATGTTTGTTCCGGCTCGGCATTCTGCGAACTTGGAATACAAGCTCTCATGAGCTTCTTAAATGCTGCCTTGGTATGCCTAACATCGTAATACTCGACAGGTATAAAATCAGTCTTTGGTGAGGATTCAATTTTAACGCCCTTCATGTGCGCTTTCTCTCCTGTAAAATATTTTTTAAGTTAATAGTAATAATGGCAGTACTGCCGCAAACCAATGTCAGGACAAAAATTTAAAAATTTACTCCAACCACAATTTAAATTTTTTTTTAAACGTGTCAGTAGAACTGGGTTTGTTATGCGGCTCTTAAGGCGTCCAATTAAAAGCACTGATCTCAACCAATGAGGGGGACAAGCAACTTTTTTGCCTCAAAATAGATATTGATGAGCGTAAAGTCTCAAGACGGAAATTTTGTACGAGAAAGGGGCCATCACCACAATCCACTTAAAGAGAACTTACCTAAAATATAAAGTGCTGCTCGCTGAAACGTGTGTACCCCTTCTAACCCAGCATCACAATCGGT
The DNA here is from genome assembly GCA_950108345.1 of Malthinus flaveolus. Taxonomy (NCBI): domain Eukaryota; kingdom Metazoa; phylum Arthropoda; class Insecta; order Coleoptera; family Cantharidae; genus Malthinus; species Malthinus flaveolus. Next base: position 11,440,259 of record OX467289.1, read on the forward strand.
AGAATGTCGTACATTTCCTCTTGCTTGAGGTGGATTACTTAAAGAAGCTTGCGAATTTTGCCTACGATCTTTCAAAGATCCCCAACGACCGAAATTTTTGGGACCTTTACCGCCGCTAGATCTCGGAAATACCCTAAAAGACCAAAATGGTTTTAACTTGTTTTTTTTAATAAGTCCCAAAAGCTTACCCCAAAGTTCCCATCGCTTTATTAAAAGGATTCGATCTCCTAATAACTTCTGGTGTAAGCGTCCCACCTATTAGAGGGTCATCGGCTGCTAGCAACAACGAATCTATGCTCAAACTACTATCACACATACCCCAAGCCGAACCTTGTCTAAGGGCAAATAGGGGAGTCGACGAAACTAACGCCGAAAGATACCTCTCCTATTAAAACGAGCCAGTTACGTACCCCCAAATACAAAGACACCAATTAACCTCACCTGCTCTAAAGAGGACGTCGTTTCTGTACCAGTAGACGACGCACTTGCAGGATGACTTTTTAACATCCCCATTACGCTCTTACCATGGTGTCCGGCACCTCTCAAAAGCAAGGCTTTAGTTCTGGGATGACGCCAAGTAATAGACGGGATGCGACCTTGTCTGTAACACCTACAAAACCTCCTTATACTCTCATCCGTAACAGCAGACGGCATAACCAAAAGAGCCGGGTAACTGCAAAACAATTAGTTTTTACATAAATACTTTGCAAAGCCAACAACTAACCTTCTGCACATCATATACAAGGTGTTAACTATAGTGAGACGAAACTGTTCCGATTTTTGTTTAGACTGTTTAGAGTGAGGAGGCGAATTATTCGAATTACAAAGTCCGAGCCTCTGCCAATCTTTTACATAACTTCGCTCGGCTAAGCGTTCTAAGGTTTTAGCATCGGTAGGCGTCGGTATTACGATTGAACTAGGAGGTCCCGATTCGAACTCGTCTATAGACAAGTCGTCGTCGTGTGCGTAATCGTCGGACGGTGGTAAGCTCATACGTCCGGGCGAGGTCATGTATTTATTGCTGTTGCTCAAATTCATGTTTGGTAAGACATACTTCTGCCTTTTATCCTTTTGTTTAAAGCCAGCTTTACGTGCAGTTTTCAAAAGAGTCTTTTTGGCGAAACCCCTACAAGAAAACAAATGAGGTGGTGAACAACTTGCAACCTCTTAATGTTGCACCAAGTACTGTGTCACAGGGAAATTCACAAACGCCATTATTTGAGTATTTCAGGACGCAGTACCTAGTGCATCACCAACGTCCTTACTTGAGCGTTGCATTTTTTTCTTTATTTTTATGAAGAGGAGTTTGTGCGACGACTACTTGTCCCGTAAATGCAAAGTGATGGAAGACGTCTGGCGGATATCTAACTTTATGTATCATTTTCCTCATGGAGTCGATATTTTCCGGAGTCACTTCTTCATCAAAGGCCAACTTGAGCAACTGAAACGTGCAAGATCTCAACTGTAAACCTTCTTGAAGCCATTGATCTAAGTGGGCTAAATATTGAACGGTTACTCGTTTTTCTTTAGTTAGGGACATCACGGGAAACGACCTCACAACGACTTCTTCACAAGCTGATAAAAAATTAAATTATAAAAAAGAAAAGAATAGTAGTAGGGTGGAAGGTTACCGAAGGAGTCGCACGGAATGCCCTTAAAGATGATTCGATAGTTAGTGAGGAAAATAGCTCCTTCGGCCGGTAAAAGTGGCGGCCCTCCGAGTATACCGGCCGTGCTTTCTTCCCGCCCGTCCGGAAGTAAATACACGCGTATGCCATCCATATGAACTTCTTCGCCAGGTAGTAAGTTCGGTGTTAGTATTTTTGGCTTTTGAATTGGTGGAAGTCTCTTGGATTCCCTATGAACGGCTTCTAAGGTTTCGATGTGAATGTGCACTACTCCTGGTACCATCTGGTGTAAATTTCTAATGTGTTCGCGGCTCACGCCGCCTTCGTTACACACTTTATCAACAAACCGCGTTACTAGCCTTATAACTTGAGCTCCCGTTTCGCCTTGGTCTTGTTCCTCAAAACCAGATTCGGCATCGGCACTATCGCTTTCGGCAACACTGTTAGTAATACTATTACTGGCACGCTCTTCATCGTACAAACGGTCGTGGTGCCTATGAGATCGACTTCCAATGTCTAAAGGAATTAAAAGCGAAACCATACGATTCGCATAGTGTATCGCCTGGCTATATAAAGTGCTCTCTTCGCTGGTAATGAGCTCGTTTTGTTTATCAGTACTAATTGTGGACCAAATTCGCATTTGTTCAGCTGCAATTTCAAGAGCGCTCGGTTCTTGAACCCGCGTTAAAATCGACCTTCTATTTTGCCAAGTGAAGTCTTTGTGATCGCGCGGCGATGTAGGACTTAATATGAGATCATTACCAACACGTGGACTTAAAGTATCTAAACGAGGTAAGTACAAAGCTTTGATGTCCTTCTGAACGTCTAAATAAAAGGCGGCTTCCCAAAACTGCTGATTTTGCCAAACTGCGTGTTCCTAAACAAAAAAATTAACACAAATACAACTGGACCTCGGTTTAAAATTACCTGTATGCACGTATAAGCAAACTGTATGACGCCCGTACATAACTTTCTACAAAAAGCCGTCGCTAACGGTAAGAGGGCGGCGGCAACTCCATGCTCGTCCATTGACGAATCGTTTTGAAGGGCGCAATTCATCAGTCGTACGACCAAATCGAATTGTTGATGTTCGAGCATGGCCTTATTACCCACAACGTGTTGACTCAACTCGTTGCACAAAGCTAAGCGCGCCTGTTTCGACTTTAAAGCCCTTAAGACGGCAGGAAATGTCTTACGAGCGTCCGAAATTTTGTTTTCAAATATACAATTGATACAGTTACGTAGAACCTGTAAATGAGAACAAATGTTAAAAGTTAAAGTCGAGTTAGAGACTTTACTGTTACCTCTAATCGCCTAGCCGAATTACTAACAATGTTTTTGTTGTCGTTCAAGTTCGATATGTGTTGTCCCATAGGTACAATTCGAGGTTGGATGGGTCTTAGAGATGCTAACCTACAAGTAATTTGTTGTTCAGGTCGTTGCATTAATAGAAATTGGGTAACGACAAGCGCTTGTTTTTGCAGAAGGGTAAAAATTTCACTAGCAATAAATATGCAGTGTATATAGTACCTTAAAGGCACTGCTACATCGATATCAACTTGTGTTAAAGTTTAACAGCAAAGTAACAGCCTTCTGCATTCGCGTGAGTTAAAAATGGCATTAGTCAATAGTAAACACTGGTTGCAAGTTATTATGCGTTTAAACAACACTACTATACTATATACAGGGTGAGTTCAAAAGGTCTCTTTTTTTGGATATAAAATTAAAAATTACTCATCAAATGTGTCCGATTTTGGAGGTCTAGCTCAAGCTCGCTATCTTGTGAAGGAAGGAATTTCAATAGGAACCAAAGAATAAAATATATACAGGGTATTCCATTTGAAAAAAAAGTTGAGGTCATTTCCGGTAAAACCTGAAGTGAGACAAACATTTTACTATGCGCTATAAAGTAAAGATTGATCGTCATCTAATCTTCTAAAAGCACAGATTGATATCTCCAAGAATAAAAAAGTTGCAGAAGTGAACCCTGGTGATCCTGATTCGGTTTACACTCGGCCAAGTCACCCTCCTATTTATAATTAAAAATTCAACTACTGAAGAGCTTCTAGAAGTATCTTTTATGGTTTACTAGAGACTTTTTCCAATCCACCCCGTATATAAATTGCAACAAATTATAAATATACTCAAAAAACTCACCAAGCGTATTCTCCACTGAGCATAATTAAAAAATAACAAATTAAAAATTTTAAAACTCCAAATTTCACCAAACTCACCTCGACTTCAAATTATTCTTAGTTAATCCTTCGTTGATAATCGACTGCACGTGCGCAGGCTGAATGATGGGAAACGAAGGTTGGTGTATCCTAGCAAACGCACCTTCGGGCGGCACTAAAATTTTTTGAGCATACGACTGAGGATTGGGATTCTCGTTAGTATATAATTGTTGAGCTAGCTCTTGTATATGATTTAACAACGTTCTAGAATCTTGCACTTCAGATTTAAGCAATTCGCCAAAATTACTATAAAGTTCGTCCCAAACGTCGCACGGCCTCCAAGGCGGCCCACGTTCCGCGACAAAACTCGTATAAAACATACACTCTAAAACCCGCGTCGTAAAATCACAGTCAATTAAGTTCCGTTCACCCAAAAATGCAGCTTTGTGGAATGTTATAACTGGTTTAGGATGAATTCGAATCAACGTCAAACAACTACGATAGCCCTGTAGTAGTTGGGCGAAAGTGCGCATAAAAACTGCGCGTATTTCTTTATCCAACATGACTGCTTGTGGTGCACGAACCGCTAAAGGTGGAAATGCGTAATCGGCGCTTGCGAGCTCCGGTTGAAGAATAATGCTCAACGCTTCTTGAGTATTGCTCAGCAGTGGTTCCGGGAGCAGAGGTAAGGAGACTCCGTCGGGTACCATTATCGAGCCGCCGTCTAAATCGGCAACGATTACATCCATCTGCAATAGTAAGTTAGTTGAAGTTGAGCTCGCTTTAAAAAATTTTAGCTTACCAAGTCGGACACTTCGGACTTCAACGAAGAATGAACGCCAATAATGAATGGAGTCGGTGTGGATAAAACTTCGACTAGAGGAGCTGGTAATAGTGGTATGTAAACGTGATTGTAACGAAATGGATACATGAGGGCAGTTAATGCTCGACAGGCGTCCGTCAGCCGGCTGTAACTCTTGGAATGGAAGAGAATTTTATGTTCAGTCATTATGGCACAAAATAATACCAACACATTTCGAATTCCTTAAAAGAAAAACAAACGAATTTGTAACATTAATAAAAAGTTTACTAAGGGACTAAAGTGGGCGTCTCGAGAATGGCGAGTAGTACGGAGCTAGTATATAGCGCCCTTTTTGATTTTAGATAGACATCGGCTTAGTCTCAAAACGCCCCGTCTTTTCAAACCACATTTCTAGCACCTGTGCACTTAACTATAAGCAAAAAGTGCATCACCTACCTAGCTGATGAAATAATAAATTAACCGAAGTGAGCGTGACGGGCAACGAAGGACTAATCGGTGGTTGTAATGCTTGTCGATCTCCGGCTCCTATACTAAAACGCACTTGTGGTCCTCCAGGTGGTGGTACTTGTATGCATCCGATTATATTACCAACTAAAGTTTCCAAAGGCACCCCGATACTTTCCACGTAAACCGTATAAATTATGCCTAGACAATTCTACAAAAGATGTATTAGAAAAACTTCCAACAAGCGCTCGAAACGTACCCTAAACGTTTCTATATAATCGAGTCTCGAGACTAAAACTAAGCACTTGGGAGCGTACATTATACTGTGATGCAAGATTGTGGCAATTGGTCTAACTAGTGCTTCACCTTCAACGGGATCTTCTTCCTACAAGTTGCGGCAATTAGTGGACTAGTTTAAAAGGGCTGTATCGAAAAGAAATACCTCATCTACGGGCTTGCTTGGAGTAATCGAAACTGTTTCGTTAAAACACAAGCAGGCACAATAGTGACGATTTGCGTCTATATCTGTAAGTACAGAGACAAAAAATTGCGGCTCCTGCCTGTCTGTTGAAAGCGCCCATCCTTGAGGCTGACAAAACTAAAACAAAACCGGGAGTTAAAATATCTAATCTTGACTTAATTAGCATTCTATTTATAAATATGAATACTTATATAAAAAACACGATAAGTGGAAGTTATTTTTAATTATTATGTGCTATGTTAAAATTTTCCAGCGAGTATTTTAAGCATGCAATAAGTTAAACAATGCATAGCCTACCCATTCGATTCCTTCAATAAATGGAGTATCGGGCCAATCTTTTAAGGGAAACCTTTGTATGATTATTCCACTACTTATGCCACTACCTAAAAGTAAATTAATGTAAAATTGGCATAGCGAAGCGAGCAACTCAACTTACGTTCCTTTTCATGATCATAACCAACGACAACAAAATAATCGGCTAAACGTGACATTTTAATTTAAAAATTTAAATTTCTAATTTCACTAAAATAATCAGTGAAATACAACATATTAATAGTTAATATTCGTCGAGTCATTAAATTGTTCTACGTTAAATAATTATAAATTAACCTAAATGAAGTTGAACTTTGACGTTTTGACAATTTGACAAGCACAATCGGATTTAAAAATATTACAAACATTTCTAAAATTATCAATTTATTAAGAATTTTGATTTAATTAACATTAAAAAGTACCACACCCACATTAATTTAAGTATAAAAACATTACGCCATTTTTGAGCAGCACCAAACTGACACCAAAGTCACTGAATAAGTGAACCGAAAAGCTTTATTTAAAAAAAAATTAAGTAATTTCCTCAACTTTCTTTATCAATCGAAATAATTGGATAAATTCAACCTTGACTTTATTTAAGTCGACTTTTTATGTAATCCTTCAAAAACAATTCCCGTCCCGTTACGAGCCTTCCAAATAATAATTTACGACAAAATTCATTTAATTTAATTTAAAATTTCCCAACAAACACCCGGAAAAGTGAAATATTAATTAAAGTTTTAATTAAAACGAGTAAGTTTTGTTGTAACATCCTGTGTGTAATTTGTTGTCAAACTGTCAAGCGCACAGTCGCCATCTATCGGAACGCGGTTGAACCTAACTGACAGCTGACAACTGCTGACAACTAGCAACAACAGGTATGACGTATGACAGTGCGTACGACAGTAGTTTAATTTAAGCAGTTTTAAGAATTATTATCTGTTTAAATAACCATGTCAACGTCGACAACCGCAACAATTGTGCCACACACTGCCCAAACAATCGTAAACTCTAACCCGAACCATGTGAAAACGTATAAAATAATAGTAGTCGGTGACTCTAACGTTGGCAAGACATCCTTAACCTACAGGTTTTGCGAAGGTAAATTTTTAGAAGCTGCCGAAGCCACCATAGGTGTCGATTTTAGAGAAAGAACCGTACGGATAGAAGGTGAAGATGTAAAGGTAGTATAAACTAAACTGGTTTTAATATCGACTTAAACGTCTGTTGTAATAGATGCAGTTGTGGGATACGGCCGGACAGGAACGATTTAGGAAGTCAATGGTGCAACATTATTACCGTAATGTACACGCTATTGTTATAGTTTACGACGTAACGAATAAAGCGTCTTTTGATGCTTTAAAACATTGGATCGACGAGTGCGATAAACACTGTTTTACGGATATACCTCGAATACTTGTTGGTAATAAGTGTGACGAGGCGTTAGTAGTTAATACAAATCTAGCTCAACGTTTTGCGGATCAGTACGATATGCCTGTGAGTATTAATTTGTTTTCTTTTAACGAGATTTACGATTTTATTTTTAAGTTATTTGAAACTTCCGCAAGATTGGATTCGCAATGTGATAATGTGGAAGCGATATTTTTAACTTTGGCTCATAAGTTATTAAGTCAAAAACCTTTGATACCCAAAGGGCAACTATTAGGTGAAACTAAACGAGGATCGATTGAAAATAGTGATAGAAGTTGTGCTTGTTGGTGAAGTTTGTTGTATTCTATCGTTTTTAATGAGATTAATTATTATTAAGTATAAGTACCTATTTTTAAATAAATTTAATAATTTATAAGGGATAACATTATAGTCTGGGGTTAATCAGTGGCACAATGCCCGATCTAGAAGTTGTTCCAAGTGGGGCGATGAGAGATCTAGTGAAAAAGTAGCAACACTTTCAAAAAATTCTATCTCGGTCAATTTTAATCGTTGAGGAATAAAAAGGAAACCACAGTAAAGAAAATTTTATAAGCTACAAAAAGGGCCTGATGATATTTTTCAAGAATATTGTTTTTTTCAAAAAAGTATATAAAGAGCCAGACCTGATTAGTGATGAAAAAGGCTCTCTTCGATCCTAAAGTGAAATTAGCAATTTCGAGAGATTTTGTGGCAATTTTTTTCACGATTTGTGGAGAGGTGGTCCGACAAGAAAATTGTATACAATTTTCATCTGCTTCTTAATCATTTTGAGCTATTTTTACTGTAGTAATAAGTATAGGATTGATTCATATTTCCCTGTCATCACCCAGAATGTTTTGATAAGGAGATAGAGATGGCCCACTCCCCAACCCTGGAAGGGCATCTGATGTAAGTTTCAACAATAAAACTGCATTTAGCACATAATTAATGTTATTTTCAACTTTTAAATACATTTATTTTTCCAATAATAAAGATGAATATTTATGTTACAAAGTCTAAAAACAAATATAATAATTTAAAGAGCTCTAGGTACCCATTTGAACATTTTTGCAGCGAATCAACTAAATAAGATTCTAATAAAGAAAAACAATGACAAATACAGGCCAAAACAATTTTATTTTTGCGCTTTTACGAACGTCACACAAAGATAATACAAGTTAGTGAACACTGTTTTAAAGTCCAATAAGTGGTAAAACAAAATTACCAGGGACAGGGAGGTACTACGTGACTGCCATAAACAAGCCCCGTGATTTATATTACCAAAAAGTAACGGTATTAATTCTATTTTAATTAATAATCAGATCACAAAATTTGATATATCTTCTCATATATCATTTTTTATAAATGTTGCCACTGCGTCGCTAAAATATTAGTACTAGATTCGATGGCACGAGCAATATCCTCATGAATGCTATGATTTAACCACTGGGTGTGCAGTTTTTTATATTTTTCCAGACACAAATGTAGCGGATTTCCACGTCTCAATCCTTGATCCGTCTCTCCATAATCGTCCAAATAAGGAGGCGAAACAAAACAACCTCTTGTAGGTGCGGCTAAAAATAATATCTCGCACTCTCTAACCCTAAGAAATATTCCAACTCCGGCTCCGCATTTGTAGGCGTGATAATTACACGCGCCAACGATACTTCTATTTAATTCCGTCTGACAACAATAGCTTTGAGAACACAAAATTTCACCACAAACCAAACACATGGTGGGATTACGCGAGTCTTCGTGATCACTATTAGGGCAAGTAAACGAAGAAACCGTATTAATAAGTTCACTATAATCGCTAGGTAATTCAACGAGTCGATTAACATTTTTTGGCTCTAAATTATCGTAGTGTTGTAGTTCGCCCTTGAGAAACTTGCGCACGTCCGAATGATTACACCACTGTTGAATAATAGGGTGAAGTAATTGAGAACAAAATAGCCCTTGCCTCGTTTGAGGAAGACCCAAATACGAGCACATATTGAAAAAAGTATCACCACCCACTTCCATCAACGACGAAGGCGCCGGTACGTCTGTTAAAAAGCTATAAAATAACGCGCAACAACGCAAAAACGGCAAACACATATTTTGTATACGACTCCAAATCTCGTCTTCATTAATTCCTATTCTATTTTTATTCGTTAATTTGAAAACTGTTAAAATCAACGAGTCGTCACAATCCATGTTAGTATCGCCACATTCTTCGACATCCATAGTAGCGTCGACTTTCGTAACTATTAACAACTTAACAATGTGAGCTAAAAATATCAGGTGCAAATTGTGCAACTGTAAAATTCCACCAGTCGGTATCGGATACGATTCTAACTTGCACAATAAACTCGGAACTGAAAACGTGGAAGAAATTAAAATGCCGATCGAATCCCACTCCAAAATGGAACACTCGTCGTCGGACGAATCCAAAATCATGTTTAACAGATGCAAAGCTTGATTGTTCATGTCGGCATTTTGAGTACAAGCGTTGCCTAAAATTCCGGCAATTCGAACTAAACATTCCAAACAATCACGATGACGCGACGACAGATGTCCTAATAACGGCTTATTCGAGTCCCTCAACAACAGTTCGATCGTGTGTAAAGTGTAAGCTAAAGATTTCCAAGTCATCGGACCTAAACGTTTATCCGAAGGATTCGGATTAACGTCGAGTCCACGCGTGAAAGGAGTCTGTATGAATAAATTGATTATTTCTATCAACTCGGAGCTCAAGCACAGCTCCTCCGCTTTAAATAAGTCGCAAAAATTGTCAGCCATCGTGCCTAGTTCTTTTGAAAAATATTCACGAGGAGCTATTTGTGGGACTTCATCGGGAAGGAGAGTCTCGTCGTCCTCGATCGACGTTCTCAACGGACCTTCGCTGTTGGCTGTATTAATGCACGTTTTACAGCGGATTTGGTAAATTACGTCGTTGTTGCCGTGATTACCAGGGCAGAGTTTTAACTTTTTGTTCATTATCACCTTGAGGCAGGACAACCAATCTGAGAAGCTCACGTCTTTGGGTGAGGTATTTACTTGAATCGAAGATAGAGGAGGAATTAGTGGTAAGACAGTATTGCTCAAGCATTCGCATAGTGGGCACAGAAACTCTTGTTTGTCGACGTCGAAACTAGCAGGATGACGTAAGCGGTACGGGCGCCGGTGCTCTTTTCCTACAACGTTACCAAAATAGGTTTGCCAACAAGAAGCGTGCATTACGTGACCGCAAGTGCTAGTGTGGGGCGCTGGACCGCAATTCGAATTCAAAAACAGAGGATCATTTGAAAACAACGTCGACGACGTTTCGGATCGATTAACGCACAAGACGGTCGCTTGTTGAACGAATCCGGCTAAAACCAGCACCGGTTCGTCCAGAGTCAATTTTTGACTTTCTTGGCACAAGATGCACGTGTAAGTTTTTTCGTTGACGATCTTTTGAGTTTGATTCGGCCCCAAACAAATAGACTGATCTTCGGCCTTTTCAGAAACGTCCATTGCGGAGTCTCCGACTTCGTTTACCGAAACTTCGGCTTGGGCTTCTTCGAACAATTTGGCGTTTTCCTTCATGAATTGATTTTGCATGGCCGCCATCTGAGCCATAACTTTAGCGCGTTTGTGCGCGGCTAACTTTGATTTACGTTTCTTTTCGCACTCCTCGGCCGACATGACGGTCTCGGACGGTTCGGCTATTGGGATAACGGCGGGGTCGTCTTCGACCGGAACCGACATGCTCGCAACCTGTTTGTATTTGTTTAAAGTCCACCTGAGCAAGTCTTTGTGGGAGTCGATGCGCGGACTCGTAATTAACTCTTCTAAGAAACTAGTCAAGTTCCATTTAGCGGCCTTTTCGGTGAACAATAAAAATGGGTAATTTCGCGACTGTTCTTCTTGCAAGGCATATCCGATCAAGTGCAAAACTTTGTGGAGTTGCAATTCGGAGAAGCTGCGCGCTTTTAAGTTGACACAACGCTCCAAGACTGTTTGCATTATGTGAAGCATAACGTCGCATTGTAGTAAATTGACGATCATGTTGAAAGACTCTTTGAGTTTTGGTAGAGCCGAAGGTGGACAACAATCGAGTTCGCCTGCCGCTTTTCGTCGTTTACGTTGGGATTCGTCAGATTTCGATAACTCCTCACGTGTGTAGTGGTAGAAAAACACGTTGTACTCGTCAAAGAACTCTTCTTTAAGTTCGTAAACACCACGCCCGCTACTTATTACGGGCTTCTTAAACACAGCCAATTCTTCTATAACATCGTCGAGTGCAGTTTCGTGTGTGATGTCGTCTGGAATCGCTTTGTTTAATTCCGAGTGCGGAAGAGGCTTGATGCAGAGTTGATGTATGATTTCTCTTTTGATGCGATCTTCGGTGGTCACATCGCTAATACCGGGCACGTGTCGCTCCCCAACTATACTAACAATCAGTTGCAAAAATTCCTCGACGATCGAAATCGTTTGTCTCATACTATCTTCTTCCGGACTCTTCAAACTTTTAGTCTCAAAATCGGGATTGGCCCAATTGATTAAATTAAATTTATTTAAGACGTGAATTAAAAATTCGTTACTCTCAATCAACGAAGCCGAAATTTGGAACATTTGTATGTCACGATCGAGCATTTCGGTACGACACTTGACGTTGTGATAAAAGTAAAGTTGGTTTAATATCGAGTATCCGTTACGACGCCACATACCGGCGTGTACTTGAGCAATCATAACTTGCGTTCTCAAAACGGGCTCCATAATTTGCACAGGCGTGGGTTTGGGCTGTTGAAAATTGGAACCGTCGAAATTTAACCCAAAATTTTCCAAGTGAAGATGTAAGCCGGCCAAAAACCGCGTTAACGGCAAATGAATCGAAATTGGCTTAGTTCCCACATCGTATTGTAAACAAGCGGTGCTATGATCTGCGAGTTCCCTAACCTCGCCCGCCTCGGTCGACTCGTAACACGGATTTTCGTGCAACTTCTTCAAGGTTGCTCTGTAAGCTTTCACTAAAACTACCTTATCTGTTCCGCACCATTTTAAAGCGAGCGAAACGCAATATGCGAGCTTGATGTGCAAGTTAAAAGCAGATTCCCATTCCGGCTCGTATTCCATGTGTTGTCCCAACTGTCTCGTGACGAAATCCATTCCTTGCATCATGCTCAATAAGCTAAGCATGGTCGACAGTCCTTGGAGGAAGCTGACGCGTAACTCGTCAGTCCACGTTTCGGGTACGGCGCTTAATAAATAACGCAAATCGTATAACATGTATTGAGCGCGTTTAAAAGAAGCGCTCGAGGAATTACGATCAAATTCTAATTTTCCAAATTTATTACACTTACGAGTGCATTCGGATATGAAAGTATTTAAAAGAATAAATAAAACGTCATCGTGGGCGATTAAATGGTGGGCTAAAGTAGGAACTGTGAAAAGTTGAACGGAAAGCGACGAAACTGAAAAGGAGTGATCGTGGTCGTCCTTGATAAAATCTTTCATTACGCTTCCATAATTTTTGGTGAAGATTTTGGCCAGATCTTTCTTATTATCGTATTCGCGTAACATTCCAGATATCAACAATCTGTGCCAATGAGTACGTGCGCTTTTCCACAATTGCGAGTCCCTCAACAAAATTCCTTTGATGATTGAAGGATCGGACTGTTGCGGTTTCATCGTGACTTGGGCAAAAATAGAACGAAAACCTTCCCCGTGAGCTAAGAATTCTTGCAACCATAATAGCAACTTTAAGGCGAACAACTGATGTGCGACCTCGTGAGCGTGCACCACGAGCACTTTCAAAGGTTTGCCGCCGTGACGCGAAGTATACTTCTCGATTTCGCACTTCAAATCGGAGCAGTGTTGAAAAGTAGAACACTTAACGACCGCCCTTCCTTCTCTATCGATGTTAGTTACGTACTCAATAGCGTGCCTCTGACTACACTTAATAACGCGACTCAAAGTCGAAATGACCTGCTCAAAAGTGTGCACTTCGTCGTTATAAAGGATGGTGCAGTAAGTGTCGACGTTAAATAGGTCGTCTTCGAAATTTCTCAATCTTAAGTCTGTCGTCTGTTCTAAAGTTAACAAATTATACGCGTACAATAAAACGGCCTCGTAAACAATACGCGTCCTTTCGGCTAATTCGGGAGGTAAAGCGTTGGGAACGCGAGGTTCGTTTTGAATTTCGGCCGTGTGCATGGTACAACAGGGCGCCTTCTTCCACGCTTCTATATCGCCGCAATCGCAACAACCACCGCCCCCGGACGTTCCCATCTTGTACTTGTGAAAACGATGCTCAGACTTCTTAAAGCAGTCCACGCACAAGACACAAGTGTTATCCATACCGCATTCCCGACAACTATAAGTCGGCTCGCCCATTTTAAAAACTCTACCGCAAATCGAAGACTGCTTATCGTATTTACTTAATCTATTAAGAACTACGGTTTGATCTTCTTCAAAAATAAATTCTCCCAACGGATTAAAAAGTATCCTTTGGGCTTCGTCTTCGTTGAACGTCCAAGTGAGACAACTTTCGTTTAGATTAGGACTGTAAATTTTGGGTACCCAAGTGCACCAGTATTCTTTGAAATGAGAACATGAGAGAACGCCCTTTTTGTGCTTTTCGTTCCACTTCGATATTATATCCTTTATATTGACAGATTTTGGTGCCGGGCCCATTTCTACGTCCACTATGTCTTCCATGATAGAGTGGTTGACCTAAACAAAAAAATTTCTTGATTCTTTTGTCTTCCAATAAATCAAACAAAGTTACGATACGTTCAAAAATAAATTTTCTCACTTTTGTGTCTACTTCAAATTATTTTTGAGCGTACCTTACCTAACTAAATTAAAATTACATCGCTTTTCAGGAATTGAGCAAAGTGTGGACATCATTAAACTACACAAAACTTATTAAAATAATTTCTATAACGCATGGACAACCAGCTGAGATTGAGAAATGTTTTACGTTTTACGAAGGAGAAATGGATGAGCAAACACAAACTCGACTATCTATGAATGCAAGAATGGGTAGGTGTAGTTTAGAAATTTTCATTTTTGCTTGCACGTAATATAAAGTAGGGAAAGCTTGTTTTCGAAAAAAAACTTTGCATTTTTCGCGTAAATATTACTTTTCTCTTTTCTTTTTCTTTCCAAAAATTACAACTTTTTCGAAACAAAATCCCGTCCGTCTGTTGGTAAACGTTGTAATTCGCGAACGGTTTGAGCCAAACATTACAAATTTAGTGTATGTATTCGTGACGACACAAAAACGAAACCGCAAGGTTTTGGTCAAAACCGGAGTGGAAAAGGCGGAGGCTTGAAAATCGGCTATAATAAAAAAAACTGTGCTCAGTGAACATTGGGACAGGGTGGCCCAAAATAAGGGCCCTATTTTGGGCGCATTTCGGAAAATCGGCGCCCACAGTATTCATACTCGGCTATACGTTAGTACACATCGGCCCTAATTAAAAAAATATTTTTTCAAATTTTTAAATTCAAAATGGCGGTCAGTACGAACGATTAGCCCATTTTCTATTTTTTATTATAACTTTGGAAATAATTATTATTATAAAAATATAAAAACAGGATTATGTAGGTAAAATATGGGGCTTTAGTTTTGATATAGTTGATTTTTAAAATAATTTTAAAATTGACTACTTTTAAAGGACTAAAGTTGCTTCAAATTTTAAAACGGATTTTCTCAAAATCGGCTACGGCCATTTTGTCTATATTTTGATATGTTGTAGATATCATAGTTCTTAATTAAACACCGTTGTTTCGTTCGTTTGCTATGACCAGATCCGGAGTTACTATTTTTTGAAGGTCAAAATTTCAAAAATTTATAATTTCGTTGGTAATTTAAATTTGGAATTGCAACTTGGTATATTAACTTATCCCAGAAGTTTCTATTATATGTCATAATTTTGGTTAAAAAACACTTCCGGTTAAACCGGAAATTAGCCAAGCAAAAAGAGTTTTTGAAAACACCCTGTATATTTTATAATTTTTAAAAATGTCGTAAGATTAGCTGTCCAATGATACCAAACATGCTAAATTTCAACTTCCGGTTTAACCGGAAATGGGGTTAGCTTTTCTATTTTAAATACAACACCCTGTATATTTTAAGGGATTTGGAATGATTATTAAATTAGCTATGCAGTGATACCAAACACTTAACATTTTGACTTCCGATTCAACCGGAAATTAGTTTAGCTTCTCATTTTAAATATAGAAACGCCCCGTATAATTTTAGTTTTTTGAAATCAGGGAGAGTTTCTGAGCATACTACTGTTAGGTACTATTTCTGAAGTATTTTTCAACGCTAGTATCCAATATCCTAGTACCTACTGATGAGCCATAAAGGTTATGCACGACCATGGCAGACAAGTAAGGTAGAAATTTTACAGGTGCCGAACAAGGTTATAGTTTGTTCGTGACTGTTTTAGACCCCAGCATTGACATTAATTTAATCTACTGTTGTCGGGTGTATTTCGAAAAATTTCAAAACCGCCAAGAGTCAAGACTATTGGGAATTTCAGATTGTGCACTGGCCAAGTACACGTACTTCGGAGGCCACGTTAAGCCACTCGTTAAGAACTTGTTTCAAGACAGGAAAAACGACAATGTAAGATTTGTGACGGGAAATGACTAATGATGTCGACGAAGGGCCCGAAAAGCGTCACAAATTAGAAAAGTTCCAAAATGTATAAACTGAACAATCTGAACGACCCAATTTATGTAAAGACGAATATTGAATAGAAGAATTATTATTAAAAAAAAATTCATTCCTAATAGTTGAACTGTGACCCCAATAAAAATTTTATTCTCGAACGCTTCTATTCGATTTCACGATAATCTTTTTTTCTTAAAACGTCGCATCAGAGTAGTAGTAGGACGGTAGGAATTTTCGGTATCTTTTAAACCAAACGAATTATTGATGTTCACAAAGTAAAGCTTTGGAAGAGACGGGAACGCAACTTAAAACAACTTTTTTTAGAAAATAATTTCAGTGCCACGTTCAATATTATGACTTGTTAGACGTTTCAAAGTTTAAAATAAAAAAAATAAAAATTAAACTTCAATCGTATCAGAGTATAACTTGGCGTTTCAAAACAACCCATGTGGAAACTATTCAGGTTGGTGCGAACATTGATTGGAAATTTTATGAAATATTGTGTTTTAATTGACATTTGCTTATATACTCTTACATCAGTTTGATGTGAGCCAACCATTACTAACTAATCCTACAACTTTTGTTGTTCTTGCATAAAAAAGCTATCCCTTCAATCATTTTGAATAACTATAAATAAACTATTAGTTTGGACTTTGGTAACTTTTTCTTTAAAAAGTTACGTGAAAATGATGGAAATTGAAACAGTTCACAAAAAATTGTACAGTCGGGGAAATAATTTATTGGCCACTATACGTTGTTTGACGCAATTTCTGCAATTAAACTTTTACCAATTACAATAATGGAATGTTTGGAGTGTGTGGAGTGTCCAATAAATTTTTCCGCGACTGTACACATGTTTATTATTTTACGTTCCCCCATTTACAAAACGGATACGCGGAAGTAAAGTAAAACTTAAACACAAGAACATGTGTTTGAGTGTTTGGTACTTAATTTGTCAGCATTGGGCTTCCCTAACTCAACGAGGAGACGGCGCCCTTATTAAGGGGACAATCAAACTTAAAATAGTTTGTCTCGAAATAATTCTAATCGCGAGCCTCGAATTGGGCACAAACTGTATATTTATGTAGTTTGATCATTGATCTTAAACTTGCCCCAACACAAAATTCGCAACCATCTATTTTTAATCAAGTTCAACTGTTCAATTCCACATGCATTGCATAATTTCAATTACTTTGGAATGACACACAAATTTGGTAAGACACTCGAGGCGAATTTAATTCGATTGGCGATTATTACACAAGCAAGAGACTAACACAACAATTCAATAATTATTACTTATCAAAACACGTAATTCCTTCGAGAAATTCAATGGCAAATTAAACAGCACCGAACGGAGCTGTTTCCTTTTTTGGATTATTTAGAAAGGTCGCCAAGGCGTAAATAAAATAAAATTATTACAATGTAAAAAGCGTTTAGTTCAAAGTTCTTTGTTTGTTGTTGTTGTGAGATCTTACAATGTACACGCAAAGTAAACGTTGCCAAAATTTAAACGAAACAAAGACATACGTGTAGTTCACAAAAATAATACGTCGTTGTTTTCAATGAGAACAAGCAAACAACTCTGGTGGTTATAACGGGACTTTTTTGGTTCTTAAAATATTCAAAAATATATAGTATTAAACGCACAATTTTTCGCAGATTTCAAAAATGTGCAAATATACAGGGTCGTCAGTTTAAAATAGGAAAGCTAGTCTCATTTCCGGTTAAACCGGAAGTAAAAATACGAAATTAATGTTTGGTATCATTAGACAGATAATTTAAAGACCTCTCAAACTGAGTGTTTTCAAAGACTTATTTTATTTCCGGTTTAACCAGACGCATTTTAGAAGATCCACCCACTAAAGAAGCCACTCCTTGTCTTCGAAGCACCCCTTTTGCCTAGTGAATAAATCAGTTCACCGGTTTACCAAAAATATAAGTTAACGGTCCCAGAGAACCCTCTCGAGCGTCTTTAACAGTCGGCACCCCTTCACTAAAGCTTTATGCGGGGATCGTTCTAAGATGGTGGTACAAAAAACATTCGCACTGGTTCTTCTCTACTTATACTGCCTTCTACAGTCTTTTCATTTATGACCATCAAAGTTTGTCAGTCGATTTCAATTCACAAAGGCATGTCGTTTCTCATGTTGCGTTAAACCTTGTGGACAAATTGGTGGCCTCCGTACAAACCTCGAGTACAAACAACTTGACATAAAGTGCAATGCGAGTAAGTAACGACATTTCAAACTTTAATCTTATCTACATCTAAACACAATCTGATCGGTAGTTGTATTGAATTGTAATAATTTAATGGTTTCTCACATTGCTCAATTTACGAACCGTAACTGTAACTATAACGATCGTTTAAAAAAACTCACGTAGGGCGAAGCAAATTGTATTAATGCGAGCTAGTTTGGTTTCTAAATTAATTAAAAATAATCGCACGTTACGACAATTGAAAAGAAAAGGTGCTTTCTACTAAACAATTTACATAAGATGGTCGATCGTACGATCACGTTTTCACTACGTAAAATTAACAAAAAAACTAAAAATAATTTGCTTACCAATAAAAAAAACTTGAACGTACAAACGATTATTATTGTCACAAGTGATTCACCTTTCGATTTAACCTTAAAAATAATCAAACTCGTTCTCAAAAATTAACATACCTTAAACTTTCACTTGTCGAACAAAAAGCACCAATTATTGAAGAGAGAGTGACTCGGCTAAAAAAGAAAACACTTTGTAAAATTAGCGCTGTTATAATGAAGTTTATAATTAGAATTTTTAATTTCAACACGATGCAATTAATGCGACTTACCTGATATTTTTTTTTTCGTTTTTTGCTCAAAGACGCGAAGGACGATTACAATCGTTCAATGAATGGTTATTTTAATTAATAAAAAATAATTTAACGAGTATATGTAAGAGTGCAGCCTGTATTAACGTTGTCTTTGAACGATTATAAATAATTCTCAAAAATTACGTCGCATTTTGACATTGGCTGCTAAATTTTTACTTCACAACAGCTGTGTCCGCCATATTCTTCGAACTGTCAAATCAGTTGGTTGCGTTCTGTAACTTCTTGGCAATGGTTGCGTTCAGTGAGTTGGCGAGAGTTATGCGAATTGCGACCGTTTCGACTAAAATGTAAAATATAACTACAAATTTGGAATTAATTTACTCTTTTGTCATTAACCTTCTTGGCCCTCTTGTTTGTGCTAGATTTTGAATAATTTTTTGCAAATTTTAACTTTAAATGCACAAACGTCACGCTCTTTTTATTGCTTATTGAAAAGTATTGTGTATTTTTTGTTTTACCTTAGCTTTTGGCCAACTTTTTTAGGTTGTAAGCCATTCTTTACGATGGTTAAAATTTTTGTGTATAATGTGTTGCCTAACAACAATTT
The DNA here is from genome assembly GCA_950108345.1 of Malthinus flaveolus. NCBI lineage: Eukaryota > Metazoa > Arthropoda > Insecta > Coleoptera > Cantharidae > Malthinus > Malthinus flaveolus. Next base: position 11,459,597 of record OX467289.1, read on the forward strand.
CAAATTATGAAAATAATTGCCAATTGCAATTTTAAATTATCAAATGCCACTTTGCAATTAATACTGCCAACCATTACAAAAATCCTAGTTTTATATTTTAATTTTTTTCTTTAAAAATATACTTAAAAGGCGTAAAATAGAAAAAATTGTATAAAGAACTCATTTCATAAGTCATTATAGCATTCCCTCATTAACATGCAACTCGCGTAGCTAGTAATTTAGGTAATTAACGAAAATAAACTAAATTGTTATGCTTTTACCAAATGTTTGGATTTTACGTATAAAAAATTCATATTGTAGCGTTTCCGCAAATTTTTTCTACACTTTTATTATTTTTACTTCGCCCTAGTGTTATGTTTTTATTCAATTAAAACGCAAACGTTTAAATTAAAACGCAAATAATTTTTTTTACAGTAAATATCCCACAACAGTTATTTTTAATTAATATAATGTTTAGATTAATTATGCTAAATTTAATTTCTAATCATTATAATTATTATGAGAAACTTTCAACAATGGAATTACTTTGCGCTAGACGACGTCTGCTCGCTTGCTAGCCAAAGCAGTTTGTTGCGTGTGTTACCAAGAGATGGCGCTGCATACGCGATTAACAACAAATTACTGGTGCTAACTAATTTTAATTTTTTTTCGAAACTACGCTAAAAATTAAAACAAAAACAAAACTATTAAATAACGATACACTTTAGACAAATCTTCCACCTTTTCAATTTCCAGCTTCCTAGCTGTTTTTCCAAAATTTTGCCATTTTCTAATTTTTGGAAAAAATGCAAAAGAATTCGATTTCGTTTGGGTGGAAATATTGTAAAAGTTGAATTGGTAATTTTTTGGTAATAAAAATGCAGTTTCTATTGGGCGGCGCATTTAAACAGCGACGACGCCGACGCAACACTACGGGTTCTGCGACCCATAAAGCCGTCGAGGAAAATCATAGTGCGGCGAACTGGTTTTACGAACAGACGCGCATCGATGCGTCTTTTTTGAAAAAGACGATGCATTTAACCGCAGTGATATATTTAGTTCGAGTTTCAAAACATTTGTTACGAATTGTAACAAAACGGAATTATTTTGAATAGGCGGTCAAGAATAGTGTTGGAAGAAAAAGTTTTTCGCGCTTTTTACTAATTTAAAGTTTGTTAATAGAGTGGTCGGTTAATTTTGAGTTTTCTCGGAACGGAATAATAATTAAAGAAAATTGAATTTAATTATTTACGCGAGAGACACGTTAAAAAATTGTTGGTCGTGCTTCGCGTTAATAAAAAAAAATTAATTTACAAAAATAAAGCGATTTTAAAAATTAAAATGCAGAGGTGAAAGTTTGTTTTTTGTGTTAAAATGAGTGGTTGGGCGAAAAAAAATATTTTCGAGTCATGAGCTGTGGGGTATGGCGGTTGCCTCCCTGCTAATGCTGGCAGCGGCGCTGGTCCATGCGGCCCCAGATTGGACCGATTGCCAGTCGCCCTGCATTTGCAAGTGGTCGTCTGGTAAAAAAACTGCCCTTTGCAGAAATGCCGAACTAACCCAACTACCAGACTTGTTAGATTCGGAAATGCAAGTTTTGAACGTGTCGGGAAATTCTATTTTAAAATTAGGAAAGGACGCTTTTAAAAACGTCGGTCTGTTAAATTTACAAAGAATTTACATGCGTTCGAGTAAGTTACGCGAGGTGCATCGCGACGCCTTTAGGGACCTAATTATTTTAGTCGAGGTCGATCTGTCCGATAACGAAATTACTAATTTACAACCAAACACATTTTACGGGAACGAAAGACTGAGAATTTTATATTTGAACGGTAATCCGTTGAAACAACTCGGACAAGCTCAGTTCCCAAAACTACTCCATTTAAAGACTTTGGAATTAGAGGGATGCCAACTAGAGAGCGTTCATCCCAATTCTTTCGTGCATTTAGTCGCTCTCGAATCGTTAAATCTTAGATTAAATAAGTTACGCAATTTATCAGAAACGACTTTGATGAGTTTTGCTCACTTGAAATCTTTATCATTAGATGGAAATCCGTGGACGTGTGATTGCGAACTACGCGGTTTTAGAGACTGGTTCTTAGCTAGCAATTTACGTTCCGCTTCTTTATTTTGTCGAGAGCCAAGACACTTGGAAGACTTACCATGGCAAGACGTACCTTCGGAAGATTTCGCTTGTTCACCTCAGGTAAATTGCGTAATTTAAATTTTTTCACCTTTTTTTAAAAAAATCAATACTTCGAGTATACCCACTAAACCGAGCCCGCTCGCACTATACAGGGGCGAATCTCATTACTTCGCTCTTGAAACGATCCACCAGCTTAAATTCGCCAACTACCTATTATTAGTGAGAAATTTGCTAAAAACTTCTCGATCGACTAAAACGAATTTACGCGAAAATTTATCCTGAAAGTAGGGGAATTTCCCCAGAAAAAAAACCGTCAAACAAGGCTGTTTGTTTAACTTTGCAAACAGTGATAAGATTTAATTAAAAAAGCTCGAGGAGAAAGTTCTTGATTTTTTTACTTATATCAACGCGTTTTATTTTAAGATACTTTTGAGAGTGTTGGGCTTTAATTTTTTTGTCGTTAATTACAGGTGATGCTTACACCATATCCTATAGTTCAAGCCGAAGCTGGCGGTAATGTGACGTTTGCGTGCCACGTTAAAGGTGATCCGGAGCCGGAAGTAACTTGGCTTTACGAAGATAGGCCCATCAATCATACCTGGTTAGTTTTGGAAACCGAGGAAGGCTTATTAGACAAATGGGCAAATCTTAGTGTGACTAATGTGAGTGACGTCGACGCCGGTGTTTATACGTGCATGGCTAAGAATTCTTTATCGAGTGTTAGTAGGAACGTTACGTTAGTGCTACCGGAGGTCGTCACGGCGACGACTTTGAGTAAATCGGAATCGCGTCTGTTGTGGTGGATGTTGGTGAGCGTCGGCGGAGTTGTGGTACTATCGGTAATGTGTACGGTTGTGACGGTGTGTTGTGTGAGAAACAGAAGTCGCCGAAGGCGACGCAATTTAAAAGCGAGTGTTAGTTTCACGGATCAGGAGAAGAAGCTCTTGGACGTCAGCATAGCAACGACCACGGATCGAGGCACCGGCAGTTGCGAAGCTTTGGGACCAGACTTGGACGTCATGGATCCACCCGTTCACATCACCATCGAAAGCGAGCCTCTACCCTTGGCAGTATTCCCGCCGCCACCGGAATTTTCCACTAGCGTATTACCGGCCGGAGCTTACGGCAATATCCTCATTTCTGTATCAGTGAGTCGAGATCCTTCATTAGATGCTTCTAGGTGTCCTGATTTGTTGGACTTACCTCACAGGATCAAACCGATGTATCACGGAATGGCAACGCTTCCGCGACGCCCCCGTCCGATACCGCAATATGACAACATGGGTCCTCGTGTCACCGCAGGTGGTAGTTCGACGCTATCGTTACCAGGATCGGCGGCAGAAATTCCGCCACCACCACCGCCTCCTAGCTGCGCTCCACTAACCCCCGAGTTCGTCTCTCTATAACCTCCCTGTGGTTCATCTTGAATTAGTGCCTTTGCTCATGCGTACGCGCCTAAATGATCCAATACTAAGTGCACCCCTCCCTACCCCCCTGCACAAAAATCGACAAAATATAATTTACGAAAACTCGACACGCTCTTAAAATAATAAAGATCCAAATCTCAAACATGCAAAATGAACGTCGGCGTCGTAATTAAACTCAAAAAATATTTTTCCCCATCAACTTAAAATTGGATCATTTAACGGCGCGTATATTTTTTGTATTTTCAATGTTCATTTTCGACTCCCTTCATAAAAACATATTCTTCATTCTTGTAAATTAACATTTCAAAAAAAAAATTTTTATATTTTTGTTTCGTGTAAAAATGAAAAAAGACCTAATAGCTAAACTGTTTTTCCTCCCCCTCCCCACCTTCTTCACGTAAACGAAAAGTTGATAAATTTTTAAATTGACCATAATTATTCTAATAAGCATTAAAAAAGTAATTTCTGTTAATATGCGTTGTTGATCTGTTAGATAAATTAAAATAAATTAATATTTGTAATGAAGTTCCATTTTTTTATTTACGCAAGGACGACTCGTTAGCTAATACTTCAATTTTTGTAAGAGGGTACGAAAATAATTACCAAAGCGCAATTTTGGGGGTGGTTTTAGGCGAAAATAGCAACATTTTCTTTTACTCATGGCGTCTCTCTCTTACTACATACGCGTGCATCTTACTATCTCTCTCTACTTGTCTTACGGACTAATTCTCTCCACTACCGCGTGATGTGTTTGTTTGACTGGTTGTTTACCTGGCTAATTACTCCACTATTTGTCAGTATTTGTACAAGGTGTTTGATTTCCTGTCTATGTCACAACTTCGCCGTTGGAAGTTTGAGGGGTCGCGCTTAAATTTTGTATTTATTACAAGTAAGACGAATAAAAGTACTAGAAACTAGAGGGCTGTTATGGATTTTTCTACACATTTCAAAAATAAAACAAAATACGATCGTAAAAATATTCTTGCACTTTTATTCCATTTGCTACGGATACACACGGAAGTATCGCTTTATCAAAGTGTACTTTTTTATTGCTTCTATGCTTTATTCCCCGAAGTTGGCAACGGTGATAAAAAAATGTTTTGATTTTGTTTTGTAGTTATCTACATGCCCACTTTTTAATTTAACAGAATGTGGCCAAGAAGTGGAGTTGCACCGAATTTCGAAGGAAATTAGCACTCTAGATTCTAGATTATTTACAGAAAATAAAAATAAAGGTATTTTGAGACCCCATAACTTTCTTAATAATGCAGATACTTTAGATTTTCGAGAAATAAATTATAGGTAGGTGCCTACTACTACTAAACTAATAAAATTTAAAATAAGAAATTCCTTTATGCATTCGTTCTTGAGATACGACGCAAACTTATGTTTTTAAATATAAATCATTCACAAGCAATTTTTTTGTCTTTTCAAAAATATAAAATTTAATAGGAACTTTTTTTTTAATATTACAGAAAATTCGAAAAACAAAATTTTTGCTATTTTTGTCTCAATTCGTTTGTTTCTTTACTGTCTCAATAGGTAATGCTATGAAATTTTTATATTTCTCGGAGAAAAGAAATTAGTTTTTCAATTGTATCAATAAGGTTGAGGTTAGGGCTATTTAAAAAAACATTAGTTTGAACTCTAATTCGAAAACAAAAGCCAAAAATAGTAGTTTTGTTAGTAAAGTGTACGGCTCAATGGTTGAGTGACTCAAGGGTGTGTTTTAGCTCTCTTTTTGTTTTTCGCTTATTACTCGAAAACTACCCACTTTATGGGAAAAGTGATTTTATACGAATATGAACTACATCAATTTTTCTACAAATTCTATTTATAAGATTTTTTTAAGATAAACGGTTTAGGCGCTGGAGCGCGTTAAAGTTCGCCAAAACTTCAAAAATTGTCAAAAAAATAAGTTTCTAATTTTTCGTTTATAACTCGTAAACTACGTACTTTATGAAAAAAGTGTTTTTATATAAAAATAAAGAACATTAAATTTTCTACAAATTATATCCTTTAGGTTTTTTTCTTAGACGAATAGTTTAGTTGCTAGAGGGCGTTAAAGTTTGACAAAAATTCCAAAATCTCTCCAAAAAACTGTTTTTTTGGTTTATCGGCTGTAACTCAAAAACTACACACTTTTAGAAAAAAGTGCTTAAATATAAAAAGAAAGAACGCACAATTTCTTACAAATTATATGCCTTATGTTTTTATCTTATGATGCACGGTTTAGGCGCTAGAGTGCGTTGAAGTTGAAAATTCCAAAATTGTCTTGAAAACGTATTTCTAATTTTTTGCTTATAACTCATATATTAAGAACTTTAAGAAAAGTTTTTTATATAAAAATAAAGGCCATCAAATTTCCTACAAATTATATTTGATAGATTTTTTCCTTAGACGAATAGTTTAAGTGCTAGAGAGCGTTAAAGTATTATAACAATTTCAAAGTTGTCCTAAAAACGTGTTTCTAATTTTTCGCTTATAACTCGTAAATTAAGCACTTTAAGAAAAAAGTGTTTCTATATAAAAATAGAGGACATCAAAATTGCTACCAATTATATTTAATATAATTTTTCTTTAGATGAATGGTTTAGGTGCTAGAGGGCAATAAAGTTTTAGAAAAATTCCAAAATCTTAAAATAAAACTTTTTTTTTCTTTATCCGCTCGCTGTAGCTCAAAAATTACGCAATTTAAAAAAAAGTGAATACTTATAAAAAGAACGTATGCAGAATTTCCTACCAATCATGTTTCTTAATTTTTTTTGTAAAATGAAGAGTCTAAGTGGCAGCACTAACTCAAGAGGATCAGTTTTGCTCGTTTTTCACTTTTCGGCTTATAACTTCAAAACTACACACTTTCTGAGAAAAAGGTTTTTATTTCAAACCAAACTGCATCAGATTTTCTACAAGTTATATATCTTATAGTTATTCCTTAAGATGGACGGTTTCGGCGCTAGAGTGCGTTGAAGTTAGATAAAAATTTTAAAATCGTCCAAAAAACATGTTTCTAATTTTTCGCTTATAACTCGTATGTTAAGCACTTTAAGAAAAAAGTGTTTTTATATAAAAATATAGGACATAAAATTTACTACTAATTATATCTTTTAGGTTTTTTCCTTAGCCAAATGGTTTAAGTGTTAAAAGGCGTTAAAGTTTGACAAAAATTGCAAAATCTGCCAAAAAACTGCTTTTTTGGTTTATCGGCTGTAACTCACAAACTACGCACTTTTAGAAAAAAGTGCTTTGATAGAAAAATAAAGTACGTATAATTTTCTACAAATTATGTTTTTAAGTTTTTTGTAAAACGAACAGTCTAAGTGGTAGCATTAACTAGGGGACTTCTCGAGAAGTATAGGTTTTGCCCGTTTTTCAGTTTTCGGCTTATAACTTCACAACTACATACTCTTTGAGAAAAAGTTGTTTATTTAAAACTAATTTAAATAAAATTTCCAACAAATTATTCTTTTATAGTTTTTTTAAGAGCCACGGTTTAGGCGCGAGAGCGCGTTGAAGTTTGACAAAAATTTCAAAATCGTCCTAAAAACATGTTTCTAATTTCTCGCTTATAACTCGTAAATTAAGCACTTTAACAAAAAAGTGTTTCTATAAAAAATAAAGGACATAAAATTTCCTACAAATTATATTTTTAGGTTTTTTCCTGAGACAAACGGTTTAGGTGCTAGAGGGCGTTAAAGTTTGTTTAAATTCCCAAATCCGCCAAAAAAATTGTTTTTTTAGTTTATTGGCTGTAACTCAAAAACTACGTACTTCTAGAGAAAAGTGTCCTGATAGAAAAAGAAAGTACGAATAATTTCCTACAAATTATGTTGGTAAGATTTTTTCGTCAAATGAACAGTATAGGTACTAGAGTGCTTTGAAGTATAACGCCTCGAGAAGGGTAGTGCTTACCCTCCCAGGTTTTGATATTTCTGCCTTTATGTTCCTATTTTTCTATATCTCTTCTAACATCAACTTTTCTACTTGTCGGTGTGTATTTATCTGTATGTTTTCTGTCTGTGTGATGCTTATTAGATTTCTTGTTTAAAACAAAGGAATACCCATTTGCGATTTTTGCAACTTAAATATAACTCTGATTAAATCGTCAATTAAAACAATGTCCAGTTCGTCCAACAAAATAGGAAGCAAAATTATAAGTAACATCCTGTTTTAAAAGTTAACTATTTCAATTAAAATTAATTGCTAATAAAAGTAAAAATGGTTTAAACGAAAACGACACGTAATACTCAAACTTCGATTATCGATTAGTAAGCGGCAGATGGTTCATTTTAACTATTGAAGTGATGGAATTTTATTTGAAACTTGAAGTGCCTGTAAGTTTCACTTACAGGGAAAGTTTCGCTCTTGTATAGTTTAAGGTTCGAAACTTATGAATAACGACGACTTTTAAACGTAAAATTGATGTACGATTTTCAATTAAAAGCACCTTTTGGACTCGAGAGTCGAGTTTGAGAAAAATAAGCGTGAAAAACTCGGGTCGCATTACGTGGGAATTTTTGACAAGTTGTGGTTGGAAAACAAAAATTTATTTCGCACATTTTCCAACTCGAATTTTCAGAAAAAGTATTTCGATTTCTAAAAAGCACAAACTTCTACTACCAACTTCCCCAAAAATAAGTTTTTTAATTGGTCGAATCGAACGTCCTTGAACTTTCACTCTTGATTTCCGCACTCAAATTTCGATTCTACAACTCGAAGGATCTCCCCTTAACAAACCCCGTCCAAAACTAATCAAACTTGTTGAATTTATATTTGTTAAGATGGGCGAATCGAGAGTTTTCTTCAAAATAAACTAAATCGTCTTATCTTAATTTGTTGTGCGTTAAATTGTTATTCGAGCGGTTTAATTAAAATATTCAGGTAAGTTTAATTTGGCCTAAAATTGGTGTTGGAAATTCTGTTTGATTGTCGAGTTGGTGGGTAATTTATTTAATTGTTTTGCGCCTATTCAAGAACTAACTAACTAATACTCGTAATTTAAAGGGTCTGATTAGTATTTTGGATGACAAATTTAAATCGTACAACTTAGTTCTTAAGTTGGTACGTGTATTAATCTTGTCTTCGCAACAAAATTAATCTAAAGTGGTATAGTGAGCCCACCTTTTTACAAACCTTGCTTCTTTTTACCATTGCAACTTTAAGGATACTTTTGTGAGAATTATGGTTGGGTGCCTAAATATGGTAATTGGTAAATTAATTATTTACGACGTAGGTGTTAATATTGACCACTCCAAAGCAAACTCATCCCTCCCTTTAAAGGAACGGATTAGTCCAACCCTAGAAGCAGAATTAAATTATTTTGAATCAAAGCCATGCTTTGATGATTAAATTGTTAATTCATCGGGATAGTTGGCACTTCTATATAAAGGGACTCGATGGGTTTGTTTCATCAAATGCAAATTCTCTTAATTTTTTGAAACTGCCCGAACTAACCTAATCTCGCTTCTTTCTTAAGAACAGTTGTTTCGAATTAATTCGTCCGTTAATTAAAAACTTAAGGGAGCGCTTTTCTCCAAATGCACACGCCTCAAGCGTTCACTTTGTGCAACAACAGATTGTTATGCACGAATTTGCTTGAACTAGAGTTTTTTCCAGTGAGCCCACCTTTTTGTTTGCTCAACTACTTAATCTAAACTTTGAGAACAATTACCCAAAATGCATAATTAATTTACTTACTTATTCAAATTAGAGTCTCTACACACCGCTGCGGAATCACGAGACAAGAACTACGACTTCTAATCCAAGGTAAGTAAATACAGAGGGCTGTTAGTTTTTAGGATTAAGACGTAGAACTTTAAAGGATTCATTAACGTGCATTTCCCTTCTTTAGCATTGTCATTTTAAAATGTGCGCAGTATAAGATTTAGGGGGGGGGGGAAAGGTTAAAAACTCGCCAAACTGAGATTTAAATGTCTCAATTTTAGAAAAAAATTTTCACGTTCTTCTACCTTAAACTGCCTGTACATCGAAAAGTAAGCCTAATAAGGCAAAACTGCATAGAACCTTTTTTATAGAGCACAAAATTTTCTAGAAAAAAGTCTTATACAACCCTGTTCTAATATTAATCGTTTAGACGCAAGGGTTGTCCAAATGTAAGTGTCAAAAGTTTCGCTTTTGCTTGGTGCGCGGATTTGATGGTACTCACGCTCTTAATTAATTGACAAATGAAAGGGTCGTCTAAAAATTCAGAAAAAATTCAGATAGTATCGAGACACTATAAAGAAAAAATGGCTGAGAATTTTAAGCCATTTACGAAGTTTTTCCTGACCTAGGTCATCCCTCAATAAACAAAAAGTGACTTTTGTAATTTTTCATCAACTTTAAATATTTCCCTAATGTGTACTATTGATCGCAACAGTACGAAACTTGGCCAACAAGTGGTTTGGGGCCTCATTTTTCCAATGCTACAATAATTTCTGCGATTTGGCCGCAACTGTTTGCGGGAAAAATTAAAAACTGTACAATCGTCTCTATTTAGTAAAAATCTAGTTCCGGTCTCGTTGTAACGCACGTTTGCACGAGCGGAAACCTAAAATTAGCGTACTGCACCAACTTCATTTGTAGTTTTTTGGAAACAACTTTTAAATTAGGCTTTTGTACCGCCTTTTTAAGCGCAATTAAAAATTTTTTGAGGCTTCAAAAACTTATCGCTAAACTGAGATTTAATACCTCAATTTTAGGAAAAAAATTTAAGTTTCTTTACCTTAAACCGCCAGTGCATCAAAAAGTAAGCTTTGTAAGGCAAAATTGTATAGGACCTTTTTTGTAGAGCGCAAAATTTTCTACAAAAAAGTTTTATACAGTCCTGTTCTAATGTAAATAGTATAGACGCGAGGGTTGTCCAAATGTAAGTGTCAAATTTTTAGCTTTCATTTGAAGTGCGGATTTGATGGTACTTACGAGCGTAATTAATTATTGAGAAACTAAAGGGCCGTCTGAAAATTCTGAAAAAGTTCTGATAATATGGAGATACTATAAAACAAAAATGGCCGACAATTTTAAGTAATTTGCAACTATTTTCGTTACCTAGGTAATTCTTATAAACAAAAAGTGTCATTTTGTAATTTTACACAACTTTAAATATTTCCCTAATGTGTACTATTGATCGCAAAAGTGCGAAACTTGGCAAACATGTGGTTTTGGGCCTCATTTTTCTAATGCTGCAATAATTTCTTTGATTTAGCCGCAACTGTTTGCGAAAAAAATTAAAGACCGTACAATCGTCCCTATTAGTAAAAATCTAGTTCCGGCCTCTTTGCAACGCACGTTCGCACGAGCGGCAGCTTTAGTTCATTACATACCTAAAATTAGCCTTGTGCACCAACTCATTTGCATTTTTTTGAAAAAATTTCCAAATTAGACTTTTGTAGCACCTTTATACGCCCGAGTTACAGTTTTTAGGTCGACTCGGAATTTCTTAATTGAAATACCATAAAATAGTTGAAACCGACGTAGGGGATGTTTCTTGTTAAACAAGTTCAATACTGAAATGCACACTAAAATAAATTCCATTCATAGTTAGTACACTGCAGCAACATTGCAGTATCTTAGCGGTTGAACCTAAATACCCCTTAGGTGTTTCCTGACTTAGTTATGAATGGTATTAACCAACATTTTGTTCTCACCAACACTGTTTCGGGTGAAATATATTTACTCTAAAGCTATATAATGTTGTTAAATTTACTCGAGCTTATAGAATGTTATTAAAATTTTAAATTCAACCCTCTCTAGTTTTCTACATAAAAAATTTCGTATTACCGTATATTGGAAAACTTCGATAAAGTGAAACGTAATTAAAGTTCGACCTTTTTGAAATGCTATTTTGCGGTAAATTTTAATCAAGGAACAAAATAATACTTGTGGTTAGTACACAAAATATGTGGCAAGAGAGAAATGTTTGTCAAAAGTATCGTTATTAATCAAACTTAATTAAAAGGGGACGGTGTGTCATCAGAGGACGTTCACGTTTGCTTAACCTCAAATAAATAAAATAGTCCAAATAAGAGGAGCGTAAAAACGGCATTTGCTTGCCTTGAGGCCTCTCGAGCCGTTCTAGAAAGATTTTTGGAACGAGGAAACGAGGCCCAGTTGTGTTCTGCTCAAATTTCTTCACGATGACTCCAAATTTATGGTTGATTGATTTGAAAAACTCGTCGTGGTAGAGAGAGCTACACTAAAAACGTTTCTCTATTTAAATTTTTAGTAAAACGTATATAAGAATACAGAATGTGACTTTTTCAATAAGGAGTAGGACAAGGGTCCTTGTGGATTTCAAATCGGTATACCAATAACCGGCGTAACCTACTAAAGCAAATTGGTTTCAAAGCGAGAGTTTGTAAATTTATAAGCACCTAGTGGTAAAACAATATTCGTTGAAAGGCTAAGAGAAGCAACAGATCGATAAGGGCGCCTCAATACCTATCGTTTCACTAAATAACCTAATAAGTAGTAAAGTGAAATCGAAGCGCGAGTTCTAATAAAAGAGAAATTTTTTTAAAAGTTGAATGACTAAGAAGCCCCCTGCCTCTTCATTTTCTTTAATAACTATTAATAAAAAAAGACAGTAGTTTAGAAATAGCGCTCTTAATTCAAAATTCCCTTCTCTTCTACTGAACGTAACGTTTATGTAACGTTGATGAGAAGTCTGGGTTTGATTTATTGTGGCTAATGCAGTTTTGAATTGACCATATCTAGAGAACGATTAGAGTTATGACTACAACACTTTACATCAAAATGAACTATAATTTTATAAGAAATCAAATCCTGTAAAAATATAGAGGATGTTACCAAGCAAAAAACTAAGAAAAATGCCTCGAAAGTGAAGTACTACTCGCGTTGCGCCTAAAGCAGTTTTGAAGTGACCATATCTCGAGAACGATTAGAGTTATACCAGCAACACCTTACATCAAAATAAACTATAATTTTACAAGAAGTCGAATCCAATAAAATTATACAGGGTGTTACCAAGCAAAAAACGAAGAAAAACGCCTCGAAAGTTAAGTACTACTCGCGTTGCGTCTAAAGCAGTTTTGAAGTGACCATATCTCGAGAACGATTAGAGTTATACCAGCAACACCTTACATCAAAATAAACTATAATTTTACAAGAAGTCGAATCCAATAAAATTATACAGGGTGTTACCAAGCAAAAAACGAAGAAAAACGCCTCGAAAGTGAAGTACTACTCGCGTTGCGTCTAAAGCAGTTTTGAAGTGACTATATCTCGAGAACGATTAGAGTTATAACTACAACACCTTACATCAAAATGAACTAGAATTTTATAAGAAATCAAATCCTGTAAAAATATACAGGGTGTTACCAAGCAAAAAACGAAGAAAAACGCCTCGAAAGTGAAGTACTACTCGCGTTGCGTCTAAAGCAGTTTTGAAGTGACTATATCTCGAGAACGATTAGAGTTATGACTACAACACCTTACATCAAAATGAACTAGAATTTTATAAGAAATCAAATCCTGTAAAAATATACAGGGTGTTACCAAGCAAAAAACTAAGAAAAACGTCTCGAAAGTGAAGTACTACTCGCGTAGCGTCTAAAGCAGTTTTGAAGTGACCATATCTCGAGAACGATTAGAGTTATACCAACAACACCTTACATCAAAATAAACTATAATTTTACAAGAAGTCGAATCCAATAAAATTATACAGGGTGTTACCATGCAAAAAGTTAAGAAAAACGCCTCGAAAGTTAAGTACTACTCGCGTTGCGTCTAAAGCAGTTTTGAAGTGACCATATCTCGAGAACGATTAGAGTTATACCAACAACACCTTACATCAAAATGAACTATAATTTTATAAGAAGTCAAATCCAATAAAATTATACAGGGTGTTACCAAGCAAAAAACGAAGAAAAACGCCTCGAAAGTTAAGTACTACTCGCGTTGCGTCTAAAGCAGTTTTGAAGTGACCATATCTCGAGAACGATTAGAGTTATATCTACAACACCTTACATCAAAACTATGATTTTATAAAAAGTCAAATCCCTTAAAATTATACAGGGTGTTACTAAGCAAAAAACTAAGAAAAACGCTTTGAAAGTGAAGTATTACTCGCGTTGCGTCTAATTCAGTTTTGAAGTGACCATATCTCGAGAACGATTAGAGTTATACCAACAACACCTTACATCACAATGAACTATAATTTTATAAGAAGTCAAATCCAATAAAATTATACAGGGTGTTACCAAGCAAAAAACGAAGAAAAACGCCTCGAAAGTGAAGTACTACTCGCGTTGCGTCTAAAGCAGTTTTGAAGTGACCATATCTCGAGAACGATTAGAGTTATACCAACAACACCTTACATCAAAATGAACTATAATTTTATAAGAAGTCAAATCCAATAAAATTATACAGGGTGTTACCAAGCAAAAAACGAAGAAAAACGCCTCGAAAGTTAAGTACTACTCGCGTTGCGTCTAAAGCAGTTTTGAAGTGACCATATCTCGAGAACGATTAGAGTTATATCTACAACACCTTACATCAAAATAAACTATGATTGTATAAAAAGTCAAATCCATTAAAATTATACAGGGTGTTACTAAGCAAAAAACTAAGAAAAACGCTTTGAAAATGAAGTATTACTCGCGTTGCGTCTAATTCAGTTTTGAAGTGACCATATCTCGAGAACGATTAGAGTTATACCAACAACACCTTTTATCAAAATGAACTATAATTTTATAAGAAGTCGAATCCAATAAATTTATACAGAGTGTTACCAAGCAAAAAACGAAGAAAAACGTCTCGAAAGTGAAGTACTACTCGCGTAGCGTCTAAAGCAGTTTTGAAGTGACCATATCTCGAGAACGATTAGAGTTATACCAACAACACCTTACATCAAAATGAACTATAATTTTATAAGAAGTCAAATCCAATAAAATTATACAGGGTGTTATCAAGCAAAAACGAAGAAAAACGCCTCGAAAGTGAAGTACTACTCGCGTTGCGTCTAAAGCAGTTTTGAAGTGACCATATCTCGAGAACGATTAGAGTTATGCTTACAACACTTTACATTAAAATGAACACAAGTGTTTCCATCTCTTTGGGCGTCTCCAAGAAACCTAAACCTTTATTTGAGCGCAAATAGAGCAAAGAGAAGTCATCTTCTTGCAGGGAGCGTTTAAGAGTCACTGAAGCGAAGAGAGCAGTGTACTTTTCGACATTATGTTCCTCAGACAACCCTGTAGTGTTGGTTAAAATTTGTTAGGCAACGACCGATTTAGTGAAACCGCTGTAACGACGTAGTAATTTGTTTTTACTAAAAGACCCAACTTAGGAGAGAAAGATGCTCACGAGACGCAATTGTAATATTGTTCTAAGAGCCGTCCAGAATTTTCTATCGTGAAACGACTTGAAAGACGAGGACTGAACGGAACGTCTTGAAAGGGACGAATTAATACAAAAACTCACAAACGTCCGCCAATGTGAAGTTAATACTTTGCTTTGAGAAGGTTAAGTCGTCACTCGAGAGCCTTCCCGACACATTTTTGTTGTCCCTGCAAAATAAAGCAAAAAAGAGAGAAGAGGCCTTAATGTGTGACTGTATTAACTGTAACAAATGACGAAAGAGGCTTGAACTTGAAGTGCCATTTACAAAACTAATTATCAAGCTTCCATTTTTCACTTTCTAATTTAAGCTTTTTGCTGGTAGAAAAAAAAAGTATTTTTTTACTGCCACGTTAAAAAATAAAAATTTAATTTAAAACCCAGTCTTTAGTTTTACGCCCTTTTGTATAAATTTTTAAATCTAATAAACTCGAAAATTGTTTATGTTGGTAATAACAGTTTTGGCATAGTAAAAGAAGAATTGTTAAAAACCAAATTTTATTGCTCTCTTAGTTTTTACGTATATGGGGGGACGTAAGTTATAAATAGTTTTTAAATTCTTCAAATTTAGCACCGACTAACACGCAGTCGTAAAGAAAAAAAGGAGTCCCAACCGAAAAAGAGGAATTTAAATAACATTAGTATTTTAGTCATTTTAATCAGATTTTTGCAGGAATTTCCGAATTTAATTTCGAATTTGTATGGTGGCATTTCAAAACTTCATGTTTACTGGACGGAGGAATTTATTGTGTTGAGTGGCAACTTTTCAGTCACAGAAATATAACACGAGGAAGAAATTATCCGGGCCTTCGTTTATCGAAAAAGGAGCGAGACAGAAGATGAGGGTGTGTTGATATAGTCTCGCCCTACTATTTTAAATTTAAATTTGATAATTAAAATATTTTATTCAACACATTCTCTCTTATGATTGTGACGCAAGTAAATCTGTTAGAAACAACAGAACTCTTCTACCATCATGGTGCTCAGAGTTGACAGAAGTGGGATAAACAAGCCACGTACGAGGATAAAAATCGAAGTCTTCTGCGGCCATTTTCAAATGGTAGGAGATTGCCACGTAGCCATGCCTTGCTTCTGAGCTAAAGGGCGAGAGGTTGCCTGAAACGAAAAGTCTTAACGAGAAGTCAGAGAGAAACAAGACTCCCGGTCTCTAAAATGAGAAAAGCTTCCAATAAATATTTACAGCAGACACCAAATCTCTTCAAGCGTAGAAAGAATTAGTTCAGTTATTTAGGGAAAGTAAGAGGAACAAGTGATGCGTTCTCAGAAAATTGCAAAAAAGGAGAAAAAAATGCTATTTTTTCAGATTTTTGTTTATAACTTGAAAACTACGTACTTTTTGAGAACAGTGTTTTTATGCAAAAATAAACTACATAAAATTTTCTACAAATTAAATATCTTAAAGTTTTTTCGTCAGACGAATAGTGTAGGCCCTAGAATGCGTTGAAGCTTGACAAAAATTCCAAAAGCTATCTTTAAGCTTTGTTTGCGTATAACCGTATATAACTCAGATACTACAACTTCTTAAAACAAAGTACTTTATATAAAAATAAAGTAGTACATTCAATTTTCTACAAATTATATTTCTGCAGTTTTTTTTTTTAGACGAACGAATTAGGTGTTAGAGCCCATTTAAGTTTGACAAAATTCCAGAATCGGGTAAAAAGCTGTTTTTTTAGTTTTTCGATTATACCTACCTTGAAAAATACTCACTTTTTGAGAAAAAAACTTTAATGCAAAAATAAACTACAGTAAATTTTCTATAAATTATATTCCTTAACTTTTTTCTTTCAAACGCACGGCTTAGCTGCTAGAGCGCGTTGAAGTTTGACAAAAATTCCAAAATCGGCTCCAAACCTGCTTTTCAGTTTTGTGCTTCGAAATTGGGAACTACGCACTTTTAGTGAAAAGTTTTTTTGTATAAGAATAAAATATATTGAATTGTCAAGTATTTCTGTTTTTTAACTTTTTTTTCAAACGTATGGTTTAGGTGCTACAGTTTTTTAGGTCTCTGCGTATAACTCAAAAACTGCGTTTTTTATAGAAAAGTGTTCTAATACAGAAACAAAGCGCTTTGAATTTTAGAGAAATTTTGTTTTTATGTTTTTTCTTTAGACAAACGGTTTAGGCGCTAGAGGGCTTAAAATTTAGACGAAAATTTCAAACTCGTTTAAAAATCTGTTTTTTAAGTTTCTGCATATAACTCGAAAATTGCGCTTTTTAGAGAAAAGTTCTCTAATACAGAAACAAAGTGCCTTGAATTTTTAAGAAATTTTGTTTGTAAGTTTTTTTCTTCAGACAAACGGTTTAGGCGCTAGAGGGCGTTAAAGTCTAGACGAAAATTCCAAGCTCGTTTAAAAAGCTGTTTTTTAGGTTTCTGCTTATAACTCAAAAACCAAGTTCTTTAGAGAAAAGTTTTTTAATACAAAAACAAAGTGCCTTGAATTTTCGAGAAATTTTGTTTTTTAAGTTTTTTTCTTTGGACAAACGGTTTAGGCGCTAGAGAGCGTTAAGGTTAGACGAAAATTTCACACTCGTCCAAAAAGCTGCTTTTTAGGTTTTTGTTTATAACTCGAAAACTGCTGTTATTTAGTTATTTGCTTAGAACTCGGAACTACGCACTTTTAGAGAAAAGTTTTTCTATATAAAAAGAAAATATATTAAATTGCTTATCTATTATTGTTCTTAACTTGTTTTTCAATCAAACGATTTACGCGCTAGGGAGCTTTAAAGTTTTGATGAAAATTCCAAAACCGTCCTAAGAGCTGTTTTTTTGGTTTCTGCATAGTTTCAACTCGAGAACTACGCGTTTTAGAAAAAAATGTTTTAATATTAAAATAAAGTCTATTAAATTGGCAAGAAATTATAGTTCTTAAATTTTTTTTTGCAGAGCAACAGTTTAGGCGCTAGAAGGCGTTAAAGTTAGACAAAAATTCTAAAGTTGGCTCAAAAGCTGTTTTTTAGTTATTTGCTAAGCACTAAGCTAACTAAGCACTTTAAGAGAAAAGTATTTCTATATAAAAATAAAGCACATTAAATTTTCTACAAATTATGCGTTTTAACTTTTTTTTAAAACAAACGGTTTAGGTGCTAGAGCGCGTTAAAGTTTTGACTAGAATTGCAAAATCCTCAAAAAAGCTGTATTGTTAGGTTTCTGCTTATAACTCAAAAACTACGTTTTTTAGAGAAAATTAAGCTAATACAAAAACAAAGTTCATTGAATTTACAAAAAATTATATTTCTTAAGTTTTTTTCTGTAGATAAACGATTTAGGCGCTAGAACGCGTTAAAGTTTGACAAAAATTCCAAAATCGGTCAAAATGCTGTTTTAGTTTTAGTTTTTCGCTTATAACTCGGAAACTAAGCGGGGGTATTTGTAACTGGTTTAACTCACCAGAAAGGGCCGTATCTACGCAAATACTGTGAATTGAAAATTTCTTACTAGTTAATGGAATTGATGCAAATAGTGGAGAAAGAAAAGCCACGTTTGAGAAAGCGAAGAGTAAAAATGTTAAAAACGCCCAAAAGAGCGCACGTGGGTCGTGCTTCAAAGTCCATCAATACAAGTAGATCAGTGCTCTTAAAAATATTTTCACGATGAGACTAATTAAATTTTAGATTCGAGTAGGTCTAAGAGAGCCGCGCGATCGTTTAAAAATAAGCCGTCTCCAGTGTGTAACTTTTCTAAAGGACTAATCAACACTCTTTTCAGACGTTTTCTTTGGACGTTTCCACTTGAACTTGCCAATTCTGTTCGGGATGTGTTAGGAGATTGATTTTGCGTCAATTCAAATTAAAATGTACTAAAAGCAAATTGATACGTAAAACTTATGAAAGAAGACCGTGGCCGTCTTAATTTGTTTCGAGAAAAGGATTCAAAAGTTTTAACTTGGAAGCTTCGAAGTGGATTGAAAACTTAAATTTGCTTAAGTAGTTTTTTTTTGGTGTGCATTTTTGTGATTTGGTTTGAGCTTTTAATGCGCTTCGCTTTTATCTTATGAGGAGAAATGGTAATTGCAATTGGAAGTTGCCACTTGAAAATTCTCGTTGCAAATATTTTGTAAGTGTTAGTTGGATTGGTATTACCGACGTCGAGAACCATCGTCTCTGATTTAATTTAAAGACGAAAATTCCATTTTCTAAGTTTTACAGGGATCCGTTATTGTTCTTATTCAACTAAGACATGGGAAACTCGAAGACTTTTTCTTTTGTTTTTCATAGTGTAGGGGATGCCACGAGACAAGCATGTGATGTACGTTAATTTTATACGCGTGGAAATCTATAATTCTTGTGCTAGCTAACAGGACCGATATTTTTCTCTATTTACACTGAAGCCCTCTAACAACAAACCCACTACCACCACACGTCTTGCCGGTTTGTTATTCTTATATTACTTATCCCACATTCTGCAAATGCTACGAAAACTCACCACGCTATTTATTGCCGAGCCGATAGTCGATAGAATGAGAAAAATATATTTGTCGAATTAAATAACCATTGTTGGGAATTTGGCTCTAGGTTTAGAGAAAAAAGATGAAATCAATCGACCACAATACAGAGCTTGGTTAAATTAATCGATAAAATATAAAAAAAAAATAAATACGAACTCGGAAAAGCTCAATTTTAAAAAAGAAAAGCACAAACGAATTAAATAATTTAATTAAGTTCTCGATCTTTCGAAAAATGGGAATGGAAATGGAAAAAAACACTTAATTTGACGCTGGTGGTCGTGGAGAAAATTTTTTATTTTTTATACACGCTCTTAGTGCAACTTTTAAAAAAAAGAATAGAATTTATGCCTTTTTTATCTTTTATTTTAGTGATTTAATATTAGAAAAGAAAATGCAATTTATACCCCAAGTTCGAACGGCGACACAAAACGTCTGGAAAAACAAAAAGAGGAAAATGTTGGCTAAGTTAATTATGCTTGTTTAATCGTTCTGTTTATTTTCTATTTTTTTATCGTATTCTTTTTCTTAAAATACCTGTTAAAAATAATAAAACTTACATTGTTACAATTTAAAATTTATACTTTTAAGGAAAACGCGCAATTTCAAATACTGCCGGATTAAGACATTACACAATTCCGACATTTTCGCTTTATTGTTGATTCAAAACGATTTTTAGTTCGCGTGCAGCTATCTAATTTCGTTCGGTTCAATAGCGGTGTTATTTTTTAATTAAATTGACAAATTTTTATGCTTTTATAAGTACGCTCAAAATTAAGTTTTTAAATTAACAAATTAATTTCGAAATTTCAATTTTGCGTAACAACCCCAGTCGGCACTTTTTGCCTTTTTGGTCTTGCCACTTCTTTAATTGGAAAATTTTTTTGATTGTTAATTTTAAAATAAGAAATTAATTAACCACGAGACGTAGAACCTAACGCATACCGGGTGGAAACCACCAATGATCGACATAGGCATTTAACATTGTTTCGGACATTTTTGTGCATATCTTCTCACCAGTTTGTCCTACGATAAAACTAAGAGCATCGAAAGAAAGGTAAAACAATTGCGCGCCTTATGGCACCTACTAACTTACTAAAAGTAATTTTTGTTTCAAAATCGCTCTATAACAGTTTAACCAGTAACAAGGGTTTTTCCTGGCTGAGCATAAAGTCTCAATCTCTATCCAAAAGAGAAGCGATTAGGGCTGGGAATTTTATTTGATATATCTAATAACAATATCTAAAAAAATATCGATTAGACGCAACGCGAGTAGTACTTCACTTTCGAGGCGTTTTTCTTAGTTTTTTGCTTAGTAACACCCTGTATATTTTTATTGGATTTGACTTCTTATAAAATTATAGTTCATTTTTATGTAAGGTGTTGTTGGTATAACTCTAATCGTTCTCGAGATATGGTCACTTCAAAACTGCTTTAGACGCAACGCGAGTAATAATTCACTTTCGAGGCATTTTTCTTAGTTTTTTGCTTGGTAACACCCTGTATATATTTACAGGATTTGATTTTTTATAAAATCATAGTTTATTTTGATGTAGGGTGTTGTAGATATAACTCTAATCGTTCTCGAGATATGGTCACTTCAAAACTGCATTAAACGCAACGCAAGTAGTACTTCACTTTCGAGGCGTTTTTCTTAGTTTTTTGCTTCGTAACATCCTGTATATTTTTACAGACTTCAATTTTTTATAAAATTATAGTTCATTTTGATGTAAGGTGTTGTAGGTATAATTCTAATCGTTCTCGAGATATGGTCACTTCAAAACTGCATTAGACGCAACGCGAGTAGTACTTCACTTTCGAAGCGTTTTTCTTATTTTTTTGCACGGTAACACCCTGTATATTTTTACAGAATTTGATTTTTTATAAAATTATAGTTTATTTTGATGTAAGGTGTTGTAGGTATAATTCTAATCGTTCTCGAGATATGGTCACTTTAAAACTGCATTAAACGCAACGCGAGTAGTACTTCACTTTCGAGGCGATTTTCTTAGTTTTTTGCATGGCAACACTCTGTATATTGTTAGTGAATTTGATTTCTTATAAAATTATAATTCATTTTGATATAAGGTGTTGTAGGTATAACTCTAATCGTTCTCGAGATATGGTCACTTCAAAACTGCATTAGACGCAACGCGAGTAGCACTTCACTTTCGAGGCGTTTTTCTTAGTTTTTTGCATGGCAACACTCTGTATATTTTTAGTGAATTTGATTTCTTATACAATTATAGTTCATTTTGATGTAAGGTGTTGTAGGTATAACTCGAATCGTTCTCGAGATATGGTTTGGGCTCGGAATTTTATTCGACATAACGAATAACGATATTTAAAAAAAATCGATATACCGATAATATCGCCTAAATTTAAAGTACAATTTTTCTAATAATTTTTGAGAGGTTTTGTTAGTTAATTGTTAGATTAATATGTTTCGAGTTATGAAAAGCCTGGAATAGCAGACGATGTAGAAATTTATTCATTAACCCTTTCTATTGAAATTCAAATATCGGAAGTTAAAAATCTAACCCAATATTCCCATTTCGATTCATCGCTTAACAAAAACAGATATAAATTGTCATTTATTGATAAATAGAGGTATTTATTCTAGCAAATCTAACCAATTATTTGAATATTAACAATAAGTCTTTAGCATTACGATTCCTATAAATTTTCATTGTATTACACAGGTACATACTCTTTGTTATAGCTTAACATTTAGATATTTGAGCAGATTATTGTTTAAACGGAAAACTTATTTTGTATTGAATTATTACCGATACTTAAATTCGCTTATAATTCATTTTACAACTTTAGACGTTCGGGAATTTACAGCCGCGTCGAAAATCAATTGTGTAGTCCGACTGAAAAATAAACAAAAAGTATTAATTAATAATTAGCTAATACACCGTACTGGTGATTATATATTTTTTCTGCTTCACAGTTTACTGTTTGTGGTAACCAAAACGCCCACTACAAATTTGGCGCCCGAGCAGAAACCTGAAACGAGCAGGGAGGTTACTTGATTTTAGTAGTTCGATAGGACTTTTGGAATTAGGGTATACTACGATAAGGAGATGATTTTCTAAGACCTCCGCAATGAAGATCAAGTATGATGCCTAGACAGATTTTGTCGATATGACCTGCAGAATGAAAATAAACTACGATGATATTTCAGTTAGTGTAGGCAACTTAAAAAAATTTTTTTTTCGTAATTTGAACAACTAGAGAAAATTAATTATGAAAGTCCCTTCATTTTAAAAAAATTAAGAATTTTTAACAATGGGTCGTTTATTTGTGGAAAAGCCTCTTAAACGTTATCGAGTAAAAACAGTGTTACTTGAAGAGCTTAATTATGCTAATAAATGTAGGTCCACGTCTAATCGATGTTAAGCCAAACCGAATCGTATTTTAATGTCATTTATTTGTGGTTAAAATAATGTTGAAGACGTCAAATTTTAACAAAAAGATTAATTTACCCGTTATTGTATTTATTATACCAATACCTATTGAGGTAAATATACTGCAATGCAGATAACGGGAGTAAAAAAAATCTTTTCGTGTACTAAATTTGCGGGTTGTTTAGCAAAAACATAACACAAAATTCATTAGTAATCTATAATTTCTAATAAAATGAAAATTTTCGTACACATAAGTATTTAATAAATAATATATATTATAATGTGGTGCATACGAGGGCACTTTAACAAGTTGGTCGCGACGTCTCCGTAACCTATTTTGCAATACGTATAGGGTATAGCCACCGTCTCTCACTTTGACTGCGCTAACTTTGAAAAGTCAGATGACTAAAAAAGTCACTAGTGAACCAAAGGCAAGCTTTTGTAAGTATTTTCAGAGAATGTTGAAACGTCAAACTTCAGAGACTCCAGACTTTAGACACTTCTGAGACTTGAAACTTTAGAGCTCAGATACTACAGTAAATTCAGAGACTTTAGAGACTTCTGAGACGTCGGGGACTTCAGAGGGTTCAGAGACTTTAGAGATATCAGATCTCTAGACTTCAAAGATTAGATACTTCAGATTTTAGAGACTTCAGACTTTAAAGACTTCAGGCTTTAGAGCCTTCAGACTTTAGAGACTTTAGATATCGACTTTAGATTTAAGAGACTTTAGAGATCGTTTCACACTTTAAGCCTTCAGAGATTAGAGACTTCAGACTTTAGAGACTTCAGATTCAAAAAACTTTAGAGACTTCAAGGACTTTAGGAACTTTCGACTTCAGACTTCAGAAACTTCAAATATTGACTTCAGACTTAAGAAACTTAAGAGATTTCAAGAACTTTAGACTTTAGACTTCAGATATCGACTTCAGATTTAAGAGACTTCAGAAACTTTAGACCTCAGAATTCAGAGACTTCAGATATCGACTTCAGATTTAAGAGACTTCTGGTACATTAGACTTCGGAAATTTCAGGAACTTCTGACTTTAGAGATATCAGATATTGACTTCAGACTAAAGAAACTTTAGAGACTTCAGGAACTTCAGAGGTTTCAGAGACTTTAGAGACTTCAGATCTTTAGACTTCAAAGATAGAAACTTCAGATTTGAGCAAATTCAAACTTTAGAGTCTTCAGACACCAAAAACTTCAGAGATTTCAGAGACTTCAGACTTTAAAGACTTCAGGATTCAGAGCTTTCAGACTTTAGAGACTTGAGATATCGACTTTAGATTTCAGAGACTTTAGAGATCGTTTTACACTTTTAAGCCATTAGAGATCAGAGACTTTAGACTTTAGAAACTTCAGATTCCAGAGACTTCAGAAACTTTAGAGACTTCAAAGACTTCAGGAACTTTAGACTTTGGACTCCAGAGACTTCAGATATTGACTTCGGACTTAAGAAACTTAAGAGACTTCAAGAACTTTAGACTTCAGACTTCAGGGACTACAGATATCGACTTCAGATTTAAGAGACTTCAGAGACTTTAGAGACTTCAGCGACTTCGGGAACTTTACACTTCAGACTTCAGAGACTTCGGATATTGACTTCAGGCGTAAGAAACTTTAGAGACTTCAAGAACTTTAGACTTTAGACTTCAGAGATTCAGATATCGACTTTATTAAACAGACTTCCGGTACTTCAGACTTTAAAGATTTCAGGAACTTCAGACTTTAGAGATTTCAGATATTGACTTCAGACTAAAGAAACTTCAGAGACTTCGGGAACTTTAAACGTCAGACTTCAGATTTAAGAGACTTCTGGTACATTAGACTTCAGAGATTTCAGACACTTTTGACTTTAGACTTCAGACTCCAGAGACCTCAGATATCGACTTAAATTTAAGAGACTTAAGAGACTTGTAGTAACAATTAATGAAAACAGAAAGACTTGTTAATATCTTTATTAGTAACTTTTAGCCACAACCGACTATCGACTCGTCGATAGTAAGGTATGCCGTGTAATGATCCTGTACCAACTACCTGCCTATTTATATTGGGCAAAAGGGTACACTTCTCAGAAATAACAACAAAACTCAAGTACTATTTACAATAAGGTGAGGAATGCAAAGTATAGACCTGCATCCGTTTGCCATTAACAAATTCCCAGAAAATACCATTAGGGTATAGGGACTAACGGTCTATATCATTACAGACTGCTTGTATTATTCTAAATATACAAGCTTAAAATTACAAATCTTTCCTTAAAGTCTAAAGCCTCTAAACTCTGAAATCTGTGAAGTATCTAAAGTCTCTGATCTCTGAAGGTTTAAGTTTGAAGCGATCTCTAAAGTTTCTAAGTCTGAAATTGATCTCTGTAGTCTCTGAAGTCGATCTATGTAGTCTCTGAAACCTCTGAAGTTTAAAATATCAAAGTTTTGAAATCTGAAGTTTCTGAAGTCTCTAAAGCTTACAGTCTCGGAATTTTCTAAAGTCTCCGAAGTCTGAAGGATCTGAATTTTCTAAAGTTTCTGATCTCTGAAGGTTTAAGTTTGAAGCAATCTCTAAAGTTTCTAAGTCTGAAGTCGATCTCTGTAGTCTCTGAAGTCGATCTCTGTAGCCTCTGAAACCTCTGAAGTTTGAAGTCTGAAGTTTCTGAAGTCTCTAAAGCTTAACGTCTCTGAATTTTCTAAAGTCTCTGAAGTCTGAAGGTTCTGAATTTTCTAAAGTCTCTGATCTCTGAAGGTCTATGTTTGAAGCAATCTCTAAAGTTTCCAAGTCTGAAGTCAATCTCTGAAATCGATCTCTGTAGTCTCTAAAACCTCTGAAGTCTGAAGTTTCTGAACTTTTGAAGTCTGAAGTTCCTGAAGTCTCTAAAGCTTAAAGTCTCTGAAGTTTCGGAACTTTGTGAAGTTTTTTAAGTCTTTGATCTCTGACGGCTTTTAAGTCTGAAGCGATCTGTTAAGCCTTAAAACGATCTCTGAAGTCTGAAGTCTCTGAAGTCTAAAGTCTCTGAAATCTCTGAAGTCTCCGAAGTCTCTGAAGTCTCTAAAGTTTGAAGTCTCTAAAGTCTAAAGTCTCTAAAGTCTGAAGTGTCTAAAGTCTAAAGTCTCTGAAATCTGAAGTTTGTGAAAGCTGATGTCTCTGTAATCTCGAAAGTCTCCAAATTCTGAAGTTGAAGTATTTGAAATCTGAAGTCCCTGAAGAAGGTAGTCTCTGGAGTTTGAAGTTCTGGAGTCTCTGAAGTCCGAAGTCTGAAGAGGGAAGCAGCGTTTAGGTCTTGGGGACTGCTTGCTGGAGAGCATTTTTTTGAAACTTTGTTACTTCGTAACAGTCTAAACACACAAGTATAAATATATATCTCGACTTAAAAATTGTGAAAATTTTGGTTTTGCAACAAAAAAACATAAAAACAAAAGACCTGTCCACAATTTTAAAAATTTTTCACCCAAATTAATAGCTCGAAAAGGCACATTTCCAGAAACGAGAGTCAAGTTTTGATATTTGCGAATCCACATTTTTTCTTAAGGGTGTATCAGAACGAATCTTTGTTTGTGTTAACTTTCGTTGTTAATAAATTCGTCACTTAGTCCAAATTTTCGGAGCAACCAAACGTGGTGTGAAGTTCTTTAAAAAAGTTGACGTAAAAAAATCACGATCGTCGCATATTTTTCTATATAATAAAGTTTAGACATCACGTAAAGCAGCAAAAGAAGGAAAAGCACCAAATTTAAAAAAAATGTAAAATAGAGTAATAGTTGCATATATTTCAAGTAGAACGTTTTTGTTACCATCTTGAGAATTATAATCCTTTACAATAAGCAGTCACGTAGTTTACTTCTTTTACAGGGTCTTTACTAAAAGATTTATTCTTTTAAAAAAATTAAAACTTGTCCTTAGAATTATTCACTCCTTGATCCCTTTCAGTTGCAATTTGTAAAATTGCAGTAACTAGTTAATTAATTAAATGGAAAGCTCGGAAAAACTTGTAAAAAATTTGTCACGTGATTGTTTTCAATTTTCAAAAATAAAGTTCAATAGGCACAACATGAAAACGCACAAAGCACCAACTCTACAAATCTCCAGTTAAAATATTAAACCTTTTATAAAACCTTCACATAACAGGTTACACAACAGTTAAATCGATTGGAAAGTAAAAAAGAATTATTCAAAATCAACCCTTACATCCGGTTAATTTCGACGGCACAAAGCACAGTTTATCACGTCATTTCACTGATGTTTTAATTTTTAAATCAACATCGTTCAATTGCGAAATTGTAATTTTCCGCGAATAAAGGACGAAATAGAAAATTGTTTTTCATTTGCTTTAACGCCAAAAATTATTAATTTTCATTTACACACGCACTCACTCTGAGCTTGGCGAAATTTATTAAGGGCGGCTTTCAAATTTTGCCTTCACAGAGAGCTCTTTAAAGTCGCTTTTGAGGTAACTAATACGTATGCGTTTAGAAGATTTAAAACCACTTTTGATGTAAAATTCGTCTGTATCTGTTTACCGTATTCATCTACGACAAACGCAGAATTATTTCACAGAAGCACGTTTTGAAGGTTAGTTACAGACGTAAATAATAATTTACTTTCACAGTGACATTTTTTTAAACCTTTCTCAACTACAAACGACTAAAAATGATGTTTCATTCTTACCGCGGATTTAGATCTAACCAGTAGGACCCCTAATAAACACTAAAAGATTGGAGAGCTTGGCTATCATCTTGTCCATCAGTCGGTGTTTCGACAAACGGATTAAGCGCTAGAGCGCGTTCAAGTTTGACGAAAATTTCAAAAACGGCCAAAAAGCTGTCTTTTTAGGTTTCTGCTTATAACTCAAACATTACGCTCTCTAGAGAAAAGAACAAAGTGTCCAAAAATAAAGCACATTAAATTTTGAAGAAATAATATTTTTTAAGTTTTTTTCTTGCGATAAATGGCTTAGACGCGAGTGAGCGCTAAAGTTTGATAAAAATTTCAAAATTGTCCAAAAAACTGTTTTTATAGATTTGTGCTTACAACTAGAAAACATTACTTTCTAGAGAAAAGTGTTTTAATACAAAAATAAAGTGCGTTAAATTTGCAAAAAATTATGTCCTTTAGGTTTTTTTTTCAGACAAATGGTTTAGGCGCTAGAAAGCGTTAAAGTTTGCTAAAAATTTCAAAATTGTCTAAAAAGATGTTTTTACAGATTTCTGTTCATAACTCAAAAACTACGCCTTTTAGGGAAAATTGTTTTAACACAAACTGAAAGTTCATTAAATTTGCGAGAAATTATATTTGTTACGATTTTTTTTCAGACTTACGGCTTAGGCGCTAGAGAACTTTAAGTTTGACAAAAAATTCCCCAATCGGCCAAAACGCTGTTTTTATAGATTTGTGCTAATAACTCGAAAAAATAGTTTTCTAGAGTAAAGTGTTTAAATACACAAATAAAGTGCGTTAAATTTTCGACAAATTATGTCCTTTAAGTTTTTTTCTTCAGACAAGTGGTTTAGGCGCTAGAAAGCGTTAAAATTTGCAAAAAATTCCAAAATTGTCTAAAAAGCTGTTTTTACAGATTTCTGTTCATAACTCGAAAACTACGCTTTTTTGAGAAAATTGTTTTTATATAAAAATAAAGTGAACTAAATTTGCGAAAAACTGTATTTGTTAAGGTTTAATTTTCAGACTCTCGGTTAGGCTCTCGAGAGCGTTCAAGTTGGCGAAAAATTTCTAAATTGTTCAAAAAGCTATTTTTCTAGATTTCTGTTCATAACTCGCAAATTACGCTTTTTAGAGAAAATTTCTTTAAATACAAAAATAAAGTGCACTAAATACTTAAGAAATTATATTTTTTGAGATTGTTTTCAGACTATCGGTTTAGGCGCTAGAGAACTTTAAAGTTTGACAAAAATTCCCCAATCGGCCAAAAAGCTGTTTTTATAGATTTGTGCTTATAACTCGAAAACATTGCTTTCTAAAAAAAAGTGTTTTAATACAAAAATAAAGTGTCTTAAATTTAAAAAAAATTGTGTCTTTTAAGTTTTTTTCTTTAGACAAATGATTTAGGCGCTAGAGAGCGTGAAACTTTGACAAAAAATTCAAAATTGTCTGAAAAGCTGTTTTTACAGATTTCGGTTCATAACTCGAAAACTACGCTTTTTAGAAAAAATTGTTTTAATACAAACAGAAAGTTCATTAAATTTTCCAAAAATTATGTTGGTTAAGATTTTTTTTCAGAATAACGGTTTAGGCGCTAGAGAACTTTAAAGTTTGACAAAAATTTCCCAATCGGCCAAAAAGCTGTTTTTATAGATTTGTGCTTATAACTCGAAAACATTGCTTTCTAGAGAAAAGTGTTTTAATACAAAAATAAAGTGCATTAAATTTTCAAGAAATTGTGTTTTTTAAGTTTTTTTTAAAGAAAAATGGTTTAGGCGCTAGAAAGCGCTAAAGTTTGCCAAAAATTCCAAAATTGTCTAAACTGTTATGTCTGTTATGTCTGTTCACAACTCAAAAACTACGCTTTTTAGGGAAAATTGTTTTTATATAAAAATATAGTGAACTAAATTTGCAAAAAACTGTATTTGTTAAGGTTTTATTTTCAAACTCTCGGTTAGGCTCTCGAGAGCGTTCAAGTTGGCGAAAAATTTCTAAATTGTTCAAAAAGCTATTTTTCTAGATTTCTGTTCATAACTCGCAAACTACGCTTTTAGAGAAAATTTCTTTAAATACAAAAATAAAGTGCACTAAATACTTAAGAAATTATATTTTTTGAGATTTTTTTCAGACTATCGGTTTAGGCGCTAGAGGGCGTTAAAATTTGGCAAAAATTCCAAATTTAGCCCAAAATTTGTTTTTCTAGATTTCTGCGCATAACTCACAAACTACGATTTTTCGAAAAATTTGTTTTGATTTAAAAGTAAAGTTGATTAAATTTTCGAGAAATTACGTTTCTTATTTTTTTGTCAGACCAACGGTTTAGTTGCTAGAGAATTTCAAAATTGGCCCAAATGCTGTTTTTATAGATTTCTGCTTATAACTCGAAAACTACGCCTTTTAGAGAAATACATTTTAATACAAAAATGAAGTGCGTTAAATTTTAAAGAAATTATGTTTTTTAAGTTTTTTTCAGACAAATGGTTTAGGCGCTAGAGAACTTTAAAGTTTGACAAAAATTCCAAAATTGAGCAAAAAGCTGTTTTTGTAGATTTCTGCTCATAACTCACAAACTACGCTTTTTAGGAATAATTATTTTAATACAAAAATAAAGTGCACTAAATTTTCGAGGAATTATATTTTTTTAAGTTTTTTTTCAGACCAACAGTTTAGGCGCTACAGAATTTTGAAGTTTGACAAAAATTCCCCAATCGGCCAAAAAGCTGTTTTTATAGATTTCTGCTGATAACCCGCAAACTACGCTTTTTAGGAAAAATTATTTTAATAGAAAAATAAAGTTCATTAAATTTCGGAAAAATTATGTTTATTAAGGTTTTTTTGTCAGACCAACGGTGTAGTCGCTATAGAACTTTAAAGTTTGGCAAAAATTTCAAAATCGGCCAAAATGCTGTTTATTTAGATTTCTTCTCATAACTCGCAAACTACGCTTTTTAGAAAAAACTGTTTTGATTCATAAAAGAGTGCACTAAATTTCCAAGAAATTATATTTTTTAAGGTTCTTTTTTTAGACAAACGGTTGAGACGCTAGAGAGCGTTGAAGTTTGGCAAACATTCTGAAATCGGCCCAAAATCTGCTTTTTTAGTTTTCTTGCTTATAACTCGGAAACTACGCTCTTTTAGAAAAAAGTGTTTTGACACATAAATAAAGTACTTACATTAAATTTTATCCAAATTATGTTTCGTAAGTTTTTTTTTTAGTTAAACTGCTTAGGCCCTAGAGCGCGTTAAAGTTTGACAGAAATTTCAAAATCGGCCAAAAAGCCGTTTTTAGTTTTTCGCTTATACCTCGGAAACTACGCACTTTTACAGAAAAGTGTTGCTATACTAAAATAAAGCTCCTTAAATTTACTACAAATTATCTCTTTTCACTTTTTTACGCCCGACGTACGGTTTAGGTTGGACGCTAGAGCGCGTTGAGCGGCTAAGCCAAGTTCAAGCGATGATGTTGTTGATAAAATAAGTAGTTACAGTTTTATACAGCAATTTTTCTGCAATAGTTTCCTTAATAGCTTCCAATTCTTCTAGATTTAACTTCACAATCATCATCTTTGAGGTTAAGCATACAGAGAACTATAATAATACGTTTTCATCGGCAAGTTCCCTCTTAAATGTTTCGACTGTGTAACTAAAATTAAGATATCATTTTGCGCATTAACAAATCTTGTTATTCCCTTATGATTTGTAGTTTCTCATGTTTACACACCAAACTAGTACCTTTAGTATCAAAATATTACACTAAACCCCAAACAAGCAAAACCAAAATTTTAAACGTCGCACAGTTAACTAAATTCTCTTAAGAAAACAGAGACGCACATTTTGATTTACGCAAAGATTACGAGATCACTTGTTACTTCTTTAAAAAAGGATTTCATTTTTAAGACCATTGCAATGTTTAAAACTTAAGGCAATTCGTTTTAAGTAGATAATTTGAATTCAAATCACTTGTTCCGGAAATATATACCTATACTATTACTACAACAGCGAATAGTAATGTTTAACTGAAAAGGAGAAGAATCGGAAGGAATGGGCTTAAAGGATTTTAAATTTAAGCCGTTTTTTTAAACAAAAGTAAATTTAAATACTTTTTAGCTTATTATTTCGCAACTCCATTCTACTCGAAACTAATTCGTCACGACTGCGCCAATTAATATTGTGACGCTTTAAGTAATCTTATCCACTTATTCTACTCAAAACAATAACAATTTACGACTGGACTAAATAATTCAAAAGCTTTTTCCTATAAATTGCCACTTATAAAATTGAATTTACGCTAGAAACTTTTTAAAAAGCCCCCGTACAGCATTTTAGTTGTTTTGGTTTCATTTTACGCCGTAAATATAAATTTTGCTTCAATCACGTCTTGGATGTTGGTTCACGCCTATATCCCATTACTTACTTTATCTCATTCACATGTATCTTAATGAGACTATCCAACCATTTCCTTTAACTCTACTTCTCTATCTCTTGTGTTGTAGCGGTTACATATTTAACGTTCCCATTTCTACAATTCTTTTCTCTTTAATTTCAGCCACAAACAAAAATAAAACACGAGCGGCGTAATTTACACATTAACATTAGTTAGTTTTATTCTGACGCCGAAAAAAGTAACAAATTCGTCCTTAAACTTTTTTCTTCTCTTTTTTTAAAGAATAACATCGATGAATAGAAGCCCAAAATCGTCGTTTTATAAAAGAAAGTTTTTCTTTAGAAATTTGTGTTGGTCAAAAACTTTTAATTTCGGCCACGACTACACGGCGGATAGCAATAATTTTTGCTTATAGAAAAATTTTCTCCACAACGCCAACCTAAAACTCTAAAGCACTCGCTTTTATTAATTGTTTTGTTACCTATTCAGTGTTCGGGTGGATTACTTTTAAAAAATAAAGAAAATGGAGAGGAGATTGTAAAGAAAATGTATTTATAAAGTGAAATTCAAAAAAGTTTTCTCTTGGCTGTTTGTACATTTTTCTTTTCGAGTAAATGGGTGCTTCAGCATATTATACAACAAGAGTTTAAATTGCAGAATTATTTTAATAAATCCTTAGCTCTTTATAAAGTTATACTTTTAAGTGTTGAAGTTTCTTTTCATTTTCAAAAGTACTCTCCGCGTACTATTAAAAAAACAAAAAATATGATTTCTGATGTTGAATGTGATTTGCCCTGTTTGGTAATTTGGCTCACTGCTCTTGTCATTATAGTCCAGTCACTAGGACAAAATAAGAGGCATAATCTAGAAAAAATATAGAAGAAGTATTTTGGGATGCTGAATACGAATTTCAACTTTGCCACCTCTACTCGTAAAAGTGATACGTTATGAGAAGATTTCAAAAAGCTTCGGAAGGAATGATCTTTTTTTATTGTAATTTGAAAACTACGCACTCTAAGAAAAACTTTTTTATACCAAAATAAACTGCATTAAATTTTCTACAAATTATGTTCGTCCAGTTTTTTCGTCAAACAAACGGTTTAAGCGCCACAGCGCGTTAAAGTTGGCCAAGAATTCTAAAATCTGCCAAAAAGCAGTTTTTTTAAGGTTTTTGCTTATGACTCGGAAACTTTACTTTTTTAGAAAATTCTTTTACATAAATATAAAGTAATTAAATGTTCGACCAATAATGTTTTTCGACTTTTTTTTCATGCTTACGGTTTAGGCGCTAGAGCGCGTTTAAGTATGACAAAAAATCTAAAATTGGCCAAAAAGCTGTTTTGTTTGGTTTTTGCTTGTAACTCGAGAACTACGCATTTTAGAAAAAATTGTGCTGATACAGAAATAAAATACATTAAATTTGCGATAAATTATACTTCTTTAGTTTTGTTTTCACATAAACGGTATAGCAGCTAGAGCGCGTTAAAGTTTGGTTAATATTTCCAAATCGGCTGAAAAGCTGTTGTTTTAGGTTTTCGCTCATAACTCAAAAACTACGCTTTTTAGAAAAAAGTCTTCTTATACAAAACCAAAGCACATTAAATTTGCGAGAAATTATACTTTTTTTGACACAAACGGGTTAGGCGCTAGAGCGCGTTTAAATTAAAAAACCAAAACAAAATAAGCTAAACAGATGTTGTTTTAGGTTTTTGCTTATAACTCGAAAACTACGCTTTTTAGATAAAAGTGTTCTTATACAAAAAAAAAGTATATTAAATTTGCTAAAAATTACAGAGTTTAAGTTTTTTCTCCATGCAAACGGTTTAGGCGCTATAGCGCGTTTAAATTAAAAAACCAAAACAAAATAAGCCAAACAGATGTTGTTTTAGGTTTTTACTTATAAATCGAAAACTACGCATTTTAGAAAAAAGTGTTCTTATACAAAAATAAAGCACAGTAAATTTTCACAAATTATATTTTTCCGTTTGTTTGTAACACAAACAGTTTAGGCGCTAGAGCGCGTTAAAATTTTATGAAAATTTCAAAATCAGCTAAAAGCCGTTGTTTTAGGTTTTTGCTTATAACTCAAAAACTACGCTTTTTAGAAAAAAGTGTCTTTTTACAAAAATAAAGCACATTAAATTTTCAAGAAATTATACTTCGTATGTTGTTTTTGTCACACAAACGGTTTAGGCGCTAGAGCGCGTTAAAGTTTGATAAAAATTCTAAAATGTTCTAAAAAGCTGTGGTTTTCGATTAGTGCTTATAGCTCGAAAAGTACGTTTTCTAGATAAAAGTTTTCTTATATAAAACTAAAGTATATTTAATTTTCCAGAAATTACAGTTCTTAGGTTTTTTCTTCATCTAAACGGTTTAGGCGCTATACCGCGTTAAAATGTGATGAAAATTCCAAAATCTGCTATAAAACTGCTGTTTTAGGTTTTTACTTATAACTCAAAAACTATGCTTTTAAAAAATAAGTGTTTTTATACAAAACTAAAGTACATTCAATTTGCAAGAAGTTATTTTTCTTTTGGTTTTTTCTTGACACAAGCGGATTAGGCGCTAGAGCGTCTAAAAGTTTGAAAAAAATTCTAATATCGGTTAAAAAGCTGTTGTTTTAGGTTCTTGCTTATAACTCAAAAACTAAGCATTTTATAAAAAAATGTCCTTATACAAAAATAAAGCACATTAAATTTGCAAAAAATTATACTTCGTATGTTGTTTACTTCACACAAACGGTTTCGGCGCTAGAGCGCGTTAAAGTTTGACAAAAAAACTAAATTTGGTTAAAAAGCTGTTGTTTTAGGTTCTTGCTTATAACTCAAAAACTAAGCTTTTTATAAAAAAATGTCCTTATACAAAAATAAAGCACATTAAATTTTCAAAAAATTATATTTCGTATGTTGTTTATTTCACACAAACGGTTTCGGCGCTAGAGCGCGTTAAAGTTTGACAAAAATTCCAAAGTTGGCCAAAAAGCTGTTGTTTTAGGTTTTTACTTATAACTCAAAAACTACGCACTTTAGAAAAAAATGTTCTTATACAAAAATAAAGCACATTAAATTTGCAAAAAATTATACTTCGTATGTTGTTTACTTCACACAAACGGTTTCGGCGCTAGAGCGCGTTAAAGTTTGACAAAAAAACTAAATTTGGTTAAAAAGTTGTTGTTTTAGGTTCTTGCTTATAACTCAAAAACTAAGCTTTTTATAAAAAATGTCCTTATACAAAAATAAAGCACATTAAATTTTCAAAAAAATATATTTCGTATGTTGTTTATTTCACACAAACGGTTTCGGCGCTAGAGCGCGTTAAAGTTTGATAAAAATTCCAAAGTTGGCCAAAAAGCTGTTGTTTTAGGTTTTTACTTATAACTCAAAAACTACGCACTTTAGAAAAAAATGTTCTTATACAAAAATAAAGCACATTAAATTTGCAAAAAATTATACTTCGTATGTTGTTTACTTCACACAAACGGTTTCGGCGCTAGAGCGCGTTAAAGTTTGACAAAAAAACTAAATTTGGTTAAAAAGTTGTTGTTTTAGGTTCTTGCTTATAACTCAAAAACTAAGCTTTTTATAAAAAATGTCCTTATACAAAAATAAAGCACATTAAATTTTCAAAAAAATATATTTCGTATGTTGTTTATTTCACACAAACGGTTTCGGCGCTAGAGCGCGTTAAAGTTTGATAAAAATTCCAAAGTTGGCCAAAAAGCTGTTGTTTTAGGTTTTTACTTATAACTCAAAAACTACGCACTTTAGAAAAAAATGTTCTTATACAAAAATAAAGCACATTAAATTTGCAAAAAATTATACTTCGTATGTTGTTTACTTCACACAAACGGTTTCGGCGCTAGAGCGCGTTAAAGTTTGACAAAAAAACTAAATTTGGTTAAAAAGTTGTTGTTTTAGGTTCTTGCTTATAACTCAAAAACTAAGCTTTTTATAAAAAATGTCCTTATACAAAAATAAAGCACATTAAATTTTCAAAAAATTATATTTTGTATGTTGTTTATTTCACACAAACGGTTTCGGCGCTAGAGCGCGTTAAAGTTTGATAAAAATTCCAAAGTCGGCCAAAAAGCTGTTGTTTTAGGTTTTTACTTATAACTCAAAAACTACGCACTTTAGAAAAAAATGTCCTTATACAAAAATAAAGCACATTAACTTTGCAAAAAATTATACTTCTTATGTTGTTTACTTAACACAAACGGTTTCGGCGCTAGAGCGCGTTAAAGTTTGATAAAAATTCCAAAGTCGGCCAAAAAGCTGTTGTTTTAGGTTTTTACTTATAACTCAAAAACTACGCACTTTAGAAAAAAATGTCCTTATACAAAAATAAAGCACATTAACTTTGCAAAAAATTATACTTCTTATGTTGTTTACTTAACACAAACGGTTTCGGCGCGAGAGCGCGTCAAAATTTGACAAAAATTCCGAAATCGGCTAAAAAGTTGTTGTTTTAGTATTTTGCTTATAACTCAAAAACAATGAACTTTTTGAGTAAAGTGTTTCTATACAATTATACAGTATTTTTAATTCCTTAAAAATTACGCCTCTTAAGTTTTTTACGTCGGACGTACGATTTAGGCTAGGTAGTAAAGCGCATATATTATATCGGGTGTAGCAAATAAGCGAATAAGCCAATAACAACACCTTCATTTTTGTGATAAGTTCTACTTTGACCACTATTTGCAGGACTATTGTGTTGTTGGCCCTGCTCAACACCCATTACTGTTAGTTAAAAAGAAACTCTTGATAATTTTGAACATACCATCAACATCACACTCCAATTGGTAATTTAAGATTTGTTGTTACAACTCTCTGTAATTAATTATCTTGTTGGTAGAATTTACTCCCCCAACCTGTGCTTATTATACAAATTTTAGTTGATAAAAGTCTCATTTGAGATTGGCTGCAATCGTGACTTGTTTATATTCTGCGATGTTAGTTGGAGGGATGACAATTTTTAGCCGTGTTAGCTGACATCCATAATATTATTTAAATTGATGAGTTTGTACCGTGACACCGACCGTGTCTGCTCATTAACGACTCTCTTTGCTTTTTTGCAAGTATCGATTGGCTCCTTATACGCGCCTTTGTTAAAATATAAAACAAAATTGTTGGAAAAAAATGTTAATAATAAACCGATCATATTTTGTTGATGTGCTATGCGTTGTAATGCACGAAAGCGCCTAGCAGTTTACTCTTTAATCCTGTCACAAGTTTTAATCCCTAGTGGAAATGCTAAGTCAAGCAGCGGCCAGAAATTTTAATAAGGGTAAATCTGATTGTTTTGTTAGTAAAGTCTATGTTTTGCCCTAAATTTTAATTCTTCTGTTTTTTAAAGTTATTAAAATTTTAAGGAATTATAAAGGAGATAAGGGGCTAAAAAATAATTTTTGTTAATTTTTAAGCCCCTGAAAGTACGCAACCAGAAATGTTCGATGTTACAACTCGATGTTCTAGTTACATCCGTAAACGTGAGACGAACATGACCGTAACCGTCACATGCGAGGAAATTAATTACTTAAGACCATTTTAATACAACACGACCTTCCCAAGCTTGTAAGTTAAAAGTAGACCCTCGAAAGTACCTTTGATGGGTCGAGTGGAGGACCTATCGTCCTATAACAAGCCGTAAATGAGGCCCACTCTCCTTTTAATTGTAAAAAAAGTAAAAAACTAAATCTGTTACATTTGTAAATTTAGGGCGCGATAACAACATTTCCATCCGGATTAAAATTATTTGGTTAGGAAGTCATCATTTTGTGATGCCGTCGTGTTTTCGAAAAGAAACTCGTGTAAGCGGTCAGTGGACCAAGTTGAAGTAGTAATATTTTATCGTATCCCCAAGAGGAGAAAACGTTAGAAGAAAACAAGAATAGTACGTGTAGATTTTCGCAATAGAAATTTTTACGAAAGTCTACATTGATAGATGAGAATTGAAACCATTCGAATAGGTTTTGATCTCGGTATGGACCTCATGAGTTTTTGATGAGCTTGGCGTAGTAGACGTTTACATTTACCAACCTCCTCATTCAGAAAATCAACAAGCTTTCTTTACCGTCGTAAATGCAATTTTCTTTTACCGGAGATGTTTCAAATAAAAATAGAAAAACGACATTTTTTTTGTCGGTTTAAGAAATAAAATGGAGGAAAAGAAAATACAAATTATACCAACAACTAGAGCATTTAAATCAATTGTTGGTGTGGTTCGGTCGAATAAAATTATGCACGAATCTGTACGATTTGCACAAAATTAGCATTGCATCGCAAATTATAATTAAATTTTTAATTTAGGAAAGCTCTTATTTAATTGGAACTCGACGGAAAATTTTGAGAAGCGTTAAATAAAACGTTTTTGCTTGACCGAGATTTAACTGCAGGGAAATATTGGAAAATCGTACCTTCCTGTGTTGTTTATTAACCTTATAGACACATAGTTAACCACAAACTTCATTAACGTGGGCGATGGTTAAATCTGGTTGTTTACATTACAAAAGTTGCGAGCATTCATGCAAATTGGAATTAAATTTTAGAGACTACCTCTAACCTCTAATATGCCATTTCGTTGTAAATCCAACGGAAAATTAACCAAGGAAATGTAATCTTCGGAAAGTCTTAAAGGATATCGTTGGGCTGCGAGTAGTCCGTAAATAGCTTAAAATATCCTATAAGTCAGACAAGAGCTTGTAAATGCGCCTTAATAGCAATTAAAGTGCCAAATTCTCTCAAAAGTGTAGAAATTTGAGTCTGGGCAATCATGAAGAACTGAATTGGGTTATAACGGGCCTACAAATAAACAGCATGGGGTTTAGAAAAGAACTGATCTACTACGCGTTTGCCCGGCTGGCGGTGTTAAAGATTCTAACTTCGTCTCAGTGTAGTGCGCTTACTAAATTACCGTTTGGTAACTTGATAGAGGACGTCTGGAACGAGTAGCGAGTGAGTTGGTTAGAAGGCAGGGTACAAATTAATAAACTAAAACAATTGGTACAAAATTTTGGACAATGCAGGCATGAAGAACATTGCAAATGAGTAATAAAACCGACCGGCTACTAACACCTAAGTGATAGCATTAACTGCAGACTTCAGACTTTAGAAGACTCAGACTTCAGAGATTCCAGGAACTTCACACTTCAGAAACTTCAGAATGCATAGTTCAAAGACTTCCAAAACTCCAGAGACTTCAAACTTCAGAGACTTCAGACTCCAGAAACTTCATGCTACAGGGACTTCATACTTTAACAACTTTTATAACTTCAGATTTTAGAGACTTCCAACTTTAGAGACTTCAAAGACTACAGAGACTTCCGACTTCAGAGATTTCCAACTTTAGAGGCTTCAGACTTAAGAGACTTCAAAGATCGCTTCAGATTTAAGTCTTCAGAAAACAGAGATTTTTGACACTTTAAAAACTTAAGAAACTTTACTGACTTCAGATACTTTTCCGAGACTTCATATACTTCAGAAACTTCAGAAACTTCAAACTTTTGAGAGTTCAGACTTCCGACTTCAGAAGCTTTAGACTTCAGAAACTTCAGACTTCAGAGACTTCAAACTTCAGAGACTTTTCAGAAACTTCAGAGATCTCAGAACCTTCAGAGACTTTAAAGAATTCAGATGTCAGGGAATGCAGAGTTACAGACTTCAGACTTTAGAGACTTTAAACTTCAGAGACTTCTGAGACTTCAGAAATCAGAGACTTCAAACTTCAGTCTTTTTTTGTGGGAGACCATTGCTCTATGTAACTCTGCAGTCATCAAAAAACTGTGCTCTATTCAGCATCGGTAATCCCCATCTACAAAGTGGGTTCGTGCTTTTAAAAGAATAGAGGTATCTTACTAGTCGCTCCCATAACGCTATAAAGTGTTCGGAACTAAAGTTGGGATCAGAGATGCTGAAGTCTCTGAAGGCTAACGAGCCTCGGAAACAATTTGACTCGCCGCTAAATTCGTTGGTGTGCGTGAAGACTCTCCTAGCCGTTCGCTTTCCGTGTCTGTTTACTCCAATTACGTCATAATCGTAAACCGTAGACTTCATGGACTTCAGATTTCACAAACTTTAGACTCCAGATACTTCAGGAACTTCAGACTTTAGTGATCTTATAGATCAAAAACTTTAGGCTTCAGCGACTTTAGATTTCAGCCACTTTAGAGATTGGCTTCAGACTTAAAAGACTTTAGAAATCGCTTCAAACTTAAGCCTTTAGAGATCAGAGACTTCAGAAATTTAAAAACTAAAGAGACTTTTGAGACATAGAGACTTCAGAAACTTTACAGGCTTCAGAGACTTCAAAGACTTCAGATCTTTGGACTACTGAGACTTTAGAGTTCCGAGACTTCAGAGATTTTAGCAACATCAGAATTCAGAGACTTAAAAGACTTCAGAGACTCCAAGACTTCAGACTCTAGAGACTTCATGCTACAGGGTACTTCAACAACTTTTGGAACTTCCGACTTCAGAGACTTCCAACTTTAGAGACTTCAAAGATTACAGAGACTTTCGACTTCAAAGATTTCCAACTTTAGTGACTTCAGACTTAAGAGACTTTGGAGATCGCTTCAGACTTAAGAAATTTTAGAGATAGCTTCAGACTTAAGTCTCCAGAAATCAGAGATTTCCAACACTTTAGAAACTTTACTGACTTCAGTGACTTTAGATACTTCAGAGACTTCATATACTTTAGAGACTTTAAACTTTAGAGAGTTTAGCCTTCTGACTTCAGAGACTTCTGACTTCATTCAGAGAATTCAAAGATTCTAGAGACTTTACAGATCAGAGACACCAGAACTTCAAAAACTTCAGAGACTTCATAGACTTTAGAGACTTTTAAGAAACTTCAGAGACTACAGAAACTTTAGAGACTTCAAAGAATTCAGATGTCAGAGACTGCAGAGATCACAAACTTCAGACTTTAGAGACTTCAAGCTTCAGAGACTTTTGAGACTTCAGAAATCAGAAACTTCAAACTTGAGCTTCATTTTGTGGGAGACTACTGCTCTATGCAACTCTGTCGTCATCAAAATACTGTGCCCTATTCAGCATGGGTAATCCCCATCTACAAAGTGGGTTCATGCTTTTAAAAGAATATAGGTATCTTACTAGTCGCTCCTATAACGCTATAAAGAGTTCGGAGTTAAAGTTGGGCTCAGAGATGCTGAAGTCTCTGAAGTCTATCGAGCCTCGGAAACAATTTGACTCGCCGCTAAATTCGTTGGTGTGCGTGAAGGCTAGCCTAGCCGTCCGCTTTCCCGTGTCTGTTTACTCCAATTACGTCATAATCATAAACCGTAGACTTCATGGACTTCAGACTTCACAAACTTTAGACTCCAGATACTTCAGGAACTTCAGACTTTAGTGACCTTAGAGATCAAAAACTTAAGGCTTCAGCGACTTTAGATTTCAGCCACTTTAGAGATTGGCTTCAGACTTAAAAGACTTTAGAAATCGCTTCAAACTTAAGCCTTTAGAGATCAGAAACTTTAGAAACTTAAAAACTAAAGAGACTTTTGAGACATAAAGACTTAAGAAACTTTACAGGCTTCAGAGACTTCAAAGACTTCAGATCTTTGGACTACTGAGACTTTAGAGTTCCGAGACTTCAGAGATTTTAGCAACATCAGAATTCAGAGACTTAAAAGACTTCAGAGACTGTAGACTTTAGACTTCTGAAACTTCGAACTTTAGAGACCCGAGGGTTTAAACTTCAGAGACTTCAGACTTCAGAGATCAGTGACTTCATAAACTTCAGAAAGTTTGGACTTTACAGACTTTCGAAATCAAAGCTTTTGACTTCAGAGATCAGAAACTTCTTGGACTCCAGAAACTTTAGAGATTTAGAGACTTCAGACTTCAGACTAAACTCCAGATACTTCAGGAACTTCAGACCTTAGTTACTTTAGAGATCAAAGACCTCAGACTTCAGCGACTTTAGATTTCAGAAACTTCAGAGATCGGTTTCAGACTTAAAAGAAATTAGAAATTAGAAATTGTTTCACACCTAAGTCTTTAGAGATCAGAGACTTCAGAAATTTAAAAAAGTAAAGAAACTTTTGAGACTTAAGAGACTTCAGAGACTTTAAAGACTTTAGAGACTTCCGAAACTTCAGAGACTTTTAAGGTTTTAGAGACTTCAGAGGCTTTAGAAA
Source organism: Malthinus flaveolus (assembly GCA_950108345.1). NCBI lineage: Eukaryota > Metazoa > Arthropoda > Insecta > Coleoptera > Cantharidae > Malthinus > Malthinus flaveolus. The sequence continues at coordinate 11,501,580 of OX467289.1, forward strand.
CATCTGACTTCAGAGAATTCAGATCTTTAGACTACTGATACTTTAGACTTCTGAGGCTTTAGAATTCGTAGACTTCAAAGACTTCAGAAACCTCAGAGGCTTTAGAAACAACTGACTTCAGAGAATTCAAAGACTTCAGAAACTCTAGACGTCAGACTTCAAACTGCTGAAACTTTAAACTTCCGAGACCTGAAGTTTTAGACTTTAGAGATCAGAAACTTCTTTTACCCTGAAACTTTTGACTTCAGACTTTGAAGACTTTTGACTTCAGGCCTCAGAATTCAGACTATAGGCCTGAAACCTGAAGTAGAGAAAACTAGCAGATATAACTTAGAGCTCGTTGTAGTACAAAATTCCAGTTACTTTCAAGTTTGACATATAAATGTAACGCGAGGAATCTAGAGCTTTCTACAAATAAACTCCCCTAAATAGAAATCGCTTTACACGTGTTATCTTCGAGTTACCCAAAACTGTCTCTTTCAAGCTCCAAAAAACTTATTTCCGCGACATAAGTTGAATTGAATTTCCTCACTTTTCTACAACAATCCAACGGATTTACATCAAATTCTAATATAACTGCGATGTGTGTGGTTCCTGCTTACCAAATAAAATTCTTGATTCAACACCGGATCGGATGCATTAAGTGTGTGTGAGTGTATGTGTGGTTTGTTTCTTTTTTGGGTAAAGTAAGGAATTAAACTAGTCGAAGTTTAGAAGAGCGAACGTTTACATAAGGGCGTTGTTTTTCGGTTTAAAAACGTCGAGTTTGTGAATAAGAAAAACGCGCTTGGAATAGTCGAGTTGAAATGTTTTCGCCACGCAAAAAAGTTGAGCGAATCTTTTGAATGAAAACAATTATTTCGTTTCATTGTACTCGTTAGATGAGTTTTGAAGATTGTTACACGTAACGAGAGAAGAGAGTTTATCGATTGTATTTTAGAGTTTATAATAACAAATGAACTGAGGATAAGAGATAAGAACTTCCGAGTTAGATTGTGCGCCAATAAAATAAATCGCTGGTATAAATTTATCGAACTGTTGTAAATTTTTGGAAAAATACCGGAAATTGGGTCGTGTGTACACACGAGTCTAAATGAGCGTAAAATGGGTGTACAAACACGCTCAGGTTTTAATTTACCAACCCATATACGCACACAAAATTTGTTAACGAGATTGTTTTTGATAAACAACTTGCGTAAATAACGTTTCGAGTGCAGCGTTCCCAACAAGACCGCTTAATTCAATTTAGCAAATTGAAAGGATCTCCTGGGTACCATAACTGCTCATCCCCGATTTACAATTGTTATTGGAATGCGATAGAAATGAGACAGAATTAACGACTAAAAAGGTTTTTGGGGGAACCAACATTACAATTCTACGTTATACAAGAGCGGATTTTAAATAGTAGTGATCGGTTACTATTGGTGTGCTTTGACCTGAAACTTCCAATTCTCGCCGATTCTGGGGACTGTCCCGGAGTTAAGCCTGTTAGCGATGTGGTTTATACGAATTTATCTGCGGTTTCTACCGAATCTTTCTTGTTTGCGTTTCCTTTTTTCCCACAATTTTTACGCAATTCGATCTCCAACTTCCCCGACGTCAAATTGCTTGTTGAATACTACACGTTAGAATTTGCATACTTTGCTATTATTGGAGACAATTATAAATGTAAATATATTCAAATAGTACCGGAACAATAATTTTATCCCTCAATAAATACGAAGGCGTTTGAATAGTTAGTAGGAATAAATACATCGCTTTTATTTAAAAAAAGGAACAAAGTGAGTGGTGATTTTTTTAGAAGAAAAACGTCAATTATTATTTATGGCACGTATTCACTACCATTTTTAAATGCCTCATTTTTTCCATTCACATGCAGACACCGGAATATTTTATTTTACATAAATCATATTCAGCGCTCACGGTCTCGTAATTGTTGCCAATTGATCGATACACACAAAAAATCAAAAAATACACACCAAAAAACAAATTTCAACGAAGCGAGGTGCAAAAAAGTCATATATAACTCGTGAGTTATAGATTTCCACGGTCAGAAAACCTATTCCATACGAAGTCCTCGTCTCATTACGTCTCATACGCTATTAGATGGACAAGCATGGTCTCTTAAGACAGGGACAAGTGCGCATGTGCGCAAGCATTACGAAAAAATTCATTTTTACGTCATAATCGCTAGTTGTTGTTTTAGGAGGGTTTATACGTTTTATTTTTGACTGTAAATTTCAGAGACTTCAGAGATTACGGGCGTCAGAATTCAGAGACTATAGACTTTAGAGGTCGACTTCCAATTTAAGAAACTTTAGAGATCTTTTCAAACATAAGCCTTCAGAGATCAGAGACTTGAGAAATTTTAGAAACTTCAGAGAACTCAGAGATCAGAAACGTCAAACTACAGAGACTTTAGAGGTCGACTTTAGGGTTAAGTGACTAAAGATATCTTTTTAAATTTAAGCCTTCAGAGACTTTTTGACTGCAGACTTCAGAGACTTCAGAGATTACGGGCGTCAGAATTCAGAGACTATAGACTTTAGAGGTCGACTTCCAATTTAAGAAACTTTAGAGATCTTTTCAAACATAAGCCTTCAGAGATCAGAGACTTGAGAAATTTTAGAAACTTTAGAGACCTCAGAGATCAGAAACGTTAGACTACAGAGACTTTAGAGGTCGACTTCAGGGTTAAGTGACTAAAGATATCTTTTCAAATTTAAGCCTTCAGAGACTTTTTGACTGCAGACTTCAGAGACTTCAGAGATTCGGGGCGTCAGACTTCAGAAACTACAGACTTTAGAGGTCGACTTCCGATTTAAGAGACTTCAGAGTTCTTTTCAAACATAAGCCTTCAGAGATCAGAGACTTGAGAAATTTTATAAACTTCAGAGAACTCAGAGATCAGAAACGTCAAACTACAGAGACTTTAGAGGTCGACTTTAGGGTTAAGTGACTAAAGATATCTTTTTAAATTTAAGCCTTCAGAGACTTTTTGACTGCAGACTTCAGAGACTTCAGAGATTAGGGGCGTCAGACTTCAGAAACTACAGACTTTAGAGGTCGACTTCCAATTTAGAGACTTTAGAAATCTTTTCAAACTTAAGCCCCCAGACATCCGAGACTTCAGAGACTTTAAAAATTTCAGAAACTTTAGAGACTTCAGAGACCTCAGAGACCTCAGAGCTCAGAAACGTCAGACTACAGAGACTTTAGAGGTCGACTTCAGGATTAAGAGACTTCAGATATCTTTTCAAATTTAAGCCTTCAGAGACTTTTTGACTGCAGATTTCAGAGATTAGGGGCGCCAGACTTCAGAGACTACAGACTTTAGAGGTCGACTTCTGATTTAAGAGACTACAGAGATCTTTTTAAACTTAATCCTTAAGAGATCAAAGACTTCAAAAACATTCAAAATTTCAGAAACCTCGAAAACTTTAGAGATCAGAGACGTCAGACTTCAGAGACTTTAAAGGTCGACTTCAGGGTTAAGAGACTTCAGATATCTTTCAAACTTCAGCCTTCAGAGACTTAAGAAATTTCAGAAACTTCAGAGACTTCAAAGACTTCAGAAGCTTCAGAGACTTTAGAGATTTTAGAGACTTCAGAGATCAGAGACGACAGACTTCCGAGACTTTAGAGGTCGACTTCAGGGTTAAGAGACTTCAGATATCTTTCAAACTTAAGCCTTCAGAGACTTAAGAAATTTCGAAACTTCAGTGACTTCAGAAACTTTAGAGACTTCAGAGATCAGAGACGTCAGACTTCAAAGAGTTTAGAGGTCGACACCAGATTTTAGAGACTTCAGAGATCAGAGACGGCAGACTTCAGAGACTTAAGAAATTTTAGACTTCAGTGACTTCAGAAACTTTAGAGACTTCAGAGATCAGAGACGTCAGACTTCAAATGGTTTAGAGGTCGACACCAGATTTGAGAGACTTCAGAGATCTTTTTAAAAAAGAAGTTTTTAAGTCACCTTTAGTCGTCCCGAGGCTTCTCTTTGGGCCTTCTACAGTCCCACTAATAAAAACCTTGCAGAATGGGCCAAAGGGGCACAGAAATCATCGGAACAGATTAAACTTTTTGAAAAAGAACCTCTAAGCTAGTTCTAAAGCGCTAGAAGTATCTGCAAGGTCATTTGGTGTTCAACTCTGTCATTCTGTAGTTGGTGGCCCCAGGCACTAGAGAATTGAAGGAAATGAGATTGCAGACAAATTACTGGTGAGAACTTTTCAAGTCACCTTTAGTCGTCCCGAGACTTCTGTTTGGGTCCTCTACAGCTCCACTAATAGAAACCTTGCGGTATGGGCTACAGGGGCCCAGAAAGCAGAGTAACAGATGAGACTTTTTATAAAAGAACCTTCTCCGGCGGTTTGTTTTCAACTCCCATCATACTTTTTGTTTTTGTTACGAATTTACATTTTAGCTATTTGTAGACCGCAGATAAAAATGTCATCCACGGTAAAAGAGATGGATGTTGGACATCCAGGAGCAATCATGTTTTCGTAAAAACTAAAAACGAAAGGAAATAACCTAATTTTTATAACTTCATTAAAGGGTTGTTTTAAAACAAACAAATAAATAATTTTTTTGTACGAAACAAACCCCTTTTTTAACCCTTTTCAAATCATTAATTTACAAAAAATAACGTACACTTACAAATTGCTTTATTTCCTTGGAGATGAAAGCTGACTTGGACATTAACAATTTTTCAAGAGACTAAAAACCTCGACCCCTTTTTTGTAAATTAAACAAAAGACTAATTTAAAAATTAAAAGTCCAGAGTCCACGTGTTTTTATGCGAGACCCTAAAAAGTTTTTTTTAATGAATCAATAATTCGTGCACAAAACAGCTGTTTCATGCCTGTATGCAATCGCAAAGTAAATTGTATGCGACACGAAATTTAAATATTTATTTTTCGAACGCACGTACGTTTGAATTATTTTACTCTTTTGTTCCGAAAAAGTTGTAACGAATTAAAGTTTCCATTCAAACTTTCTTCTCAATTCTTGTCTCTCTCCTCCTCGCACTTAAAACTAACATAGAGCACAGAGCACAGATATAGTCGTAGATCAATAAATCATACGACTTTTTGAGCTTCATTTTACAGAGTTTTTTTACGCTTGATCTAAAAGATTTACTTTTCACCCTTAAAGCCACTAAAGCAGTAAATAAAGGAGAGAGAAATATTGATGAGTAAAACAAAATACCTGGTAAACCTCTAATGCTCTGATTGATAGTTCTGTTGTTTCGAGGAAGCTTTGAAAACGTCTAACGATTTGTAATAAAATTTGTTTTGAGTAAAATACTGCAAAATATTGCTTTCTGTGTAAATACCCATAATAAAGCCGTGCAACAGTAGTATGTAGGTAAAAGTAAAATCGCAACTATTACACTTTTCGCTCGTGTTTTTTACTGAATGCAAATTAAAAATAATTAGCATTAATAACAACAACAACACACTGATAATTTATTAGCTTCATTTTGTTGTTACAATTGCAAAAAGTTGATTTATAAAAATTCAAACTTTTTCCTCACTTTCCCCCTTCTCCTGTTTTTACGTATGAAAAATCGTTACTAGAACGGCTTAGAATAGGCCGACAGGTGATGCAGAAAACTCGACAACAACAAAAAATAATGAAAATTTAATTTTTAGAGCGTTTACAAGCAAACAGTTGACTGTTGCTGTAGTAACGATTCTTGCAACGATAATAGCTAAGAAAGTAAAAATTGTCTTGAACCAATAAGTCCCAGAAGATTCCAAGACTCTCGCTGGCTCGTCGGTAGGCCTAACGGCGTCCTGAAATGTGCCCTGCTAGTTCAGTCAATTAGTAGTTTGGCGGCAAAAAAATACATAGAAGTATTTTTCTTGATTCTTCTTAATGTTTTTTTGAGTGCTGAATCCGAATTTAAGCTCTGCCACCTCGTAAAAGCGACGCGTTCTGAGCAAACTGCAAAAATAATATTTTTTAAGTTTTTCGCTTATAACTTGAAAACTATGCATTTTTGAGAAAAGTAACTTGATTAAAAAATATATACCATCAAATTTGCTACAAATTATATATTTAAAATTTTTTTCTTAAAACACGCGGTTTAGGCGCTAGAGCGTGTTGAAGTTTGACGAAAATTCCAAAGTCGTCCAAAAAACATGTTTATAATGTTTCGCTTATAACTCATAACTTACACACTTAAAAAAAGTGTTGTTATATAAAAATAAAGTTCATTAAATTTTCTACTAATTATGTGTTTTAAGATTCTTTCTCAAACCAACGGTTTAGGCGCTAGAGCGCCGTAAAGTTTTAGAAAAATTCCATAATCGTCCAAAAAACATGTTTAAAACTTTTCGCTCATGACTCCTAGTCTACACACTTAAAAAAAGTGTTTTCATATAAAAATAAAGTGCATTTAATTTTCTACTAATTAATGTCTTTACGTTTTTTCTCAAACTAACGGCTTAGGCGCTAGAGCGCGTTAAAATTTGCCAAAAATTTTGTAATTTGCTAAAAAACTTTTTTTAGTATTTTGCTTATAACTCGAAAACTACGCCCGTTATTAGAAAAGTGTTTTTATATAAAAATAAAGTCCATTTAATTTTCTACCAATTCTTGTGAATAAGCTTTTTTTCAAACCAACTGTCTAGGCGCTAGAGCGCGTTAAAGTTTAACAAAAGTTTCAGATTTGTCCAAAAAACATGTTTATAACTTTTCGCTTATAACTCGTAACCTACACACTTTAGAAAAAAGTGTTTTTATATAAAAATAAAGTGCATTTAATTTTATACTAATTAATGTCTTTACGTTTTTTCTCAAACCAACGGTTTAGGCTCTAGAGGGCCGTAAAGTTTCAGAAAAATTCCATAATCGTCCAAAAAACATGTTTATAATTTTTCGCTTATGACTCCTAGCCTACACACTTTAGAAAAATGTGTTTTTATATAAAAATAAAGTGCATTTAATTTTCTACTAAATAATGTCTTTACGTTTTTTCTCAGACCAACGGTTTAGGTGCTATAGCGCGATAAAATTTGACAAAAGTTCCATAATTTGCTAAAACAACTTTTTTTAGTATTTTCTTTATAACTCGAAAACTACGCCTACTATAAGAAAATTGGTTTTATATAAAAATAAAAGGCTTTTAATTTTCTACTAATTATTGCTCTTACTTTTTGCCTCAAACCAACGGTTTAGGCGCTAGAGCGCGTTAAAGTTTAACAAAAATTTCAAAATCGTCCAAGAAACATGTTTATAACTTTTCGCTTATAACTCGTATCCTACACACTTTGGAAAAAAAGTGATTTTATATTAAAATACACAGTATGAAATTTTTTACTAATTAATGTCCTTAAGTTTTTTCTCAGACTAACACTTTAGGCGCTAGAGCGCGTTAAAATTTGACAAAAATTTCGTAATTTGCTAAAAACCTTTTTTTAGTATTTTGCTTATAACTCGAAAACTACGCTTGTTATTAGAAAAGTGTTTTTATATAAAAATAAAGTGCATTTAATTTTCTACTAATTATTGTTAATAAGCTTTTTTTCAAACCAACTGTCTAGGCGCTAGAGCGCGTTAAAGTTTAACAAAAATTCCAGATTTGTCCAAGAAACATGTTTATAACTTTTTGCTTATAACTCGTAACCTACACACTTTAGAAAAAAAGTGTTTTATAAAAATAAAGTGCATTTAATTTTCTACTAATTAATGTCGTTAAGTTTTTTTCTCAGACCAAAGGAGCTAGAGCTAGAGCGCGAGAAAGTTTGACAAAAATTCTATAATTTGTCAAAAAATTTGTTTTAGTAGTTTGCTTGTAACTCGAAAACTACGTCAGTAATAAAAGAAGTGTTTTTATATAAAAGTAAAGTACCTTCAATTTTCTCTAAATTATGTTTCGTAAGTTTTTTTTCTCAGACCAACGGTTTAGGCGCTAGAGCGCGTGAAAGTTTGACAAATATTCCAAAACTGACCAAAAAGGTGCTTTTTTAGTGTTTGGCGCTTATAACTCAAAAACTACGCCCGTTATGTAGAAGTATATTTATATAAAAATAAAGTACACTTAATTTTCTACAAATTATGTATCATAGATTTTTCACGTCAGAACAACGGTTTAGGTTAGGCGCTAGAGCGCGTTAAAGTTCTGTTGTTTGCTCCGTCTAAGCCTAAAACAGTTCTCTCATTTCTCGTAGTGATCAGCTCTTCAGTTTCACAATGTCCGTGTTTGAAAACAATTTTATTGCTTAATATTTAATTTAATTAATTACCTACATATGCAATTAATTAGCTACAAGTTTAATTAGTTGTTCAGTCGATTTACTTAATTTTTTACTACACCTAATATCCAGAGTGTTTACGGGAGCCCTGTCTCTACCCATGTACCCAATGTCTCTGTTTAGTCAGGATGACATGAGAAAAAGTACAAAATCAAGTCAAGTGGGTATTTGTGACTCTTATGTTGGTTAGAGTCGACTGATTTCCATGCCGATTTCAAAATCAAAATTTTGGTCAATTTTACAATTTTTTCAATCTTTAACGCACTCTAGCGCCTTAAAAGTTTGTCCGATGAAAAAATCCACGATACCTAATTTGTTAGAAATTTGGCGTAGTCTATTTTTAAATAAATGCACTTTTTTCATAAAGTGCGTAATTTTCAAGCTTTACGCAAGAAACTGAAAAAAGGCATTTTTGTCGAAGTTTTCTCACAACTCGTCACTTTTACGAGGTGGTAACCCTAAAACCATAAATAACGTTAGAGAAAAAACTGTCTTCATATGTGTCCGTAGTGACTGGACTACGTCAAGAAGTCCCTTTAAGGGCCATTCCTCACAATATCTTCGCTGAAGTTGGAGCATTTTTGGTACGTTTTACTATTTAAAAGTTGAAAAAATGTTATGTCGGCGAAACAAATGCGTTGCTGTTGGAAATATTGATGTGTTTACGTCACCTTCACTCCACAGTTGGGTGTCTTTAATAGCCCAACATAAGGTGACTATGGCAACAAGGAAAATTTACAAATTTAATTAACGTTAGAGAGTTAATTATTAACCTTTCTACTGCTCGGGGGAGGAGGATAGCTCCCAGGCTATCCAGACAGGTTTTTTAAAAATATTTTGGTCATGATGTAACAAAGTTGCCAAAGCGAGATTGGAGAACTGTGTGAGTGAAGCTTGTAGTTTCAACCCGAATCGTATTTATCTTACATTTTATTTATTAGAATAAAATTGATGAAGAAAATAGTGGATAGTGCAGTGGAAAAGATATTCGATAAAATAGTAAATCAGCTTTAAAGTATATTATCGTCATTATGTTCCTATTCAAAAACACGCCTGAAAATCTGTTAATATCCCATTTTCAATTTTCGATACGAAAAAGATCTGATTTTCACGTCTCGCTTAAAGTAATCAAAGTTGGGCGCGTCTAGCAGAGGAAAAGCGCGATTTTATAAAAATATTGCTACACGCCCTTTTTAAACACTTTTTTTATTTATTTTTATTACTATTATTAAAGTAAAAAAGTTTTCTTTAATATAAACCGGAGCTTAACTAAGTGGATATTTTAAATAAAATTGAATTTATTATCGCCTCATTGTTTTTATTACAAAAGAAGCACATTTAACGAGCTGATTGTTGTCATTTATAATTAAAACGCCCTAATTAATAAATTTAATTAAGGTCGTTTTCTATTGAAATTACTACAAATTTCGTTCTTTTTATCTTTGTTTCGGCGTAAAGGATGGCAAATCTCAAAATTTAGTTTGGGCTGTTTTTAATCTTGACGATTTATTTTACTTTCAGTAACCCCTTAAATTATTGAGGTTCTAAAACCAAAAGTTTTATCTCGTTCAATTTTAAAAGTAATTTTTTTCTTAAATTAGTTATATATTTCAAAATTTTCTTACATTTGAATTAAACTTTTGAGTTGGTTCGATTAAAATATCGAAATCGATACGCGAATGTACCGTAGGGTAGACCAGAGGATCAAATAAATTAATGTCTTTTGGTGGGCCAAAAGCTCCGATTTGCGCATCAATAAAGCGTTTAAATTATTTTTTAGAGAATATACCACTCATTAATTTAAAAAATAATTTAAAACTGACCGATAGGGAAGGAATAAGGAATTCTTTATAAATTCGCTTCCAATGAGAAGAGGGACGTCATTGACAATTTAATTTATACTCAAACGCTTTAAGCTTGGAGAGTATTGGCTAAAGTGGCTTCGTGCTCCCAGGGCTGGACAGAGGACATTGATGCTTTCCAAAAGATCCGAAGAAGACTAGCCCCCTGGCTAACTTAGCTGCTTATACTATTCTGGAACAAAAACAACCACTCAAAATATAATTTTGTGCATTTCGCTAGTGCTTTTCAAACAAATTTTAATTGAAATGTTTTAATTTAATTATTAAATTTTATTTTACAACACAAAAATGCACATCTCACACACGTAAAAACGAATCGAAATGAAATTTGGCGGATTAGTAACAGACATCCTTTTAAACCCATTCCGATTATTAATCAATCGACAATAATGAAAGTTAAATAAAAACGTAAATTTGCAAAATATAATTAACAAATTTGTGTGATACTATTTTATTTGATATTTTGACACTCGAAATATGTTTGTATTTTACCACTTTTTGTGCAAATTGACATTTACTTGTTCAATTTGTAAAAAATTAATTTTTAACTCCCACAGAGTGGTTTTTAATTTTTTGGGTTATTCAATTACTGTACGTCTGAATGGAGCTACTAATTAATTTACTATCAGTTAGTCGATTGCTTGTATTAACACCTAGAATCCAACAAAAACTAATAATCACTACTTTTATTATACGTAAACGCATTTTAATGGTAGGTTCTTTCGGGGGAGCCTTAAACCCCTAGAGAGCGCGTCCTCAATGAGAATGCTCGGTAGACTTACCGGGTAGAAGATATATTTCTAGACGACCAAACCGGCAACCGAGCCGGCTGTAGTGTTGTGACTAAGGGTTTGCACCTGGGTTAACGATGCCGACTGCTGGTTCTCTTTGGAAGCCACAGTCGTTAAACCAGTCCGTCCGTGCTGTCAACGATCGCAGGTACGGAAAACGGGGAGTTCCGTCGTAACTGACCAAACCAAAATGAGACCTCACAAATCTAAGTCTTACGGTGGGGGACCAGCCCAAAGGGATGCGTGACTGGGTAGAAGTCCAGTCTCTACTGGTTACAACCTTGGGGCACCGGGCGCCACCCCATTGTGTTTCACCTTCTCGTGCGTGGATCGGGGACAGCCCTGGTACTGGTGAGAAATATATGGAAACTAATGAAAACCTACTAATAACAACTGAGGACTCTTCAAAGGACTGAAAGGAAACCGGATTACTAACCATCAGAACCCGAAAACCGCTTTTCGGCGCTTAGCGCCGTAAGCTGACACACTTGAGGGAGCAGGGGGGCCATAAACCCTACCAACACACACCTCAAAATACTGTTATACAGACTAGAACTCTTAAGAGACACCGGTCTGATGACAGTACACCTAAAGAGGGCATAAGAAACCCAACTAAGAAAGCGAAGGGACCTATTAAGTATTCCAAATCGTTTAAGAAGGCCATGACCAAGTTCAAGATGACGATTGCGGATCAAGAACTCGACATTGAGCTAACTGAGGAGGAGACGGGAAAAATCCAATCTTAAATCTTTCAAAAAATTGATGAAGCGAAGGGTGGCATACACCCTAAGTTCTCAGTCTGCACCATCAGAGACTGGGCATTGCGGATTAATTGCACCGACCAGCACACTTGTGACTTGTTAGTCGGGCTAATCACGGTAAATGAACCCTGGGAGGATGCTAAACACCCTAGAAAATAAGTAGAAGAATCGAGCCGACGAAGAACATAAAGCTCTGAGCGCAAAACAAGCTGTCAGTTGCGTAAAGGAGGTCTGATAATTTTCTAGTAGGGAAGAGTGAGAGAGTACCCTGGCGTACTCGGTCGCGCACACTTCTTAGCAACGCCCCCTTACGTTACTGATGCTTCACTTTTAGATACCCGCAAAACTAGTTTATAACCATTTCACTTATTTTCTAGTTACATGGTATTTAGCCTTCCCGTGCGTAAATCGGGACAGCGCACGGGTGACCATGACAGCTCTGGTACTGGTGGGAAATATATGGAAACTAATCATGGTAAATGAACCGTGGGAGGGTGCTCTGCTGAGCTTTGCTTTGTCGACTCTAAGAACCTCCTAAAGTCTATAAGGGCTCTAACCTGGATTTCTGGACTACCTGAGGAACCGGCGTAAGTATTATACAGGATTGGGGTTCAAAATGCCATTGGCACCAAGCACTGGCGAGTAGCGGACAAGAAGGAAGATTCCAAAAGACAACAGCTGATTGTCTAAATCATGGAACTAGAGTGGAAAGGTTGAAAGCGCGAAGAACATGAAGCGCTTGGCAAAGAACAAGCTGTCAGTTGAATAAAAGAGTTTCGAGAATTTTGTAGTAGAAAAGAGTGAGACTACCCAGGCGTATGAGTAACACTCCCTTCTGTTCCTGATGCTTCACTAGTAGATACTCTCAAACTAATAGTTATGGTCCTAATGGACCAAACTTCTTGGCAGAAATTGGCCGACCTACAATACCAGCCGTATACGTGATGTTGAAATAAATCGGCAAACCTAGGGATCCCCAGGAAGCTGATCTAGACGTAATGGAGGTGGTTGAGGGGCCCACAGAGGAACCTCAACCATCAACTTCTCCAATGTAAGGTAAGACAATTCGTTTTGTACAAAACAACTTACTCACTATAAGGCGGCCTCGTCCTATACTATAGAAAACAGTTGGATATGCAACTCGGAAACTGCCCGAGTAAGGTCAACAACACAGTCAAACTGGGCATTATGGTAGACACTACCATCAAGACCACCTACAAGGCCAGTTGGCCGGAAAGAGAAAAAATAAACTCACCGAAAGTGTCCTAGTGGCACAAGAGACCTTCTCGAATAATATTTCAATCGAGAAGACTCTATAATAAGACAAAGAGAACGGGAAAGTGGGAAGAATATAAGACCTCTCTTAGTGAGTACAATTAGGTCGTAAGAAAGGCAAAAAGAGACTCTATGAGGGAATTGAAAATATTCTGGAAGAAGTTTAGAACCTAAAGAGCTCTGCAAAAAGAATTTGAGGGGAGAATTAATAGGCTCCTTAAAAACCCCACAGTGACTTACAAGGAGACCGAAAAGGTAACACTGGAGTTAATGATAAACACACACTTTGCAGACTTTGAAAGCCAGCCTCAATCGCAATGATAATAATGGCAAGTTTTGCTTTAATTGACGCCTCCGCTTTATACTTAATTTTAATTTAACTGCTCGGTCCCTGCTCGGGCGCCAAATTTGTGACGGTGAAACTGACCATCAGTTTCTGGATTTATGAAAATAGGCACTATGTTGTGTTGGGGCGCACGACTACGCTCTCTTTAATTGGGGTTAGGCACGCGCTAATGTTTCGCCATATGAAGAGAGTCCCCAACAGTCCAATCGTGCCTGTTTGCTTACCCGTGAACGACTTGGGTGTAAATTTTAACCGCAAGTAGCCCCAATTTGCGGACATCTACTACAGAATAACATCGAAAACTTGAAGAAAGTGCAGGTAGAATTCAAAAAACTTTAAACGAAGACAAATAACTTTTTTTCCATTCGGGTTTTCTTATTTATAAGGCGTGAGTTATGATAATATACGAATGAGCAACATTATCATTCCATTACAAATTTAAAACATTCCATTACCACCATATCTTTCATTTTTTACGACAAACTTTAAAATAAATAAACAAACGAATTGCCAAAACTCACCCCCTTATCCTCTATGATAAATTTTTAAACCGTCGCCCATTAAATATCTTTCGTCGCATTTTCTTTTATAAAAAAAACAAATATGTAAAACAATTGAATGTATTCAGTAAGGAATTTTTGTTGGAGAAAATTTGTATGGTTAAATTTACGACTTTTTTTTTCTCCTCCTTTTTAGTAGTCGGGTAGAGTGCAAAAATTTAATTTTGTAAAGCTATTTAAGGTGACGACAAAAAATTACTGTCATACATTCTTAACGAAGTAATTAAGCTTTGGCCATATTTCACGCAGAAACAGAAGAATGAGGAGCATAAAGAAAAATAAAAGAAGGTAATTTGTACTCGAAGTAAAAATATTTTTATGCGAATGCGAAAGGAAAAGATGGGCTTATCCGGGCGACCAATTGGTTAAAAAATAATACATCGGCAAAGCCTTATCTGCTCAGAAATAGTACTGCAATACAATAAATCAGGTAATGGATATTCAAATTTCGTATTCAGATGCAGGAATTCCATATTTCGGGCTCATAAATATAGTTTAGAAGAGCCAATATAATCTTTCCTTTGTTATATGAGGCGCTTTATAGCTGCGGTTTCAAAATGGACCTGTGTTGGTGTAATAACGTCGTTAAACATTGCTTGAACCGTATAAACGCGTAGTTATAACAAATGCCACAAAAGACGCTCACTTCACAATGAAACTACCAGCGCTTTTTTTTCCTTCTTTTTATTTAAGTGGTAAGAATACAGAACGCCTCGTTAAACTAATTTTACGAAAGAAACTTCAGATACTTACTGATAAAATATTGACCTAACATTTTCCAGATATAACAGCTACTAAATTGACTTTTGCGCTGTACTATTAACTGCTCGTTAATTTTCAATTTATACAAAAAGTTAATCGTATTTGTCATAGCATTAACTTTTTATTAATTTTTTTGTTTTGTACAAAAACATTATTTTTTAATTTTTAACCCCCATCCCTTAATAAACTTTTAAGTTTTCTTCCGTTCAAACGGAAGAAAACATGTCAAAAAGTCAAAACTGCAACGTTTGCATAATTAAGGCGTTACTTAGTAATCTAATTCGCTAATTCTCCACTAGGCGGAAAAAATTTGTATAAAAAAACTGAAGGGTTTGCCACCCTGTGAAGTTGTTAATCCAATCGCGAAAAACCAAAAGGGATAACTTCGATGTGTATTTTTTGTTCCTCTTTTGACCTTATGATCCAAGTAAATTAGTTGAAAAGAAAACACAAATTTCCCATTTCCTACGAAAAGCAAAAAAAAATTGAAAAGGTAAGTTAGAGAAGTACTCGGGTACTTCTTAAGCTCTTACAAAATAATTGAGGTATAAATTTAGATAAATTGCTTTCCACGGGAATTTATACGACCCACAATGCAATCAAAAAAAATTAAATTTTTTAACCCTCTTTTTACTTACACATACAAGGTGGCTTAATTATATGTTTATTTTTCACTTTCTCTTTAATTACACAGGAGGGTGTAGGTACGCATAAATTTTATGTGTAACATTGTAACCAATTAGAAATTTGCACTTATAAACTCTTTTTCTTTTAACTTTGCGTCTGATGACGTCATCGGTTCGATGCAGGCATGATATCTATTCGACTTTCTCAGCCACTCCATTCTAAGCGTTACCTTTAACCAAGCATTGAATCATAAAATCCTGTAAGATCTGTATCTGGATTATTTAGGGACGAGCGACTAGCTCCATGCACTTAGGCTAGATATAGTCTGCATCCATCTCCAAGAGAGGTAGCTTCTTGGAGCTCTCCTCGAGGATTTTGGTGTGCCCCCAAATTTCATAGTCCATATGCGCGTAGTTGTAGGGCTACTTTTGTTGCCATATTCTCCACATGTTATAGATCTAGCGGAGAAAGACTCTAGTGCTGCTAAGAGCGTGGTTCCCATGTCTCATATCACCATGAGACAAAAGAGTTTCCTCGAGGATTTTGGTGTGCCCCCAAATTTCATATCTGACGGACTATAGTCCCTATACGCGTAGTTGTAGGGCTACTTTCGTTGCCATATTCTCCACATATTATAAAGGGTGTCCCAAAATTAACGCAAGATTTGAATTAAATATAAAAGAGAGTTTTTACTCTTTAAACTTTTATTTTTTCATTGAATCATAAAGTACATAGGATAGGGTTATTTATGGAATAACACATCGGGCATACGGCTTCCACGGCTTTGCTGGCACATACGCACCCTTTCATCGAAATTTTTCATGACATTTCTGCATAATTGTGGCCGAATTTTGTTGATGCAGCTTTTTATTTCTTCTTGTAATGCACGTGCGGTTGTGGGCTTGTTGACATAGACCTTTGACTTCAAATAACCACATAAGAAGAAATCTAATGGTTTTAAATCGCATGATCTAGGGGGCCAATTCTGATCACCGAAACGAGAGAGTACACGACCAGGAAATGTCTCATGCAGTAATTGAATTGTTTCATTGGCTGTATGGCATGTACCACCGTCTTGTTAAAACCACATATTGGCCACATCTAATTTCGGCAGAAAGAACTGTGTTATCATGTCGCGATATCGAGCACCAGTAACAGTTGGTGCTTGACCAGCCCCATTTTCAAAAAACTATGGTCCAATGATGCCTCCTGCACAAAATCCGCATCAAACAGTGACACGTTGTGGGTGCATTTGTTGTTCGCAAATCACACGTGGGTTATCCGAACCCCAAACACAGATATTTTGGCGATTAACAAAGCCATCGAGGTAAAAATGTGCTTCATCGCTTAGGATTATTTTGCTCGAAAAATCAACATCCACTTGTTGATGATTAATAATCAATTCCACGAACTCTCTTCGCTGTCAATGGTCATTAGGCTTCAGTTGTTGTGTTAATTGAATTTTGTAAGCATGGAGACACAGATCTTTTGTGAGTATATACGCTGTAGAGAGCTTCTTGAAATTTGCAATTCTTGTCCATGACGCCGAATTGATCTTCCAGAGTTTTCACCAACACTCTCACGCACTGCTTCAATATTGACATTTGAACGGCTTGTTTTTGGACGTTCGGTGTGTTTAGCGTCTCCAACTAATTCAGTCTCCCTGAATTTTTCAATTAATCTTTTCATAGTTGACGAGGTTAAAACACTATTTTGACCATATTTTGTATAAAATTTTTGAACTGTGGCCGCCAAACTTTCATTATTTTTAAAATATGGTTCAATCGTATCGTATAACGCTCCATTCTTACTAACCCTAAACTCTCAGCTTCCAAACTGTTCTTTTTTAGGGTTGCGAACAACTTACTGCAAAAATGGCAGCAAATTCAAATCTTGCGTTAATTTTGGGACACCCTTTAGATCTAGCGGAGGACGGCTCCAGTGCTCCTAAGAGCGTGGTTCCCATGTCTCATAATATCACCATGAGACAAAAGAGTTTCCTCAAGGATTTTGGTGTGTCCGTAAATTCCACATCTGACGTACCATAGTCCCCATCCCTGGAGTTGTAGAGCTGCTTTTGTTACCATATTCTCCACATATTATAGATCTAGCGCAGGAAAGCTCCAATGCTGCTGAGGGCGTGGTTCTTATGTCTCCTATGACCATGAAACAGAAGAGTTTCCTCGAGGATTTTGGTGTGTCCGTAAATTCCATATCTGACGAACTATAGTCTTTATCTCCGCAGTTGTAGAGTTACTTTTGTTGTCTCTATATATTATAGATCTAGCGCAGGAAGGCTCCAATGCTGCTGAGGACGTGGTTCTTATGTGTCCTATGACTATGAAACAGAAGAGTCTCCCCGAGGATTTTGGTGTGTCCGTAAATTCCATATCTGACGAACTATAGTCTTTATCTCCGCAGTTCTAGAGTTACTTTTGTTGTCTCTATATATTATAGATCTAGCGCAGGAAGGCTCCAATGCTGCTGAGGACGTGGTTCTTATGTGTCCTATGACTATGAAACAGAAGAGTCTCCCCGAGGATTTTGGTGTGTTCGTAAATTCCATATCTGACGAACTATAGTCTTTATCTCTGCAGTTGTAGAGTTACTTTTGTTGTCTCTATATATTATAGATCTAGCGCAGGAAGGCTCCAATGCTGCTGAGAACGTGGTTCTTATGTGTCCTACGATCATGAAACAGAAGAGTCTCTTCGAGGATTTTGGCGTGTCCGTAAATTCCATATCTGACAAACTATAGTCTTTATCTCCGCAGTTGTAGTATTACTTTTGTTCCCACCTTCTCCATATGTTATAGATCTAGCGCTGGAAGGCTCCAATGCTGCTGAGGGCGTGGTTCTTATGTCTCCTACTACCATGAAACAGAAGAGTCTCCTCGAGGAGTTTGGTGTGTCCGTAAATTCCATATCTGACGGACCTCGCAGTTGTAGGGGTGCTTTTGTTGCCATATGCTCCACATATTATAGATCTACCCGAGAAAGGTTTCAGTCCGGCTGAGGGCGTGGTTCTTATGTCTCCTATCACAATGAAACAGAAAAGTCTTTTTGAGGATTTTGGTGTGCCCGTAAATTCCATATCTGACGGACCCCGCAGTTGTAGGGGTGCTTTTGTTCCCATATGCTCCACATATTATAGATCTACTCGAAGAAGGTTCCAGTCCGGCTGAGAGCGTGGTTCTCATGTTTCCTATGGTTACGAGACAAAAGACTCTCGGTGTTTTGTCTAATAGACTTTTCGTAGTGATCCTTCTGGGTTTTGGGCCACTAGATAATAGCTTCATAGCAGAACAACAATGGCAGTGTAAAGCCAAAATGAAATTTTTAGAGTGAGGCCCCACGTCTTTCCCACTGCCTTGCGGCACTGCCAGAAAGCCATACCTGCTTTGTGTAATTTGTTTCTGATGTAGTTTCTCTAATTAAGCATGTGGTCTAGAGCAATGCCCAGATACTTGACCACGCTCACTAGATATTAAGAAATTCCATTCAAAGTATGCAAAATTATTTTGCTTAGTTTCCTTTCTCTGGTGAAAAGAACCAGCTCCACTTTTGCTCGAATTGACCGTCAATGAGTGTTTGATATACCATTTTTATGTTATTTTAAGAGCTCCTCTTATTCTATCGCATAGTGTTCTCAAATTTGCGTAATTTAGTCTATATAGCCTATGGTATAGAAACCATACTCGTAAAGGCCTCTGATGAGACTGTCTACCACTATGTTCCAGATATGTAGGGAGAGCACTCCTCTCTAGGGACAGCTTTTGTAAAAATTCTTCTTGTGGCTGTGTCTCCAATACTTACTTGAGCAGCTCTCTATATCAGTATCTTGCCTATGAACCCAAAAATGGTTGGATGCGTGTCATATGAGTCGAAAGCTCCTTCTATATCAATGAATAGATCCATGGTGGATTCTTTCGTCTCCAAAGGTCTTTAGATGCTTGCTCCACATTGTGGAGGGGTGCTGCGGTTCAGAGATGAACGCATGTTATTTGGGTGTAGTGGTTTCGTGACCAGTACTGTGTCACGAATGTTTCTGCCGATTGGTCTGAATCATTTAGCTAGCGAATAATTGTATCTGTAGATGTGAGTATCGCTCTATCAGTTACTCATCCTCATCTCAACAGGCGTTTTATACAATGTAAATATCATCGCGATCACTAGTCCATCTTGGATTGAGCGTCCAAGCTGGAATTTAACCAAAAGAAACGTGTTCAGTTGTAATAATAAACAAACTCAATCAGTTATTACGTACAATGCGCATCACTAAGTGGTTCTACTTAACAAATTAAATAAATTGCAGTCGATTTATATCAAATCAGGATGGAAAAGGAATTAATTATTACTTACTTTACAATGAATTGGAAATAAATTTTTACACTCATCAATTGCCACAAAACGAATAACGAATCCATTTATTAAATTTATTCCACAAAAAGAAATATTTCATAGAAATGAGCGTTTCAATAATTTTCAATCCGGAAGCTTAATGAAAGGTTAACATAAATACTGCATATTTCTTTTAAATGTTCTTTTATTAACTTGTGAAACTTTTGGGTAAATTGAACGGAAAATTGGTTTATAAAAACCAATTTACTTTTGCAAAGAAATTCCGCGGTTGAAATTTAAAATAAGTAAATAATTGTTTTGTGTAGTTTTAAGTAATGCCTTTAATTATTACCACAATAAGTAGCCGTTTAAAATTTGATACGGTGCATAAAACTTAAGTAATAGCTTTCAGGTAGTTGAGTTATGCTCGCGGCCATAACTGCCCGAGAATATAAATTTTGCGTAGGTGGTTTGTTGTTGGATCTCAGACTGTTTATAAAGCTCAAATATGTTGTCTCACGGCGTCCTAAGGTAATGTTACAAGTAAACCGATTCAGTCTCTCAATCAGCTAACTTCTTCAGCGAGCTACTCGGATGTCACAAGTCTTTTGATGCGCCAACAATATGTTGCAAGTCTCTCTGAAAGCTCACGAAATGCTAAAACGTTCACTGAGTTGAGACTATGTCTCCACCAGTTTTTCAAAAAAGCTCCTAAAATATCTTAAGTCTTTCAGTGACGTAACTAAAAGTCAGAGCCCTCTTAGCAAACTAACTTAAAGTCCCAAGCCTTTTTGAAAGATCACGAGATGTTAAGGCTTTCAGCGAGTTGATGTGAAGTAACAAAAAGAGTGAAGACGATGTTTTAAAAAATCACTCGTAGAACTGCTAAAATATCTTAAGTCTCTCAGCAAGCTGTTAAAAGTCTCTCAACTAGAACTGAAAGTCAGCTAACAAAATTAAAAAATTTTCGGATAGTGAAGGCGATGTTTCAAAGCTCTCTTAGAGTTGCTGAAAAATATCTTAAGTCTCTCAGTATACTGATAATCGCCAGTTTTCTGATAAAGTATCACAAGTCTTTCAGTGATCTAACTAGAAGTTAGAACTCTCTTAGCGAGCTAACGTAAAGTCACACTACTTTTGGTAAGCGAACGGCATGTCACGACCCTTTCTGAAAGCTCACGAGATGTTAAAACTTTCAGTGAGTTGAGGCCATGCTACAGTAAGTCTCTTGTATAGCAGCTGAAATATTAAAAGACTTTCAGTATGCTGATAAGATAACACAACTCTTTCAGGGACCTAGCTAAAAGTCAGAAGTCTTTTAGTGAGCTAACGCGAAGGCACAAGCTCGCAAGATGTTAAAGCTTTGAGTGAGTTGAGACTACGCCACAGTAAGTTTATCGTAGAGCTGCTGAAATATGGCAAGTTTCCCAGTACGCCGATAAGGTAGCACAAATCTCTCAGTGACCTGAGCTAGAAGACAGAAGTCTCTTAGTAAGCTTACGCAAATTCACAAGTTTGTTCATAAGCTAACGGTGCGCCAAAAGCCTTTCTGAAAGTTCACGAAATGCTAAAACTTTCAGTGAGTTGAGACGATGCCATAATACGCTTCTCGTAGAGATGCTTAAATATAAGTTTCCCTGTTCAACAGGGTTAGAAGTCTCTCAGTAACCTAACTAGAGTCACACTTTTCTTAGCGATCTAACGTGAATTCGCTAGTCGTTCGGTAAGCTAACATTACGTCATAACTCTTGTATTAGTGAATTAAATAGCGAAGTCAAGTCTCTCTGTATACTGATAACGTATCACAAGTCGTTCAGTCAGCTAAGTAGAACTCAAAAGTCCTAACGTGAGGTCACACATCTTTTGGTTACCAAATGTTAGTTACAAGCTTTTCAAATGCTTAAGGGATGTTAGCACAAGTCTCTCAGTGAAGTCAGTAGTCTCTTAGCAAGCTAACGCAAAGTCACAAGTCTTTTGGTAAGCGAACGGTGTGTCACGAGCCTTTTCGAATGCTTATGAGATGTTAAAGCTTTCAGTGAGTTAAGGCTATGCCCTAGTAAGTATTTCGTAAAGCTGCTGAAATATGAAAAGTCTCTCAGTACGCTGATAAGCTAGCACAAGTCTCTCAGTGACCTGACTAGAAGTCAAAAGTCTCTTAGCGAGCTAACGCAAAGGCACTAGCTGAAGATTTGTTAAAGCTTTCAGTAAGTTGAGGCTGTGCCACTCTAAGTCTCTCGTAGAGCAGTTGAAATATGGCAAGTCTTTCAGTACGCTGATAAGCTAGCACAAGTCTCTCAGTGACCTGAATAGAAGTCAGAAGTCTCTTAGCGAACTAACGCGAAGACACAAGCTCAAGATTTGTTAAAGCTTTCAGTGAGTTAAGGCTATGCCCTAGTTAGCATTTTGTAGAGCTGCTGAAATATGAAAAGTCTCTCAGTACGCTGATAAGCTAGCACAAGTCTCTCAATAACCTGACTAGAAGTCAGAAGTCTCTTAGCGAGCCAACGCAAAGGCACTAGCTGAAGATTTGTTAAAGCTTTCAGCAAGTTGAGGCTGTGCCACCCTAAGTCTCTCGTAGAGCAGTTGAAATATGGCAAGTCTTTCAGTACGCTGATAAGCTAGCACAAGTCTCTCAGTAACCTGAATAGAAGTCAGAAGTCTCTTAGCGAACTAACGCGAAGACACAAGCTCAAGATTTGTTAAAGCTTTTAGTGAGTTAAGGCTATGCCCTAGTTAGTATTTTGTAGAGCTGCTGAAATGTGAAAACTCTCAGTACGCTGATAAGCTAGCACAAGTCTCTCAATGACCTGACTTGAAGTCAGAAGTTTTTTAGCGAGCTAACGCAAAGGCACAAACTTGCAAGATTTGTTAAAACTTTCAGGAAGTTCAGACTGTGCCACTGTAAGTCTTTCGTAGAGCAGTTAAAATGTGGCAAGTCTCTAAGTACGCTGATAAGATAGCACAAGTCTCTCAGTGACCTGACTAGAAGTTAGAAGTTTCTTAGCGAGCTAACGCGAAGACACAAGCTCAAGATTTGTTAAAGCTTTCAGCAAGTTGAAGCTGTGCCACCCTAAGTCTTTCGTAGAGCAGTTGAAATGCGACAAGTCTCTCAGTACGCTTATACTCGTAAGCTAACACCAGTCTTTCAGTGACCTGACTAGAAGTCAGAAGTCTCTTAGCGAGCTAACGCGAAGGCAAGCTCACGATTTGTTAAGGCTTTCAGCAAGTTGAGGCCATGCCACAGTAAGTCTCTCGTAGAGCAGTTGAAATGCGACAAGTCTCTGAGTACGCTGATAAGATGGCACAAGTCTCTCAATGACCTGACTAGAAGTCTGAAGTTTCTTAGCGAGCTAACGCAAAGGCACAAACTTGCAAGATTTGTTAAAACTTTCAGCAAGTTGAGACTGTGCCACTGTAAGTCTTTCGTAGAGCAGTTAAAATGTGGCAAGTCTCTAAGTACGCTGATAAGATAGCACAAGTCTCTCAGTGACCTGACTAGAAGTTAGAAGTTTCTTAACGAGCTAACGCGAAGACACAAGCTCAAGATTTGTTAAAGCTTTCAGCAAGTTGAAGCTGTGCCACCCTAAGTCTTTCGTAGAGCAGTTGAAATGCGACAAGTCTCTCAGTACGCTTATACTCGTAAGCTAGCACAAGTCTTTCAGTGACCTGACTAGAAGTCAGAAGTCTCTTAGCGAGCTAACGCGAAGGCACAAGCTCACGATTTGTTAAGGCTTTCAGCAAGTTGAGGCCATGCCACAGTAAGTCTCTCGTAGAGCAGTTGAAATGCGACAAGTCTCTCAGTACGCTGATAAGATGGCACCGGTTTCTCAGTGACCTAAGTAGAAGTCAGAAGTTCCTTAGCGAGCTAACTCGTAGTCAGAAATTAAACGCTAAGCTAAAACGAATGTCACAAACCTTTCTGAAGTTCACGAAGCTCAGTTTAACGTTTGTATATCGAAGATAAATTTTCGTCTTCTTCTTTTCTGGAAGGCCATTTTCAACATAAATGATTCGAAAATTCCTGGTTAAATAAAATTTAGAAATGAAAATTACGAAAAAAGAATAATTAAGAAATTTTAATTTAACGCTCCTTGAGAAAAAAGTAAATAAAATGAACATACATTTAGCTCGATAGAAAACCATTTTTATTGTTAAAATTTTTCCAAACTTTTTTGCCGCAAGTTGATAAACGCAAATAAATTTTTTAACAACTTTGATAAATTCAATAAATCGGAACGGTTTCTACAAGTCCTTTTCAGTTTATTATTTCGACAGGTAAATTAGCGATGAAAATTGAATTATTATTTGTAAACCACCATTGTGTAATTCGCTTCACTTAACTGACGGAATTGTTTTTCAAAATTGATTTCATTTAAATTTGAAAGCGTCCACGAAGTTGCGCCATACTTTCTTCTGCTCCTCTGCCGCCCGCCCCCACTATCTTTAGTATCGTGCCTTCCGATGATGCTCCCATCACAAATATACGCCACTGGACTACTTAATAAAGGGAAGCCAAGCAGTTGGGCCGCTTATTCGAGCCCATTGCACCTTGAAGCGAGATGTCACGCAGACCGGCGGTCTGCTCTAACTTCTTCCTATGAGGCGAGCTCAAAACCATTTTGAGGCCATGCTAAAGACGCGTGGCACGAGAGTGCCACCGTTGCAAAAAGTCTCGAGAATTTCCTCTTAAATTCGATTATAATTTCGAACTGGTCGGTTGCAAGTTATAAGCTCTAGATTTTCAAATTGGAAACTACTTTGAAACTTTAAACTGTATAAAGCTTTAATTTGAAAACAAAGATTTTACATTTAACTTCAACATTAAACAAAGTTTCAAGTTTTAACTAAGCTGTCAATTTATCTGCGTGTTTCGAGAAAAATTTGCTTCGCAGTTTTTAAGTTTTCTCTATAGTTATTATCTTCTTACAGTTTGTTTTTGTCCGTTCCGAAACAAATTTGATTAATTATTGTCTTTGCTATGCCGAGAGCTTGCTCTAATGTGTAACCTCTTTACTGATCTAATAGGGCTCTTATGTAGCTCCAGCCCATCGACTTACGTAAAGACGTTTTCTCGCAAGCTACGCTTGCTAGTATCCCAGAAATCGGTTTGCAGATTTTAAACGGTAAGTAAACATAAAAATCTAACGGTCCCTGCTCGGGCGCCAAGTGTATACACTGCGTTTGATACCACGCAGTATACATAACGAGCAGCAGTTACGAAATTATTTTTTGTGGAATTTCGAAAACTTCTTTTGTGGAGGTAGTCGGTACTAAGAATTTTACACAAAAATGTATTTTTTGAATGTTTTCTCTCCGTTAGGTTGTTCGGAAAATATTAATATGAGACGTATAGCTTTCAAAGAAGTAAATAAAATCGAATCAATAAATAAAGCTCCATAATCTGGGGGTTTAACTAAAAAATTCTCTTTCGGGCTGAAAATACTTAATCTTAATCATAACAAAAGTAGGTATGTGCGCAGGTGCGCACATAGGCTATATCCTCTCCCAAGTTCGTTTATTTCAATATTTTTGCAATTAAATCTGCCCCGGGTGAACGTGGACGGTATTTCTAAGACTAGAGGTTAGTAACCTACGAAAGAGAATGACTTTTGGTGGGCTCAGAAGGATATCATTATAGACAATCTCGTTAATAGGTCACTAGGAGGTTCACAATGGCGTATACAGCTACTATCATAAATTTGAATTCTTCTACGCATATTTTTCTGCAGGTTATTACTTACTTATTACAGTAATGATCGCGAATTTCGAAAAAATCCACAAAGGACTTTTCCTTAAATTATTCAAATTGACGTAAAAAGCAGTTCAGTTTCTTAAATTCTTTTTAAGTTATTTCTAAGTTAAGATAATAATTTATTAAAATTAAATTACTTTACATTCAAGAACGCTAGCAAAATAAATGAGAAAACGAGTATTTTTTTGAACTTGTAAAAAAATATTTTTACTGCTTCGAGCTTATAAAAAGGAGAATATATTGTATTTTTTTAGCTTTAACGAGCAGGATGAGATTGTTATTAAAAATTTATAAATTGCACCTAAAAATTTAAATTTGAGTAGGTATTAAGGCCTCTCTGGATAAAAAGCTTCAAAATTGCAATTTTATAAATGTTGACAAATTTAATAAAGAAAATAAATAAATAAACTTCGTAATATTATTCTGTTCTAAACAAGTAGGAATCGATGTTCTCAAGATTACGACAAAATGTTGCGCACAATGTAACCGTAAACTTTACAGAACCGCTCATAGGATTAAGTTTCAGAAAGCGTTTTTAAAAGACGTTCGCATTTGTCTTTGCGTTTAGGGTGGCAACAACAAGTGACACAACTGTAGTGGAAATAGAAAATTTTTTAAATGGTAAATGTGCTCCAAAATTGGAAAATAATTGGGAGCCTTAATTTATAAATCCAAGCTCATTGGAAGCCGAAACGTTTAAAAAATAAGTAGGCACTATCTCGAATTACGTTGAAAATATATTTGCTCTCCTGAGCGCTCTTTTTACATTTTTAAAGGTAACGTAATTTTGCTCTTTGATCTGGATTTACTTTTTAAACAAACAAAATTTGTTTTTTGAGGGATCGTAAAAGAAGGAAACCCGCACACTTTCCAATTAGCTCAAATTGTCTTTTCTAAAAATAGGTGTAACCCTTAAATACCAAACAAGTTACACAAATCAAGTCTGTCTTTCTGGCAGTGCCTTAAAGCGATGGGAAAGACGTGAGGCTTTTCTCTGAAAATCTTTCTTTGGCTATACACTGTCATTACCAGACCTATGGTTTGCTATGGAGCTCTTGTCTGGTGGCCCAAAACATGACAGACCACTATGAATTGTCTACTAGACCAAACAGAGTCTCTTTTGTCTCATGGTCATAGGAACCATGAGAACCACACCCTCAGCAGCAATGGAGGTGCTGCTATGCCTTCTTCCAGTAGAACTATATGTGAAAGAGATGGCAACAAAAGCAGTCCTTTGACTGAGAGGATGAGAACTATGGTCTGTCAGATACGGAATTTACGGACACACCAAAATCCTAGAGGAGTGCTCCAACAAGCTACCTCTCCTGGAGTTGGATGCAGACCGTATCTCTCCAAAATATACATTCAACAGAAACTTTCAAACTCCAATGGGTTCAACTGAGAACATCGTAGCGAACATAACTGTCTTTATCGATAGATCTAAAAATCAAATAGGATCTGGACCTTCTCAGAATATGCGACACGAAAGAAGTCAAGTATGCAATGAAGACTCCAAACCACCCAATTTTATTGTAACTTTCGCTTAACCCTGTACACATGTATCTTTATGAAAAGCTCGCTATACTTTAATTATTTGGTATTTTCCGGAGATTTTGTTTAAAATATTGAATTTTACTACGTTTAATATCTTTATAAAATACCAAAAGCCTTGGGCCATAGTAATTTTGGATTTATAACACGAAATAGATTAAATATTTCACTTTGTGCCGACTTTTAGAAAATATAATAAAACTAAAAAGATATAGATTTATAAAACTCACCAAGTTTAAAAGTGGACGCTTTTTTTTTGTTTTTCGCCATCCCCATTAGAATTCTTAATATTAAAAGTTTGGTTGAACTCCCGATGCTAATTTGTTTTTACTTAAACGACTAACGAGTTTATGTTTATCAATTTATATCGTCTCGTTAGTACAGTTCACTCACGGGTGAAACAAAATAATGCTTTTTTCAGTTTACGTTTATAACTCGGAAGCTACGCACTTTGAGAGAAAAGTGTTTTTACATAAAAGTCACCTACATAAAATTTTCTACAAGTTATATTTCTTGTGTTTTTCCTTCGGACGAGCAGTTTAGGTGCTAGAGCGCGTTGAAGTTTGACAACAATTCTAAAATCGGCCGAAAAGTTGTTTTTATATTTTTTTGCTTATAACTCGGAAACTACGCACTGTGAGAAAAAAGTTGCTTTATATAAAAATTAACTACATACAATTTTATACAAATTATATTATCTAGCTTTTTTTGTCGGACAAACAGTTTAGGCGCCAGAGCGCGTTAAAATTTGACGAAAATTTGAAACATGTCAAAAACATGATATTTTTAGTTTTTGGCTTGTAACTTGGAAACTAAGCACTTCTAGAGAAAAGTGTTATAATATAAAAATAAAGAACATAAAATTTTCTATAAATTATATTTATGAAAGTTTTTTTTTTAAAACAACGGTTTAAGTGCTATAGCGCGTTAAAGTTTTGACAAAAATTCCAAAATTGGTAAAAATGCGGGTTGTTTATTTTCTCGCTTATAACTCAGAAACTACACACTTTGAGGGAAAAATGTTTTTATATAAAAGTTAACTACATAAAATTTTCTACAAATTATATTTTTTAGTATTTTTCTTTTGGTTAAACAGATTAGGCGCTAGAGCTCGTTGAAGTTAGACAAAAATTCTAAAATCGGCCAAAAA
Organism: Malthinus flaveolus; assembly: GCA_950108345.1. Lineage (NCBI taxonomy): Eukaryota > Metazoa > Arthropoda > Insecta > Coleoptera > Cantharidae > Malthinus > Malthinus flaveolus. The sequence goes on from OX467289.1 coordinate 11,529,624, forward strand.
GCTAATTTTTTATTTTCTCTTTTATAACTCGGAAACTACGCACTTTGAGAGAAAAGTGTGTTTATAGAAAAGTCAACTACATAAAATTTTCTACAAATTATATTTGTCACTTTTTTTTGTCGGACAAACAGTTTAAGCGCTAGAGCGAGTTAAAATTTGACAAAATTTAAAAATCGACCAAAAAGCTGTTTTTTAAATTTTATCGCTTGTAACCCGAAAACTACGCATCTTGAGAGAAAAGTCTTTTCTTACAAAAATAAACTACATAAAATTTTCTACAAATTAGGTTTCTTAGTTGTTTTTATTCAGGCAAACAGTTCAACCGCTAGAGCGCGTTGAAGTTTGACGAAAATTCTAAAATCGGCCAAAAAACTGTTTTCTGTTTTCGCGCTTATAACTCGGGAACTATACACTTTGAGAGGAAAGTGTGTCTATATAAAACTGAACTACTTAAAATTTTCTACAAATTAAATTTTTAGGGTTTTTCCTTCGGGCAAACAGCGTAAGCGTTAGAACGCGTAGAAGTTTTACGAAGATTCTAAAATCTACCGAAAAGTTGTTTTTTATTTTCTCGCTTATAACTACAAAGCGCACTTTGAGAGAAAATTGGTTTTATGGAAATCTACTACTTAAAAGTTCCTACAAATTATATTCTGTAGTTATTTTACTTTGGACGAACAGTTACGGTGCTACCGCGCTTAACTTGGATGAAAATTCTAAAATTTTTGACAAATTATGAATTTTGACGCGCTCTAGCGCCTAAACCGCTTGCCTGAGAAAAAGACTTAAGAAACGTAATCTGTAGGAAATTTAATGTACTGTAAATTTGTATGAAAACACTTTTTTCTGAAAGTAAGTAATTTTCGAGTTATAAGCGAGAACCCAAAAAATTTACGTTTTGTTAGTTTTTAGAATTGTTACAAACTTTAAAGCGCTCTAGCGCCAACCCGCTTGTTCAAAGAAAAAACCTAAGCGATATCATTTGTAGACAATTTAATGGAGTTTATTTTTATATGGAGGCCCTTTTCTCAAAAAGTGTTTAATTTTCTAGTTATAAGCAAAAACAGCCAAAATCCACCTTTTTCGACCCTCCCTAAGCAAATGTTGCTACTTAGGAGTGGCTGACAATCGCTCTAAGGTTATTCTAACCTGGATGGTCAAGTATGTTTTACTAATAATTGTTTTAGTATATTTTCCCACTGCCTCTTAACCAATTCACGCGCTGTTCGCTGCAGACCTTTCGCGCGAACCGTTTACCGGTGTGGTCCCAGCCTTATATTAAGTTTCCAACTGTAACAAAATTTAAAATTCGTTCATTTCGAAACAAACTTTTGAGATTGAAGTCAAAAATACTTTGAAATACAACGTAAACGAGAAGCAATAAAGTCGTTTATAATAACTTTCGTTTCCTAAGGGTATTTTTTCTCTAGAAGTGCGTAGTTATCAACTTATAAGGGCAAAATTGAAAAAAAGCGTTCTTATTTCACTTTTTTTTGCAAGTTCCTCAAATCGCATCTTTTTTACAAGATGGCGAAGTTGAAATTTGGGATCATTATCCAAAAATACATAAAGACTGGGCTTACCAGTCGTTGTTAATGTTTTTGCGCCAATGGCGTACTTAGTCGTGTGCGACACTCTTACGATCCCTTTTTTTGTTTTTTTCGCACTTGGATTCTCTTTGTGAGTAGTTACAACGTAATTTTCGTAGCAAACCTTGATGTTTATTTAATTTAAAAGCACGCTACTTTCCATATAGAGCATTTTGGTTTTAATTTACACAAAAGACTGTATGCATACGATCATTTTACCATTTTACTTTGTATTATTATACAAACACAAGCAACGACGTAATTTCCTTACAATTTACTTCACGGTGTAAAATATTCTCGTAACTGTATCATTGTATGATACATAAAACTTAAGTGTAAGATTTTTTTCCTTCGTGTCTGTGTTTCTTATTTTTATTTCTTAAGGTTGAGTGGTTAAATGGACGTGAGTGAGGTTAGAGGTTCTAAATTTATTTTTTAGTATCCTTGTTAGTCTTGATACTCTCGAAAAAGGGATGTATTTCTTTAATTTTAGAAACTAAAACCGAAGGCTTTAACGTAATTTTAACCAAAAAACGTACAATCCCTCAGAGATACAAATTTGTGGTAATGGAGCTCCAAAGAATGGCGAACGGTTACCTAATTTCCACCCTGAAAAGTAAAGAAAAATTCACACGTGATTTCTTTAGGGGGCCCTTAAATGTAGATACTTCACCTCATTCGAGCTTGTTGCGTTATCGATCAAATTTCCTTTACCTTTGAAAACTAAATACGAAAAATTCAGTGGCGTACCAACAATTAGTGGCAGTTGGATGGCTGCCTCATCGTCTTCAAGGAGACACCTTATCTGATTATCTGATTACTATCTTACTTGAGACTTACCAAGTCTCAAGTAAACTGATAGAGTTGAAGTGACTTTCCATGAAGATGTCGTAAGTGGGTGCTATTCTGACCGTACTAGAGACACAAGCTGCCACAGGTAGTTGAGATTTTAGTAACACAGACGACGTCGATTGTAATTATCTTAAAATTAGGCTGTTGCTAACCCCAAAAATCTCTTATTGCATGTCAAGTAAACCGCTTACTCCAAGACACCTCTCCACCTAGTCATCAGTCCTTAGCAGCTTCGCTGCTACTATTGTGTTATTGACTTGCTCGCGATTCTTTGAAATGTCGACGACCACACAAATGCGAGAATTGGACATGAAAGGCCGAAAACTGCATAAGATTTTGCCCAGTTGGGTGTATCTGCCAGAGCTGAAGAGATTTTCCATGAAGATGTCGTAAGTGGGTGCTATTCTGACCGTACTAGAAACACAAGCTGCTACAGGTAGTTGAGATTTTAGTAACACAGACGACGTCGATTGTAATTATCTTAAAATTAGGCTGTTGCTAACCCCAAAAATCTCTTATTGCATGTCAAGTAAACCGCTTACTCCAAGACACCTCTCCACCTAGTCATCAGTCCTTAGCAGCTTCGCTGCTACTATTGTGTTATTGACTTGCTCGCGATTCTTTGAAATGTCGACGACCACACAAATGCGAGAATTGGACATGGAAGGCCGAAAACTGCATGAGATTTTGCCCAGTTGGGTAAATCTGCCAGAGCTGAAGAGATTTTCGATGAAGATGTCGTAAGTGGGTGCTATTCTGACCGTATTAGAAACACAAGCTGCTACAGGTAGTTGACATTTTAGTAACAGAAACGACACCGAGCATAATTATCTTGAAATTAGGCTATTGTTAACCCCCGAAATCTCCTATTTTATGTCAAGTAAATCACTTACTCCAAGACACCTCTCCACCTAGTCATCAGTCCTTAGCAGCTTCGCTGCTACTATTGTGTTATTGACTTGCTCGCGATTCTTTGAAATGTCGACGACCACACAAATGCGAGAATTGGACATGGAAGGCCGAAAACTGCATGAGATTTTGCCCAGTTGGGTGTATCTGCCAGAGCTGAAGAGATTTTCGATGAAGATGTCGTAAGTGGGTGCCATTCTGACCGTACTAGAAACACAAGCTGCTACAGGTAGTTGAGATTTTAGTAACACAGACGACACCAGGCTGTTGCTGACCCCCAAAAATTTCCTATTTCATGTCAAGTAAACCGCTTACTCCAAGACACCTCTCCACCTAGTCAGCCCCCAGCAGCTTTGCTGCTACTATTGTGTTATAGACTTGATCGCGATTCTTTGAAATATCGATGACCACACAAATGCGAAATTGGACATGAAAGGCCAAAATCTGCAAGAGGTGGCAATTAAAACAGAAGTGGAAGCGCTTGTTGGTTCCGAGAAGGCTCATCGATTATTTGTAGCAAGTTCGTTGAACTAATCTGTAAATAAATTTAACCAAAAAATCTTTTGAAGTTCCAAAAATGTAATTTTACCAAAAACACTTTATGAAAATAGCTTAAAAAATTAATAAGTTTGATATATATTTTGAGAAGCTGCTAGGGGATAGATAAAAGTTTATGTTGATAATATTAAAATTTCGTGCAGAGTTTACTTTGGTGTTTACGTCTAGTTTGATATGTGGTTAGGTATCGTACCTTGGGTAAAAAGTTTTTCCTTTATAATAATATTTTGTTGATGTTCATAACTTTATTACTTTATACAAAACGCAACGCAAAATTGGAATCAAAGCACTAAAAAAACATTTTTCCTTAAAATTCGCTCCGTATACACTCCGCAGCATTAGAAAGCTTTGATCAAAGAATTTAAAACGGGATTAAAGAAATAAGACGTACAATTCGTTAATTTGAACTTGAAGAAGCTACTTGTGTAATCATAAAATTTCGCCGTTTGGTTTATTAGAGAAGTTATCTGCTTTGACGTCAAAATTTAAAACATTTTAGATGCTTTCAAAATAACTCATTTAAAATTAGCAAGCCCAGCATTTCGAGTGAAGTTGATTAGTATAGAAGAAGAAGAAGATTATGATGATGTAGAGCGAGTGGATGGTAAAAGGAAAGAGGGTCGCGGTAAATTTTTATTTTGCTGACTTTACACACTTTTGGTCTATCGCGATCATATTCGAAAAGTTTAAAAAGTGGCATTATGACGAAACAATGTCTTAAAAGATATTAAAAATGATTAATTACGTCAAATATTTGTTTTTTTTAAATTAACTTTTTCTTCCCTTACGTCCATTAATTTCTTTCATAAACTACAACATGGGCAATTAAGCATTGTCTGAGTGTTTAAAATCAGAATCGAATCTCTTAGTAGACTCGGACTAATTTTTTTGGCTTCGAGAGTCCAAATTCGTGATAACTTTTCGCTTAATTGACCAACATTGTCTTTTATCCAGTGCAGTACAGGTCGCATCCTTGTTAGTCTAAGACATCTAAGAGATAGCAAACATTATATCACTTCATATTATTCTAAAAATTCATTATTTTGATTAAAAAGTACTTTTTTTTGCCTCAATATTCTCATTTCATTTCGCTTTAGCCCATAAGCGGCGAACTCGATAGAGCGAGACGTTTGTATCGAGCAACGTGTGAGTTGGTTGAGCGACAGTGTGTAAATATGCTAGAACAATTGGTAAAATCATCTTGACAATGCAGGATAAAAGAACAATCCACTTGAGTTATAAAACCGACCGTCTGCTACTCCTAAGTGGTAGCATTAACGTAGAGGAGGCTCGAGAATGGTGGGCTATTGCTATTGTTTGAGTTTTTCGCTTATAACTTGAAAATCACTCAATTTCTGAGAAAAGTGTTATTTTACCAAAGTAAATTAAATCAAATTTTCTATAAATTACATTTCTTAAGTTTTTTCTTCAGAGAAACGCGTTAAAGGCGCGTTAAAGTTTGACAAAAATTCAAAAATTGTTCAAAGAAACTGATTTCTTAGTTTATTGCTCATAACTTTAAAACTACGCACTTTAAGAAAAAAGTGTTATGATACAAAAATACAGCACATTAAATTTACTACAAATTATATTTCTTAGGTTTTTTGGGGAGTCAAACAGTTTAAGCGCTAGAGCACGTTAAAGTTAGACCAAACCTTAAAAATTGACTTGATAAATCTATTTCTTAGTTTATTGCTTATAACTCAAAAACTACGCACTTTAAAAAAAGTGTTAAAATACAAAAACATAGCACAATAAATTTACTACAAGTTGTATCTGTTAGGTTTTTTTGTGAGTCAAACAGTTTAAGCGCCAGAGCGCGTTAAAATTTAACAAAAATTTAAAAATTGCCCTAATAAATTGATTTATTAGTTTATTGCTTGTAACTCAAAAACTACACGCATTCAAAGAAAAGTGTTAAAATACAAAAATACAACACATAAAATTTACTACAAATTGTATCTTTTAGGTTTTCTTGTGAGTCAAACAGTTTAGCGCTAGAGTGCGTTACAGTTCAACAAAATTATCAAAATTTTTTTAAATAAATTGATTTTTTAGTTTATTGCTTATAATCCGCAAACTATGCACTTCAGAAAAAAGTATTGTAATATAAAAATAAAACAAATTAAATTTTCTACAAATTTTATTTTTAAGAATTTTTGGTGAGTGTAACAGTTTAGGCGCTAGGGCGCATTAAAGTTTGACAAAAACTCAAAAATTGATTTTAGAGCTGTTTTATCGCTTATAACTCAAAAACTACAAACTTCAGAAAAAAATGTTATAATATAAAAAAAAAGAAAATTAAATTTCCTACAAATTTTATTTTTAGAATTGTTAGCGAGTGTAACAGTTTAGGCGCTAGAGCGCATTAAAGTTTTACAAAAACTCCAAAATTGGTCTTAGAGCTGTTTTATCGCTTATAACTCAAAAACTACAAACTTCAGAAAAAAGTGTTATAATATAAAAATAAAGAAAATTAAATATCCTACAAATTTTATTTTCAGAATTGTTAGTGAGTGTAACAGTTTAGGCGCTAGAGCGCATTAAAGTATGACAAAAACTCCAAAATTGGTCTTAGAGTTGTTTTATCGCTTATAACTCAAAAACTACAAACTTCAGAAAAAAGTATTATGATACAAAAATAAAGCAAATTCAATTATCTACAAATTTTATTGGTTAAAATTGTTGGTAAGTGTAACAGTTTAGGCGCTAGAGCGCATTAAAGTTTGACAAAAACTCAAAAATTGGTCTTAGAGCTGTTTTATAGCTTATAACTCAAAAACTACGCACTTCAGAAAAAAGTATTATGATAGAAAAATAAAGCAAATTTAATTATCTACAAATTTTATTGCTTAGAATTCTTGGTAAGTGTAAGTGTTTAGGCGCTAGAGCGCATTAAAGTTTGACAAAAACTCAAAAATTCGTCTTAGAGCTGTTTTATCGCTTATAACTCAAAAACTACAAACTTCAGAAAAAAGTGTTATAATATAAAAATAAAGAAAATTAAATATCCTACAAATTTTATTTTCAGAATTGTTAGTGAGTGTAACAGTTTAGGCGCTAGAGCGCATTAAAGTATGACAAAAACTCCAAAATTGGTCTTAGAGCTGTTTTATCGCTTATAACTCAAAAACTACAAACTTCAGAAAAAAGTATTATGATACAAAAATAAAGCAAATTCAATTATATACAAATGTTATTGCTTAGAATTGTTGGTAAGTGTAACAGTTTAGGCGCTAAAGCGCATTAAAGTTTCACAAAAACTTCAAAATTAGTCTTAGAGCTGTTTTATCGCTTATAACTCAAAAACTACGCACTTCAGAAAAAAGTGTTACGATATAAAAATAAAGCAAATTCAATTAAGTATCTACCAATTTTGTTTGTTAGAATTGTTGGTGAGTGTAACAGTTTAGGCGCTAGAGCGCATTAAAGTTTGACAAAAACTCAAAAATTGGTCTTAGAGCTGCTTTATCGCTTATAACTCAAAAACTTTTCAGTTTTTTTTTGTAAGTTTAACAGTTTAGACTCTAGAGCCCTTTTAAGTACAGCGCCTCGAGAAGTGTGGATTTTTGGAGGTCAAACTAAAGGGTACACGGGCAACTTCTGACTGGTCTTATGGTTGGATTTATGACTCACTTACAATGTTCTTTGAGCCTGCATTGTCGAAAATGTTCGCGCGCTGCCTCTCAACCAACTCACGCGACGCTGTTGAGATCGCCGGTGCGGTCCCAGCCTTATATTAAATTTCAACTTTTCCAACAATAACAAAATTTAAAATGCGTACATTTCTAAACAAACTTTAGGGATTCAAGTCAAAATACGTTGAAATACAACGTAAAAGAGAAGCAATAAACAAGTCGTTTATAATAACTTTCGTTTCCTAAGGGTATTTTTTCGAGAAAAGCAAATTAGACAAACCGCTCTGGTAGCTGTAGAAAAACCTTTTCTCCACGTTTTCGTTAAAAATTAAAATGTGTTTAAAGTTTCCTACAAAACAAAATTCGAACTATTTTTCCATGCACTTATAATACGTTGGTAGTTGAATAAAAGACGAACTGCACCAAGTTAAAACGAACAACCCTTTTGTTTTTAAATTGAAAGAACGCCCTGCCCTGTTGAGTGTCAAGTGCACCCGCTTATTATAAACAGGGCGAATTTTTTCTTATTTTTAATAAGTTAATAATTCTCTGCGATACTGCGATTGTTGTAAAAATTGTACGTAAGTTGATTGAGTTTTAAACGCCTTTGGTTATTTCTCTGCTTGAAATATAAATATTTTATCAAGCAACCACATTATACCGCGATGAGAGGTGCTTTAGCTTTCCAAGTAGTAGGAAATAAAAGTAAGATCCATACAAATTGTTTCCCAAAAAAAGCCGCAGCGCACTTAATAATTTGCAAACTTGGCATTCTTGAATAATTTAAAAAATACAATTTGGTTTAAAATTGCGCGTTTCTAAAATTCGTAATAATTTAAGGTGATCTCGTGGAAGTTTTTGTATTAGGCTCCGAGAAAGTTATATTTTAAGTCCTTATTTTCATATTTAATTTAGAAGCTTTAAAGATTTAGTTGAATTAGGTAAAAGCGCTTTTATGCGGCACGAGGTTTTGGAATAATTGATAATTATTAAAAATTTGCTACTCGCTCCTTAACGCGCTCAAAATTTATTCACATGTGGCTTGTTCACTTACACTTTATTTGCTTTTCCACCTTAAATTGGTACTTTCAAAAGTTTCATATAGTTTCCCATTAATCATGCTCGAGTCATCTCGTAGGGTGCGGTGCGTAAACGAACGAACGCGTTCGGTAACATCAAATTAAACGGGCTTGCTCGTTCGCCGTATGTACACGCACCTTTAGGTACTATTCGTGGCGTACACCCATTTTAACCATCTCAAACATTTATCCTACAATCTACAATTCCCAAGTTCTTGCGTTGATCGACGTAATTATCGTGTTGCGAGCAGCAAAGACGCATCCTAATAAGGTGCATTATTAAACGCTCGAAATTATCAAACCGTTAGCCTAGTAATAACGACGTAATTAAACTTGAAACATTAATTCGGGTAGGTAAATAATAATAAAAGCGCCAATTACTTCCCCTTTTGTGTCAATGCCCCTTTCGTATCTTTAAAATTGAATAGAAGCGCTCCACATCTATTCAAGCAACCCGACTATCACTTCTACCTGCGACCCGTAACTAACGTGAACCAACCACAAAGATCACACAAGTAAAAGCGCCCAATATCTTTAAAATGGCCATCTGGGCTCCCTTTATCTTCGTCTAATCTTCAAAATTTCAATTTATTGGTCCGAGACGAATTTGAAATAGTTTTGTTCGCAAAATAAGTCAACTCCGGGCGCCTTTATCATTGTGAGTCGACCTTTATAGAACGCCCTTTGTTGAAAATGGCCTTTTTAGTCACTAATGTAAGAGTTTCGCTTTTGGAATTGAAATTTAAATGAAAATATATTTGTGTTGTGTGTAATTAGCCCCAATTTCGTTTATTTGTGCAAAGAAGAAATTTTAAATAATGACCGAAACGTAAATAGCGAAATTAGTTTGTAGAATGAAGTCGGGTAATTATTCTTTATTAATGTATTGACTTTAAAGGTTACATTACTGGCGTTAGAAATAGAATAATTCGAGTAATAAATTGACAATAAAATTTCATTCCAGTTGTATAATTGGTAGATTTACATTATACATTAGGTTGTACAACCGTCCCCAAGTTAATAAAGCGTCTTGTTAATTCCAGCTTGATACATTCATCCTCAGCAAACGGAATCGCAAGTAAAGATCTGCTATTTCAACCCTTTACTTATATAACATAGCTGTAGAAAATTGTGCATAATAACAATTTATCAAATCCCGTTCCTGGTGCTTTTAGCCGAAATTAAAATAAATGCTCAGTTTGGCTCAACGTCTTTTAAGACGTCTTTCTCGTTTGCCCTTTTCTAACACAAGATGGGTTAGGTTGTTTGAAAAGGAATTTCAAATTAATATAGGACAAAAGATGTTTGATGTATAACAATTGTTTGTCGTCCCTTTCGACGGCCCCCTTAAATTTAAAACGCAAACAATGATATCGCCTGATTAAGGAGGATAGATTCAAATGGAATTTTTTTTTTTGGGAAAACGACCGACATTTTGTAATAAGGAAAAGCACTCAACGTGTAAGTGTTTTTCTAAATTAATTTTAATTTAATTAATGTTAACTCGTTTCGCGGGAAAATGGGTTTATGAGTCATAACGGAAATTTAGCGTCGGTTCAATTTCAGAGGCATATTTCGATTGGTAATGTCGGATCTGACGTTAAACTTCAAGTTTGGTTTACCTAACAAAACGTTCTTTGGATGATAAAATCACGGCCAACTGTTTTTACCAATAGAAGCATACATATTTTGGCAAAATTAGAGCTGTAAAAATAGAGCTTAGCACGAGATATAAGAGTATTGCTCTTGGCTTAGTCGGTGCATCCTATAGTAGTATTACACTAAACTTTACCAGTTATGGAGCCTAACCTAGAGTTTACGTCTAGTATAAAATACCTAGAAAACATAATTTCTAGGACATTGAAAGTACTTTATGTTTGTATAACAGTTAATTTCTCTAAAATTGCGTTGTTTCCGAGTTATAAGTAAAAAACTAAAAAACAGCGTTTTGGCCGATTTTGGAATTCTCGCCAAATTTTAATGCGCTCTAGCGCCTAAACCGTTTGTATAAATAAAAAATTTTAAGAAACCAAATATGTTATAAATTTAATGCAGGCTATTTTTGTATAGATGTAGTTTTTTCTGAAAATACCTAGTTTCCGAGTTAAAAGCCAAAACCTAAAAAACAGCGTTTTGTGCAATTTTGGAATTTTAACCAAACTTTAATGCGCTCTAGCGCATAAACCGTTTGTCTAAATAAAAAATCTTAAGAAACACAATTTGTAAAAAATTTAATGCAGGCTATATTTGTATAGACATAGTTCTTTCTTAAAGTACGTGGTTTCCGAGTTATAAGCGAAAACCCGAAAAATAGCATTTTGGACAATTTTGGAATTTTTGTCAAAGTTTAATGCGCTCTAGTACCGAAACCGTTTATCTAAATAAAAAATGTTAAAATACACAATTTGTAAAAAATTTAATGGAGGTTATATTTTTATAGAAGTATTTTAGTAGAAGTACAAAGTTTTTGAGTTATAAGCAAAAACTCTAAAAAAAAGCGTTTTGCGCAATTTTGGAATTTTAACCAAACTTGAATGCGCTCTAGCGCATAAACCGTTTGTCTAAATAAAAAATCTTAAGATATAAAAATTGTCAAAAATTTAATGCACGCTAATATTGTATAGATGTATTTTATTCTTAAAGTAGGTAGTTTCCGAGTTATAAGCGAAAACCTAAAAAATAGCGTGTTGGACAATTTTGGAATTTATGTCAAAGTTTAATGCGCTCTACCACCGAAACAGTTCGTCTAAATAAAAAATCTTAAGAAACAAAATATGTTAAAAATTTAATGCGGGCTATTTTTGTATAGACGTATTTTTGTTTAAAAGTACGTAGTCTCCGAGTTATAAGCAAAATACTACAAAATAGCGTTTTTGTCGATTTTGGGATTTTTGTCAAAGTTTAATGCGCTTTAGCGCTTAAACCGTTTGTCTAAATAAAAAATCTTAAAAGACCAAATATGTCAAAAACTTAATACAGGCTATTTTTGTACAGGCGTATTTTTTTTTTAAAGTACGTAGTGTCCGAGTTATAAACAAAACAATACAAAATAGCGTTTTTGTCAATTTTGGAATTCTCGTCCACTTTCAATGCACTCTAGCGCCTAAACCGTTTGTATAAATAAATAATCTTAAGGAACCAACTGTCAAAAATTAAAAAAAGTTTTTTTGTATAGTAGTGTTTTGGTCTAAAAGTACGTAGTTTTCGAGTTATAAGCAAAGTACTACAAAATAGCGTTTTGTCGATTTTAGAATTCTCGTCAAACTTTAATACGCTGTAGCGCTTAAACCGTTTGTATAAATAAAAAATCTTAAGAAACAAAATTTGTCAAAAGGTTAATGTAGGCTGTTTTTGTATAGATGTATTTTTCTCCAAAAATATGTAGTTTCTGAGTTATACTCAAAAAACTAAGAAACAGCGTTTTGGCCGATTTTGGAATTTTTGTCAAACTTCGATGCGCTCTAGCACCTAAACCGTTTCTTTGAAAACAAACTTAACAAACGCACTTTAAATAAAATTTTATGTACTTGATTTTTATAAAGTTATACTTTTTCTAAAAGTGTGTGTTTCCTGAGTTAAAAGAGAAAAACTTAAAAAACTGCGTTTTTAGCGATTTTAGAATTTTCGTCAAACTTTAACGCGCCCTATCGCGTACCCCGCGGGTATTATACAAAAAAGTTAAGAAATATAATTTGTAGAAAATTGTATGAAATTTCTCTTATATGTATGGAAGTACTTTTCTCAAACAGCGCGTAGTTGTCAATCTATAAGCGACAAACTAAGTAAAGAACCCACCTCACGGCGAAGCTGCAAAGTTTCGACGCCTCCGTCGAAGTTCCTTAAAAGTTTCACAAAGTGTCTAAATTTTTTCCTTAATGTGACTTTTTCGTGTCCAATAGACCTGAACTAACAGTAATAATTGAATAACCGATAACAGGCAATTTAGTATTTGTTTTGTAATTCCTAAAGTAGAAGTTTGAATTAGATGGGAAATCAGCTCTCGTTAACCCTAAAATAATGATTATTTATTGACAAACAATCCTAGTTATAAATGTAGTTAGTTATCAGTTATCATTTACGTAAGGCATTTAAAAATGATTTGCTCGGATATACGAGCAACGCACACATCAATATAAACTTTACATTTTAGATACGCTACGCACCCCTATTATACCATTGAGTTGTTTTGGGTAAGTTTGAAACTAAAATAGTCTAGGTCGTTATATATTCAAAATTACGTTTTAAGCACAAGCATAGAGGCCTTACCTGTAGGAAATGTTTGAATAAAAATTGATTTTTGATGTTTTAGTGGAAGGACCGATAGAGTTTTGTATCAATACCATCTGCGCCAGGTTTGTTATAGTTTAATTGCTCGAGGCATCGAACTAAATTGGCTTTACCAATCAAACTCCTTATTAGACGCAGTTTAACAATGCCGTTTGCTAACCTGACAGGCGAAATCGGAAAAGCTTCGTAACGACGTTGGAAAATTTGAAAAAAAACTTTTAATCGATATTTTTTTAAATCTTCGCTTTATATGGGGTTACTAATAAGCTTATAGTTTTTACGGCAGTCTATTAGGGCTGGGCAATATTAAAAAAATATCGAAGTTTAGTATTTGTAAAAATATACAGGGTGTTACCAAGCAAAAAACTTGTGAAATACTACCCGCGTTGCGTCTAATGCAGTTTTGAAGTGACCATATCTCGAGAACGATTAGAGTTATACCTACAACACCTTTCATAAAAATGAATTATAATTTTATAAAAAGTCAAATCCAATAAAAATATACAGAGTGTTCCTAAGCAAAGAACTAAGAAAAACGCCTCGAAAGTGAAGTACTACTCGCGTAGGGTCTAATGCAGTTTTGAAGTGACCATATCTCGAGAGCGATTAAAGTTATACTTACAACATCTTATATCAAAATGAACTATAGTTTTATAAGAAATCAAATCCTGTAAAAATATACAGGGTGTTACCAAGCAAAAAACTAAGAAAAACGCCTCGAAAGTGAAGTACTACTCGCGTAGGGTCTAATGCAGTTTTGAAGTGACCATATCTCGAGAACGATTAAAGTTATACCTACAACACCTTTCATGAAAATGAATTATAATTTTATAAGAAATCAAATCCAATAAAAATATACAAAGTGTTCCTAAGCAAAGAACTAAGAAAAACGCCTCGAAAGTGAAGTACTACTCGCTTAGGGTCTAATGCAGTTTTGAAGTGACCATATCTCGAGAACGATTAGAGTTATACCTACAACACCTTTCATGAAAATGAATTAAAATTTTATAAAAAGTCAAATCCAATAAAAATATACAGGGTGTTTCAAAGCAAAAAACTAAGAAAAACGCCTCGAAAGTGAAGTACTACTCGCGTAGCGTCTAATGCAGTTTTGAAGTGATCATACCTCGAGAGCAATTAAAGTTATACCTACAACATCTTACATCAAAATGAACTATAGTTTTATAAAAAATCAAATTCTGTAAAAATATACAGGGTGTTACCAAGCAAAAAACTAAGAAAAACGCCTCGAAAGTGAAGTACTACTCGCGTAGCGTCTAATGCAGTTTTGAAGTGATCATACCTCGAGAGCAATTAAAGTTATACCTACAACATCTTACATCAAAATGAACTATAGTTTTATAAAAAATCAAATTCTGTAAAAATATACAGGGTGTTACCAAGCAAAAAACTAAGAAAAACGCCTCGAAAGTGAAGTACTACTCGCGTTGCGTCTAATGCAGTTTTGAAGTGACCATATCTCGAGAACGATTAAAGTTATGCCTACAACATCTTACATAAAAATGAATTATAATTTTATAAAAAGTCAAATCCAATAAAAAGATACAGAGTGTTACCAAGCAAAAAACTAAGAAAAACGCCTCGAAAGTGAAGTACTACTCGCGTAGCGTCTAATGCAGTTTTGAAGTGACCATATCTCGAGAGCGATTAAAGTTATACCTACAACATTTTACATCAAAATGAACTATAGTTTTATAAGAAATCAAATCCTGTAAAAATATACAGGGTGTTACCAAGCAAAAAAATAAGAAAAGCGCCTCGAAAGTGAAGTACTACTCGCGTTGCCTCTAATGCAGTTTTGAAGTGATCATATCTAGGGCCGGGCGATTAAAAAAAATATCAAAATTATCGATATTAAAAAAAGTATTTATATATCGAATAGAATTCCCAACCCTACTGTCTATGAACACGATAACCTGCTACAGCTGGTGACGATTTTTCTGAAGCGATTACGTAGACGTTAATTTTCTTGGGGATACCTGCGTGCGTGTTCTCTTTGAAAAGCAATTTTTTTACCATTTAAAACGCCTCGTATCTTGTTCGATGTGAGATTGAATTCAGAAGAACGTCATTTGCCTCTGCGCTCCGCGCAGCAACAGCATGTTATTTAATCTTTACAATTTTAACATTAATTTAACTTTGATATTTGTACTTAATTAGTAGTTTAACGTGCTCTTCGTCTCCCTTTGTGAGCTTGGAAATTTGTAAATTTACACCAAAAACTCTCGGTATCTCAAAATAGACTCCACGAGTGAATAAATAAAAATTATTTTTCGTTTCAAAACTTGTCATTGTCATTTACGGCGTACAAGGAGAAATCTATTTTCTATATAAATTGCTAACAAAGGACGCTATATCACATTAAACAAGTTATTGTTGTTTCAGCTTTGATTTAAATGTGAGAAGTGGTTATTATACACGATACGCTAGCGATTCTACTGGTTAAACGAGATCAATATTGTTGAATAGCAATTTGTTTTTATTTTTACTTTTCAAAGAAAAAGAGCAGGGTGCTAGAACTTGTTTAATTAAAGGGCAAATAAAGAATTGTCTCACTGTTGTACCTGCTCGGGCGCCAAATTGTGCCCCCTTACACTTCATCGACTTGATCGATTTTCAACTGTCTGTATAGCTGGACTTAAATTTTAACCCTGTGCTCTATGCCGTTTCTGCTGCGCCATCTCGTGGTGCGCTGTTAAAAAAATCTACAATTGAACGTTGTTAATTGACATATCTATTAAAGGTCATTTCATGTTTTTATTAGCTCTAAAATCAAAACAATAATTTATTTTAAATGTGCACATAATGGGCTGCCGTTTATAGACATTCCCAAAACAGTTCTAAAAGCTTTAATTAATTGTTTATGTTAAATTTAATGTACAATTTTGTTACAAACATTTTTAATTTAATAAATAAAGGCGTGTTTACACACCGTAAACAAAAATACAAAAATAAATAAATTGGAATGAACCGAAGGTTTGAAAAAGAATAAATAATTTTCACCTCAAAATAGGCATTTGATGTAGTTCGTCAGATATTAATGCTAAATTATACACAAGAGATTTGAATTACGTACCTTTGGTAAACTTCAACCCTAGGTGTATGTATTAAAAATATATAACTCTTGTTACTTATACCTCCGAGAGTAATTTAATATTGGGTAATGGGCAACATGTACTTTATGTGTTTTAATTAACTAAAGAGTTGTTTTATTTAAACATAATTTTTAATTAATGTTTAATAAACAATTAATATTCAAGTTTAAAATTACAAGAAAATAATTTTACCCTGTTTTTGAAGTTGTTTTTACTCGCTATTTTCATCAAGTCGAAATTAGAACTTAAAGCTAGCCGCACACTACGTTTCGAACGTTTTACCTCATGTTAGAGCTCGTCCAAAGTAGAAGCAGACTTGCAGAGCGGACTAAAGGTCAAGTCATGTGCGTATATACGAGCTTGGCATCAATAGAGCCGCAAAATTACGTGTGGACTCATTGGCAAGTTTGTTTGTACTTAAGGCAGGCTCTAGATCAGAAGAAATTTGCAGATTTCGTTTGTATTTGGGCAAGTAAACAAAATCTTAGTCGCCAAAGTAGTTCCAGTAGTAACGAAGCTAACCTAACCTAACTTATTTTTGCAAAGACACTGCTACTATCTGTAACGGTAGTGTGAAGTTGTATAGTGGATATCCGACTCACTAAAACCACACCCCAACTCCCACTTTCAATGGGGTTGTTTGTATTACTAACTTCAGTCGAATCGGGAATCCGCTTTTGCTATTTTTCCGATGTCAGTAGGCAGGAGCTCTTTGTTCTTATCCTTTTTGCCGATCCAGTCTATTCTAGTTCTATTTCGGTCTTTGGGATATGTGGAGTATAGGAGCTGTTCAGCTCATAGTCTAAAGCCGCTTAGGTGTAGACTTGCTTCTCCGTCAGTCTGTCCTCGACTCAGAGAACTGGATCGACTCTTGGCCACGCCATGATTCGCTTCTGTTTTAAGCGGAGACAATGCAACAATGTGAGCTCCGTGGTAACATCTTCGTCGCAGTGTTTGCACCTGGGAGAAGCCAGTTTTACGATTCGATGCTTGTAGTAGTTGTCCTGTTAGGAGCTGTATCAGAATGTATGGCAGCTTCACAAATTTTCTCGCAACTCATTGTTAACGGTTGGATATGAGGGATGTTCATTTGTCCTTTTCTGCAGTTTTATAGCGGCGTTGCAACTTAATGGTGTCGGCGCGAGTTGTAAGGTGATCGTAGCATTTTGTGGCTCTCTCCAGGGCTAGTATATAGAGAAGCCATCACTAGCACTGCGTCTAGAGAGACAGTTCTGAACACGTAGATCGCCCTAAGTGTCATCTACCGCTGGACTTTCAGCATCTTGTCCTGGTTGCGTTTGATGACCAGTGCCTCGTGCCACACGACCGTGCTGAGCAGCTTCTTCTTTGACGGCTTAAGTCTTTGTTTTGCAGGCCATCAAACGCGCCATTTAGATCGTCGTAGTCTTAAACGATGCCCTCGTGGATCCCTGTAGAATATGCTTGTGTCTACTACGTATAACCTTCAGAATCCAGACGGAGTCTTCTAGCTGAATGTCCACTCCGTTATTCCGCATACTATCTCAGTTTATAGCTACTTTGGAACCAGCGTGAGAGCCTTCTCTGCGGTCCAGCGAAGTACATTATGGACGATTTAGTTCGCTCTCGCGTCTACCTGTAGAGCGGTTTCTCCGGACATTGTCTGATTGTCAGAAAATCTGCACCAGGTGGTCTCCTAGTATATCATATTCCACATGGAGAATCTAAGTACGGAACGCCGCTGGTCACTTCCATCTCCGCTTTTTCGGGATTGCGCCTGATTCTTCTGCTGCTCAAGTAGGAGACTATTATGTTGTTGATAACTGAACCTACCTTAGCCCAACCTTTCTTAACATAACCTAATGGTACTCATGGTGGAATGTAAGGAGCAGTTGAATGCTCCTGAGTACTTCTAGTTCTTTCAGCCTGCACAGCGGGTATAAGAAAGCAGTCTGCGTCTCCAGTCTGCTGCTGTCGTCTCCTGCCGCTTTGAGCGACATCCGGACCACCGGTGGCGTCAGCTGATTTGTCACGGAGGGTTCTACGTCGTTGGGTGGGGTCCTCTCTATTGTTCGTTGCTTGGCCGCCTCTATCGCCTCTTTGTTCAACCGGACGGTGATCATCGGTGGCATATACGTTGGTGGTGGTGTTGGGGTTCTCCTAGGAGTAATCTACATCAAATTTCCTACAAATCATATCTAAAGGTGTTTTTACTCAGATAAGCAGCTTAGGCGCTAGAGCGCGTTAAAGTTGAACTAAAACTCCAAAATCGACCAATAAGGTCCTTTTTTAGTTTTTTGTTTATAACTCCGAAACTAAGCACTTTTAGAAAAATGTGTATCTATAAAAAAATAAAGCACATGGAATTTTATAAAAATTATGTTGTTTCAAGTTTCTTTTCAAACTAGCCGCTTAGACGCTGAAGACCACGAAAGTTTAACAAAAATTTCGACATCGAATGTAAGGAGCAGTTGAATGCTCCTGAGTACTTCTAGTTCATTCAGCCTGCACAGCAGGTATAAGAAAGCAGTCTGCGTCTCCAGTCTGCTGCCGTCGTCTCTTGCCGCTTGGAGCGACATTCGGACCACCGGCGGCGTCAGCTGATTTGTCACGGAGGGTCCTACGTCGTTGGGTGGGGTCATCTCTATTGTTCGTTGCTTGGCCGCCTCTATTGCCTCTTTGTTCAACCGGACGGTGATCATCGGTGGCATATACGTTGGTGGTGGTGTTGGGGTTCTCCTAGGAGACTCTCTCGGAGACAAAGAAAGGGCGTTCCTTGGTGCCGGTCTATGTTGAGTTCGGGCGACGTTTCATTTCGTGAGCATCCCCGCCGACGTCTTTGACCCGGGGCATCGGTTTTCGCCGGTCCAGCTTTATCACAAAGTCGACAGTACGCCTTATTCTTGCAAATTATCATGAAGTGTCCCTCTTGGCTGCAGTTCCAGCACCGGTTGCGTCTGTCCCGTCCGCGACATTCCCACTGGTAGTGTCCGTCCTGCCAGCACCGGACGCAACCGTTACGTAGGGCGTTCCGAAATTGTTAAAATCGTTCTACTTGTTCTTGTTTATTTGTTTGTGCTCTAAACACCTCTCAATCTCTCCGTCAGTACGTATACACATGTATTAATTAACTAAAACTCTCAAGTGAGTAGCATCGTCGGTGATTAACTCGGTTTTGGAAGCAAAAAATATGTTATTACTTTGTAGGTTATTTGTGAAACGACTGTGGTTCATTTTGGGTTTTGTTTACGAGAAAAAAATTCAATACACATTCGTAACTGTCTTGTTTAAATTAGAATGTCTTACCGAAAGATTAATAGGCGCAGATATAAAAAATCATCCAGAATAACGTTTTTTTTCAACTTTCGTCCTTAAATTAACTTTTAAATAATAAATTAATGAGCTTTAATATCAAATGAGCTTGGTTAATGTATAAGAAATATGTTCGTACGTTACACGAAAAATCGATTTAGCGCATTGCTAATTTAAGTTTATCTTCCTTTGGTGTTTGAATAAATTGGATAAGAAGTATAATGATGAGATCGAGAACGGTCACTTGGGTAATAGAAAATGAATAATTTAAAATTAAATTCTCTTGGGAACTAGTTTCCAACTAAAACCACCTTGGAAATACGTTCAAAGAGTCATAACATGAATGATGTCGCCTCGGTGCTTGCTAATTTTCTTCTTTCGAATATCGAACGAGACTAGACTCTTCCATTCGAATAACCAAGAGCTGCATAGTTGCTACGCTGCAAGCTGAGAAATATGAATCATTTTGTAGCTTATTGGCTTTGTGGCATCGTGGCTAGTTAGTGTGCTTAAATTCGTGTTGGGATTTGCACAAAACAGTGTCAATGCAAATTGATCTAATGGTAATCTACAAATCACCATTTTTAATAATCAAGAACACTCTACAACTCTACATGTAGAGAAAGAGAAGTCGTAGCTATAAATTGCCTTAAAAAATTAATTAACAAGTGACTAGAAACATCATCTCTTTATTAAAAATGCGCTAGAGCGCGTCAAAGTTTGCAGAAATGCCAAAATCGCCAAAAAAGCTGTTTGTTTTAGTTTTTCGCTTCTAACCCGAAAACTAAGCACTTTTAGAGAAAAGTGTTTTTATAAAAAAAGAAAGAACATAAAATTTTCTACAAACTACATTTACAAAATTTTCTTTTCAGATCAACGGTTTAAGCGCTGGAGCGCGTTAAAATGTGTCAAAAATTGGAAAATCGGTCAAAACGCTGTTTTTTTTAGTTTTTCAATTATAACTCGAAAACTAAGCACTTTTAAATAAAAGTGTTTATATTAAAAAAAAGCGCATAAAATTTTCTACAAACTACGTTTACAAAATTTTCTTTTCAGATCAACGGTTTGAGCGCTGGAGTGCGTTAAAATCTGTTAAAAATTAGAAAATCGGTCAAAGCACTGGTTTTTAGTTTTTCGCTTATAATCCGGAAACTAAGCACTTTTAAACAAAAGTGTTTATATGAAAAACTAAAGCACATACAATTTTCTACAAACTACGTTTATAAAATTTTCTTTCCAGATTTACGGTTTAAGCGCTGAAGCGCGTTAAAGTGCGTCAAAAATTAGATAATCGTTCAAAACGGTGTTTTTTTAGTTTTTCGATTATAACTCGGAAACTAAGCACTTTTAAATAAAAGTGTTTATATAAAAAAATAAAGCACATGGAATTTTTTACAAACTACGTTTACAAAATTTTTTTTCAGACTTACGGTTTAAGCGCTGAAGCGCGTTAAAGTTGGTCAAAAATTAGAAAATTGGTCAAAACGCTGTTTTTTAGGTTTCCGCTTATAACTTGGAAACTAAGCACTTTTAAATAAAAGTGTCTATATAAAAACTAAAGTCCATGAAATTTTCCACAAAATACGTTTATAAAATTTTCTTTCCAGATTTACGGTTTAAGCCCTGAAGCGCGTTAAAGTTAATCAAAAATTAGATAATCGGTCAAAACGGTGTTTTTTTAGTTTTTCGATTATAACTCGGAAACTAAGCACTTTTAAATAAAAATATCTATATGAAAAAATAAAGCACATAGAATTTTCTAGAAACTACGTTTACAAAATTTTTTTTCAGACTTACGGTTTAAGCGCTGAAGCGCGTTAAAGTTGGTCAAAAATTAGAAAATCGGATAAAAACGCTGTTTTTTAGGTTTCCGCTTATAACTTGGAAACTAAGCTCTTTTAAAGAAAAGTGTCTATATAAAAACTAAAGTCCATGAAATTTTCCACAAAATACGTTTATAAAATTTTCTTTCCAGATTTACGGTTTAAGCCCTGAAGCGCGTTAAAGTTAATCAAAAATTAGATAATCGGTCAAAACGGTGTTTTTTTAGTTTTTCGATTATAACTCGGAAACTAAGCACTTTTAAATAAAAATATCTATATGAAAAAATAAAGCACATAGAATTTTCTAGAAACTACGTTTACAAAATTTTTTTTCAGACTTACGGTTTAAGCGCTGAAGCGCGTTAAAGTTGGTCAAAAATTAGAAAATCGGATAAAAACGCTGTTTTTTAGGTTTCCGCTTATAACTTGGAAACTAAGCTCTTTTAAAGAAAAGTGTCTATATAAAAACTAAAGTCCATAAAATTTTCTACAAAATACGTTTATAAAATTTTCTTCTCAAACTTGCGGTTTAAGCGCTGACGCATGTTAAAGTTGGTCAAAAATTAGATAATCGGCCAAAACGGTGTTTTTTTAGTTTTTCGCTTATAACTTGGAAACGAAGCACTTTTAACTAAAAGTGTTTGTATAAAAAAATAAAGCGCATGAAATTTTCTACAAACTATGTCTACAAAACTTTCTTTTCAGATTAACTGTTTAAGCGTTGCAGCGCGTTAAAATTAGTCCAAAATTAGAAAATTGGTCAAAACGCTGATTTTTTTTAGTTTTTCACTTGTAACTCGAAAACTAAGTATTTAAAAAAAGTGTTTTTATAAGAAAATTAAGCACATGAAATATTCTACTAACTTTGTTTCTAAATTTTTCTTTTAGGACTAACAGTTTAAGTGCTGAGTGCGTGAAAGTTTGCTGAAAATTACAAAATTGACCAAAACGCAGTGTTTTTAGTTTTTGCTTATAACTCGAAAACTATACTTTTGGAGAAAAGTGTTTTTATGAAAAAATAAGGCACATACAATTTTATACAATCTATGTTAGTAAAAATTTTTTTTTAAATCATCGGTTTAAGCGCTGGAGCGCGTTAAAGTTTGCCAGAAATTACAAAATCGACCAAAACGCTGTTTTTAAAGTTTTTCGCTTATAACTCTCAAACTAAGCACTTTTAGAGAAAAGTGTTTCTACCTAAAATTTGCTATATGTAAACTATGTTTTTGAATTATTTATCCGACCAACGGCTTAAGCGCTGGAGGTCCACAAATCACCATTTTTGTAAATTTTTATAAAAACGGCCGACCATTATTTTTGATCAAAATAAATATTATTTCCTTTAGCCTCGAGCTCTCTTAACACAAATTTTTTTTTGTTCAAAAATATCGAGAAAAATCCTTTTGAAATAGGCGAGGCGTAGATGAAAAATTAGATGCTTCGATACTTATATTAAAAGAGATTTTAAAAACGCAAACTTTTTTCCACAATTTCCATAAAAATCAAGTTACGAGCACTATTATCTTTAATCATCAAGAACACTCTACATTTCATGTGCCTGCGAGAGAAAGAAAGGTCGCAGCTATAGAGCACCTTAAAAAATTAATTAACAAGTGACTAGAAACATCTCTTCATTAAAAAATAAAAATTATTTCTTTCAATTTCAAACGATTTCGCGAGCTCGGTGGAGCATGAAGTGTAATTCTCGCTAATTAATTCTTCTTTTTTCTGTAAAAAAATTAAGTTCGAGTTTTATTTTGTAAATTAAAACTCTTTGAGTTATTTGAGTTTTGTAAGTTTTATAAGTTTATGCTTATTTGAAACCATTCCCCCTCCCCTATTTATAACTACAAACCGGAAGTGCAATCTATGAAGTTTTAATTAATTTTACCAGCGTAAATAATTTTTTCGTCACTAGTCGTGACGAAATCGCGCCACCTGAAAATTGAAAACAATTTGATAGTAATGAAAGTTTTTCGAAGTAAGCAGGGGTCGGGTCGTTCAATTTGAGACGAGTTTATAGTACACGAAATTAAATTGAGTTGAGAACAATTTCACAAAGATTCTCACCTAATTTTAGAGAGTTACTTAATTACAACGTAAATAAAGTTTAGAGTCGAAAATATGCAGAGCGTTCTTGATTAAAATAAATACTTTTCTTATTGCTCCTCGAAATAAGTGAAATACTTTGGGCAATTATTCAAAAATTAGTTATGTCGGCGTTAATTATTACGAGTTAAAAAAATTTCGTAACTTGAATAAGAGAGGAAGAATGTGCTAATTTAAATTTTTGCCCATCGACTTCTCAAATTTCTTATTTAGGCTTAAGCTAGTCAATTCGTGTCACTGAAGAGACTTTTTCGCCAACACAATTAATTAGGATTGTTGTTAATTTTTTAGTTGTCACCACCAGATAGATGTCTCCGGAGCTTAACGAGGTACAAAAATCAGAGGGTTTTTGTAACAAATTGCAGTAAAAATTTTTTTTTCAAAAACAGTAAAATCTCGGAAAACCTTAAATTTAAAAATACAACTCTACAGGGTGTTTATTTTCTAAAAGCGTATAGTAACGACCTCAAGTAAGTTGAAAAGCCTCAATGAAAATGAACAAACGAGCAGTTTCGATGACTCACTTCTTATACCTAAATGAGGAGAAAATTCACAAATTTATTTTATTAACTGTCAAACGCACTAATTTCGAAAACTTTTTCTTTTGTAATAATATTTTTCACATAACACTAAAATGTAATATTACCGAAGAAAAATTTTTCACGATGTTCACAAACTTTGGTTACAGCTCATTAAGCTAATTGACTTTTCAACTATTAAAATCAGATTTTTGTTACAAAAAATTTAGTACCTACGTAGAGTAGGTCTAAAGTTTGTTCAAGTGATAAACCAAGTTTCCACTTTAATAATTTAAGAATAACTTTATTAAGCAAATAAAAAAATTGGGTGGAGTTTAAGTTCACAGCACTTTCGGATAAATACGATTTTATGGCCCACAGTCGATCAACGGCGATATTTGCCGTTAAAATTAGTTCTAAAGGTGAAAAAAAATGTTCAATTGGTGGAAGCGAACATTTGCGGAAATAAAATTTGAGCAAAAGTGTAGCTTAAATTATTTTAGCAACTTTTTAATCCTCAGGCGCCATAGAGCGTTAAGGTTTGACAAAAATTCTAAAATCGGCCCAAAAACTATTTTATAGCTAATAATTCGAGAACTACGTCCTTTTAGAGAAAACTACTTCACTAAAGAAATAAAGTAAATTCACTGTACTACAAATTACCTCTTTTAGATTTTTTTGTGAAACAAACAGTTTAGGCGCTAGAGCGCGTTAAAGTTTATCAAAAACTTCAAAATCGGCCAAAAAGCTTCTCGCTCGGAAACTGAACCAAGCATTCTAGAGAAAAGTGGTTCTATAAAAAAATAAAGCATACAAAATTTTCTATAAACCGTGTCTCAACTTTTTTGCAGACTAACAGTTTTAAGCGCTGGAAAGCGTTAAAGTTTGACAAAAATGCCGAAATCGGCCAAAAAGCTGTTTTTTTACTTTTTCGCTTATAATTTGAAAACTACACACTTTTAGAAAAAAGTACATCAGTATAAAAATAAACTACATCAAATTTGCTACAAATCATGTACGAAGGTTTTTTTACTCAGACAAATATTTTAGGCGCTAGAGCCTAGAGCGCGTTAAAGTTGATCAAAAACTCCAAAATCGAACAAAAAGGTGCTTTTTTAGTTTTTTGTTTATACCTCGCAAACTAAGCACTTTTAGAGAAAAGTGTATCTATGAAACAATAAAGCACATGGAATTTTATATAAAGTATGTTGTTCCAAGCTTCTTTTCAAACTAGCAGTTTAGGCACTGGAGACCGCGAAAGTTTGACAAAAATTCCGACATCGTCCAAAAGCTGTTTTTTTTCTCTTAAGCTTATATCTTAGAAACTACACGTTTTTAGAAAAAGATACTTTACTATAAAAGTAATCTACATCAAATTTCCTACAAATCATATCTAAAGGTGTTTTTACTCAGATAAGCAGCTTAGGCGCTAGAGCGCGTTAAAGTTGAACTAAAACTCCAAAATCGACCAAAAAGGTCCTTTTTTAATTTTTTGTTTATAACTCTGAAACTAAGCACTTTTAGAAAAAAGTACATTAGTATATAAATAAACTACATCAAATTTGCTACAAATCATGTACAAAGGTTTTTTTACTCAGACAAATAGTTTAGGCGCTACAGCGCGTTAAAGTTTATCAAAAACTCCAAAATCGACCAAAAAGGTCCTTTTTTAGTTTTTTGTTTATAACTGCGAAACTAAGCACTTTTAGAAAAATGTGTATCTATAAAAAAATAAAGCACATGGAATTTTATAAAAATTACGTTGTTCCAAGTTTCTTTTCAAACTAGCCGCTTAGACGCTGAAGACCACGAAAGTTTTACAAAAATTTCGACATCGTTCAAAAAGCTGTTTTTTTCGTTTAAGCTTATATCTTAAAAACTACACATTTTTCGAAAAAAATACGTGCTATAAAAGTTATCTACATCAAATGTCCTACAAATCATATCTGAAGGTGTTTTTACTCAGATAAGCAGCTTAGTCGCTAGAGCGCGTTAAAGTTGAACTAAAACTCCAAAATCGACCAAAAAGGTGATTGTTTTAGTTTTTTTGTTTATAACCCCGAAACTAAGCACTTTTAGAGAAAAGTGTATCTATAAAAAACTAAAGCACATGAAATTTTTATAAATTATGCGTTTTCAAGTTTCTTTTCAAACCAGCAGTTTAGGCGCTTGAGAGCGTGAAAGTTTGTGTAAAATTCCGACAACGGCCAAAAAATTGTTTTTTTATTTTTACGCTTATATCTTAAAAACACATTTTTGGAAAAAAATACTTTAGTATAAAAGTTAACTACATCAAATTTCCTACAAATCATATGTAAAGGTGTTTTTACGCAGACAAGCAGTTTAGGTGCTAGAGCGCGTTAAAGTTTATCAAAAACTCTACAGTCGGTCAAAAAGCTGCTTTTTGAGTTTTTTGGTTTATAACTCGGAAACTAAGCACTTTGAGAGAAAAGTTTCTCTAAAACAAATGAAGCACATGCAATTTTCTATAAATGTGTGTCTTTAAATTTTTGTTCAAATGAGCAGTTTATGGACTGGAAGGCGTTAGTTTGACTAAAATTTCGAAACTAACCAAAAAGCTCTGCTTTTTAGTTTTTTGCTTATAGCGCATAAACTACGCACTTTTTGATAACAGTGCTCTTTTATTCAAATAAACTAATTACGTCAGACTTTCTACACATTATGCCCTTTAGATATTTTCTTCAAACGACTGGTTTAGGCTCTAAAGCACGTTAAAAAGCTGTTTCTTCATCAAATCATAAAATTTTATAAAAATTATGTTTTTTAAGTTGTTTTTTTTGGACAAACGGTTTAGGTACTAGAGCGCGTTTAAGTTTGTTCAAAATTCCGAAATTTCCAAAAATGTGTTTTTTAAATTATCGCTTATAACTCGAACACTGAGCTCTTTTAGAAGAAAATGGTTTTGTACAAAATTAAAGTAAGTTAAATTTCAAACGAATTATGCGTCTTAGGTTTTTTGCTTTAAACGCATGGGTTAGGTGCTACAGCGCGTTCAAGTGTCTCGAGAAAGATGGGTTTTTGTGGTAAAACCAAAAAATTGTATTTTTGTGTAGGTATATTTTTAATACTTCTATAGCTACAGGCACGGAGTTTTAAGTGCAACCTTCGCGCTGGCAGACAACTTTGTTCTGAAGAAAATTCGGCTTTCGGACGTCTGAAAATTTTAAAGCATCTGCGTTTGTCTACAATTGGTATTTAAAAAAGAAAGCATTGCCTGGGGACTACTAAAAATTTAAAAAATTTGAAGTGCGCAGTCTCATGTATTCTAATATTTTCAACATTTACCCTTTACCAAAATATTATGTCGAAACAGAATTTATTAAATTGGATTTGAATTAACAGAAAATTTGGCAATAAATTCCCGGAACTCTTAAAATATTTTTTACAACATTCCAAAAATGTACGTTATTAAATTTACAAAAGTGTAAGAAAATTAAATTTTTGTATATTTTTGCATTCCTACAAAAATTTAATTATTTTTCATACCCAATCCATTATTGCTCTTGTATTAAAGTTTGAAAATTTATGAATTTTTGTTAAATTGAAAACAACACTCGCTTATACGAATAAAAATTTGAAAATAATAAAAGCAAACGCCACTTCTTAAAAGACTGCACAATAAGTTTTTAGTTTTTTGCAACGAAAAAGTCTAAGTTTGTAAGTAAACAAGAAAATAAAACTATATGATGTACAACATTGCATACAAACTTGCAGACAAAGAGAAAAATTCTACCCGATAAAGTTGGACTTTAATAATAGCACAAACAACTACTTAATGAATTATTCAAAATTGTTTTTAGTCGATTGGAAAGGATGTCGTCATAATATAAGTTTGTTGCCAATACGTCCAAGATTTTCCTAATTAAGGGATGGGGACGTTCGTACTTGCGTACGGTCTTACTAAGACGCTGAGGCGCTATGAGCTAATTTACCCCTTTCGTTATTAAACGAAAAATGTCGAGTAGACCAAATAAGTGTTGCTCCGTTCTAAATGTGAGAAGAGAAAGCATTTTTGGTTCTCAGAAGTTTTCAAGTACCTAGTCGAGACTAGGGCTGGGCATCTGGGCAATAATAAACAAATATCGAAATTATCGATATTTAAAAAGTATATCGATATATCGGAATATCGATATATTGAATAAAATTCTTAGCCCTAGTTGTAGGCATAACTCTAATCGTTCTCAAGATATTGTCACTTCAAAACTGCATTAGACGCTACGCGAGCAGTACTTTACTTTCGAAGTGTTTTTCTTAGTTTTTTGCTTGGTAACACTCTGTATATTTTTACAGGATTTGATTTCTTATAAAATTATAGTTTATTTTGATGTAAGGTGTTGTAGGCATAACTCTAATCGTTCTCGAGATATGGTCACTTCAAAACTGCATTAGACGCTACGCGAGCAGTACTTTACTTTCGAAGTGTTTTTCTTAGTTTTTTGCTTGGTAACACCTTGTATATTTTTACAAAATTTGATTTCTTATAAAATTATAGTTCATTTTGATGTAAGGTGTTGTAGGCATAACTCTAATCGTTCTCGAGATATTGTCACTTCAAAACTGCATTAGACGCTACGCGAGCAGTACTTTACTTCCGAGGCGTTTTTCTTAGTTTTTTGCTTGGTAACGCTCTGTATATTTTTACAGAATTTGATTTTTTATAAAATTGTAGTTTATTTCATGTAAGATGTTGTAGGCATAACTCTAATCGTTCTCGAGATATGGTCACTTCAAAACTGCATTAGACCCAACGCAAGCAGTACTCCACTTCCGAGGCGTTTTTCTTAGTTTTTTGCTTGGTAACACCTTGTATATTTTTACAGAATTTGATTTCTTATAAAATTATAGTTCATTTTGATGTAAGGTGTTGTAGGCATAACTCTAATCGTTCTCGAGATATTGTCACTTCAAAACTGCATTAGACGCTACGCGAGCAGTACTTTACTTCCGAGGCGTTTTTCTTAGTTTTTTGCTTGGTAACGCTCTGTATATTTTTACAGAATTTTATTTCTTATAAAATTGTAGTTTATTTTGATGTAAGGTGTTGTAGGCATAACTCTAATCGTTCTCGAGATATGGTCACTTCAAAACTGCATTAGACCCAACGCAAGCAGTACTCCACTTCCGAGGCGTTTTTCTTAGTTTTTTGCTTTGTAACACTCTGTATATTTTTACAGGATTTGATTTCTTATAAAATTATAATTCATTTTGATGTAAGGTGTTGTAGGCATAACTGTAATCGTTCTCGAGATATTGTCACTTCAAAACTGCATTAGACGCTACGCGAGCTGTACTCCACTTCTGCGGCGTTTTTCTTAGTTTTTTGCTTGGTAACACTCTGTATATTTTTACAGGATTTGATTTCCTATAAAACTATAGTTTATTTTGATGTAAGGTGTTGTAGGTATAACTCAAATCGTTCTCGAGATATGGTCACTTAAAAACTACGTTAGACGCAACGCGAGTAGTACTTCATTTTCGAGGCGTTTTTCTTAGTTTTTTTGCTTGGTAACAGCCTGTATATTTTTACAGGATATGATTTCTTATAAAATTATAGTTTAGGTGTTGTTATTATAACTCGTGTCATTCTCCAGATGTGGTTCGAAACCCCATAAGAGCGCAGCTACTTACGATTTCAAAAGTACCGCATCTGAAAATTTTTTTTATAAAAAAGTTCGTAATGAAGGAGGTCATCTCCCATCTCAATTAGTAGGAGATGCAACTGGGCGATAAAACCAGTAGTGAGTAACTGGTGATTACTGCTATAAAGTAAGCTCTCTAATGACTGTTAGTCGCTTTAGCCTAGTACGTAAGAAAGCGGCGTGCCTAGGTATAACATGAGAAACGCGAAATTTCATAATCATTTTATGCAGTGTCGAGAGTTACATGTAAGTACACTTTCCACACTCTGTTGATTTTAATTGTAATATTAGGAAGAGCAATACGAGCACACGCATTATTACATTACACCTCATCATACTTACGAGAGTTGACATCCACCTTTCCTTCTTGTTTGATAAAATTAATAATACGGAACGACAAATTCATTTTATTACGAAAAAGGAAAATTTGAATTTCTTTTTTAAGAGAACTCGTCTCTGACACAAAGCTTTGTCTTCTCCAAAAACTTTTAATAAAATATTAAAATTACTTACTTAAGAAGTATAAAATATCAAATAACAAAAATTTAAATTTTCCATAAGAAGGGGCGCAATAATGAATAATGAAAGCGAATTCGGAGATTTCATTTTAATAAACTCTAATTGTTGTTGAGCAAATTAGCAAAAATTCAATACGGTTAGAGAGAAGAAACAACAAAAAATGTTAAACATCTCTCGCGTTTAAGCGTAAAAAGGGTATAGGCGCGAGGAAGACGACTCACTCAAAATTTTTTCGCTTTGGGAAAACGCAATAAATAGGTGTCGTTAACGTTCCGCAATCTGTTGATGTGAAAATCGATAATGCTTTTAAGGAAATGTAATTGTCGCCGGTGTCGATCGTACCCTGTTTACTCTTTTTTATCTACATGATCATTTATTATTATACTCTCCATTATCGTTAATTTTGTTTTTCAACACCACCAACCACCATGTAGCGCGTAGAGAAACGAAACGTTAAAAAATTATCGATACAAAAAAATAACAAAAGTACTTTGCAAAAAGTGATATTTCCATTCCATTAGATAAAATGCAATTGAAATCCCTTGTATAAATCGACCAGCCCTTGCGTAATTTATCGTTTTGCGTTCGAAAAAGTTTCCTTTTTTTTAAATAAAGCGATTGAATGCGGTCGCGAAGAGGTGCAATTTGTGGCGCTTTTAAATGGCACGAAAAACTGCATTTTTATTTGGCCGAGCTTACCGTAACTTAAGATAATAAAAACTGATCGAAATTGGGTTTTAAGTTGCCATTTTTGGTAAAATATGAAACCGTCGTGCCACTCTAGCGTCTTAATTAATCGAAATTTTAATAGAAAAATTTTTAGTAGCGTAGAAGAGGGTTTGTACTAAATTGTAGTAATTTTTTTTTTACTCAAATAAGCTTAGCGTACAAACTTTTAAAAATATTCGCGGCTTTTTCAGTTTTGTGCTTATAATCAAAAAACTACACACTTTTCGAGAAAAGTATACTTATAGTAAAATACAATAAATCAAATTGCCTACACTTTAAGTTTCTTAGGTTTTTTTCTTCAGACAAACGGTTCAGGCGCTAGAGCGCGTTAAAGCTTGACGAAAATTCCCAAGTAGTTCAAAAAGATGGTTTTTTCAGTTTTTCGCTTATACCTTGAAAACGACGCACTTTTTGAGAAAAGTGCTCTGATATCGAAATAAATTACTTACATCACTTTGCCTTCATTTTATTTTTCATAGACTTTTCTTTTTAAAAAACCGGTTTAGGTATTACAGCATGTTAAAGTTAACAAAAATTCCAAAACTGGCCAAAAAGTAGTTTTTTTAGTTTTTCGCTTCTAGCTTGAAAACTACGCACTTTTTGAGAAAAGTGTTTGGCATGGAAATAAATTATAAGAAATTGCCTACATTTTATTTTTCTTAGAATTTTTTCTTAAGACGACCGGTTTAGGCATTAAAGCGTGTTAAAGTTTACCAGAAATTCCAAAATTGTTCAAAATGTTGTTGTGTTTAGTTTTCCGCTTATAACTTAAAAAGTACGCTCTTTATAAAAAAAGTGTTTTAATATCGAAATAGACTACATAAAATTGCCCACAATTTATGTTTCTTAGGTATTTTTTTAAGACAACCGATTTCTTCATTAGAGTGCGATAAAGTTTTACAAAAGTTCCAAAAAGATGTTTTTTAGTTTTTTGTTTATAACTCAAAAACTACGCACTTTTTGAGAATAGTGCCCTAATATCTAAATAAACTACATCAAATTTCCTACAAGTTGTGTTTTTTAGAGTTTTTTTAACCCAACCAGTTTCTGCGTTAGAGCGCGACAACGTTGAACAAAAATTTCAAAAAATGTTTTTTTAGTTTTTCGTTTATAACTCAAAAACTACGCACTTTATCGGAAAAGTACTCTAATAGCGAAATAAACTACATCAAATTGCTTACAATTTATGTTTGTACGCCTTTTTTTAAAACCATCGGTTTCTGCGATAATGTTTAACAAAAATTCAAAAAATGTTTTTTTAGTTTTTGGTTTCTAATTCAAAAACTACGCACTTTTTGAAAAAAGTGCCTTAGTATCAAAATAAACTACATCAAATTGCCTAAAAGTTATGTTTTTTGGCTTTTTTTTAAAGACAACCGGTTTCTGTGTTAGAGCGCGATAACGTTTAACAAAAGCTCCAAAAAATGTTTTTTTTATGTTTCCGTTTCTAACTCAAAAACTACGCCCTTTTTGAGAAAACTGCCTTAGTATCGAAATAAACTACATCAAATTGCCTACAAGTTATGTTTTTAGGCTTTTTTAAGACAATCGATTTCTGCGTTAGAGCGCGATAACGTTTAAAAAAACTCCAAAAAATGTTTCTTTTAGTTTTTCGTTTCTAACTCAAAAACTACGAATTTTTTGAGAAAAATAGCCTAATATCGAAATAAACTACATAAAATTGCCTACAAGCTGTGTTTTTTAGTCTTTTTTTAAGACAATTGGTTTCTGCGTTAGAGCGCGATAACGTTTAACAAAAACTCCAAAAAATGTTTCTTTTAGTTTTTCGTTTCTAACTCAAAAACTACGAATTTTTTGAGAAAAGTGCTCTAATACCGAAATAAACTACATCAAATTGCCTACAAGTTATATTTTTTAGGCTTTTTTTAAAACAACCGGTTTCTGCGTTAGAGCGCGATAACGTTAAACAAAAGCTCCAAAAAATGTTTCTTTTATGTTTTCGTTTCTAACTCAAAAACTACGCCCTTTTTGAGAAAAGTGCCCTAATATCGAAATAAACTACATCAAATTGCCTACAAGTTATGTTTTTTAGGCTTTTTTAAGACAATTGGTTTCTGCGTTAGAGCGCGATAACGTTTAAAAAAACTCCAAAAAATGTTTCTTTTAGTTTTTCGTTTCTAACTCAAAAACTACGAATTTTTTGAGAAAAGTGCCCTAATATTGAAATAAACTACATAAAATTGCCTACAAGCTGTGTTTTTTAGGCTTTTTTTAAGACAATCGGTTTCTGCGTTAGAGCGCGATAACGTTTAACAAAAACTCCAAAAAATGTTTCTTTTAGTTTTTCGTTTCCAACTCAAAAACTACACACTTTTTGAGAAAAGTACCGTAATATCGAAATAAACTACATCAAATTGCCTACAAGTTATGTTTTTTAGGCTATTTTTAAGACAATCGGTTTCTGCGTTAGAGCGCGATAACGTTAAACAAAAATTCCCCAAAAAATGTTTATTTAATTTTTTTAGAAAAAACTGTTATTAAACTTTATTAAATTTTCTACAAATTATGTCTCTGAGGTTTTTTGTAGCTCTTGTCAATTAGGTAGACTTGCAACTCTAACTGCAGTAAAAATCTTTCGGCTAGCACTGAACTCTCATCTAAAGCTAGAACTTGTTCGAAATAAAGTCGTAATAAAGAACTGCCAGTTATCGATTTATTATTTCCAAAAATAACTTAATTTGAGTATTGAGTACACTGCAAATATACATACAAATTAATTGAGTCTATTATTTTAAAGCAATTTAAATTATTTCAACCAATTAAACGCTCGTCATTTTATGGCAGTACAGTGGGACACTATTCGCGTTTTAATTAAAATGTCTCTTCGTTAGTTACTAAAATTTGATTTAACAGATTCTGTTGTAGTTTCAGAATAGCTAATTGAATAACATATAATAAGATACATATTAATGTGATTATTAAAGCGTCGGTTTAATTAGTATGCGCTTACATTTTAATAAATTTCAATTGCATCTTCTTGTTAAAATTGTTTTCAGTTTCATTCCATAGTTTGTGTTCAGCTAACTGCATCGTGGGCATCCTTTAAGTATTTTTTGCTGAATACGACTTTTGGAAGATTTAATTTGTTATACGAATGTACAGGGTGGCCTTGTTAAAGAATTTTGAACAAATGAAGAATTAGTCCAGGCTCACCCTGTATAGCATTTAAATACGACTTATTCTCGTAACGCTAGAGAAATTGGATAACCATCAGACGGTTTCAACACCAAGTCAGCTTTAAGACTAATCTCTTCAGGTGACTTATAAATGGTGCTTATGACATACTTTCTCACAATCGTAGCTATAACAACTTTCATGGCCATGTAAGAGTATCTAACACCTAAATAAGCCAATTACAGTTTAGCGGAAGTGCTCGATTTAAGCCGTTTCCCTTACCAACACAATTTCTCGGTCCACCCGAGAATGGCAAAAAGCTGTATGGATGTCGTTTGGCGCACTCTTCCGGAAGAAATCGGTACGGATTGAAGTCTAATGGATCAGGCCACGTTATTGGATTACGATGAGTTTCTAAAATTATTAATACGACCGAAGAACCAGCTGGTAAAATGGCGTTACCTGGAATTATGTTAAATTAACCAGCGTTTTGGGCAGAGGCGAAACTGTACCTAATTGAATGTCTTTAGTGACAGATCTTGCCAAAAGTGGCCCAACTGGGAACATTCTCATAGTCTCTTTAATTACCATTTCTAAAAAAGGCAAATGAGGCAAATCGGCACACTCGATAGGCTTCTCCAGTCCAACTGCATCAGTGACTTCGTTGTAAACTTTTTCCTGAAAGTTATCATGTTACTACTTTAACTCGCCGCTACGCGTCGATGTACTTACTTGGATATCTGGAAACATTCCCAACATCATGAGCGTAAACGAATTCACCGAAGCAGTCGTTTCACTGCCCTGAAATCATTTCCACGTGAACAAGTTCGTCGTTAATTGCGCAAAGCACTTACTCCTATAAGAAACGTAATGACCTCGTCTCGCAACTCTTCGTCGGTGAGACTCTCTCCAGCTTCGGAAAGTTCGATTAGGTGTTCCAAGAACGATTTTCTTTTTGGCTCCCCTAAACATAACTCAAATTAACTAAAATTGTTATTACAAACTTTATTTTTAAAACCTTCTTCAGATAGTGCCTCTGGTGCTTCTTTAGTCAACCTAACACGATCCAAATATTCTACTCGCTTCGCTCTTATAACGTTCGCTGTAAAATTCTTCATGTTGTCGCTGTAAATTTTGAAAATTTTCGACAATTTTGTCATGTTAAATATAAAGTCGAGGTGATACCACAACTTAAACATTCGAGTGTAAACAATTTCCATACAACTAAAACAAAACAGCGCTAGTTAACCACAAAGTGAGCTCGATTTAATACCAACGTGTTGTTCCAGTGCACAAAGTCTGCGTTAGTTGTTTGTGCGTGTACTTTGATTCCCATCGCAGTTTCTAAAACGAAAAGTTATTTTAACTGCGGGCGTTTCCTCCAAAATACTAAAATTTACCGCAAATCGCGTCCAATGTAAATTTACTCAAGTATTGGAATGCGTCAAATGCCCCTCTTCCAGACTCCTTCTCGAGCTGTTCGGTTAAAATAAGGGCCTGTTCTGAAAAGACTTCCACGAAGGTGTCCAAAATTTTTTGATTAAACGTCGGCATGATAATTCTTCTATTTCTTTTCCATTTGGGTACTGAAATTTTGTTATTAGAGTAGGTTCAGGAGAACATTTTTAGTTGCAATAATACCTGCAGCGGAGAAAAGTCCAAAACCAACTACAGGAGTGTAAAATTGGTAAACGTTGCATTTTTCGAGAGAGTGGGGGCTATTCATGACAATTTCCATGTGCTCTGGTTTGGAGATTCCAAAAAACAGTTTAGGGCCTAACCAGCAAGGGGTGGGGCCTTCGAAGTCCTTTACGAAATGTAACGCGTTTCTTAAAATTCCTAAAATCGTAAACGACGGTATAATGACGGAATGGTTCAAATAACGAAACTTAACAATTTCTTTTGCTATTTGTAAGCTCAACTAAATTCAAGGTTTAAGATTCAAGGTTCAACGTTCAAGATTCTAGGTTTGAGGCTCAAGGTTTAAGTCTCAAGTTTTAGGTTTAAATTCTCAAGGTTCGAGGTTCGAGACTCAAGTTGTGAGGTTCAAGGTTCAAGGTTCATGGTGCAAAATAGAGAGTCCTTAGCTTTCATACCACTGTTTGAAAAATATCTGAATATGTTACTTGTGAGAAACATTCCATAATTAATTTGTGCAAATAAAAGGCGATTACTTAGCTCAACTAAGTTCAAGGTTCAATGTACGATGTTTTAGGTTCAAGGTTTAAGGTTAGATGTTTAAAGTTTAAAGCTTAAGGTTTAAGGTTCACGGTTCAAGGTTCAAGTCTCAAGTTGCAAATTTTAATACTCAAGGTTAAACCTTCAAGATTAAAGATTCAAGGTTCGTGGTTTAAGGTTCAAGATTTAAAGTAGCGAGTCCCTCGTTTTTATGCTACCTATTAGACTCTCTATCTAAAAATGTCATTTAGGAGAATCATTTCATAATTAATTTGTGAATACGAATGGTTTAAAGTTCAAAGTTTAGTGTTTAAAGTCTAGGTCCAAAATTTAAGGTTCAAAGTCTACGTTTTAAGGTTTAATGTTCTAGTTCAAAGTTTCAATATTCAAGGTTTGAGGTTCAAGATTCAAGATTTAGGACCAGTTTTTCATTCATGGCTATACAGATCTAAGTTCAGATGTTGAACTCTGCTCAACAGTAATCGGGTTTTTCAAATGTGTTTAGCAGGTAGTTCTGATGAACCACTGTTGGTAATATTCCTATCGTGCGGTAGTATTTTTACCTAACTAAAAAACTAATTTTGTATTTTGTAACCATCGTGATTGCACAACAATCTACTTGACAATTGGCAAATTGTATTGCCAAAAGTATTGCGCCAAAAGTATTGCCAATGCAAATTAGCAAAATAAATTTCACTTTGAGGTTATAGTACACGGTTCAAGCTTGAACGCCTGTTCTAACGCGTTCAACGTGAACTCGATTTTGAACTGAGTTCAACGCGTAAACTTGGAATGAAAAACGCTCTCATCATACAGAGCTGAACCAGGCTCAATGTTGAAGGTTCAAGGTTTGAGGTTTATGGATTAAGGTTCAAGACTCAAGATTCAAGCTTCAAAGTTTCTAGTTTAAGATTTAAGGCTTAGGATTAAGATATAAGGTTCAAAGTTTAAGTAGTAGATTCAAGTTTCAATATTCGAGGTTCGAGTCTCAGGATTCAAGATTTAAAGCTCAATGTTGAAGATTGAAGGTTTGAGGTTCTTGAGTTAAGGTTTAAAAGTCAAGGGCAAAGGTCAAAAGTAAAGAGTTAAAAGTCAGGTTTCAAATTTTTAGATTCAACGTTATATTTTCAATATTTGAAGTTCGAGTTTCAAAATTCACAGTTCAAAGTTTTAATGTTTAATGTAGTAGTTAATGTAGTAGTTAATGTTTAATGTAGGTTTAATGTAGTAGTTTCAAGTTCAATATTCGAGGTTTGAGTTTCAAGTTTAAAAATTCAAAACTCAAGGTTAAAGGTTGAAGGTTTGGGGTTCAAGGTTCCGGTTCAAATTTCATGGTTCAAAGTTCAATCTTTAAAATTCCCAATTTGAAGTTCGAGGTTGAAGATTTAATGTTTAAGATTTAAGGTTTAAGATTTTAGCTTTAGGTTTAAGGTTTAAATTTCAAGATTTTTGCTTTCAGGATTTGGGTTTAAAGTTCAATGTTCAAGTTTTAAGTTTTAATTTTTAATGTTCGAGGTTTGAGGTTCAAGATTCGAGATTCATACTGAAGGTTGAGGGTTGAGGGTTATAGTCAAGTATTCAAGGTTGGGGGCTCAAGATAACTGGTTTAAAGTTAAAGGTTAAAGGTTTAAGGTTTATGGTTTAAGATTTAAGGTTTAAGTTTAAAGTTTAAAGTTTAAAGTTTAAGGTTTAAGGTTTAAGGTTTAATGTTTAATGTTTAATGTTTAAGGTTTAAGGTTTAAGGTTTAAGGTTTTAGGTTTAAGGTTTAAGGTTTAAGGTTTAAGGTTTAAGGTTTAAGGTTTAAGGTTTAGGGTTTAAGGTTTAAGGTTTAAGGTTTAAGGTTAAAGATTTGAGGTTTAAGATTTAAACTTTAAGGTTTTATGTTGAAGGTTTAATGTTTAATCTTTAAGGTAGAAGGTTCAAGATTCAAAATGCAGGGTACAAGATTCTAGGTTCGTGTCTCAAGGTTCAAGGTTTAAGGTTCAAGGTCTAAGGACAAGGTTTAAGGTTCAAGGTTTCAAGGTCCAAGACTGCTAATTGTAAGCTCAACTACCTATGACAACTTGTAATACTTTAAGGTAATGACTAAGAAATTTCTTCTCTTCTCTTTTTTCTCTTTTTTTAATTAATTATTTTTGACATAATACAGTTTTTAGACTGTTAGACTGTACTCTTCAATTCTATTAACATCGAGCTCACGATTAGTTGGACATAACCATTCATACCAATATTTTTTTGGTATTGTCAGATAAGTATAAGTTTTTGTACTATTTTAAGTAATAACGTTTGTTTTCAGCTAAATAATTAATTAAGCAAGCATTGAAAACAAAAAAGTTCGTAAATTTGTTGTCGCGTTTTCAAAATGAAAATAATTATAAGACAAAGAGCAGTTTAAATTTTCAATTGTGTTTTACAACTCTCCAAAATTATAATTTTTACAAAAAGGCGACTTTTAAAACGACTTCAAAGTGGAAAATAAAATCCACGCGTCAGTTCGAATTTTTATAAATTAAACAGAACCTTGTAGTTTAACAAGATATTTATTATAAATTTATTATTAACAAGTAATAAGCTTATTTAACTTCTGCTTTAGATTTTATTACGTCATTAGAACAATAAGGCATTATTTATATACGACGTAAATGGTAACATCTACAATGTCGGCTTTTTTAAGAATTTTCCTAATTGGGTGTTTTGCGACTTTTAATAATTCCCGAATGGATGCCACTAACGTCAACAGACGTATTTTCTTTCGTCTACTAGTAGTGGGTAGTGACTACGATGTGGTGAATTTGTAGCCGCCACGTTTTTCATCAAGTAAAAGTTATTAAAAGTTTTAACAACAAAAAACTCCGATGTGGCCATAACAGGATTTTTTCGTACGTGGTAAAGCCTAGTTCTTCAAGCTCTCGAATTATTAAAAAATGCTCTGAGCAGAAATAGTATTAAACAAAAGTACGCTCACAACTTCGAAAAGTATTAAATATACAGGGTGCTTTATTTTAAATAAAACGCTAATCCACTTATTGTAGGTATCAATAGTTAAACCGATAAAATGCGACTATACTCGCATTGGAGAAAAGCCTTTTCAAAGTGTTACCTAATCAACTTTGGTGTGTTAAAAGTACTTATTTTGAAATAATTTTAAAAATCCACTACATTTAAACTAAAGTCTTATATTTTGCCAATCAAAGTAAGCCAAAATTTTCGAAAATGCCACCAAAATAGTCCCGGAAGTCAAAGAAAAACCAAAAGGGAGTTTTCACACTTTTAGGCGAATATTTCGAAAAACTAGCCCAGATGCGCTCTTCTTTAGTCCCCCATTTTTTAAATGCAAGTCTGGAAAAAAGCTCAGGTCAAAAATCGAACGAGGACGATCCGCTAAATTGGGATTTCCGGACTATCCGACTTGGGTAGCCGGTGCTCCTACGTACCAATAATTAACTTTACGAGGGTGGGCGTTATTATTTATTTATAAAATTTAATGATCTAATAAAATTTTGTTTGGAAAACTGCGTTAACAACTAATTTCCCTGTTTTTTAATTGATAACTTTGGACACGAGCTCGTAACGTATACAGGGTGGTCAGAGTGTCGTACGTCATGTCATAAGGTAACTTTGTTGTTATCCAATTCAATTCCGTTAACAAATTAGACATTGTTGCCAAGTTTCCAAGTTATTTATAAACAATTGATAAATTAATAAAGAAATTGAACTCACTTTCGTGCGATCCTATAAACATCCAACCATGACCAATAAGTGGTAGAGTTGGCCATGGCGATTTTCTAGCAGCGGCTATTTGGTACAGTCGTCTTCTACCCCAGTAATATTTAAGGTACCATATCAAAAAAAGTAGCACAAAAGCAACCACGAACGTATTGAATAATTCGGTAACGCCATACCAATTTGTTTTGGGAATAATATTTTCGTTAGTCACTCGCTCCATTTTTGGAAATGAACGTATCGGAGCTTACTGGACGACTGCCTTGGAATTGTAATTGCAACCACTTTAAAATTGTTTGAAATATTTATTTTTAGAGGTAAACAATTGCGAGTTGTTTAAAACGCCCTTAACCGTTTTGCGCTTCTGGAGCGCACGTTTGAGCGACTCTACCATTTTTAAGACTTTCTTTTCGTAAATTTTGCGTTTTAGAAAAAAGGTTTTGTAGAATTTTTTCATATCTGGCTTAGTTTTTGCTACATTAGAGGTTAACGTGATCTTTAGTGACACAGGAACTTTGCTGGACGATAAAGTACAAAAGTTTAGACTGATGCGCGTTGCAAATGAATATTAAAGCAACCGTCTGCCACTTCTAAATAGCAGCATTCACTTGGGGGCGGCTCGAGAATTGTGGGTCTTGTTCTTCTTTAAGTTTCTTGTTTATAATTTCAAAACTGCACATTTTATGTAAAAAGTGCTTCTACATGAAAATTGTACATCAAATTTCCTATAAATTATGTCTGTTGGGAATTTGACTAAAATGAACGGTTGAGGCATTAGAGCGCATTACAGTTCGACTAAATTTCAAAATTAGTCAAAAAAACGGTGTGTTTTGTTTATTGCTTGTTTCTCAAAAACTACGCACTTTCAGAGAAAAGTGTTTCTATACAAAAGTAACTTATATTTAATTTTCTACAAATTAGTTTGTTTAAGAATTTACCTCAAGTAAACGGTTTAGGCGCCAGAGCGCGTTACAGTGTAACTAATTTTTAAAATCAACAAAAAAAAAATTTTTTTTGGTTATTGCTTATAACTCAAAAACTACGCACTTTAGGAGAAAACTGTTTCTACAAAAAAGTTACGTTATTTAATTTTCTACAAATTAGTTTATTTAAGATTTTACCTCAAGTAAACGGTTTAGGCGCCAGAGCGCGTTACAGTGTAACTAATTTTTAAAATCGGCAAAAAAAAATATTTTTTTTGGTTATTGCTTATAACTCAAAAACTACGCACTTTAGGAGAAAACTGTTTCTACAAAAAAGTTACGTTATTTAATTTTCTACAAATTAGTTTATTTAAGATTTTACCTCAAGTAAACGGTTTAGGCGGCAGAGCGCGTTACAGTGTAACTAATTTTTAAAATCGGCAAAAAAACCTATTTTGTTTGTTTATTGCTTATAACTCAAAAACTACGCACTTTAGGAGAAAAGTGTTTCTACATAAAAGTTACGTTATTTAATTTTCTACAAATTAATTCTTTTAGAATTTTACTTCAAATTAACGCTTCAGGCGCTAGAGCGCATTTTAGTGTGACTAATTTTTAAAATACGTCAAAAAAACTGTTTTTTGTTTGTATTTCAAAACTACGCACTTTTAGAGAAAAGCACTTATAAAAAAATAAAGTACATTCAATTTCCAACAAATTATTTTTAATAAGCTTTTTTCTTAAACAAACTTGTTGGGCGCTAGAGCGCGTTACAGTTTGACTAATTTTTAAAACCCCCCCAGAAACCTGTTTTTTTGTTTATTATTTGTATCTCACGAACTACGCACTTTTAGAGAAAAGTGTTTCTACATTAAATTACGTACATTTAATTTTCTACAAATTAGTACTCTTAGGATTTTATCTCAAATAAACAGTTTAGGCGCTAGAGTGCGTTACAGTTTGACTAATTTTTAAAACTGTCCAAGAAACCTGTTTTTTGGTTTATTACTTGTATCTCAAAAACTACGCACTTTTTGAGAAAAGTACTTTTATGTAAAAATAAAGTAACTTTAATTTTCTACAAATTATTCCTAATATAATTTTTCCTGAAACAAACTGTTTAGGCGTTAGAGCGTGTTACAGTTTGACTAATTTTTAAAACTGTCCAAGAAACCTGTTGTTTGGTTTATTACTTGTATCTCAAAAACTACGCACTTTTTGAGAAAAGTACTTTTATGTAAAAATAAAGTAACCTTAATTTGCTACAAATTATTCCTAATAAGATATTTCCTGAAAGAAACTGTTTAGGCGTTAGAGCGTGTTACAGTTTGCCTAATTTTCAAAATTGATCA
The DNA here is from genome assembly GCA_950108345.1 of Malthinus flaveolus. Taxonomy (NCBI): domain Eukaryota; kingdom Metazoa; phylum Arthropoda; class Insecta; order Coleoptera; family Cantharidae; genus Malthinus; species Malthinus flaveolus. Next base: position 11,571,613 of record OX467289.1, read on the forward strand.
AAAAACTGTTTGTTGTTTGTCGCTTGTATCTCAAAAACTACGCACTTTTCGTAAAAAAAGGTGTTATATAAAAGTAACGTACATTTAATTTTCTAGAAATTAGTTCTCTTAGGATTTTACCAAAAATAAACGGTTTAGGCGCTAGAGCGCGTTACAGTTTGTCTAAATTTCAAAGTCGGTCAAAAAACCTATTTTCTTGGTTTATTGCCTGTATCTCAAATTTTCTGGACTATCAAAAGTAAGTAGCTTCCGCAGGAGTTATTTTGTTGTAAATACACAACTTACTTAGAGTTTTCAAAGAAGAATGAATAAGCGATGAATGTGGACTAAATGTGTAATAATAAACCAATTACCCAGTAACATTTTATTATTTTAATACAATTAAAAGGCAACTGTGGCTATTACAGAGATATTAAAGAATTTAAAAATCATTTGTTCAAAGTGAGCTATGAACCAATTTTGAGACCCGTAAATTCTAGCGAACCCAGTATATTAAAATATGACTTACTCCCGTAGTGTTAACGCAATTTGATAACCATCAACCGGTTTCAATACTACGTCAGATTTAAGTCTAATTTCTCCGGGCGATTTATAAGTTGTGGTCATTTTATACTTCCTCACAATTGTGGCCATCACAGACTTCATTGCCATGTAAGCGTATCTAACACCTAAACAAACAAATTAAACTTTTGCGTAGTAGATACACTTTAGGGTGTTCACTTACCGACACAATTTCTCGGTCCACCGGAGAAAGGCAAAAAGCTGTAAGGATGTCGTTTGGCGCACTCTTCCGGAAGAAAACGATACGGATCGAATTTCAATGGATCTGGCCACGTTATTGGATTACGATGGGTTTCGATAACTCCTAATGCGACCGAACAACCGGCGGGTAAAACGACGTCTCCTTAAATTTAATTGAATTATTAGGTGTCTCTACCAGAGTCAAAATCGTACCCAATTGAATGTCTTCAGTGACCTCTCTTGCGAAAAACGGCCCAACTGGAAACAGTCTCATAGTTTCCTTAATCACCATTTCGAGAAAAGGCAAATGAGGCAAATCGTCGCACTCTATGGGCCTCTCTAGTCCAATTACATCGATGACTTCGTTGTAGACTTTTTCCTGAAAGTTATCATTTTACCACTGAACGAACATCGGCGCGCCGACGCACTTACTTGGATATCTGGAAACATCCCCAACATAATCATAGTAAACGAATTAACCGAAGCAGTTGTTTCACTCCCCTAAAAGCATCTTTTTTTAAACAAGTTCGTTGTTAGTTTCCCAAGCAACTTACTGCTACGATCATCGTAAAGACTTCGTCTCGCAAATCTTCGTCACTGAGACGTTCTCCATCTTCGGAAAGTTCAATTAGTTGCTCTATGAATATTTTACGTTTGGGCGCTCCTGGAATTAAATTAAATGTGCCGAAATTGCCGTTAGGAAATGTTTTATTTGTTTTTAAAACCTTGTGTAGATGGCGTTTCGAGTCGTTCTTCATTCAGCCTAACGCGTTCCAAATACTCGAGTCGCTTAGCTTTTATAACACTCTCATTGAAATTTTTGAGTTTGTCGCTGTAACTTTTTAGGATTTTTGCGGCCTTCGTTCTATTGAATATGAAGTCTGATGCGTACCAAATTGTAAATATTCGGGCTTCGGAAATTGCCATACACCTAAAACAAGACAGAGCGGGTTATTTCTACAAATGAAATGAGTTGACGTTCAATGCTAACGTGCTACTCCACTGGACGAATTGTGCGTCGGTTGTTTGTGCGTGCACTTTGATTCCCATTGCGGTTTCTAAAAAAATACTTTTAGTTGGGGGGTGGTTTTTTCAAAAAGGGGAATCTTACCACAAATGGAATCTAAGGTAAACTTGCTCATGTAGTGGTATACGTCGAATGTTCCCTTTCCGGACATCTTCTCGAGCTGCTCGTTTAAAATTGTTGCTTGTTCCGAAAATATTCCGACGAAACCGTCTAAAATTCTTTGATTGAATGTTGGTGTAATAATTTTTCTATTTCGCTTCCATTTAGATACTGAAATTTCTATTTTAATACAGGGTTGTTTCTGGTAATAAGTTTAGTTCTAATACCTGGAGCAGTGAGAAGTCCGTGGCCAATTACAGCAGCGTGAAATTTGTACAGGTCGGCCTTTGCAAGAGAGTGAGGGCTGTTCAAGATAATCTCCATATGTTCTGGTTTTTGGACGAAGAAAACTAATGTGGGTCCCAACCAGCAAGGGGTGGGGCCCTCGAAGTCTCTTGCAAGATGCCAGGTGCTACTTAAGACTTCTGGAATTTTTAAGAAGTTTTAATTGCAAAATTTGCCATGGCAGTGTGATAACCCAAGAAGTCAAAAGGTAGTAGTGGCATAATATTACCATTTCTTCTGTTTTTAAAGGGGAGAACTTCTGTTTTCAAAAAGTACCCAATTTGTGTATTTTTTATTGAAACAAAAGCAAAAATAATTACCCATCATCAAGGGGTGAAAAATGATTAAAAACATTTTTTTAAATGTTGGTTGAAAGTGGTAGTACCCACCTTCAGGGACGGACTCGACCACCGCGAAATATCCTAAACTCCTAAACTGTGCCGTTTTCAATAAAAGTCATTATATACGTTCTTAAAGAGCATTAAATGTGTGACAAGTTAGGTCTCACTAGAGTTTTGTAGATTAATTAGTTACCGAATGACTGCACTTTGAAAATAGGCCATTTTTTCCAAAAAGTAAAAATTTTAGTTTTATACCTTCTTTAGACCAAAATTGCGGCTAAACCATTAATCCTACGAGTAGAACTTATAGAATAAAAGTTGTAGGTAATTTAAGTAGCTTTAAATTAAGCTTAAAGAGGGACCTCTAAGCCTTGGAGTTCTCTCAAAATTTTAAAAAAACCTACATAAGGTGAAATCGCATTTTTCCAGAAATGTTCCAAAACTTTTCTTTCACACCCATGACGTCGGTATTAGTACTCCTGGAACAGTAATCTACTAATATTTAGATAGCCGTTTAAATTTTAAATACATTAGGCCTAATCTTCAATTAGACCCATTCTCTAGTTTAGCCGCTACGGAAGAGCAAACTCAAAGTAAAATTAAAAACACAAAAATGTCAAATTTTCAAAGTGCCGTAATTCGGTAACGAATTGACCTACAGAGCTCCTGCTAGGCTTAACTTGTCACACATTTAATGCTTTTTAAGAGTGTATATAAAGACTTTCGTCGAAAAATGCAGAGTTTAGGAGATACGGAACCAAAACTGAAAAAAGTCCAAACATTTTGCGGTTTTTCGTGTGCTACGCTTTTTCCACAACTTTGAGTTGCAAACTTGGGTATACACTACCCTAATGGGTTCAAAAACGTACTAAAAAATCAGAGATACACCATGTTTTGTTGATTTATTGTCGATTTTTACTAACCTATAGTGGCCGATGACGTCTACAAAAGTCCCACGTTAAAAATTTAGATCAGAATTTTATTAAATCTTTTTTTAAAAAGCAATTTTATAGTGTGAGTGGGCCGTTGAGTAAAAAATATAATTAATAAAGCGCCAAAAATTTCCTAGTAACAGTATTTTGTTTAAACTTTGTGTGAAATCATTTCTGTAGGGCGATAGGGTCGTCTTCTGTAAAACAATTTAGAACAAAGTAGCTTTTCGCCACTGTAAAAATTTTTTTACACAAATTTATAATAAAAAATTTGTGGCAAAAATTGTGATCGTTTAGGTTAACAATTAACTTTTTATAAGTCGACCGACTCTATCACACAATAAAAAATGTTTTCGTTCAAATTTTTAGTAAAATTTCATCTTTTTATAAATTTTCCCAATTTTGGTGGTCTACCTTAGAAAAGCTCTCATGTTTAGAATAAATACAATAGGGCCCCAAATAGTAGGCACTATAATAAGAAGAGTTATTAGTTATTAGAAAAGCTAAACTTACTTTCATTATTTCCTCCAACGAATAACCAAGCATGTCCAATAAAAGGTAAAGTGGGCCACGGTCCTTTTCTAGAAGCAGCTAATCGATACAGCCGTCTTCTGCTCCAGTGATATTTTAGGTACCATATAAAAAAAACAAACACCACAGTAATCACTAAATTACTAAATAATCCGGCATAACCGGAAACGATATTTTCATTAACCGCTCTACTCATTTTTGTAAATGTATCGACTTAAGCCCACTAGACACTAAATGACTGCTCAATAGTAGTACCCGGAATTTCCTTTTTAAGAATCCCAAATAAGTATTTTTTAAGCAAACAACACACTTTTTTGTATAATATGCGCACGATATTATTAATCATTACACTCAAAGAAATTGGTAGGTTAAATCAACCAAAAAAGAGAGGTTTGGGTATCTATTGCGAAAAATAGTTAATTTAAACTAGATAAACTTGTTAAACCACCTTTTTACTATTGAGTATTTGCGTACTATTGGTACTATTAAAATGTTGGTCAAGATTTTTACTGGTAGGTTAGGAAACTATTTAGTTGTACCTATTGCAACAATAACAATTCTTCAGAAATTATTACCTTTGGACTGACACGACCTATCCTTTCCTTGATTCCATGTCAAAGGCTGTATAAAATTGAACAGAAGTAAAAGTAGACAAGTAGTAATATGGATATTATAGTTACCGAAGTGAAATATATAGGCGTTGTTATAATAGATATTAAATTGAAGTGAGTGGCAAGATAGGCTACTTTGCAAGAATATATGGCAAGCTAAGCTTGGAAGCTCGAATTTTGGTGTGCTGCTCAATAATTGAAACTTATTTCAATTATTGTAGTAGCATAATCATGAGGGTGATCTAGAAAAGTTGCAAAAACAGCAGAGTAGAGTCATGAGAATTGCCTTGGAGTGGTCAAGGTTAACAAGTATTCGGGAAATGTTAAAAAGTTTAGATTTTTTAAGTATATGGCAGAATTCAGTGTACAAGGTGTTAATTTTAATAATATATAAGATTATAAACGGTCGGTTGCCAAGCTACACAATTGCTGCATAACAGAGAATTGCATACTCACCACTCGAGGCGAAAAGAGGGTTATTTTAGGTTGCCGAAATATAAAAAAGCAGTACCTACCCAAAACTGCTTATACTATAAGAATAAAATGTCTCTGCGAGTACGAGTAGACAGGGAGGTAGCCACACAACTTTTGCCTACTAAAGCTAAAAGAACATTAAGAATGAGAATGAATAATAAAACCGACCGTCTGCCCTTTTAAATTGCAGCATAAACTTGCGGGCGGCTCGAGACTGGTGAGTTATGCTCTTTCTACAGTTTTTCGCTTATAACTTCAAAATGGCACATTTTGTAAAAAAAGTACTGCTATACGAAAATAAACTAAATCAATTTTGTTACAAATTATGTTTTCCAGGATTTTTCCTCAGATGAACGGTTTAGGCGCTAAAGTGCGCTATAAGCTGACTAAATTTAAAACTGTCAAATGAACTTGTTTTTTTGGTTTATTGCTTGTAACTCGAAAATGACGTACTTTTAGAAAAAAGAGTTCATACACAAAAGTAACGTACATTTAATTACCTACAAACTAGCTTCTTTAGTTTTTTTCTCAGATAAACGGTTAAGGCGCTAGAGTGCATTAAAGTTTGCCCAAATATCAAAATTAATAAAAAGAAATATTTTTCTATTTATCGCTTATAACTCAAAAACTACGCACTTTTAGAAAAAAGTGTTTCTATATAAAAGTAACTTAAATTTAATTTGCTACAAACTAGTTATTTAAGGAAATGTCCTCGGATTAATGGTTTAGTCGCTAGAGCGCGTTAAAGTTTGACTAAATATCCAAATCGGTCACAAAAAATGTGTTTGTTTGTTTCTCGCTTATAACTCAAAAACTACGCACTTTTTGAAAAAATTGTTGCTATAGAAAAGTAGCCTAAATTCAATTTGCTACAAATTAGTTTTAAAAAAGTTTTTTTCAGATTAATGGTTTAGTCGCTAGAGCGCGTTGAAGTTTGACTAAATATCCAAATCGGCCACGAAAAATGTGTTTGTTTGTTTCTAGCTTATAACTCAAAAACTACGCACTTTTTGAAAAAAGAGTTGCTATAGAAAAGTAGCCTAAATTCAATTTTCTACAAATTGGTTTTAAAAAACTTTTCCTCAGATTAATGGTTTAGTCGCTAGAGCGCGTTGAAGTTTGACTAAATATCCAAATCGGCCACAAAAAATGTGTTTGTTTGTTTCTCGCTTATAACTCAAAAACTACGCACTTTTAGAAAAGAGTGTTGCTATAGAAAAGTAACTGAAATTTAATAAGCTACAAATTAGTTATGTAAGAAATTTTTCTCAGGTTAATGGTTGAGTCGCTAGAGCGTGTTAAAGTTTGACTAAATATCCAAATCGGCCACAAAAAATGTGGTTGTTTGCTTCTAGCTTATAACTCAAAAACTACGCACTTTTAGAAAAAAGTGTTTCTATATAAAAGTAACTTAAATTTAATTTGCTACACACTAGTTATTTAAGGAAATGTCCTCGGATTAATGGTTTAGTCGCTAGAGCGCGTTAAAGTTTGACTAAATATCCAAATCGATCACAAAAAATGTGTTTGTTTGTTTCTCGCTTATAACTCAAAAACTACGCACTTTTTGAAAAAATTGTTGCTATAGAAAAGTAGCCTAAATTTAATTTGCTACAAATTAGTTTTAAAAAAGTTTTTTTCAGATTAATGGTTTAGTCGCTAGAGCGCGTTGAAGTTTGACTAAATATCCAAATCGGCCACGAAAAATGTGTTTGTTTGTTTCTAGCTTATAACTCAAAAACTACGCACTTTTTGAAAAAAGAGTTGCTATAGAAAAGTAGCCTAAATTCAATTTTCTACAAATTGGTTTTAAAAAAATTTTCCTCAGATTAATAATTTAGTCGCTAGAGCGCGTTGAAGTTTGACTAAATATCCAAATCGGCCACAAAAAATGTGTTTGTTTGTTTCTCGCTTATAACTCAAAAACTACGCACTTTTAGAAAAGAGTGTTGCTATAGAAAAGTAACTGAAATTTAATAAGCTACAAATTAGTTATGTAAGGAATTTTTCTCAGGTTAATGGTTGAGTCGCTAGAGCGCGTTAAAGTTTGACTAAATATCCAAATCGGCTACAAAAAATGTGGTTGTTTGTTTCTAGCTTATAACTCAAAAACTACGCACTTTTAGAAAAAAGTGTTTCTATATAAAAGTAATTTAAATTTAATTTGCTACAAACTAGTTATTTAAGGAAATGTCCTCGGATTAATGGTTTAGTCGCTAGAGCGCGTTAAAGTTTGACTAAATATCCAAATCGATCACCAAAAATGTGTTTGTTTGTTTCTCGCTTATAACTCAAAAACTACGCACTTTTTGAAAAAAGTGTTTCTATAGAAAAGTAGCCTAAATTCAATTTGCTACAAACTAGTTTTAAAAAAGTTTTTCTCAGATTAATGGTTTAGTCGCTAGAGCGCGTTGAAGTTTGACTAAATATCCAAATCGGCCACAAAAATGTGTTTGTTTGTTTCTCGCTTATAACTCTAAAACTACGCACTTTTTGAAAAAAGTATTGCTATAGAAAAGTAACTGAAACTTAATTTGCTACAAATTAGTTATTTAAGAAATTGTCCTAAGATTAATGGTTTAGTCGCTAGAGCGCGTTAAAGTTTGACTAAATATCCAAATCGGCCACAAAAAATGTGTTTGTTTGTTTCTAGCTTATAACTCAAAAACTACGTACTTTCAGAAAAAAGTGTAACTATAGAAAAGTAGCCTAAATTTCATTTGCTACAAATTAGTTTTAAAAAAGTTTTCCTCAGATTAATGGTTTAGTCGCTAGAGCGCGTTGAAGTTTGACTAAATATCCAAATCGGCCACAAAAAATGTGTTTGTTTGTTTCTAGCTTATAACTCAAAAACTACGTACTTTCAGAAAAAAGTGTAACTATAGAAAAGTAGCCTAAATTTCATTTGCTACAAATTAGTTTTAAAAAGTTTTCCTCAGATTAATGGTTTAGTCGCTAGAGCGCGTTGAAGTTTGACTAAATATCCAAATCGGCCACAAAAAATGTGTTTGTTTGTTTCTAGCTTATAACTCAAAAACTACGTACTTTCAGAAAAAAGTGTAACTATAGAAAAGTAGCCTAAATTTCATTTGCTACAAATTAGTTTTAAAAAAGTTTTACTCAGATTAATGGTTTAGTCGCCAGAGCGCGTTGAAGTTTGACTAATTATCCAAATCGGCCACAAAAAATGTGTTTGTTTGTTTCTAGCTTATAACTCAAAAACTACACACTTTTTGAAAAAAGTGTTGCTATAGAAAAGTAGCCTAAATTCAATTTTCTACAAATTAGTTTTAAAAAAGTTTTCCTCAGATTAATGGTTTAGTCGCTAGAGCGCGTTGAAGTTTGACTAAATATCCAAATCGGTCACAAAAAATGTGTTTGTTTGTTTCTCGCTTATAACTCAAAAACTACGCACTTTTTGAAAAAATTGTTGCTATAGAAAAGTAGCCTAAATTCAATTTGCTACAAATTAGTTTTAAAAAAGTTTTTTTCAGATTAATGGTTTAGTCGCTAGAGCGCGTTGAAGTTTGACTAAATATCCAAATCGGCCACGAAAAATGTGTTTGTTTGTTTCTAGCTTATAACTCAAAAACTACGCACTTTTTGAAAAAAGAGTTGCTATAGAAAAGTAGCCTAAATTCAATTTTCTACAAATTGGTTTTAAAAAAATTTTCCTCAGATTAATGGTTTAGTCGCTAGAGCGCGTTGAAGTTTGACTAAATATCCAAATCGGCCACAAAAAATGTGTTTGTTTGTTTCTCGCTTATAACTCAAAAACTACGCACTTTTAGAAAAGAGTGTTGCTATAGAAAAGTAACTGAAATTTAATAAGCTACAAATTAGTTATGTAAGAAATTTTTCTCAGGTTAATGGTTGAGTCGCTAGAGCGCGTTAAAGTTTGACTAAATATCCAAATCGGCCACAAAAAATGTGGTTGTTTGCTTCTAGCTTATAACTCAAAAACTACGCACTTTTAGAAAAAAGTGTTTCTATATAAAAGTAACTTAAATTTAATTTGCTACACACTAGTTATTTAAGGAAATGTCCTCGGATTAATGGTTTAGTCGCTAGAGCGCGTTAAAGTTTGACTAAATATCCAAATCGATCACAAAAAATGTGTTTGTTTGTTTCTCGCTTATAACTCAAAAACTACGCACTTTTTGAAAAAATTGTTGCTATAGAAAAGTAGCCTAAATTTAATTTGCTACAAATTAGTTTTAAAAAAGTTTTTTTCAGATTAATGGTTTAGTCGCTAGAGCGCGTTGAAGTTTGACTAAATATCCAAATCGGCCACGAAAAATGTGTTTGTTTGTTTCTAGCTTATAACTCAAAAACTACGCACTTTTTGAAAAAAGAGTTGCTATAGAAAAGTAGCCTAAATTCAATTTTCTACAAATTGGTTTTAAAAAAATTTTTCTCAGATTAATGGTTTAGTCGCTAGAGCGCGTCGAAGTTTGACTAAATATCCAAATCGGCCACAAAAAATGTGTTTGTTTGTTTCTCGCTTATAACTCAAAAACTACGCACTTTTAGAAAAGAGTGTTGCTATAGAAAAGTAACTGAAATTTAATAAGCTACAAATTAGTTATGTAAGGAATTTTTCTCAGGTTAATGGTTGAGTCGCTAGAGCGCGTTAAAGTTTGACTAAATATCCAAATCGGCTACAAAAAATGTGGTTGTTTGTTTCTAGCTTATAACTCAAAAACTACGCACTTTTAGAAAAAAGTGTTTCTATATAAAAGTAATTTAAATTTAATTTGCTACAAACTAGTTATTTAAGGAAATGTCCTCGGATTAATGGTTTAGTCGCTAGAGCGCGTTAAAGTTTGACTAAATATCCAAATCGATCACCAAAAATGTGTTTGTTTGTTTCTCGCTTATAACTCAAAAACTACGCACTTTTTGAAAAAAGTGTTTCTATAGAAAAGTAGCCTAAATTCAATTTGCTACAAACTAGTTTTAAACAAGTTTTTCTCAGATTAATGGTTTAGTCGCTAGAGCGCGTTGAAGTTTGACTAAATATCCAAATCGGCCACAAAAATGTGTTTGTTTGTTTCTCGCTTATAACTCTAAAACTACGCACTTTTTGAAAAAAGTATTGCTATAGAAAAGTAACTGAAACTTAATTTGCTACAAATTAGTTATTTAAGGAATTGTCCTAAGATTAATGGTTTAGTCGCTAGAGCGCGTTAAAGTTTGACTAAATATCCAAATCGGCCACAAAAAATGTGTTTGTTTGTTTCTAGCTTATAACTCAAAAACTACGTACTTTCAGAAAAAAGTGTAACTATAGAAAAGTAGCCTAAATTTCATTTGCTACAAATTAGTTTTAAAAAAGTTTTCCTCAGATTAATGGTTTAGTCGCTAGAGCGCGTTGAAGTTTGACTAAATATCCAAATCGGCCACAAAAAATGTGTTTGTTTGTTTCTAGCTTATAACTCAAAAACTACGTACTTTCAGAAAAAAGTGTAACTATAGAAAAGTAGCCTAAATTTCATTTGCTACAAATTAGTTTTAAAAAGTTTTCCTCAGATTAATGGTTTAGTCGCTAGAGCGCGTTGAAGTTTGACTAAATATCCAAATCGGCCACAAAAAATGTGTTTGTTTGTTTCTAGCTTATAACTCAAAAACTACGTACTTTCAGAAAAAAGTGTAACTATAGAAAAGTAGCCTAAATTTCATTTGCTACAAATTAGTTTTAAAAAGTTTTCCTCAGATTAATGGTTTAGTCGCTAGAGCGCGTTGAAGTTTGACTAAATATCCAAATCGGCCACAAAAAATGTGTTTGTTTGTTTCTAGCTTATAACTCAAAAACTACGTACTTTCAGAAAAAAGTGTAACTATAGAAAAGTAGCCTAAATTTCATTTGCTACAAATTAGTTTTAAAAAGTTTTCCTCAGATTAATGGTTTAGTCGCTAGAGCGCGTTGAAGTTTGACTAAATATCCAAATCGGCCACAAAAAATGTGTTTGTTTGTTTCTAGCTTATAACTCAAAAACTACGTACTTTCAGAAAAAAGTGTAACTATAGAAAAGTAGCCTAAATTTCATTTGCTACAAATTAGTTTTAAAAAAGTTTTACTCAGATTAATGGTTTAGTCGCCAGAGCGCGTTGAAGTTTGACTAATTATCCAAATCGGCCACAAAAAATGTGTTTGTTTGTTTCTAGCTTATAACTCAAAAACTACACACTTTTTGAAAAAAGTGTTGCTATAGAAAAGTAGCCTAAATTCAATTTTCTACAAATTAGTTTTAAAAAAGTTTTTTTCAGATTAATGGTTTAGTCGCTAGAGCGCGTTGAAGTTTGACTAAATATCCAAATCGGCCACGAAAAATGTGTTTGTTTGTTTCTAGCTTATAACTCAAAAACTACGCACTTTTTGAAAAAAGAGTTGCTATAGAAAAGTAGCCTAAATTCAATTTTCTACAAATTGGTTTTAAAAAACTTTTCCTCAGATTAATGGTTTAGTCGCTAGAGCGCGTTGAAGTTTGACTAAATATCCAAATCGGCCACAAAAAATGTGTTTGTTTGTTTCTCGCTTATAACTCAAAAACTACGCACTTTTAGAAAAGAGTGTTGCTATAGAAAAGTAACTGAAATTTAATAAGCTACAAATTAGTTATGTAAGAAATTTTTCTCAGGTTAATGGTTGAGTCGCTAGAGCGTGTTAAAGTTTGACTAAATATCCAAATCGGCCACAAAAAATGTGGTTGTTTGCTTCTAGCTTATAACTCAAAAACTACGCACTTTTAGAAAAAAGTGTTTCTATATAAAAGTAACTTAAATTTAATTTGCTACACACTAGTTATTTAAGGAAATGTCCTCGGATTAATGGTTTAGTCGCTAGAGCGCGTTAAAGTTTGACTAAATATCCAAATCGATCACAAAAAATGTGTTTGTTTGTTTCTCGCTTATAACTCAAAAACTACGCACTTTTTGAAAAAATTGTTGCTATAGAAAAGTAGCCTAAATTTAATTTGCTACAAATTAGTTTTAAAAAAGTTTTTTTCAGATTAATGGTTTAGTCGCTAGAGCGCGTTGAAGTTTGACTAAATATCCAAATCGGCCACGAAAAATGTGTTTGTTTGTTTCTAGCTTATAACTCAAAAACTACGCACTTTTTGAAAAAAGAGTTGCTATAGAAAAGTAGCCTAAATTCAATTTTCTACAAATTGGTTTTAAAAAAATTTTCCTCAGATTAATGGTTTAGTCGCTAGAGCGCGTTGAAGTTTGACTAAATATCCAAATCGGCCACAAAAAATGTGTTTGTTTGTTTCTCGCTTATAACTCAAAAACTACGCACTTTTAGAAAAGAGTGTTGCTATAGAAAAGTAACTGAAATTTAATAAGCTACAAATTAGTTATGTAAGGAATTTTTCTCAGGTTAATGGTTGAGTCGCTAGAGCGCGTTAAAGTTTGACTAAATATCCAAATCGGCTACAAAAAATGTGGTTGTTTGTTTCTAGCTTATAACTCAAAAACTACGCACTTTTAGAAAAAAGTGTTTCTATATAAAAGTAATTTAAATTTAATTTGCTACAAACTAGTTATTTAAGGAAATGTCCTCGGATTAATGGTTTAGTCGCTAGAGCGCGTTAAAGTTTGACTAAATATCCAAATCGATCACCAAAAATGTGTTTGTTTGTTTCTCGCTTATAACTCAAAAACTACGCACTTTTTGAAAAAAGTGTTTCTATAGAAAAGTAGCCTAAATTCAATTTGCTACAAACTAGTTTTAAAAAAGTTTTTCTCAGATTAATGGTTTAGTCGCTAGAGCGCGTTGAAGTTTGACTAAATATCCAAATCGGCCACAAAAATGTGTTTGTTTGTTTCTCGCTTATAACTCTAAAACTACGCACTTTTTGAAAAAAGTATTGCTATAGAAAAGTAACTGAAACTTAATTTGCTACAAATTAGTTATTTAAGAAATTGTCCTAAGATTAATGGTTTAGTCGCTAGAGCGCGTTAAAGTTTGACTAAATATCCAAATCGGCCACAAAAAATGTGTTTGTTTGTTTCTAGCTTATAACTCAAAAACTACGTACTTTCAGAAAAAAGTGTAACTATAGAAAAGTAGCCTAAATTTCATTTGCTACAAATTAGTTTTAAAAAAGTTTTCCTCAGATTAATGGTTTAGTCGCTAGAGCGCGTTGAAGTTTGACTAAATATCCAAATCGGCCACAAAAAATGTGTTTGTTTGTTTCTAGCTTATAACTCAAAAACTACGTACTTTCAGAAAAAAGTGTAACTATAGAAAAGTAGCCTAAATTTCATTTGCTACAAATTAGTTTTAAAAAGTTTTCCTCAGATTAATGGTTTAGTCGCTAGAGCGCGTTGAAGTTTGACTAAATATCCAAATCGGCCACAAAAAATGTGTTTGTTTGTTTCTAGCTTATAACTCAAAAACTACGTACTTTCAGAAAAAAGTGTAACTATAGAAAAGTAGCCTAAATTTCATTTGCTACAAATTAGTTTTAAAAAAGTTTTACTCAGATTAATGGTTTAGTCGCCAGAGCGCGTTGAAGTTTGACTAATTATCCAAATCGGCCACAAAAAATGTGTTTGTTTGTTTCTAGCTTATAACTCAAAAACTACACACTTTTTGAAAAAAGTGTTGCTATAGAAAAGTAGCCTAAATTCAATTTTCTACAAATTAGTTTTAAAAAAGTTTTCCTCAGATTAATGGTTTAGTCGCTAGAGCGCGTTGAAGTTTGACTAAATATCCAAATCGGTCACAAAAAATGTGTTTGTTTGTTTCTCGCTTATAACTCAAAAACTACGCACTTTTTGAAAAAATTGTTGCTATAGAAAAGTAGCCTAAATTCAATTTGCTACAAATTAGTTTTAAAAAAGTTTTTTTCAGATTAATGGTTTAGTCGCTAGAGCGCGTTGAAGTTTGACTAAATATCCAAATCGGCCACGAAAAATGTGTTTGTTTGTTTCTAGCTTATAACTCAAAAACTACGCACTTTTTGAAAAAAGAGTTGCTATAGAAAAGTAGCCTAAATTCAATTTTCTACAAATTGGTTTTAAAAAAATTTTCCTCAGATTAATGGTTTAGTCGCTAGAGCGCGTTGAAGTTTGACTAAATATCCAAATCGGCCACAAAAAATGTGTTTGTTTGTTTCTCGCTTATAACTCAAAAACTACGCACTTTTAGAAAAGAGTGTTGCTATAGAAAAGTAACTGAAATTTAATAAGCTACAAATTAGTTATGTAAGAAATTTTTCTCAGGTTAATGGTTGAGTCGCTAGAGCGCGTTAAAGTTTGACTAAATATCCAAATCGGCCACAAAAAATGTGGTTGTTTGCTTCTAGCTTATAACTCAAAAACTACGCACTTTTAGAAAAAAGTGTTTCTATATAAAAGTAACTTAAATTTAATTTGCTACACACTAGTTATTTAAGGAAATGTCCTCGGATTAATGGTTTAGTCGCTAGAGCGCGTTAAAGTTTGACTAAATATCCAAATCGATCACAAAAAATGTGTTTGTTTGTTTCTCGCTTATAACTCAAAAACTACGCACTTTTTGAAAAAATTGTTGCTATAGAAAAGTAGCCTAAATTTAATTTGCTACAAATTAGTTTTAAAAAAGTTTTTTTCAGATTAATGGTTTAGTCGCTAGAGCGCGTTGAAGTTTGACTAAATATCCAAATCGGCCACGAAAAATGTGTTTGTTTGTTTCTAGCTTATAACTCAAAAACTACGCACTTTTTGAAAAAAGAGTTGCTATAGAAAAGTAGCCTAAATTCAATTTTCTACAAATTGGTTTTAAAAAAATTTTTCTCAGATTAATGGTTTAGTCGCTAGAGCGCGTCGAAGTTTGACTAAATATCCAAATCGGCCACAAAAAATGTGTTTGTTTGTTTCTCGCTTATAACTCAAAAACTACGCACTTTTAGAAAAGAGTGTTGCTATAGAAAAGTAACTGAAATTTAATAAGCTACAAATTAGTTATGTAAGGAATTTTTCTCAGGTTAATGGTTGAGTCGCTAGAGCGCGTTAAAGTTTGACTAAATATCCAAATCGGCTACAAAAAATGTGGTTGTTTGTTTCTAGCTTATAACTCAAAAACTACGCACTTTTAGAAAAAAGTGTTTCTATATAAAAGTAATTTAAATTTAATTTGCTACAAACTAGTTATTTAAGGAAATGTCCTCGGATTAATGGTTTAGTCGCTAGAGCGCGTTAAAGTTTGACTAAATATCCAAATCGATCACCAAAAATGTGTTTGTTTGTTTCTCGCTTATAACTCAAAAACTACGCACTTTTTGAAAAAAGTGTTTCTATAGAAAAGTAGCCTAAATTCAATTTGCTACAAACTAGTTTTAAACAAGTTTTTCTCAGATTAATGGTTTAGTCGCTAGAGCGCGTTGAAGTTTGACTAAATATCCAAATCGGCCACAAAAATGTGTTTGTTTGTTTCTCGCTTATAACTCTAAAACTACGCACTTTTTGAAAAAAGTATTGCTATAGAAAAGTAACTGAAACTTAATTTGCTACAAATTAGTTATTTAAGGAATTGTCCTAAGATTAATGGTTTAGTCGCTAGAGCGCGTTAAAGTTTGACTAAATATCCAAATCGGCCACAAAAAATGTGTTTGTTTGTTTCTAGCTTATAACTCAAAAACTACGTACTTTCAGAAAAAAGTGTAACTATAGAAAAGTAGCCTAAATTTCATTTGCTACAAATTAGTTTTAAAAAAGTTTTCCTCAGATTAATGGTTTAGTCGCTAGAGCGCGTTGAAGTTTGACTAAATATCCAAATCGGCCACAAAAAATGTGTTTGTTTGTTTCTAGCTTATAACTCAAAAACTACGTACTTTCAGAAAAAAGTGTAACTATAGAAAAGTAGCCTAAATTTCATTTGCTACAAATTAGTTTTAAAAAGTTTTCCTCAGATTAATGGTTTAGTCGCTAGAGCGCGTTGAAGTTTGACTAAATATCCAAATCGGCCACAAAAAATGTGTTTGTTTGTTTCTAGCTTATAACTCAAAAACTACGTACTTTCAGAAAAAAGTGTAACTATAGAAAAGTAGCCTAAATTTCATTTGCTACAAATTAGTTTTAAAAAGTTTTCCTCAGATTAATGGTTTAGTCGCTAGAGCGCGTTGAAGTTTGACTAAATATCCAAATCGGCCACAAAAAATGTGTTTGTTTGTTTCTAGCTTATAACTCAAAAACTACGTACTTTCAGAAAAAAGTGTAACTATAGAAAAGTAGCCTAAATTTCATTTGCTACAAATTAGTTTTAAAAAGTTTTCCTCAGATTAATGGTTTAGTCGCTAGAGCGCGTTGAAGTTTGACTAAATATCCAAATCGGCCACAAAAAATGTGTTTGTTTGTTTCTAGCTTATAACTCAAAAACTACGTACTTTCAGAAAAAAGTGTAACTATAGAAAAGTAGCCTAAATTTCATTTGCTACAAATTAGTTTTAAAAAAGTTTTACTCAGATTAATGGTTTAGTCGCCAGAGCGCGTTGAAGTTTGACTAATTATCCAAATCGGCCACAAAAAATGTGTTTGTTTGTTTCTAGCTTATAACTCAAAAACTACACACTTTTTGAAAAAAGTGTTGCTATAGAAAAGTAGCCTAAATTCAATTTTCTACAAATTAGTTTTAAAAAAGTTTTTTTCAGATTAATGGTTTAGTCGCTAGAGCGCGTTGAAGTTTGACTAAATATCCAAATCGGCCACGAAAAATGTGTTTGTTTGTTTCTAGCTTATAACTCAAAAACTACGCACTTTTTGAAAAAAGAGTTGCTATAGAAAAGTAGCCTAAATTCAATTTTCTACAAATTGGTTTTAAAAAAATTTTCCTCAGATTAATGGTTTAGTCGCTAGAGCGCGTTGAAGTTTGACTAAATATCCAAATCGGCCACAAAAAATGTGTTTGTTTGTTTCTCGCTTATAACTCAAAAACTACGCACTTTTAGAAAAGAGTGTTGCTATAGAAAAGTAACTGAAATTTAATAAGCTACAAATTAGTTATGTAAGAAATTTTTCTCAGGTTAATGGTTGAGTCGCTAGAGCGTGTTAAAGTTTGACTAAATATCCAAATCGGCCACAAAAAATGTGGTTGTTTGCTTCTAGCTTATAACTCAAAAACTACGCACTTTTAGAAAAAAGTGTTTCTATATAAAAGTAACTTAAATTTAATTTGCTACACACTAGTTATTTAAGGAAATGTCCTCGGATTAATGGTTTAGTCGCTAGAGCGCGTTAAAGTTTGACTAAATATCCAAATCGATCACAAAAAATGTGTTTGTTTGTTTCTCGCTTATAACTCAAAAACTACGCACTTTTTGAAAAAATTGTTGCTATAGAAAAGTAGCCTAAATTTAATTTGCTACAAATTAGTTTTAAAAAAGTTTTTTTCAGATTAATGGTTTAGTCGCTAGAGCGCGTTGAAGTTTGACTAAATATCCAAATCGGCCACGAAAAATGTGTTTGTTTGTTTCTAGCTTATAACTCAAAAACTACGCACTTTTTGAAAAAAGAGTTGCTATAGAAAAGTAGCCTAAATTCAATTTTCTACAAATTGGTTTTAAAAAAATTTTCCTCAGATTAATGGTTTAGTCGCTAGAGCGCGTTGAAGTTTGACTAAATATCCAAATCGGCCACAAAAAATGTGTTTGTTTGTTTCTCGCTTATAACTCAAAAACTACGCACTTTTAGAAAAGAGTGTTGCTATAGAAAAGTAACTGAAATTTAATAAGCTACAAATTAGTTATGTAAGGAATTTTTCTCAGGTTAATGGTTGAGTCGCTAGAGCGCGTTAAAGTTTGACTAAATATCCAAATCGGCTACAAAAAATGTGGTTGTTTGTTTCTAGCTTATAACTCAAAAACTACGCACTTTTAGAAAAAAGTGTTTCTATATAAAAGTAATTTAAATTTAATTTGCTACAAACTAGTTATTTAAGGAAATGTCCTCGGATTAATGGTTTAGTCGCTAGAGCGCGTTAAAGTTTGACTAAATATCCAAATCGATCACCAAAAATGTGTTTGTTTGTTTCTCGCTTATAACTCAAAAACTACGCACTTTTTGAAAAAAGTGTTTCTATAGAAAAGTAGCCTAAATTCAATTTGCTACAAACTAGTTTTAAAAAAGTTTTTCTCAGATTAATGGTTTAGTCGCTAGAGCGCGTTGAAGTTTGACTAAATATCCAAATCGGCCACAAAAATGTGTTTGTTTGTTTCTCGCTTATAACTCTAAAACTACGCACTTTTTGAAAAAAGTATTGCTATAGAAAAGTAACTGAAACTTAATTTGCTACAAATTAGTTATTTAAGAAATTGTCCTAAGATTAATGGTTTAGTCGCTAGAGCGCGTTAAAGTTTGACTAAATATCCAAATCGGCCACAAAAAATGTGTTTGTTTGTTTCTAGCTTATAACTCAAAAACTACGTACTTTCAGAAAAAAGTGTAACTATAGAAAAGTAGCCTAAATTTCATTTGCTACAAATTAGTTTTAAAAAAGTTTTCCTCAGATTAATGGTTTAGTCGCTAGAGCGCGTTGAAGTTTGACTAAATATCCAAATCGGCCACAAAAAATGTGTTTGTTTGTTTCTAGCTTATAACTCAAAAACTACGTACTTTCAGAAAAAAGTGTAACTATAGAAAAGTAGCCTAAATTTCATTTGCTACAAATTAGTTTTAAAAAGTTTTCCTCAGATTAATGGTTTAGTCGCTAGAGCGCGTTGAAGTTTGACTAAATATCCAAATCGGCCACAAAAAATGTGTTTGTTTGTTTCTAGCTTATAACTCAAAAACTACGTACTTTCAGAAAAAAGTGTAACTATAGAAAAGTAGCCTAAATTTCATTTGCTACAAATTAGTTTTAAAAAAGTTTTACTCAGATTAATGGTTTAGTCGCCAGAGCGCGTTGAAGTTTGACTAATTATCCAAATCGGCCACAAAAAATGTGTTTGTTTGTTTCTAGCTTATAACTCAAAAACTACACACTTTTTGAAAAAAGTGTTGCTATAGAAAAGTAGCCTAAATTCAATTTTCTACAAATTAGTTTTAAAAAAGTTTTCCTCAGATTAATGGTTTAGTCGCTAGAGCGCGTTGAAGTTTGACTAAATATCCAAATCGGTCACAAAAAATGTGTTTGTTTGTTTCTCGCTTATAACTCAAAAACTACGCACTTTTTGAAAAAATTGTTGCTATAGAAAAGTAGCCTAAATTCAATTTGCTACAAATTAGTTTTAAAAAAGTTTTTTTCAGATTAATGGTTTAGTCGCTAGAGCGCGTTGAAGTTTGACTAAATATCCAAATCGGCCACGAAAAATGTGTTTGTTTGTTTCTAGCTTATAACTCAAAAACTACGCACTTTTTGAAAAAAGAGTTGCTATAGAAAAGTAGCCTAAATTCAATTTTCTACAAATTGGTTTTAAAAAAATTTTCCTCAGATTAATGGTTTAGTCGCTAGAGCGCGTTGAAGTTTGACTAAATATCCAAATCGGCCACAAAAAATGTGTTTGTTTGTTTCTCGCTTATAACTCAAAAACTACGCACTTTTAGAAAAGAGTGTTGCTATAGAAAAGTAACTGAAATTTAATAAGCTACAAATTAGTTATGTAAGAAATTTTTCTCAGGTTAATGGTTGAGTCGCTAGAGCGCGTTAAAGTTTGACTAAATATCCAAATCGGCCACAAAAAATGTGGTTGTTTGCTTCTAGCTTATAACTCAAAAACTACGCACTTTTAGAAAAAAGTGTTTCTATATAAAAGTAACTTAAATTTAATTTGCTACACACTAGTTATTTAAGGAAATGTCCTCGGATTAATGGTTTAGTCGCTAGAGCGCGTTAAAGTTTGACTAAATATCCAAATCGATCACAAAAAATGTGTTTGTTTGTTTCTCGCTTATAACTCAAAAACTACGCACTTTTTGAAAAAATTGTTGCTATAGAAAAGTAGCCTAAATTTAATTTGCTACAAATTAGTTTTAAAAAAGTTTTTTTCAGATTAATGGTTTAGTCGCTAGAGCGCGTTGAAGTTTGACTAAATATCCAAATCGGCCACGAAAAATGTGTTTGTTTGTTTCTAGCTTATAACTCAAAAACTACGCACTTTTTGAAAAAAGAGTTGCTATAGAAAAGTAGCCTAAATTCAA
This sequence comes from Malthinus flaveolus, assembly GCA_950108345.1. NCBI lineage: Eukaryota > Metazoa > Arthropoda > Insecta > Coleoptera > Cantharidae > Malthinus > Malthinus flaveolus. The sequence continues at coordinate 11,591,777 of OX467289.1, forward strand.
TTTTCTACAAATTGGTTTTAAAAAAATTTTTCTCAGATTAATGGTTTAGTCGCTAGAGCGCGTTGAAGTTTGACTAAATATCCAAATCGGCCACAAAAAATGTGTTTGTTTGTTTCTCGCTTATAACTCAAAAACTACGCACTTTTAGAAAAGAGTGTTGCTATAGAAAAGTAACTGAAATTTAATAAGCTACAAATTAGTTATGTAAGGAATTTTTCTCAGGTTAATGGTTGAGTCGCTAGAGCGCGTTAAAGTTTGACTAAATATCCAAATCGGCTACAAAAAATGTGGTTGTTTGTTTCTAGCTTATAACTCAGAAACTACGCACTTTTAGTAAAAAGTGTTTCTATATAAAAGTAATTTAAATTTAATTTGCTACAAACTAGTTATTTAAGGAAATGTCCTCGGATTAATGGTTTAGTCGCTAGAGCGCGTTAAAGTTTGACTAAATATCCAAATCGATCACCAAAAATGTGTTTGTTTGTTTCTCGCTTATAACTCAAAAACTACGCACTTTTTGAAAAAAGTGTTTCTATAGAAAAGTAGCCTAAATTCAATTTGCTACAAACTAGTTTTAAAAAAGTTTTTCTCAGATTAATGGTTTAGTCGCTAGAGCGCGTTGAAGTTTGACTAAATATCCAAATCGGCCACAAAAATGTGTTTGTTTGTTTCTCGCTTATAACTCTAAAACTACGCACTTTTTGAAAAAAGTATTGCTATAGAAAAGTAACTGAAACTTAATTTGCTACAAATTAGTTATTTAAGGAATTGTCCTAAGATTAATGGTTTAGTCGCTAGAGCGCGTTAAAGTTTGACTAAATATCCAAATCGGCCACAAAAAATGTGTTTGTTTGTTTCTAGCTTATAACTCAAAAACTACGTACTTTCAGAAAAAAGTGTAACTATAGAAAAGTAGCCTAAATTTCATTTGCTACAAATTAGTTTTAAAAAAGTTTTCCTCAGATTAATGGTTTAGTCGCTAGAGCGCGTTGAAGTTTGACTAAATATCCAAATCGGCCACAAAAAATGTGTTTGTTTGTTTCTAGCTTATAACTCAAAAACTACGTACTTTCAGAAAAAAGTGTAACTGTAGAAAAGTAGCCTAAATTTCATTTGCTACAAATTAGTTTTAAAAAGTTTTCCTCAGATTAATGGTTTAGTCGCTAGAGCGCGTTGAAGTTTGACTAAATATCCAAATCGGCCACAAAAAATGTGTTTGTTTGTTTCTAGCTTATAACTCAAAAACTACGTACTTTCAGAAAAAAGTGTAACTATAGAAAAGTAGCCTAAATTTCATTTGCTACAAATTAGTTTTAAAAAGTTTTCCTCAGATTAATGGTTTAGTCGCTAGAGCGCGTTGAAGTTTGACTAAATATCCAAATCGGCCACAAAAAATGTGTTTGTTTGTTTCTAGCTTATAACTCAAAAACTACGTACTTTCAGAAAAAAGTGTAACTATAGAAAAGTAGCCTAAATTTCATTTGCTACAAATTAGTTTTAAAAAGTTTTCCTCAGATTAATGGTTTAGTCGCTAGAGCGCGTTGAAGTTTGACTAAATATCCAAATCGGCCACAAAAAATGTGTTTGTTTGTTTCTAGCTTATAACTCAAAAACTACGTACTTTCAGAAAAAAGTGTAACTATAGAAAAGTAGCCTAAATTTCATTTGCTACAAATTAGTTTTAAAAAAGTTTTACTCAGATTAATGGTTTAGTCGCCAGAGCGCGTTGAAGTTTGACTAATTATCCAAATCGGCCACAAAAAATGTGTTTGTTTGTTTCTAGCTTATAACTCAAAAACTACACACTTTTTGAAAAAAGTGTTGCTATAGAAAAGTAGCCTAAATTCAATTTTCTACAAATTAGTTTTAAAAAAGTTTTCCTCAGATTAATGGTTTAGTCGCTAGAGCGCGTTGAAGTTTGACTAAATATCCAAATCGGCCACAAAAAATGTGTTTGTTTGTTTTTCGCTTATAACTCTAAAACTACGCTCTTTTAGAGAACAGTGTTCCTATTCAAAATTAACGTACATTCAAGTAGTTCTTACAAATAATAGTACCTCGTAAGTTTGTTCCTCCTCCTCTGCCATGCTCTTTCAACGTAACCGTCTTTAATTCTTAACTTTTCCGTTTTAGTGAGCTAAACTAGACTAATTAGCTTAAGAATAATTAAATCGTAACGCTTGAGAAGTTTCGATTTGCGCCACCTCACTTTTTGTGTTCGCGTAAAGATAAAAAAAATATTTTACGTTTACACAAGTTTTGTAAACAGCAAGTTAGTAAACCGCCGTAGGTTACATTTGCGAAGTTAACGGACGCAGCATCAATATAAATTGCATTTGGGTATTGAGACGTAAAGTTAGTAAATTTCTAATAATATTAAGTTAATTATTTGATTAATTTGGCAAAATTGAATTATTAAATGTGTGCGAAAAGTTAAAAACTTTTTTTGCCGTTGTAGTTATCGTGTTATCAACTTATCTACAGTCTCCAAACACCTTTTCTCTATACTCGGGAGGAAATGGAATTATAAATTTTTAATTTCATTTCCAAAACGATTTCATAAAAACTTTTTTTTTGTTTTTTTTTGTAGTTTTGTTCTAAAATATTTAAAGCCTTCGGGCAAGTTTTGTTACAGGGTCGTCTTTCTAATGAATACTATTGTGTACTCCCCCGCATTACTAAATTTGAAAAAATCGACCTAAAAGTACGAAAAGACGAAAGCTTTGGGATTTTAAGTATTTCGATGCGTTTCGAGTCGAACACTTGCGCAACAATTAAAAATACACAATTCCACTAAGATAGGGGTTGCAGCTTTACTTTTAAAAATAGCACTTCCTGTGTCTATTTTGAATAAAACGGCTTAACCATGTTTACTAATTGGTCCAAAATTAACGGTTTGTGTATTTTTGTTAACAAAGCTCCGGTATTAATGAATAAAAAAACAATCGAAGCATTCTTATTTTAAAATACAAATTTTAACGCTTTAAAAATGCTAATTATTTACAAATTTGTGCTACCTACTACTTTAGAGTGTAAACTCAGGTAGGTACTATATAAGAATGATAATAAAAATTAGAGTAGAGAGTACAAATAAAAAAGGGCGTGAGATTAGAATTAGAATTATTAGTCTTCCTTTATTTGCGAGCGATGCAGAGAGAAAACAAGGTGCGGAAATGAAGAAAAATCCCCGCGTTGTTATCATTAGAAATTCGAAGTTGACGTATTTTTTACAGTGTGCATAAGACTCGACAAATAATAATACAAACATCTTCGTTTGTTCATCCGTAGTCGACACGAGCATTGTTTCGTAAACAATTCTATTTTCATTTTAAATTTTAATCGAATTCCTCTTAACAGTGAAAATAATCGTCGTAAAATAGATCTCACTCCTTCAAATCGGCTCTTTAATTTTTATACAGGGTGGGAGTCTGTAAAATAGCTCTCCTCCCATACCGGAGCACTTTTACGGTGAATTCCTTGGACTAATGCAAATGGTTTGGCCGGTTATTTCTATAGCACTTATGGAAGGACAATAAAATGAACCGAAGGGATTTAGAATATCATCGTTAGTTTCCGGTTTATAACACGAAGTTGTGTTTTTTTGAAATAGAAACCATAGTTGGATGTGACATATTTGAGGAGCATTTTTCATCCCCTTTTCAATGATATGTAACATGTGGGGCCCATTATTTATTTTTCATCTCATTTTATTAAAAATTGTTAAATAAAATACGAAAAAAAAAATATATACAATATTATACGTATATCATTGAAAAGAGAATAAAAAACGCTTTTCAAATATGTTGTTTCAATATGGTTGCTGTTTAAAAAAACACAAATTTGCCTTATAAACCGGAAACCAAAGAAGATGAATATTATTTAAAATCTCGTCGGCTCATTTTATTGTCCTTCAAAAAGTGCCCGAAAAACGTGCTATTATTTTTTTCTGTAAATTCACAATAATCGAAATATCGACATTTAAGGAAAAATAGAAAAATCGCACTTGTGCTTGTAACTCTAAAACAAAAGAAGGTCGCGAATTTCCGTTTCGTCAGTAAGTTTCTCTCCAAAAAAGAAAACGAGAATACGCCATCCATTTTTCCATATTTCTTCTAGTTATTGATTCCTCCTTAAAAAAAACAGCAAATTTTGGCCACCCTGTAGTACTAATTAGGGACATTTTGAACTAAATTTGAAGCGCACATTTGCACATTTATCGGCTGAAATGGCTGGACCGCCATGTTTGAGGAGACATATAAGAACTCTGTAAACTCGACACGAACTCCATTTTAGAAAAAGGGCCCCATTAGCACATTTGGTGGAGTATTTTGAAGAAAAAGCACTACCGCCATTATACATGGGGGAAACTTAAAAAAAATTCGCCACCGGGGAATTTGAAAAGAAGTTGAGACAGCACAGGTTGCCATGTGGCCTTTTGGACCGCCTACTGTCACTAAAATCTTAAGATGATTAATTTTGAAGATTTTTAAGACGCTCTTAGATCGCCGTGTGGCCTTTTGGACCGCCTATACTCAATAAAATCTTAAGATGATTAATTTTGAATACTTGTAAGACGCTCTTAGGTCGCCATGTGGCCTTTTGGACCGCCTCTTGTCACTAAATTCTTAAGATGCTTGATTTTGAGGATTTTTAAGACGCTCTTACGTCGCCATGTGGTCTTTTGAACAGCCTATTCTTATTAAAATCTTAAAATGATTGATTATGAGGATTTTGAAGACGCTCCTAAGTCGCCATGTGGTCTTTTGGACCGCCTATTGTCATTTATATCTTAAGATGATTGATTTTAAGGATTTTTAAGACGCTCCTAAGTCGCCATGTGGTCTTTTGAACCGCCTATTGTCATTGAAATCTTAAGATGATTGATTTTGAGGATTTTTAAGACGTTCTTAAGTCGCCATGTGGTCTTTTGGACCGCCTATTGTCATTTATATCTTAAGATGATTGATTTTAAGGATTTTTTAGACGCTCCTAAGTCGCCATGTGGTCTTTTGGACCGCCTATTGTCATTTATATCTTAAGATAATTGATTTTAAGGATTTTTTAGACGCTCCTAAGTCGCCATGTGGTCTTTTGAACCGCCTATTGTCATTTATATCTTAAGATGATTGATTTTAAGGATTTTTTAGACGCTCCTAAGTCGCAATGTGATCTTTTGAACAGCTTATTCTTATTAAAATTTAAGATGATTAATTTTGAGGATTTTTAAGATGCTCCTAAGTCGCCATGTGGTCTTTTTAAGCGCTTGTAGTCATTAAAAATTTTAAGATGATTAATTTTGAGGATTTTTAAGACGCTCCTAAGTCGCCAAGTGGTCTTCTGGACTGCCTATTGTCATTGACATCTTAAGATGATTAATTTTGAAGATTTTTAAGATGCTTCTAAGTTGCCATGTAACCTCTTAAGCCGCCTATTGTCATTGAAATCTTAAGATGATTGATTTTGAGGATTTTTAGGATGCTCCTACGTTGGCATGTGGCTTCTTGAGCCGCTTATTGTCATTAAAATCTTAAGATGATTGATTTTGAGGATTTTTAAGACGTTCTTAAGTCGCCATGTGGTCTTTTGAACAGCTTATTCTTATTAAAATTTTAAGATGATTGATTATGAAGATTTTTAAGACGTTCCTAAGTCGCCAAGTGGTCTTCTGGACCGCCTATTGTCATTGACATTTTAGGATGATTAATTTTGAAGATTTTTAAGATGCTCCTAAGTTGCCATGTGACTTTTTGAGCCCCCTAGTGTCATTGAAATCTTAAGATGATTGATTTTGAGGATTTTTAAGACGCCTTTAGGTCGTCATGAAGTCTTTTTAACCGCCTATTGTCATTAAAAATCTTAAGATGATTGATTTTACGGTTTTTGAAGATCTTCCTATGTCTCCATGTGGTCTTTTGGACCGCTTCTTGTCATTAAAATCTTAAGATGATTGATTTTGAGGATTTTTAAGACGCTCATAGGTCGTCATGTAGTCTTTTGTACCGCCTATTGTCATTGAAATCTTAGGTCACAATGTGACCTTTTGGACCGCTTGTTGTCATTAAAATCTTAAGATGATTGATTTTGAGGATTTTAAAGACGCTCATAGGTCGCCATGTGGTCTTTTCAACCGCTTGTTGTTATTAAAAATCTTAAGATGATTGATTTTGAGAATTTTTAAGACGCTTTTAGGTCGTCATGAAGTCTTTGAACCACCTATTTTTATTTAAAATCTTAAGAGGATTGATTTTGTGAAATTTGGCGCTCCTAGTTCGCCATGTGACCTTTTGGACTACCATCATTTTTTTTGTCAAAGAGGGTTTGTTTCTAGACGCGGCAGGGGGCCTTAGGTGTCTCCATATATTGCGTATATGCGTATATTGCATTTATCAGAGGACCAAAGCACAAATAGACGTCTTCAGGTAGACGTCAGGTAGTACAGGTAGTACACAGGTAGGCGTCTTGCATAAAGAATACGCAAGCAAAACTTATTAGATAACCTCAGAACCTTTGGAAAAAATAAATAATTGAACAGTAATGACGTAACGAGAATTAATCACCAGAATTATTTGTAGAACAATATTTATCTTCCATATTTTTAATTTTTAATGAATTGTTTTGACTCGTTTTATTTAGTCGTTTCCGAGTTCCAACATTTCGTTTATTTATTTCGTAAAAAGAAGTTATAAACAGTTAGTTCATTAATTTTGCAGCTTTTTAGTATTATCAACTTTCGTAAACAACCAATTAGTGTTTTCTATAATGGGCACTACGTACCCCTTAATGTTTATTCAATTTGTTTTAACAAAATTGTTACATTTTTCAGCTTGAAGGTAATTTCGAACTTTGGGCAAATTTTCCATTAAATTTGCGCGCGCTTGATTAGTATTGTTTGTAATTGCCTCAAGGATAGGATTACATCAAAGGGTCTCTTTTTCTTCATAAGACAACTTCCTAGAGAAGTACCAAGTACGGCCTAATTTGCGATGGGGCCAACGGATCTGACTACTAACTCTACAACTAACAGCAGTTAGAAGCTACAAACAATATAATTTTGTATGGCACGCCCATCTACGCCATTCAACGTACTGTTCGCTTAGATCAGACAGAACAAATGCGGTTGAAGTCTGCTGGTATTTGTCTGAAGCGGCACTTTGACAACAAAAACCTAACAAATTTTTCTGTGCTAATATTAACCTAATCAAACCAACCTAACCTAAAGTATCCTTTTTTTATTGCCTTTCTTTATTTGCCAGTCGTGTCTTATCTGGCCTATTCTAACGTGTTTTGGCTAGAATTCTGGCATAGAGTCGCTTCTCTACACGTCCTCGTTTCTGCAATTCACTACTAGCTGCAGTTCTAGTTCTAGTCGTACTTTAATCTTTTTTGTGAACCAGCTTTGCTATAGTTGTCCAACTTGCCTCGTCAGGGTGTATAATGGATACGAGGGTAGCTGGAGTCGGAGTTTCGCCAGCTCTAAACGACGCCCTAATTCGTTTCTACTCCCAGCAGTGGTAGTTGAACAGTGTGCGCTCTACGGTGTCGTCGACGTCGTACATTGGGGATGCCAGATTTCCGATTTCGTGTCTATAGTAATACCAGCATCGGTGGACTATTAATTAGAAGCTACTCCAGGTGGGATGACAGCTCCTCCTGACTCCTATAAATCCCCGGTTGGAGGTTGGGTATAAAGGATCATGCCCATTGCCCTTCCCCTAGGTCTAGGTCTTCAAATCAAACTTAACCTAACCTTACCATTTTTTGGCTGGACCTTGCTTGGAGCTCGTTCATGTTCCTTTATTAGCCGATTTGGTGATATCGTGAACGCCACTTTTCTTGGCATACTCCAGCATTTTTTGTTTCCAATTTTTCGACGCAGAGCCGCTTCTTTGTACGTCCTCGTTTCTGGATCTCGCTAGATGTAGCTGCTACTCTATTCTCAGTCGCTTTTTTATCTCTTCCACGAGCTAGCTCTGCTTGCCCCGGAGCATACGAGGTTGGCTTGAATAAGAGTTTCGCTTGCTTTCAACGACGCCGTGATTCGTTTCGACCTCCAGCAGTGGCAGTAAAATAGAGTACGCTCTTCGGTGTCGTCGGTAGTGGTTGGGCCTAGGGGACGCCAGGTTTCCGATCCTGCGTATACATAGTAATAGATTATTACTATGTTCATAGACTCTTAGAAGCTGCGCCAGGTAATATGACAAATCTCTTTGGCTCCTATCAACCCATTGTTAGATGCTGGGTAAGGGAGATCGTGCCCACTGCCCCTTCTCGGCTTTAGAGCTTAAGGATATTTTGCAATGCCGATTCCGGCCTTAGTCTTTGACACTTTTTTCTACAATGCATTGTTTCTGTCTGTGTCTCTACTCATTTTTTTCCTTGGCAGCACAATCAGCGTCCTCGGAGATCTTTGTGCTCGAAGTTTTGGAGCTCCGCTTCGCGCTGCTGTTGCCGTTCTATCTCTTGTAACTCTTTCATGAAGTTTGACACGAGTTTAAGTACTATTGTTCATTCATCTATCTTGACTTCCTGTGTCACCTATCGTGTCCTCGGCAAGACCCTATCCTACTTTAACCTAACCTAACTCTACCTAACTTAATCTAATTTCACCAAATCTAACCTAATCTACCTTTTCTTTTGTTTAACAGATGTGGAAATGTGGAAATTTTCAGAAAGAAACCGCAGCTTCCTGTAGAGGTAGTGTGAGGTTAAACTAAAAGCGCCTGACCCGCTTTCTGAAGGGGTTCTGCCTTACGTAAATGCTGGGGATCCGCGTTAGCAATGCTTCCAGGCCTTCACGCCAGAGCTTGACGCTTTCCTTCATTGTCATGTCCGGTTTTAGCCTTTTAGCAATTCTTCTGTCAGTGTCTATAGGTGTCTCTGCGTCCTTCTATCTATCCTTCTGTGGATGACGTATTGCAGCCCGTTCATCAAGTTCCTTGGATCCCGAGCTCGGGGAACTTAGTGCTCGAGTTTTGGGGCTCCGCTTCGCGTTGCTACTGCTATTTTAGCTCCTCTTTCTCTCTTATGATGTTAACCTAACCTAACTTTACGAAAAGATGTCAAATATTAAATTTTTAAATTTCTTTCAGTAACTGTGCAAGAAAGACGGCGTAGCTAAATTTGAAATAAATAATATTAGTTGCATTATGAACATCCTGTATTTACAGGAAAACTTTAACAAAAGCATCGGACATGTAGTAACGTACCCAAAATATTAATTAATAAAGTTTATTTAACACAACGCAGTATTGATGTACGTTTAATTAAAAGCTCGAACAAAATTTAGTTTTATAATAATTATTTAACTAGTTTTAAAATAATTATTATGCCGGATAAAATTTTAATTCGTTGCTTTTAATAAAGTTATAATTATTAATTTTTCACTTAATTAATAACAACAACAGTGCTCAACACCAATAAATTATTGACTAAAAAATAAATTTAAACAATCAGGTAGCACGAGAAGGCTTTTCAAAACTCAAACTTTTATCTGAATGTTGTGGTTTCGTCCTCGTGTCGTTAAGACGTAACAAACTTTTGGTTCTTGTTCTGGTTCTGGTCTCTTAACGGTTTCACTAACAAACATATCTTCTTATGCGATGCTCACCACATTTTACAGCAAAGATAATTTAAATTTATCTAAACGCCCACAATGAATCGTATTTTGTACAATTAAAAAAATTTGCTTGGAGTATTATTTTAATTGATTGTGAAGAAAAACAAATGTTAAGACTGGAAATGTAAAAGCTACTTGAACAAATTTTATTACGGTTTTAAGACGTTGAAGCTTGAATTGCTTTTATTTATTACGTCTTTAAAGCGTCTGAAGAGATCGTGAAATTTGAGTCTTGTAAAAATACCTTTATTGTTCTATTTTTGTTTGTACTAAAGCTAAATGAAATTAATTTTCCACTAAGCAATAAATCATTACAACAAAGTTACAATCGGCGTAATTAGTAATTAGTTACAAAAAGGTTTTAAACGTAGCTCCTATAGCATTATAAAGACGTCGCTCTTTACGTCTGTTACGAATTTATATAAATATCACGCTTTAGCCGATTTTTCGAGTCTCTTTATTTTAATATAGAGAAACCAAAAGTCAGAGAGGCTAAACATATAGTATCCATAATCATTGGTGGAATAAGCGGAGAATAACCACATGTCACAATTGAGTCCTCGTGCGTATCGAGAACGGAATGAGCAAGAAGACTCGACGTTTCGAAGGCGATAAACTGCGTGCTGCAACTAGTCTATAAATCAAGAGTCGTGTAACATGAGTCTGGGTAATAAGTCATGAGTAATGAGTCACCAGTTATAAATCATGAGCCACGAGTAGCGAGATAATAATCATGAGTCATCATCAACCATCAAGTGTGAGGTTAGAGTAATGAGTATTAAGTCATGATTCTTGAGACGTGGTTCGTGAGTCATGAGTAAGAGTAGTTATAAGTCAAGAGTCATGAGTCATACTTTGTTAATCTTAATTCATCAGTTGTGATTTATGATTCATGACTGAGTCGAGGGTGATGACCTGATGACTCGCGTAAATGAGTCGTGAGTCATGAATCCTGAGTCATAAATCGTAAGTTATGAGAATAACTGATACTTAACCCTTCTACTTGATAACTGGTAATTCTCGGTAAGTCCGAGAAGTTTGAATAAGAAACTTAAATCTGGAAAATTTGGAAGAATAAGCTGGGAAAATGGTATTTGAAAATTGAGCCCTCATGCGCTATAACGAGGACAAAATGAGCAAAAAATTTTAGGTACGATAAACTGAGTGCAGCAACTTGACTTCATAAGTCGTGAGTCGTAAGACATGAGCCATGAGGAATGAGTTATGAGTCATAAGTTTTAATCATAATTCCTGCTTTATGAGTCATGAGTTTTCAGTCAAGAATCATCAGTCATGAGTCATGATGAGTATTAAGTCATGATTTTTGAGTCGTGGATCTTGAGTCATGATTTGTGATTCGTAAATCATGAGTTTTAATTTATGATTTATGAGTCATGAGTCGAGAGTCTTGACTTGCGTAAATGATTTGTTAGCGTGAGTCATGAATCCTGAGTCACAAATCATAAGTCATAAGATTATGAAACATTTAACCTTGCTACTTGATGGCTGGTAATTCTCGGTAAGTCAGAGAAGTTAGAATAAAACACTTAAATACAGAAAATTTGGAGGAATAAGCTGGGTAAAACCGTATATAAAAACTGAGCTCTCATCAACGAGGACAGAATGGGCAAGAAGATTCAAAGTTTGAAGGCGCCAAACTGAGTCATGAGTCATAAGTTTTAAATCATGATTTATGAGTCTTGAGTCGTAAATTGTGAGTCATGAGATATTATCATCATGGGTCATGAAGTGTGAGGTATGAGTGATGGTAATGAGTAATGACTATTGAATCATGATTCATGAGGCGTGTAAGTTGTGAGTCACTAGCCGTGAGTCACAAGTCATAATACATGAGTCACAAGTCATAATACATGAGTCATAACTTATGACTCATGTCATATGACTCATATGACTATGACATATGACATATGAGTCATATGACTCACTCATGACTTATGACTCATAAGTCATGAGTCATGAGTCATTATTCTTATGTCATGAGCTAAACCAGAATTTCACTTTAGAATTCTTGCAGGGGAAGTTGTCTTTTTATGTACAAAAAGAATAAAATGCGCAAATGCAGCTAATATTTACAGAAACATTGTGTACGCGCGTATGATCTGAGAATCATGCTCATTGCTCAATGCTCATGTTCAGAAATCGTAATTTTAAATGTCTAATTTGAGAATTTTTAAGACCACCACTAATTTAAATTATTTCGTTGTCATTTATTAGCTAAAGAAAATTGTATCTATCTAGTTTAATATAATATTAGTAATTGGAACTGTAACAATTATATAACAACAAAACAGCCATTAGGTAATAAAATAATTATTTCAAAAATAAATCGTTACATCTAAAGTTTATATTATTCGTAAAGTTACAAACTTTACCTACAACCTACATGTCGTAATATTATTATAGAGGAAAATTTCGAGCTTAGATATTAATATCTGTTGCTTCCCTAAATTAGTTATCCACATTTCAAATTGCGCTATTCCATTTTACACGTTTCTTATCATCGTTTAACTTTGAAATAATTTATTTATCAAGAAGATACTATTTAAAACAATATTTGGACGGTCCAAAGACTTCCGTCTACCACCATGACCCAAGATCGAGTCGTCGTATCAAAAACAGCCATTAACCTGAATATTTGGAAATATCTCGGTTCGAGTCCATTTTAGTAAAAAATATCATCTTGCCGAAAATAAAGCCACGTAAATGCTCTACAAAATAAGTCATTTTAGTTTTTTTGGTAAACCGACCGGTTGCAGAGTTACGGCCATTAGAGTGCACCAACCACGTTTTTGAAAGTTCCCCATTTCTTCAGTTATTTGTTTCTGAAAAACAACAACTGGAACTGCATGACAATTACCCCAAACAATTAGGGACACCCTGTACATATATTTTTGTAAAAACTCTAACTAAATAGCGTTGTATTTGCCTTTTGTTCGCCCGCACAGTTTTTACCTTATTTACACGTCGTTCTTTTTGAAGTGCATTGTTTTGCGTTTTGTGCATTATTTGCATTTTGTGCTTTTAAATGTGAACTTTTGATTGTATTTAAATTTAAAATAAATGTAAATACTAAATGGCTTTCAAACAAAACCCAGTTTCAACAATAGTTTTTAAATTAACTTTAGAGTTCGTTAAGCCGTTAATTTCTCTGTTTACTTTTTTTTTTAAACAAAACTTGACGTCAAATCTCGCGCAGTTTAATTTTGAGCTCGATCTAAATCTAGTGAGCGGTGAAGTTAGAATTTGAAAAACGTGTCGTCGATTACTGCACTCCAATGGCGATAACTATTTTATTTAGAGTTCCTACCACACACCGACATGTGCTCGAGATTAAAAAAAGTACTCCACTCTTCGAATTGCTGCGAGAGTTTGGTCTGGATGTTTGTGTAGCAGAGAATCCACACGAGCAAGTATAATGCGAGGAGCTTTGCTTGTCGTTCCATCAAAAATTTAAGAGCGCATTTTAAAATCTTTTCTTAAATCTAATAGAGAAAGAATTTAAACGCTTTAGAGCCGAGTTTATCTGTCAATTACGCTCTAATAAACAGTTGGCTGGTAAGTTGTTTAACTAAATTGACAATAATAAACAACCCGCGTTTTTCTGCACCTGTTGGTAATAAGTAATAACATGTAAACGCTTAGTTGTAAATATTAAAATGTGACGGTTAATTTTTGGTATACACCTCCGTCAAATGCACTGACCGATGGCGTTTTCCACTCGTCGTTTAGCTTGATTTTATAGTCCGGCAGGATTTTTGTCAATTTTCAACGCGCTCTAGCGCTCAAACTGTTTGTTTGACTAAAAAAGTTAAAGAAAAATAATTTGTAGGAAATTCAATTTTATTAATTTTTGTATAAAAACACTTTTATCTGAAAGTGTGTAATTCTCGAGTTATAAGCGGAAAATAGAAAAACAAGCGTTTTCGCCAATTTTGAAATTTGTGTCAATTTTCAACGCGCTCTAGCGCTCAAGCTGCTTGTTTGAATAAAAAAAGCAAAGATAAATAATTTGTAGAAAATTTAACGTTCTTGACTATTGTATAGAAATATTTTTCTTCAAAAGTACTCAATTGTTGAGTTATAAGCGAAAACAAAAAAAACACCTTTTCAGCTGATTTTAAAATTTATCTCAAACTTCATCGCGCTCTAGCTTTCAAACTGTCTATTTTACTAAAAACATCGAGAAGAAATAATTTGTAGGAAATTGAATGTACTTTATTTTGGTATACAAAGTGCGTAATTGATGAGTTATGACAGTTATAAGCGGTAAATAGAAAAACAAGCGTTTTCGCCAATTTTAAAATTTTAGCAAAACTTGAACACGCTGTAGCGCTCAAACTGCTTATTAGACTATATAAAGTAAAGATAAATAATTTTTAGAAAATTCAATGTTCTTTACTTTTGTATAAAAACACGTTTTTCCAAAAGTGTCCAATTGTCGAGTTATAAGCAAAAATAAAAAAAAACAGCTTTTTGACCAATTTTGAAATTCTTCTCAAACTTTAACGCGCTTTAGCGCTCAAACTGTTTGTTTGACTAAAAAAGCGAAGATAAATAGATTGTAGGAAATTAAATATGCTTTACTTTTGTGTAAAAACGATTTTTCCTTAAAGTGCGTAATTGTCGAGTTATAAGCGGTAAACAGAAAAAGTAGAGGTTTGGACGATTTTGGAATTTTTGTCGCACTTCAACGCGCTGTAGCACTTACACTGATTGTTTGACAAAAAAATCTAAGGGAAAAAATGCGTAGCCAAGTCAAAGTACTTAATTTTTGATTTTAAAGATTTTTTTCGAAAAGTGCGTAATGTTATAAGCGAGAAATTAAAAAAAAGTTTTTTTGGCAGACTTCGGAATTAATGCCAAACTTTAGCGCGCTCTAGCGCCTTAGCTGTTTGTTTAATGAAAATAATCTTAGAGAAGTAATTTGTAGACATTTAAAAATGCTTTATTTTTCTATCAAAAACTTTTTATAAAAGTGCGTAACTTTTGATTTATAAGCAAAAAAACAAAAAACGAGCACAAATCCATTCTTCGCGAGCCACGCTCTAGTTAATGCCGCCACTTAAGAGTGGCAGACGGGCAGTACTCGTCTGAAATGTTTGCTTAGCCAAATTTTCTAAAAATTTTGTACTTCACCGTTAGATAAAATGACTAGTACCTACTCATAATAGTGCATTCCACGCGGATACGTTAAAGCGAAGATTATCCGATTTTTTTGTCAAACATCAATTTTTCGAAATTTCATTTTGAGAAGATATCGAATTTGTTATTAATAATTAGCATTTTCGAAACATTAAAAGTTAATTTACTTAAAGAAACTTTGTCACTCTAAAATTAATGAGTTTAAGTAGAGCAAATGTAATTAATATAATGATGAAGAGTTTGAATTTTGATTAAAATTAACGTGCGGGGCGGAAATAAATTTTTTAATTAATTTCGAAATTATTTTTGTTTAAATTGTAAATTAATAAAAAAATATAATGAGAAGTTTTAAACACTTTGTGAAAACAAATTCTTACGCCGTCTTACCCTTTCATCGTTAAAAGTTTAGGCTTTGAAAATCTCCTTAGGGATTCATGGTAAACTTATGTATAGTAGGTACGTAGAATTGGAAAATTGAACATCTGGAACAAACGGAACGATACGTTTTTTCCACTTTTTTTAGGGGGAGAATTACATTTTGATATTCATTATTTAAAGAGTTTGGGCGCAATAAAACAATAAGTTGAAATTGGGTATAATTTTCTTATGTGTTTGAATTTTTTTCTTCTTTTGGGGTGAGTGTGAGAGACATAAAATTTGTATTTATTGGGGTTGAAAAAATGCAATATGTTTTTTCTTTTATAAATCGCACTTTTGCACAACTTTCCAACAATCGCTTAAATTTTTTTCTAAAGTTGAAACTTTTCAAACTATACATAAAGAAAATTGAGAGAAAAATAAAAAGATGTTCGACCAAACAGACGGCCATTTTGATTTTGTTGAAATTATTAATTGAAACCGTTTTCTCTAGAAATTAATGAAGTTTTTTTTGAGCGAAAAGTTTTGATTATGACTGCGCAAAATGCACAATTCTAAATCCACTTTTACTAGTTCCGCATTAATCAGAATCAAAATCAATTCAAAACGTTATTTTAAAAGTCGTTTCGGCATTTTTAATAATTACGTTTTTAGTTTTCATTCATTTGATTACGGCTTAGTCTTTAACTAGGAAAATATCGATAGTTCTTTATCAAAAACTTCCTGAAGAGCTGAAGGAAGCTCAACAGAGAAATGGCCATTTTTACAATACGAGACGTAATACTGTCTTAAGACGCCAAACAGACCTCGTGATTGTTCGTCGGTCATCGTGACAAGTCGGCGTAATTGGTTTTTACGACCGATGAGCCCACAGACCTCGTGATGCTCATCGGTAATCGGCCAGCGTCACGAACATGAGGTTGAACCACAACCATTTGTCACGATGACCGACGAAAAATCACGACGTCTGTGGACGGCTTTAGAGATGGGCGTGACTACACTTAGACACACCCTCTCGGCTCAACGCAACACTAAACTGCAGATAACTCCAAATTTAGGGATTGCAATTTGGAATACTTTTCTCCTCTGTGGGGTTCTTAAGAGTTTGATCTCATCAACTGCCGACTTTTGTTCAGAATTTCGGATATTAACAGGAGGGCGAGCCAAACACTTGAAGTGGGTCACTTATTTTGAATCGCACGAGCACTCTTCTGAAGTCCATCAGTTCTCCAATCACACTCATCAGCGATATGCTGTTTGCAGAGTAGTTCGTTCAGGCGATCCTTGCTCGATTCGACGCTCTCTCTTACGACTGCGTATTTAGTGACCCCCCTCCGGCTAATTGTCCCAACAATGGCTCTTAATTATTAATTAATTTACAACAGGCTCTTTTAGTAAATTATTAGCAATAAACTTCACAAGTTCGACGTATAGTTTTGCCCATTTCTATAATCCAACAACAGAATGACGTGCTATGTTTAACATTCAACTAAGTTGTCATATCTTTGAAATTTTAAAACTCAAGTTGACGTACAGTTGACAGACCACTTCACTGCTCCAGTACATCCTTCTTTAGTAATAGCTCTTTTTGTGTTTGAAATTTAATGCTTGGCATTTTCTTTGTACTTTAAATCTAAGAGAAAAACTTGTTGATGCTCTAAGTCGACTCCTTTGGGGTGCCAAGTACAAAGTAGTGGAAGGTAAAATTTGTTTAAAAATATTATTACCTGTGCATTTGGAACGCTTCTCTCTAAGTTATTTTGTTAATCTCGAACGTAATAATTACCTTCTGCACTCAACTTTACGGACTTTATAACGGTTGGGAACTCGTTAATATTCGCTAAAGTTACTTCTCGTACGAACTCGGCACTTCTCCTAAGGAGAAATAAATAAGAAAATAGTTATTAATAGACGTAACTCGGCGTCGAGTGCAGAAATAGTGCAATTTGTTAAAAATGCCCAAATGAGATGAGTTAAGTTGAGAAAATCTCGGAGAACTACCAATTTTTGACAATAAAAGCGTTTAAACGAGCTAGAGACCTTTTCAGTCCAAGTCTCGCCGGTGTAGCTCCGGGTGCTCTACTACTAAGTCACTCCCTTGTGTTTAACGCACACTCCCGTTAGTCTTGAGTCGTCACAGTACTTCCCTTCCAGAGACGTCGTTCGTCTCGATACTATAGGTGATGTCCGGTCTAAGCCTCTGTTCGGTCCGTTGGTCGGAAACGCCACGGCTAGGGCGACAAAAGGCGGCGAACATGCGTGTACGGTAGTTGGATGGAAGCACTGCTGACTAATCACTTTGGCACGCGTTATGTTATCGTGGACTGTAGACATCCGTGCTGCGGTAATGAACGAAGTGAAAAGCCTGAACTGTGATTGAGGATAAAACCAGAGTCGCGCCGGGTGCTCTACCACTAAGCTACATCGATGTTTGCTATTTCCTTGTATTTCACGCGAGCTCACGTTAGTCTTGAGTTGCTACATGCCACAATAAGTTGATCAGAAAATCACAAAAGCGAGCTAAGAAAGTTTTCAGTTGCTGCGTTTGCTAAATATGAGCCCGGCACTATAGCGAAGAAGGTAATGTGGCTAGCACTACGTTTTTAACTGCTTATTGTTCACGCACAATAGCAGTGCGCAGTTCCTCTACAACCCTAAAAATAGTAAGCTATTTGTTATATTATTAAAAATTATATTTTGTGTATTTTACGTCCGCATCAACTACTGTGGATATTAGCAGACGGGACCTACAGCTTTAGGTGGGTTCCGAACCACCAAGACCGGGTATTTGACACATGGAAACACTCCAGTGGTGTCAGCCGGTTTTGAACCTACGACCTTTACATCCGCAAGCGACGATGCTAGCCTCTAGACCACCCCGGTCCTATTATTATACTATTATTGTAATTATTAATTAATTAGTCCGTACATTTTAAAACTAATTTACGAGTTTTACTTAGACAGCTGAATTAGGTTCCGCTTGTAAGAAGTAAGAAAGAAAACTCGTAGTAAATTGTAAATTTAGCTAGTCGCTCTTGAAATCCATTATTTAAATAATATAAATCCAACTAAAAACTATTTAAATCCATTTTCAGCTCGAATAAATCCCAAAGGAAAATAAAGTCAAAATCCTCAACTAACCAAACAGCCATTTTGTATTCTACTCTAGAGAAAAAGTTTGCGTATAGTGATGGTAATAGTATTAAGTTTTTTGAAAAAAATTGAAATAATCGATTTAAAACTTTCAAATTACCATCACCTACTAAAGTAGAGAAGCAGTTTTTTCACGGACTACTTTTTCTCAGCTGGGTTTAAACCCAAAAAATAATTGGTTTATTGTTCATTTATAAAAACATTAGGCTTAAGCCGCCCAAAGACCGATCTTGTGATTTGTAATCGGTCATCGTGACAAACATAAGAGTCAATTATGACAGACATGCGAAAATGGCGAAGCCTGTGGGCTCATCGGGCCTCGCATCGCACTGTAAGTGCAAGAAAACTCTATTAAGAGGTATTGCAGAAGTCGCTTGAAATACTGTTTACAGTGCCCATTACAGTAAAACAAGGCCTAAAGGCTTCTTCTTCATGTGCGAGAGAGAACGAGACAGAAGCTAGCTTAATGTAAACTGAACTGTAAGTGCGAGAAAACTCGAGGAAATCTTGCAGAAGTTTCTTGAAATACTGTTTGCACTCTTGCTGACAGTAAAATGAGGCCTAAAGTCCCTTAAACTGGACTATAAATGCGAGAGGACTCGTGGAAATCTTACAGAAGTCTCTTGAAATTGCACTCTTGCTGACAATAAAACGAGGCCTAAAGGCTTCTAAACTGGACTGTAAGTGCGAGAGGACTCGAAGAAGTCTTACAGAAGTCTCTTAAAATTCTGTATGCACTCTTGCTGACAGTAAAATGAGGCCTAAAGGTCTCTAAACTGGACTGTAAGTGCGAGAGGACTCGAAGAAGTCTTACGAAAGTGTCTTAAAATTCTGTTTGCACTCTTGCTGACAGTAAAATAAGGCCTAAATGTCTCTAAACTAGACTGTAAGTGCAAGAAAACTCGAGGAAGTTTTGCAGAAGTTTCTTGAAATACTGTTTGCACTCTTGCTGACAGTAAAATGAGGTCTAAAGGTCTTTAAACTGGACTGTAAGTGCGAGAGGACTCGAGGAAGTCTTACAGAAGTCTCTTGAAATTCTGTTTGCACTTTTGCTGACTATAAAACGAAGCCTAAAGGTTTCTAAACTGGACTGTAAGTGCGAGAGGATTCGAGGAAGTCTTACAGAAGTCTTTTAAAATTCTGTTTGCACTTTTGCTGACAGTAAAATGAGGCCTAGAGGCCTCTAAACTAGACTGTAAGGGCGAGAGGACTCAAGAAAATCTTACAAAAGTCTCTTAAAATTCTGTTTGCACTCTTGCTAACAGTAAAATGAGACCTAAAGGCCTCTAAACTAGACTGTAAGTGCGAGAGGACTCAAGAAAGTCTTACAAAAGTCTCTTAAAATTCTGTTTGCACTCTTGCTAACAGTAAAATGAGACCTAAAGGTTTCTAAACTGGACTGTAAGTGCGAGAAAACTCAAGGAAGTCTTGCAGAAGTCTCTTAAAATACTGTTTGCACTCTTACTGACAGTAAAATGAGGCCTAAAGGCCTCTAAACTAGACTGTAAGTGGGAGAAAACTCGAGGAAGTCTGGCAGAAGTCTCTTGAAATACTGTTTTCACCTTTGCTGACAGTAAAATGACGCCTAAAGGCCTCTAAACTGGACTGTAAGTGCGAGAGGACTTGAGGAAGTCTTACAGAAGTCTCTTGAAATTCTGTTTGCACTCTGCTGACAGTAAAACGAGGCCTAAAGGCCTCTAAATAGGCCTGTAAGTGCGAGAAAACTTGAGGAAGTCTTGCAGAAGTCGCTTGCACTACTGTTAACACTGTTACTTATAGTAAAACGAAGCCTAAAGGCCTCTTCTTCACTTGCGAGAAAATGCAGTAAGAGAGAGAGACAGAAACTAGCTTATTATAAACTTGACTGTTAGTACGAGAAAGCTCGAAGAAGTTTTACAGAATGCACATGTTTGTACAGTATTGCAAGAGACTTCAGCAAAATTTCCTAGAGTCTTCTCGCACTTACATCCCAGTTTACATTAAACTAGTTTGACAGTCTCTTTGACATTTCTCGCATGTGTAAATGACGCCTTAGTGATCACAAACAGAATATGTTTAGCGACTCAGTGCGCAGGAATCTTAAATTTTGCGAACTCGCTGGAAAAGGTAGGTAATACCACCACATTTACCCTCCATTCCGAGCGAAACTATTTCTCAATTACTATTAATTACTATTATTATTATAGGGTATAGAGAGAATCGTTTTTAGTTGCGTGTTTTTAGAAACTATTCCGGCGGAAAAGGATAAATTTATAATTTATAGCTTTCATATGAAAGGTTTTTCCGTCAATCGATACCAAATAGTTTCAAGTTTATACCTTGATAACTCGTTTCGGTAATCAACAAATAATTACCACGAATTGATTTATTGTTGCTTCGAACTTAACTTCTATTAGAGGGACGATTAAAGAATTATTTATTGAAGCAATATCAAACTTTTTAATTGTTAATAAAAGTTCAACTGTAGTTACTGTACTTTCTTACAATATTTTTGTGAAAAGAAAAATTGGTAAAATAATAGTCGACTACCGCCCACTTTTTTATGGAACCGATGTCCTAAGATTGCTCTCAATTTGGTCCACCTTGTAGATTTCCATTGCAAAACATATTATGCAAGTTGACCAAGTCTCATCATACATTGTACCTACACCTTGTATGTCTAAAATGAATGGTCCATCCTCGGATAAATTAATCTGTGCCGGCTTTTCGAATTTTGAAAAATTACGATAGCGCACGTAGTGTATTCGAGTGGACTGTATTTATAACAACCACTACCTAGTTTATGGAGCGAGGAAAGCACGGATGCGAACATTATTTCGATATTGAGATAACGACAGTTTAAAAGGTCGATCAAAATGCAAAATGTATATTCTAATCAGGTTTCGATGGGATCGTCTTAAGACAATGGGGACTTTAGAAGAGGCATATCAGAAGAGTGACACGTAGTGCGAAAATGGATGGTAAATTAGTTTTAGAATCGAACCGCTGAATAAATCACACGGCTCTCTTACATCTCGAGTATGCACAAAAAGCGCCGTCTAAAGTTTAAAATCGCAATCTTTCATCTCTCTTTTACAAATAGGGCAAAAATTATGAGGGGATAATCTTCGAATCGTTACAAAAACATTATTTCGAAAGTAAACGATAATTCATCCCTTTTTATCTACACTTGTTTTTGTATTTACTACTTCAAAAACAAGGGCTTACACCATCGGGAGTAAACTGCATTAAAGTTGATTATTTTTGTCAGGAAATTGCGTTGATAATTTATTTAAATTTTGTTATGTTTCTCGAGGGTAATTAAGATATAATTAAGCCCAGTTAGACGCAAACCAAATTTTATTACGTAAATGCGTCAAAATTTTTTTCATTCTTAAATTAAAAATTCATTTAAATTGATTAAAATAATTATTGCACCTGGAGTAAGTTGAAAATGAATTAAAAGTGTTTTTTTCTTTAGATAACACGATGTTAGAATAGAATCACGTTGTAGAAAATTGCGGCAGGTTATTTTTAAAAGAAATGCGTCCGTACAAGCATGTAATGAAAAAAAATAAAAGTAAACAGTAGATTTGCGCAACGATAAGTATTTTCATCACCTCTAATTCGGAATTTTCTAAAAAAAAGGTTTTAACTCTAACAATATTTTTATTAAAAAGTAACGTTCATAATTATTATCGTTAACTTAGAAAAAATGTTGATCCCTGCTCGGGCGCCAATTTGTAATCTCTTGTTTTGACGTTAATTAAAAAATTCCAAGGTAGTAACAGTGACAGGCGAGCATAAATACCAATAATAATATTATATTGTGCAAAGTTGTCCAAATAGTCCCAATCGATTATGTAAGGGTCACATCTTGTACGTTGAAGATTATGGATTTAGAATCTACCTGTTTTCCCCCTGCACCCAGCTTGCGCTATATCAGAGGTTAAAGAGAGCAGGCTGATTGGGATCATCTCTCACTTCATAGTAAATAGTAAATCCATTAGCCACTGCGGCTCCAACCTCATCAGAAGCCTTGGAACTTCTGCCCGCAGTACCAGTATAACCTAGACTAGTAACGGTTCAGGATCAGCAACTACTTAATCGCTTCCGGATCATCCGCTATAACCTATTACAGACCAGGTTTACAACGATGGTGTGCTGAGTGCTAGGAGAAATCTCCTTACCACACACCAACAGCGGGACTGCGCCTGTAACAGGAATTAGGTACATTACGGAAAGCCTAGACATGCACTGGTGGTGCCCATGTGCCTAATCATTTATAGCATGACTACTACGAAAGTATCAGAACTTCCTACCAGAAATCGCGTCTTCCCGTTACTATTTAAGTACAACTGCAGATAGACTAGTCCACAGCTCTTCCGGTGGGGAGACTGCAGCAGCCAATTAATTCGAGGATCGCGTATGACTCCTCCAAGAGCTCCACTGTACCGATTTAGCGAGAGTAATGAAACAGTCCGTAAACCGCATACGTGGAGAGACTACTTCCAGTTAACATAACCCCTTTTACCTGCATCCCATCAAGTACAGGATATGGAAAAGCATCTGATGTTTTAAGGGTTGGACCCTGGAAATACCAAAGCAGTCTGGTTTGTAAGGGTAACAGTAATCCCGAGTATATTTTTATGGGTGAAGATTGTCAACGGAACTCAACCAAGAAAGTTTTTTGGCTACCAACAAATCTGAAGCCGCCATTTGGCTCCGGATGTACACTTTATCTATCCGGATGTGTTTAAGTCAACTGTAAGAAGACGTAAAATAAATCCACAATCCAAACCTCTTTGTGAATTGAAAAAAGAAATTTTTTTAAACCTATAAATTAGCAAACTGCTGAATAGAATAAACCAAAATACTTCTAGCAAGTAGTGTGCCATGCAAATAGGGCAACTAACAGCTAATTACTACCTTTTAAAACTTTTAATCGTTTTTCGTACTACCTAAGGTTATTAGGTTATGCGAGAGAGGTGAGTACAGTTTTAATTAGCAATTTATTATTCTTTCAGAGTCCATAAGCGGTTTTCCACTAATTATTTAAAAATTTGTCTTAATCAACAATACATTACATGGCCGCCTTCTACTTTCAAAACCATTAATCATTATTATCGTTTAGTGATCTATTCGACTTCATCGGCACCTCAAATGGTCATTTATTATATTTTTATTGGTTTTTAATGGTTTTCCCCTAATAACGTTACGTGATAAAACATATGCTGCTTCAAAATGTATAGCGTCACGTAATTGTTTAAAGAGCTAGAAAAATCGCAAAGGCTTTTCATTAAATACATTGCTTTGTCTTCAATTTCCAGTGAGAGTACCCAAACGTACTTATTCTAGCCAACCAGTGGATAATAAGAAGACTTTGTAAGCAAATATATGTGTATTCTAGATCATAAGGGAGTGGGAGGAGAGGGGGGGAAATTAACTGCCGACTCATAATCTGCTTAAATATCTTGCTTGGTCTTTAAATTCGAGTTAGAGTACCTATACGTACCTATTATAACAAACCAGTGGACAATACGTAGACTTTGTAAGCGAATATTTGTGTGTTTTAGATCATGGGGGAGTGGGAGGGGGCGGGAATTAACTCTAGACTCCTAAACTGCTTAAATGCTTGGTCTTCAAATTCGAGTTAGAGTATCTATACGTACCTATTATTACAACCACCAGTAGACAATACGTAGACTTTGTAAACGAATATTTGTGTGCAAATACACAAATATTCGTTTACATTAATCATGAGGGAGTGGGAGGTGGAGGGAATTAACTCTCGACTCCTAAACTGCATTAATATCTTGTTTTGTCCTCAATTTCCTATACGTACCTATACGTACTTATTCTAGCCAACCAGTGGATAATAAGTAGACTTTGTAAGCAAAAATTTGTGTATTTTAGATCTTAAGGGAGTGGGAGGAGGGGTGGGGGCGAATTAACCGCCGACTCATAAACTGCTTAAATATCTTGCTTGATCTTCAAATTCGAGTTAGAGTTCCTATTATAACCAACCAGTGGATAATACGTACACTTTGTAAGCGAATATTTGTGTGTTTTAGATCATGGGGGAGCGGTAGGGGGCGGGAATTAACTCTAGACTCCTAAACTGCTTAAATGCTTGGTCTTCAAATTCGAGTTAGAGTATCTATACGTACCTATTATTATAACCACCAGTAGACAATACGTAGACTTTGTAAACGAATATTTGTGTGCAAATACACAAATATTCGTTTACAGAGATCATGAGGGAGTGGGAGGTGGAGGGAATTAACTCTCGACTCCTAAACTGCTTAAATATCTTGTTTTGTCCTCAATTTCCTATACGTACCTATACGTACTTATTCTAGCCAACCAGTGGATAATAAGTAGACTTTGTAAGCAAAAATTTGTGTATTTTTGATCTTAAAGAAGTGGGAGGAGGGGTGGGGGCGAATTAACTGCCGACTCATGAACTGCTTAAATGTCTTGCTTGATCTTCAAATTCGAGTTGGAGTACCTATTATAACCAACCAGTGGACAATACGTAGACTTTGTAAGCGAATATTTGTGTATTTTAGATCATGAGGGAGTGGGAGGGGGCGGGAATTAACTCTCGACTCCTAAACTGCTTAAATATCTTGCTTGGTCTTCAAATTCGAGTTAGAGTATCTATACGTGCCTATTATTATAACCACCAGTGGACAATACGTAGACTTTGTAAACGAATATTTGTGTGCAAATACACAAATATTCGTTTACAGAAATCATGAGGGAGTGGAAGGGGGAGGGAATTAACTCTCGACTCCTAAACTGCTTAAATATCTTGTTTTGTCCTCAATTTCCTATACGTACCTATACGTACTTATTCTTGCCAACCAGTGGATAATAAGTAGGCTTTGTAAGCAAAAATTTGTGTATTTTAGATCTTAAGGGAGTGGGAGGAGGGGGGGGCGAATTAACCGCCGACTCATAAACTGCTTAAATATCTTGCTTGATCTTCAAATTCGAGTTAGAGTACCTATTATAACCAACCAGTGGACAATACGTAGACTTTGTAAGCGAATATTTGTGTGTTTTACATCATAAGGGAGTGGTAGGGGGCGGGAATTAGCTCTCGACTCCTAAACTGCTTAAATATCTTGCTTGGTCTTTAAATTCGAGTTAGAGTACCTATACGTACCTATTATCGCCAACAAGTGAATAATCAGTAGACTTTGTAAGCGAATATAAGTGACTTTTAGATCATAAATGGGAGGGGGGGAGTAGTTAACTCCCTACACCTAAAGTGTTTATTTGACACTCACAAAGCAGCGTCTCTAGATCGGTCAGCTCGCAAGTCAGCCTCCTTGTATAATAAACTTCAAAACTTTGACGGGATAGGTAGTGCCAGACATGAATGTTCTTTTGGACAGCCCTCATTTTAGTTGTTGTCTTCTACATTTGAGGTTGTGTGTTTTTTGATACATTCGGCCAGTACCACACAATTGCTGCCAGATCGTCCATTACCCAGTCACTTAGTCAGGGATATTTTGAATGCGGACAAACCTTAACATATGAACACATGCTATTGGTCTTATGTGCTCAACGTCTGAACCAGTTAGAGCACGGCTACTTCCTGATTGAGGTGTTTAGGCCCTTACAGAATTTGCATAATATTATATCAACAAAAGATAAAAACAGATTGAGGTAGAATTCACCTCACTGTTTGACGAGCAACCTTGGAAGTACCCGAATAATATTAGTCGACTGGTGCTGAAGCTGAAGCTGGTAGCTGAAGCTCGGTGTAATCTACTAGTAGCTGCTTAAACCACTCGACGGCCCCTAATGCTCATACTGCACCACTAGACGGTTCTAGTTACTTTAAATGTAGAAGAACCATTTACGTCATTTGTTCACTTTGTGTTTGAATTATTGACTACGTCTGCTCGCCGTTTGCTTATCGTCTGCTCACTTTGCTCTACGTCTGTTTACCGTCTGCTCACCGTCTGCTCAAGTCTGCTCACGCCTTCTCTTTGTCTGCGCACGTTTTCTCTTCGTCTGCTCACGTCTGCTCCTTGTCTACCAACGTTTTTTCTTCGTTTACTCACGTCTGCACGTCTTACTCGCCTGCTCACGTTTGATCGATTTTACGATGGGTAGTGGTACCAACGCCTTCTACTTTTATTTCTTGTAACCCCAAAATACAGTGCTGGTTAAACTTACAGTGGTTCAACAATACTCTTTGTCGCTTGGCGGCAACGTCATTTCTGTTAGAATAGAAACGAGAGAGTCTGACAGGTCTGTTGAACTAGAGTTGAACGAGCTTCTTCTAAAATCGCTCCCACCAAACTGCAGTTAGCTGTTGCTAATGTAGGCTAGTGTGATTGTGGCTTTACTTTGCTGTTATTGCGTTTGATTGATGGTAAAGTTTACATTTTTGTTGATAGAAATAAAAATTAAAATTTTTCCTTAACAAGCGCTATAATAGGGGAGTTTTCATAAATTACATAAAAGAACGGACATTTCGTCTAATACTGCAAAGTAATTCTATTTGAGTGCACCCCATACTAAAAGTATGTCAACTATTAAAAATTTATATTGATTACAGAAATACATTACTTGCTGGACAATTATCGGAAGGCATCGATTTTAAAAGTTTTTTTTCCCTAAAGTTTCAATTTTAATAGTTGCGTAATGCGGCACTAATTAAGAGAAAAACGACATTTTCCATTTCCTCCTAAATAATCTTTAAAAGCTCTCGAGACATCAAACTTTTTTTTTGTCTTATTTCGCCTTATATAAACGTCTAGTTTACAAAAAGTCATAAAAACTTTATTAGCATTAAATGTAATAGAAAACTTCTTGTTAATACGCAAACAGGCAATATTCTACTTTCTCGAGTAGGAAAGTCTTAGTACCGTTGAGACTGATTTAAACTAAAGATAATTTTCTCTTTTTTTTTCTTCTCTTCCTACTCTTCTATCGTTCTGTCAGAGACGTACACTAAAAAAGTGGGAAGAGTGAAATAGTTTCCATTACGTTTTTCTTGCTAGTTTCTGTAAAATTAAGTATTTATTTTCTGGAAATTATTACAAAAATATGCCTTTAAGAATAAATTAATTTCGACGTCTAAGATTCATCTCGGATTTTTACTTCAAGTGCACTTTTATGAGTTTCTTTAGTACCTGGATGAAATCCAATCGTATTTTTAACTTAATTCGCATTTATATTCGTCTTGGGTCTTTTTAATTCCGTCATTTGACAGGCAAGTACCTTCAGCAATAACTAACCGGCAATAACTACACGAAAATTAAAAAAATTAATATCTCCGTTATTAATAGGACTTTCCCCTTGAAATTTGGTATACATATTGGACATTCACCACTCTACTACACCACATTGCCAAATTTGTCAACATCCCCCCCCCAGGGGGTGCAAAATTAAAGTTTTAAACATTTACACATATTTTACATCTTGAAAATTAGTGTTAAAGAGACAAAATTGACTTTCTACGCAGTTCTTTAAATCTGTACACAATTAACTATTACAGTAAGCACCTTAAATTGTATAAACAACAACGGGGTGCATTCCCGCTCCGCCTACCGTAAAAAAATCATAGCTTCCTCAATAGAAAAACTTTAAGAATGAAATTAAGTATGTACACTACTAAAGGTGTCCTATTTCAGATGCCACCAAAAAATTCGTTTAACCCGATACAGGAGGTTCTAGCAATATTACCCCGAAACTAAAAACATTGGCATATCCCTTAATACAAAAACTTTAAGAATGAAATTAAGCATGTACACTACTAAAGGTGTCCTCTTTTAGATTCCACCAAAAAATTTGTTTAATCCAATACAGGGCGTTCTAGCAATATTACCCCAAAACTTAAAAAAATCGTAGCTCCCTTAATACAAAAACTTTAAGAATAAAATTAAGTATGTACACTACTTAAGGTGTCTTCTTTTAGATGCCATTAAAAATTTGTTTAATCCGATACAGGGGATTCTAGCAATATTACCCTAAACCCTAAAGTATTTCTAGAACCCCCTGTAGCGGATTAAACAAATTTTTTAATGGCATCTGAAAGAAGACACCTTTAGTAGTGTACATACTAAATTTTATTCTAAAAGTTTTTGTATTAAGGGAGCTACGATTTTTTTAAGTTTTGGGGTAAAATTGCTAGAACCCCCTGTATCGGATTAAACAAATTTTTTGGTGGAATCTAAAAGAGGACACCTTTAGTAGTGTACACGCTTAATTTCATTCTTAAAGTTTTTCTATTAAGGGAGCTACGACTTTTTTAAGTTTTGGGGTAGTATTGCTAGAACGCCCTGTATTGGATTAAACAAATTTTTTAGTGGAATCTAAAAGAGGACACCTTCAGTAGTGTACATGCTTAATTTCATTTTTAAAGTTTTTTTATTAAGGGAGCTACGATTTTTTAAAGTTTTGGGGTAATATTGCTAGAACGCCCTGTATTGGATTAAACAAATTTTTTGGTAGCATCTAAAAGAGGACACCTTTAGTAGTGTACATGCTTAATTTCATTTTTAAAGTTTTTGTATTAAGGGAGATACGATTTTTTTAAGTTTCGGGGTATTTTTGCTAGAACCCCCTGTATCGGATTAAACAAATTTTTTGGTGGCATCTGAAATAAGACACCTTTAGTAGTGTACATGCTTAATTTCATTCTTAAAGTTTTTCTATTAAGGGAGCTACGATTTTTTTAAGTTTTGGGGTAATATTGCTAGAACGCCCTGTATCGGATTAAACAAATTTTTTGGTGGCATCTAAAAGAGGACACCTTTAGTAGTGTACATGCTTAATTTCATTTTTAAAGTTTTTGTATTAAGGGAGATACGATTTTTTTAAGTTTCGGGGTATTTTTGCTAGAGCCCCCTGTATCGGATTAAACAAATTTTTTGGTGGCATCTGAAATAAGACACCTTTAGTAGTGTACATGCTTAATTTCATTCTTAAAGTTTTTCTATTAAGGGAGCTACGATTTTTTTAAGTTTTGGGGTAATATTGCTAGAACGCCCTGTATCGGATTAAACAAATTTTTTGGTGGCATCTGAAATAGGACACCTTTAGTAGTGTACATGCTTAATTTCATTCTTAAAGTTTTTCTATTAAGGGAGCTACGATTTTTTTAAGTTTTGGGGTAATATTGCTAGAACGCCCTGTATCGGATTAAACAAATTTTTTGGTGGCATCTAAAAGAGGACACCTTTAGTAGCGTACATGCTTAATTTCATTCTTAAAGTTTTTCTATTAAGGGAGCTACGATTTTTTTAAGTTTTGGGGTAATATTGATAGAACCCCCTGTATGGGATTAAACGAATTTTTTGGTGGAATCTGAAATAGGACACTTTTAGTAGTGTACATACTTAATTTCATTTTTAAAGTTTTTTTATTAAGGAAGCTATGATTTTTTTACGATAGGCGGGGCGTGGGTGCACCCCGATGTTATTTAAACAATTTAAGGTGCTTAAGAACAGTTAATTGTGTACAGATTTAAAGAACTGCGTAAAAAGTCAATTTTGTCTCTTTAACACTAATTTTCAAGATGTAAAATATGTGTAAATGTTTAAAACTTTAATTTTGCACCCCCTGGGGGGGGGGGGGATGTGGACAAATTTGGCAATGTGGTGTAGTAGAGTGGTGAATGTCCAATATGTATACCAAATTTCAAGAGGATAGTCTTATTTAACGGAGATATTAATTTTTTTAATTTTCGTGTAGTAATTGCTGCGTAGTTATTGCTAAAGGTACTCGCCTTCATTTGACGAAAAAATAGTCGCAATGCTTGTAATTACTCGCAAAATTTACCTATGGGCAATCTCACATTTGTAGCTTCCGAAAGAAAGCACTTATTGGCCTACCGAACTCACTTTAATTGAGACGCTCGAAACGAGAAACGAACTATTTACGTCAAGCACACCACACACCACGATGTGCGTTAGACGAAAAGATTGATCGATTCCAATGACACTCAAACTGTCGTCTCAAAGACTCCAAGATATGTTAATTACAAACGACTTAAGCGGACATCGATGCTAGGCATGTAAGAAGAAAACTTTGCACTCAAAAATATTTCGCGAGACCATTATCAATTGTTTGTGGAAAGCTTTAGGAAAAAAATTAAAAAGTTTTGTTCGCGTGGCCTACTTCTACAAGTTTAAGAAGTTGGAAACCAAGAGGTAGGGTAGCACTAAGCCGTACCCGTGCCCCTAATCTTAGCCTGTATAATAAATTTATTAATTTTCCCTTCCAATATTGAAAGCTTGTCACCTTAAAAAAAACTAAAAAGAAAATATAAAATATGAACGTTTTTAGACAGTGACAGCTTTATTGTTTGATAAAATTTTCATTCTAAACCAACTTTCCAATACGTCAATGTTAGTTCTATTGCACGATACGATTTATGAACCGATTCGTGCATATATGGCTGAATATTCTTAAACCTTTCCGAGCTTTACCGGGAAATTTTTTTTGGGGCGCAAAATTTATTAATAACCGCCAATTTATAAATTTTTTGCAAAAAAACATATTTTACGACCCCCCGAAAAAAAATTAGATTCCATCATGATAATGCCTTCAAAAACGGGATTAAATTGAATAAGCGCTTTACACCACTTTTGAACTAAAGTGACCCTCGAGTTAATAAATTCGCTCGGTGATATAAAATTTGCATCGAATTTAATATCTATACTGTCAGTTTCAGTAACCGTTAAATATTTAAGTACGATCGAGGTCATCGACGGCTACTTAAAATGGCCAAATCAGCGTTTCTTCCCTAAAAGATAATATCATCTGCAGTGACGTCATCATTTTACAAGACTTCTTGACTGAATGATAAGGGGGTTATGACACTTGAGAATTTACGAATTTTGTGTGAAATGACAAGGATAAGTCTTTACAATTTAGAGATCCGTTTTATAATTACAATTCGAGTGTCTTAACAATATTGAAGTAGGCTCGTTCGCAGTTTTAACCCTAACACCAGCATATAACTCGAAAGATGCAATTAATAAATTTTACATCGCAGCTTGCCTATTATAATAAAGAGGGGGGAAAATAATTTTTTTTTGCGTACAACCCAATAGCATTTCTGGACCATTTTTTTTGTAGAACAGATTTTACGCGACTTCGACCGGAAAAGTGTATCTGGACTCTGAATTTTAAGAAGGGGGAGTTAGCTTCATGCACATAGGCCACTCAATCAGACCTATTATGTACTTCCTCCAAGCGTCTTCTAAGTAAGTGAATACCCTTCAAATCTCGAGCCATCCCAAGGATAAACTTCAGAATTATGGGGAGGGGATGGTTGCTTATTCTGGCAATTCGAGTCCGAAGTCTTCCAACAGAGGCCTTCTTGTCGACGTTTGGGCTGGGCTGGGCAGGGACAAAGCACATGCTCAACTGTCTTCTCTGCTAGTTCGCATCCACAGCGTATAGAGTTATCTACTAAACCAAATTTATGGAGGTGCTTCTATTCTGTAGTCGAAAGTGTCCCGTGAGTATCCCTGCGTGAGTCTTCTTCGTAGATTAGTTCGGCGCAGCTGTTAAGCAACATTTTGCAAGCTTTTTGGTAGGAACAAGGAACGGCTCGTTTGCTCTTATGACAGCATGCTTTAGAGAAGGAGTGTCTGCCAATTGGATCTTGAGCCATCCCACTTGCAGGACGAAATTCAGATTTTTGGTGGAGGAATGGTTGCTTATTCTGGCCATTCGAGTCCGAAGTTCTCCGACGGAAACCTTCTTGTCGACATTTGAGCTGGGCAGGGACAAAGCACATGCTCAACTGGCTCCTCTGCTAGTTCGCATCCACAGCGTATAGAGTTATCTACTAAACCAAATTTATGGAGGTGCTTCTATTCTGTAGTCGAAAGTGTCCCGTGAGTATTCCTGCGTGAGTCTTCTTCGTAGATTAGTTTGGCGCAGCTGTTAAGCAACATTTTGCAAGCTTTTTGGTAGGAACAAGGAACGGCTCGTTTGCTCTTATGACAGCATGCTTTAGAGAAGGAGTGTCTGCCAATTGGATCTTGAGCCATCCCACTTGCAGGACGAAATTCAGATTTCTGGTGGAGAAATGGTTGCTTATTCTGGCCATTCGAGTCCGAAGTTCTCCAACGGAAACCTTCTTGTCGACATTTGAGCTGGGCAGGGACAAAGCACATGCTCAACTGGCTCCTCTGCTAGTTCGCATCCACAGCGTATGGAGTTATCTACTAAACCAAATTTATGGATGTGCTTCTATTCTGTAGTCGAAAGTGTCCCGTGAGTATCCCTGCGTGAGTCTTCTTCGTAGATTAGTTCGGCGCAGCTGTTAAGCAACATTTTGCAAGCTTTTTGGTAGGAACAAGGAACGGCTCGTTTGCTCTTATGACAGCATACGTTAGAGAAAGAGCGTCTGCCAATTGGATCTTGAGCCATCCCACTTGCAAGACGAAATTCAGATTTCTGGTGGAGAAATGGTTGCTTATTCTGGCCATTCGAGTCCGAAGTTCTCCAACGGAAACCTTCTTGTCGACATTTGAGCTGGGCAGGGACAAAGCACATGCTCAACTGTCTCCTCTGCTAGTTCGCATCCACAGCGTATAGAGTTATCTACTAAACCAAATTTATGGAGGTGCTTCTATTCTGTAGTCGAAAGTGTCCCGTGAGTATCCCTGCGTGAGTCTTTTTCGTAGATTAGTTCGGCGCAGCTGTTAAGCAACATTTTGCAAGCTTTTTGGTAGGAACAAGAAACGGCTCGTTTGCTCTTATGACAGCATACGTTAGAGAAAGAGCGTCTGCCAATTGGATCTTGAGCCATCCCACTTGCAAGACGAAATTCAGATTTCTGGTGGAGAAATGGTTGCTTATTCTGGCCATTCGAGTCCGAAGTTCTCCAACGGAAACCTTCTTGTCGACATTTGAGCTGGGCAGGGACAAAGCACATGCTCAACTGTCTCCTCTGCTAGTTCGCATCCACAGCGTATAGAGTTATCTACTAAACCAAATTTATGGAGGTGCTTCTATTCTGTAGTCGAAAGTGTCCCGTGAGTATCCCTGCGTGAGTCTTTTTCGTAGATTAGTTCGGCGCAGCTGTTAAGCAACATTTTGCAAGCTTTTTGGTAGGAACAAGAAACGGCTCGTTTGCTCTTATGAGAGCATGCTTTAGAGAAGGAGCGTCTGCCAATTGGATCTTGAGCCATCCCACTTGCAAAACGAAATTCAGATTTCTGGTGGAGAAATGGTTGCTTATTCTGGCCATTCGAGTCCGAAGTTCTCCAACGGAAACCATCTTGTCGACGTTTGAGCAGGGCAGTGGCAAAGCACATGCTCAACTGTCTCCTCTGCTAGTTCGCATCCACAGCGTATGGAGTTATCTACTAAACCAAATTTATGGAGGTGCTTCTATTCTGTAGTCGAAAGTGTCCCGTGAGTATCCCTGCGTGAGTCTTCTTCGTAGATTAGTTCGGCGCAGCTGTTAAGCAACATTTTGCAAGCTTTTTGGTAGGAACAAGGAACGGCTCGTTTGCTCTTATGACAGCATGCTTTAGAGAAGGAGCGTCTGCCAATTGGATCTTGAGCCATCCCACTTGCAGGACGAAATTCAGATTTCTGGGGGAGGGACGGTTGATTATTCTGTCCATATTGAGTCTGAAGTTTTACAACACAGACCTTCTTGTCGACGGTTGAGCTGGATGG
Source organism: Malthinus flaveolus (assembly GCA_950108345.1). Lineage (NCBI taxonomy): Eukaryota > Metazoa > Arthropoda > Insecta > Coleoptera > Cantharidae > Malthinus > Malthinus flaveolus. The sequence continues at coordinate 11,625,741 of OX467289.1, forward strand.
TAGTAAAGCACACATGCTCAACTGTTTCGTCAACCACTTTGTATCCACTACAGTATATTATCAGATTATCTACTAAACCCAGTATATTATGCAGACGCTTCTGTAGTTGACAGTGTCTCGTGAGGATCCCTGCAATTATCGATCGATTAGTTCGGGACAGCTGTAAACAATATCTTACAAGCTTATTGGAGACAACAGAAACGGCTAGTTTGCTCTGACGATAGCTTGCGTTAGGGAAAAGAAGCGCGCCGATCAGGTCTTGAGCCATCCTACTTGCAGGACGAACTTCAGAATTCTGGTGAGAGGTATGGTGCTTATTCTGGTCATGTCGAGTCAGAAGTTGCCAAACTCGACCTTCTTGTCGACGTTAGAGCTGGTAATACCCTGGTGAGTATTTTGCAAGCTTCTTGGAGGGAACAGAGACGGCTCGTCTGTTCTGACGACAGGTTGCGTTAGAGAAGGGGAGCGTGCTCATAAGATCTTGAGCCATTCCACTTGCAGGACTACTTTCAGAATTCTGAGCCATTGAGTCAGAAGTCGCCCACGCCCAGCTTGTCTAAGCTTCTTGCCTACGTTAGAGCTAGGCAGTGGCAAAGTAGATAATCGACTGTTTTGTCTGCTATTGGAGAGAACAGGAAAGGGTTTTTTTCTCTGACGACAGCTTGCGTTAGAGAAAGGAGCGTGCCTATCAGATCTTGAGCCATCCCACTTGCAGGACAATCTTCAAAATTCTGGCGGGAGAGATGGTACTTATTCCGGGCATATCGAGCCAGAAATCGCCCAGCTGATCCGAAATTCTTACCTACGTTAGAGCTGGACAGTGGTAGAGAAAATGATCAACTGTTTCGTCTGCTAGTTCGCATCCACAGCTTATATGAGATTATCTACTGAACCCAGTGCTCAGTCTCGTGAGTGTTTTGTAACAGCTGTAGACAATATTTGTCAATCTTTTTGGAGGGAACAGGAACGGCTCGGTTTCTCTACCAATCTTTCAGTTGGGGGGTGGGGGGGGGGGCAGTATTTATGGCTAGTTTTAAGATTGGATCAGGTTACAAGGAAGACTGTTTGAACCTTTCTTCGCGAGCTCGTCTGCTGTTCCCATTTCCTCGATGTTATTTAGCAAAGCAGAGTATAGGAACATTGCCCTTGGATACCTTGTTCAGCAGCTCTATGCGCTTCCGCAGGAAGCCAGAGGTTACCTTGCAAGTGTTTAGGGTTTGTAAGGCAGATTTTTACGGTCCTCAACATCTTGTTTAGGATTAAATTGGCCCTGTGTAGGTAATATTCTCATACGTGGAGTTTGAAAACGAAAGCATACTTCCCCAGCTGTAGGCTGCTTTTGAGAGCGAGCTCAATGAGTGTGCACCTGATCCAAATCCCTTTTAATTCTTAAGCTCATTGGTAAAGACAGTTATGGCTTGCTTCGATGCTTTCAGTTGGATTCATTAGAGTTTGAAAGTCCCTATTGAATGTATACTATTTAGGGGACATAAGGTCTTTACCCATCTCCAGTAGAGGTAACTTCTTGGAGCACTCCTTGAGGATTTTGGTGGAAAAAGTGTACATTATATGTGCTCATTCTTATCTTACTGTTTACTCACCAGTTAGGTTAGGTTAGGTCCCAATTCAACAACATGTGAAGCCACCGTGCCCCCTCGGAGAAGCGACAGTTTGAATGATCTATAAGTCAGTATAACCAATACTGTAATGTTTGGCAAGTCATTATGTCATAAAACTGTTTTCAATAGCGTTAGGGGTTGAAATTGTTAACAAATATTTATTACCCGACTTGGAAAAAATACAAAAATAAATTGTAAAGCGGAAAGGGTAGTTTGTCTTGTCTAACAAGTTTAAAGTGTTTGTGAGAGGAAAAACTAATTTTAGCATTTTTAGAAATCACACTACTGGCACGCGGATTAGACCCTTTTTAAATAAGTTAGGATTTAGCCTGAGGATTATAAATTTACGTACCCTCTTTAAAATTTATAAAACTACTTGCTTTTTAAAAAAAACAACCCCTTTACGCATAACATAATACCGACAAAAAATTTAATTTAACGTGTACGAGGGCGAAGGTATCTTGAAGCTTGAGTGACGTTCTGTGCAGGATGCAGGTGCAGAATATTTCAGACGTGCGAATTCCTGCGAAGAAGGAATCTTTTTGAACGATCCAACTATTTTTAAACTTTAAAATCGATTTGCGGGGGAGTAGAACTGACGGTATTCGCAATACAGCTTTTCGACAGTTTCAGAAAACGAGACGCAAATTTCATTAAGTTCTGATTAAGTTTTAAGTTTTAGTATCGAGATAGAAAGTTTGGATAGACAGCTCTAGAAATTTAAACTTTGGAAAGTCAACTCAAACTTTAATCTAAGTTAAAACAGGGTAGTAACAATTAGTAGGTACAGGATTTCTTAAAATTTGAAAAAGAAGCTCGAGCTCCGGTAGGGAGCGAGTCTGAAGTTTATGAAGTTTTTTAACCAGGTCTAGAGTCTACGGCTCGTATTAGCAAGACGGAAATTTACAAAAAAAATCCGAGTCGCCCTCAGAACTCTCTTTCTCTATCATCGAACCTACTCAAATGGCCCCTTTATCTATTTTCCACTAGTTCCTCATAAACAGAACCAAAAGTAGAGTATCTCGGTGACACAAAAGCTGGGCAGCGCCTTAAGACGTATTGAGAAAATTTATTTGCCTAACGCAGATCTTATTACTGAGAATGCAGTAACCGCTCAGTTGGCTTAGAAGGTGTGCCCTGCTTTTTATTTAAATTTGGCGCTTATTGCACATGGTAGCTTTATAAAGAAGCTCTGAGTGGCCTACGGCCACCTATTATTACCATTACAATTATTAGAGGCTTTCCTCAAGGTCTCTCTTGTGACGAGGCTCTACAGGCCCCCGTAGAGCAAATTTAGTTGAACCTAATCCAATGGATGAGTCCTGGACGACAGCTCCACTGCTGCGCGTCTAAATTACTCTCAGTTAGTGCGCGCTCTTACGAGGTCAAGTTGCATTTGATTGCAGTGGCTATTTACACTCGAACGAAATTGTTTTCTCCCCCTTACATGTTTGGATATTTCATTAGTTTTGCTGCACTGAAAAATAATTATTTCAAAAATCGAATCAAATTACGTTGAACAAAACACACCAGTTCAAATAGACAGCTCTCGTGTACCGAACGAAATTCTACTTTTAACTGTTTTAAAAAAATTTGACATGACTTGATTAAAACAACTGCTCTTTTAATAACAAAGTTATTTATTTCGAGTTGAAGTAGGCATTATTAATTTGTATTTGCGTTGTAAACAAGCCGAGGGCAACGTGGATGTTTGGTAATTTTATCATGAAAAAGTAGACTTCTTTGCTATTAGGGTCTGATGTAATGCCTGCGGTAATAAGTAACCCCAGAATAAATGGACGTGTTTTTCGCTAGTCAGGATCTTTTAACTTGGCAACAACGAGCTTAAGCGTAGTAGTAAGTTGGCGGATTCTATTTAAAAAAAAATAAAAGAAAAATTGCCCCGAGCTTTATAATGATGTTATTTTGATCAAAAATTCCTTATTGAAAATTTGCTAAATCCACACCACTTGTTTTTCAATTCGGTTTAGTTTTTTGCGTGTGTTTTCGTGGGTGAGTTCAAATCTGGGATTTGAAAGTGCATTGTGAAATCGATTTGAACGTACACGTATAAATTGCATGTTTGAATACCATATCTGTGATATTTGTAAATATAACGAGCGAGATTGTTGGAGCACCAAAATATTTATTTGTTATTGGTTGATGCTAGTGAAAATTGTAATTTAAAAGATACGGTTTATTTTATTTAACACTGCACAGTGCACAATAATGCTAGTATGGTTTATGGTAATGTACTTAAAACTACTAAATTTTACAATGTAGAATGCAAATTTTATTAATGTAGTAGGGCTTCTCAAAGGTGTAAAATAAAGCAAACATTTCGTTATAACGAGCGCAGTGCAAGAACAACAAGCCAAAACTTTAGTTTTGTCGGTTTTTAAACCGACATTTTGAAAAATAGCAATTTTTTCTTTTTTTCTACATAACTCCTTAGCCGTTACAGCTAGAAAAAATATTTTTAGTAAGAAATTATAAACCATAATAACATAAACAATTTTTGTTACTAGTACTTTTTGCATAAACCTAACGGTTTTTAAGTTATGGGCAGTAGAAGTTTTTGAAAATGCTAATAAGTAGTACTTACATAGGTACATAGGTTACATGCTACAAGTGAAGAAAACGGTGGAGACGTCAAATTTAAACCGTACGTCAGGCGTAAAAAATTTACATAATTGGAAATTTTCCATACTTTATTTTCATATAAGCACACTGTTTTTTAAAAGTGCGTAACTTGCGAGTCAGAAGCGAGAAAGTAAGAAACTGCTTTTTGGCAGATTTTGGAATTTGCTTCAAACTTTAACGCGCGATGGCGCCTAAACAGTTTGTCTCAAGAAAAAAACCCGTGACATATTATTTGTAGAAAATTTATAATACTTTATTTTTATGACGGCACACTTTTTTTATAAAAGTGCGTAATTTGCGAGTTAGAAGCGAGAAAGTAAGAAAACTGCTTTTTGTCAGATTTTGGAATTTTTGTCAAACTAAATAAAACCTTAGAAACATTATTTGTAGAAAATTGGCCATAATTTATTTTTATATCAGGACACTTGTTTATAAAAGTCCGTAATTTGCGAGTTACAAGCGAGAAAGTAAAAAACACTACTTTTTGGAGATTTTTCAATTTTTTTCAAACTTTGTCTGAAACGTTGGTCTGAAAAAAAACCTAAGAGACATAATTTGTAGAAAATTAACAATAATTTATTTTCATATTAGCACACTTTTTTAAAAGTGCGTAACTTGGGAATTAGAAGCGAGAAAGTAAGAAAACTGCTTTTTGGCAGATTTTGGAATTTGCTTCAAACTTTAACGCGCGCTGGCGCCTAAAACGTTGGTTTGAAGAAAAAAAATCTAAGAGACATAATCTGTAGACAATTTACGACACTTTACTTTTATATCAGCACACTTTTTTATAAAAGTGCGTAATTTGCGAGTTATAAGCGAGAAACTAAAGCTACAGTTTTTTGCCAATTTCCGAATTATCGTCAAACTTTAACGCGCTCTAGTGCCTAAACCGTTTGTCTGAAAGAAAAAACCTAAAAATCATAATTTGTTCAAAATTTACTGTAGTTCATTTTTGTATAAAAACACTTGCTTTTGAAAGTGCATAGTTTACAAATTATACGCGAGAGACTAAGAGAAAAGCGTTTTGCCCGATTTTGGTATTTTCATCAAATTTGAACGCGCTTTAGTTCCTGAACCGTTTGTCTGAAGGAGAAAGCCTAGGACACATAATTTGTAGAAAATTTTACGTAGTTTATTTTAATATAAAAATGTTTTTTTCTAAAAGTGCATAGTTAGCGAGTTTTAAGCGAGATACTAAAAATCCTGCTTTTTGTTCTATTTTGAAATTTTTCTCTAACTTTAACGTACTTTAGTTCCTAAGGCGTTTGTCTGAAGGAGAATAATAAAGAAAGAAAATTTGTAGAAAATGTAATTTAATTTATTCTTATATCAGAATATTTTTTTATAAAAGTGTATAGTTTGCGAGTTACAAGCGGGAAGCTAAAAAATGATTTTTGGCCATTTAAGACTTATTGTCAAACTTTAACGCGCTCTAGTGCCTAAACCGTTTATCTGAAGGAGAAAACCTAAGAAACATAATTTGTAGAAAATTTGATGTAGTTTATTTTTATATAAGAATGCTTTTTTCTAAAAGTGCATAGTTTGTAAGTTATAAGTGAGATACTTAAAAACTGCTTTTTAGCCGATTTTAGAATTTGCACCAAACTTTAACGAGCTCTAGTGCCTAAACCGTTTATCTGAAGAAGAAAACCTAAAACACATAATTTGTAGCAAATTTGATGTAGTTTATTTATATATCATAACACTATTCTCTAAAAGTGCATAGATTGCACTAAGCAAAAAACTAAAAAAAAAATTTTTGTCCGATTTTTAACAGCCGATTTTAAAATTTGCGCCTATACCGTTTGTCTAAAGAGAAAACCCAACTAACATAATTGGTAGGAAATTTGATGTAGTTTGATTTTATATAGAAGCAGTTCTCTCAAAAAGTGCGTAGTTTTCGAGTTATCAGCAATAAACTAAAGAAACAGTTTTTGGCAGATTTTAGAAGTTTTGTTAAACTTTGACGCGCTCTAGTGCCTAAGCCGTATATCTAAAAGATAAAACCTAACAATTTGTAGAAAATTTGATAAAGTTTAGTTTTTTATAAAGACACTTTATAAGCGATATATTAGCGAGATACTAAAAAACTGCTTTCTAGACAATTTTGAAATTTTTATCAAAGTTTAATGCCTAAACCGTTTATCTGAAGAAGAAAATCCAAGAAACATAATTTGTAGAAAATTTGATGTAATTTAGTTTTATATAAAGAAATTTTTTCTAAACGTGGATAGTTTGCGAGTTATAAGCGAGATACTAAAAAATCAGCGTTTTGATCAATTTTGAAATTTGGGGCAAACTTCAACGCGCTCTAGTGCCTAAACTGGTTGTCTTAAGAAAAAAACGTAAGAAACTAAATTTGTAGAAAATCTCATGAAGATTATTTTGATATAGTAGAGCTTTTCTAAAAAAGTGTGTAGTTTTTGAGTTATAAGCACAAAACTGAAGCAGTTTACGTAAAAATGCATATAAAACGATAGAGACAAAACTTCTACTATGCTTGTTTCCTCGTCAAACAACTATTTGACTGGACTACCGTAGCTAATACTTGTGCCTTTTCTAATTCTAATCAGACGGATTCCAAATTTAAATAAATTTATGGAAACCTACCCTATTACATTAATGCCACTATTTGTCACTATTGGCCGCTTCTTCAAGTACTTGTTTAAAACTTTTTAAGCTTTTAAGTAATAAAAATGTCGACAAATAGACTAAAACACATCAAAATAAATTTTTTAATGCACAAACGGTTTATTAATAGATCCATTTTATCCGACAACAGTTCGGGGGCTTTTAGATAAAGTTCAAGTTGCAAAACTTGGTTCGAGAGAAATGAAATTCTAAGAGTTAAGAACGAAAAGTTAAAAAAAATTATTAAAATCATCAGGGGCTTTTAACTTTGTTTAAAATATTATTTACAAAAAAATTGTAAAAAGTGTTTTTTTAACTTAAATTGGAGTTTTTAAAAAAGGATTTCGTAAAAATGTGGCGCAAAACATTTTTAGTTTTAGATGGGAGTTTTTGAGCTCAATGCCGGTAATGCGTTGTTTTCGCTTTCAAATTCGAAATTTAATAAAGAAAGATTTCGAGGGCACTTCAAATTGATTTTACAAAATTTGCTTTTAGCATTTGTTTTTTGCCGAATCGGCAGACGAGGTCGAGAAAGCTTTGTAAAAACGTTATACGTCACCCTCACTTCTCTCTCCTTCTTGCCACTTTATCTATCGCCCGTTTAGTGCGCTTTAGCCTTTAGTATTTTAAGGGCAGTCTAAGCGGAGCTTCTTGGCTTATTACCAAGCCAGTATTACCGGCGTAGGCGCTCTTTCGTATGGATGATGTCAAGAGGCAAACTCCTGACCTGTCGCATCTTGGTTAAATCTCTGGGAGATTTTAACCATACTTAAGTAACCAAGCCTGGGAGTGGGTGGCAACTTAGGGACACTAGAATAAAAAAAATGCTTTAAGGGCAGTTCTGCTGCTTTACACTGACATGGTAGTTACCAGTGAGCCTGGACTCGCTAGAAATAATTTTGCAGTTGGCTGCGATGAAGTAGTTACATAAACTGCCCTACGCAGCCAACGTAGACGTTACGAGAATTTTACTTTTCAATTCCATTACATTTCATACGAATTGCAACAACTCGGAAAATCATTTCTCGCTTTCGTAAATTTCAATGGTCTTCCAAGAAGTCTTTAAACTCGCGTACAATATCCCTAAGACTATTTATAACGCCTAGAATGGTCTTCATAATGCCCCTAAAGTGCTTTTAAGATACTCGAACCGAATTAAAGGTGTCTACGATCTTTTAAAAAGTCCCAAAGCTCATCGAAACGATTTAAAATTGTTGTACGGTTTCGTGAGCATCTTTAAGTGTCTCGGAAGAATTAAAGCGCTGTTAGGGCTTTTAAAAACTCTTCAACTTAATTCAAACTGGTCGTCAAAAACGACTCGGGTGCTCGATGAGCAATTCAAACGCGGGTAGTTATTTTGAGGTTAAAAATTACTCGCCTCTATCCACTTACGACAAGTTTGAGGTTAGATAGAGACCTTTTTTAGTTTAGTTTTTGGCGCTCTTATGGCCGACAAATTGGTATAGAAGTGGTTTTTTGGAAGTTTTTACGCGAAACTCTTGTGGCGAGTGTAGAGGTCGGGTTAGTTGCGCAACAAAATAATTCGTACGCTCTTTTAGAGAGTTCAAAAGAAGGGCTCTGTTTAGTTTTCACTACTGAGTAGTGGTGGTGTTATAAAGTTTTATCTTTAAATAATAATTTAGTAATTGCAATCCCCATTTAAGGGCAAAGTTGTAGAAAAATTATTAATTTAATTTATTGTACGTAGCGTCAGGCCAAAATATCCAATCTTATCTTTAATTTCCTAGTGATTTTAAGAGCGTCAAAATATTTTAACAGCATTAAAACTTTAGCAAACTAAGATGAACCAATTTACTTCAATATTCTCTCTCTAGTTATTACAATTCTGCACTAATCAGAGGATTACTCGCTAAATTTATAGGATCTATTTTATAAGACATTTTCTACTTAAACGCTTTTACTCGGTGTTTTTGGTTTTTGTATGACAAGCAGGAATTTTATTTAAATTGAGATTGATCGCTTGTACTTAAATCAGCATTTTCGCCAAATTTGCAACCCTTTGAAAAGTTCCGATATTTTTAAACCCCTCATTTCTGATAGAATCGTTAATGAAGATATTACGTCATTAATTAATTAGCACTGACGATTTAAAAGCTTTCTGTTTATTTATAAATTTATTATTCAAGACGAAATTGAGCAAAAAAAGTTGAGTAGGGATTATTTTCGATTTTTACCCGACTACCCTACTGCCTACCTGTATGTCGGCCCTTCTGTCTCTCTCCAATTTACTCAAATTGTAAAAAATACTGCAGTAAATGTTTGCTTTAAATTACAAATTGGCGCCCGAGCAGGAACTCAATTATGGCTAGATCAGTTATTAATTAAAGCTCAATATTATGTTATAGTATTGGTATGTCTCGTTATTTCTCCACGCTCATATTTTAATGAACTAACCACTAGCTCACATAAATTTTTCATCGGCTTAGTAGAAACACCGACAACAACACCACTTTTCAATTCTTTTCGTCCCTCTCGTATAACTGCAATATTGTGGTTACTACTTTAATTAAAATTCGAAAATTTTAAACGTAAAACGTTGTTAATTAAGTTAATTAATATCGTGCACTTTATCGTCGAACAAAAAGAGGGATATAATGTTGTAAAGCTCGTAAATAATTGACAATTTTTCTATTTACCCTAATGGAATAGGTGCGGCTTTTAACAACATAATATGAAAATTGCAACTGCAATTTTCTTTAATAAATTGGTTTTGAAGCACTAAATTTTACGTTACCTCCACCAGAGGAAATGCCGAGATTTAAGATCGATTTATTTCGACTCGTTTTATCAGTTATTTACTTTTAGAGTACTTACGGTCGTATTTTATCGAATCAATTTTTTACTTTAATTTATTTTTTTCTTACCTTTTTAGTCGTTACTTTTTCACGCTTCTGTTAACTAAACTTGCTTCTGCTGGACGACTCTACTAATATTTGCTTACTACTAAAGCTGCTACTTAACTACGCTTCTCCATTATTGATTATGAGCTCTGTTTCAACTGATTCTCATTGTACTTGTCTAAATTTTCTGTCGGATAGTTTTGACTCGACACATTGTTGACAGGTAGGTTCTAAACAATTAAGTAAAATCAATTTTTTATTTTTAAGGATTCAGGTTAAAAAAATATGGTAAATCAGTAATAAAACCTACTGTCTACCTCTACTAAGTGGTAGCATTAGGTAACCTAGAGGAGGTTCGAGAAGGACGGGTATTTGCATTTTATAGTTTTTCGCTTATAACTTGAAAATTACGCAATTTTCGAGAAAAATACATCTATATAAAAATAAGCCACACCAAATTTTCTACAAATTACATTTCTTAGGTTTTTCTTACGAACAGACGGTTTAAGCGCTAGAGCTCGATAAAATTTGACAAAAGTTCCAAAATCGTCCAAACAGCTTTTTGGTTTTGTTTATTGCTTCAACTCGAAAGTGACGCACTTTTCGAGAAAAGTACATCTATATGAAAATAAACTACATTAGATTTTATACAAATGATATCTTCTAGGTTTTTTCTCAGGCAGACAGTTTAAGCGCTAGAGCGCGCTAAAAACTTCAAAAATCGACAAAAAAGATTTCTCCATTGTTTATCGCATTTAACTCGAAAATGAAATACTTTTGAAGAAAAATATAACTATCAAAAAATAAAATATATCAAATTTCCGATAACTTGTATTGATTAGGTTTTTTAAGACTAGCCATTTAAGCGCTAGAGCGCATTAAACTTTGAAAAAAATTTCAAATTTTGTAAAAAAAACAATTTTATTGTTTATCGCTTATAATTCAACAATGACGCATTTTTCAAAAAAGTATACCTATATTTTGTATGAAAAATAAACTACACTAAATTTCCAACAATTTACACCTTTTAGGTTTTTTATCAGTGGACAGTTTAAGCGCTAGAGCGCGTTAGAGTTTTGCCAAAATTCCACAATCGACCAAAAACCTTTTTTTGGGTTTATCGCTTATAACTCAACAATGACGCATTTTTTGCAAAAAGTCTATTGATATTTTATATGAAAAATAAACTAGAGTCAATTTTTTTCAAATTACACTTCTTAGGTTGTTTATATCTGACAAGCGGTTTAAGCGCTGGAGCGCGTTAAAAGTTGCCAAAAACTCCAAAATCGACTACCTAACATACTATTTTTTGCTAATAACTCAAAAAGTACGCAATTTTTGAGAAAAGTACAACTATACGAAAAACAACTAAATATAATGTTCTTCAAAGTACGTTTTTTAGGTTTTTCGTACGATAAAAGGTTTAAGTGCTAGAGCGCGTTAAAGTTTTACCAAAATTCCAAAATCGACCAAAACCCTTTTTTTTGGTTTATCGCTTATAACTCAACAATGACGCATTTTTTGCAAAAAGTCTATTAATATTTTGCATGAAAAATAAACTACAGTAAATTTTCTACAAATTACACTTCTTAGGTTTTTTTATCCGATAAGCGGTTTAAGCGCTCGAGCGCGTTAAAATTTGACAAAAAACCAAAATCGGCTAAAAAACTATTTTTTTGTTTTTTCGCTTATAACTCTAAAAGTACGCATTTTTCGATAAAAGTGCTACTATATGAAAATAAACTAAATAAAATTTTCTACAAATTATATTTTTTAGGTATTTTTTTATGACAAAAGGTTGAAGCGCTGGAGCGCGTTAAAATTTGAGAATAACTTCAAAATTGACTAAAAACTATAATTTTGTTGTTCGCTTATAACTCCAAAAGTACGCACTTCTCAAAAAAGTACAACTATATGAAAATAAACTAAATCAAATTTTCTACAATTTATGTTTTTCAGGTTTTTTTACGACAAAAGGTTGAAGCGCTAGAGCGCGTTAAAATTTGAGAAAAAATCAAATATCGACTAAAAAAGTATTTCTTTTGTTTTTTGCTTATAACTCCAAAAGTACGCACTTCTCAAAAAAGTACAATTATGTGAAAATAAACTAAATCAATTTTCCTACTAAGTATGTTTCTGAGTTTTTTTTCTACAACAAACAGTATAAGCTCTAGAGCACGTTAAAACTTGACAAATATTCCTAAATAGGGTAAAAAAAAATTTTTTTTGTGTTTAGCTTATAACTCGAAACGTACGCTCTTTTTGAGTAAAAAATAACTACATGAAAATAAACTCTTTTAAATTTTCTACAAATTACGTATTTTAGGTTTTTTCTTAAGATAAACAGTTCATGCGCTAGAGCGCGTTAAAATTTGGCAAAAATTCTAAAATCGGCCAAAAACATTTTATTTATTTATCGCTTATAACTCGAAAGGGACACAGTTTTTGGAGAAAATTGTTTCTCTAAAAAAATAAATTACTTTAATTTCGTACAATTTGTATAAGAACACTTTTCTCTAAAAGTGCGCAGTTTTTGAGATACATATAAGAAGCAATAAACCAAACTAAAACAGTTTTTGGTCGATTTTAGAATTTTTGCTCTAGTGCCCAAACCGGTAATTTGAGGAAACTAATCTAAATATTTTCTATTTTATGTCTTCTACGCCAACTCATTTATTGTTTTCCCAACATCTCAATAAATTAGTTAGAGATCTAACCCTCTTTACTCTTTATGTTTAAAAACTCCACACATCAAATTCACGATATCAAAAGTTAAATTTAAATTTGGTAATTGAATTATTCGAGTAAAAAGCTATCCAAATTCAATCTTTTACCACCGAAATAGTTCTGCTCGTTCGTACGGTTAAAGTTTAGAGGCGAGAAAACTTAATTTTACCTCGGTTGCGTTTTGTTGTAGCGAAAGTAGCGCACGCACATTTATAGAAGATAACATTTAATTAATTAATAAAGTTATCTGGAATACACACAGTAACCCTTATCATAATTTAAGTATTAATCGTGAGTTATTATTTTAGGAGCCGACTTCATCCAACGGTTAGTTAAGAGAGTCGGCATTGAGCTCGAATCGCACTGTTTTAATTAAAAAAAAAAGTGTAAACTTAAACTAAATAAGTGGGCAATTAAATTAATTAATTGTGAGGTTTGTTCCGAAGTTTTAAAAGAGTTAGTACTAAACTAATGTAGGTAATTAACTATATTTGTAAGACTCCAAAGCTTTGTGGGAACTCAATAATTTGATTACATTAGTTAAGCAACAGTTAAGTTGTTGTACGTTTTAATAACATTTCGTAATATTAGTCGAATTCTTGCACTAACTCAAAATGCAATTTTGTAGTTTGACTGCAGAAATGTTGTCTTTTGATCTAAACGTAACTAGAATTTTAATTAAGATACACTAATTAGTAATGATATCCAATTTAAACCAACGTTTGTGTGAGAATTTCGATTTAATTTCAAAATAAATTTTTTTTCTTACAAGCCCTCAGACAATTCTTTCTCCTTCAACTCGAGAGCTTGTTTTAAATCTAATTAAAAGGATACTTCACTCTTAAATTCTTTGAAAATTAACAGAAGCGACGTTAATTTAATTTTGTTAAAGAGTTTTTTTTTAATAAGAAAACTCGCGTTTCAGTTTGTTCTATCGCTCTAATTTAAATAGACGCCGTTATTTTACATTACTCAAAGTGTAGAGTAATGAAAGAGTTGCAAAGGAAGTTGTCGAAGGTTTCAGTCAATAGAAGCTTTGACCGTTTGGTTTTCAAGTTTTTCTCTATTGGCTCTAGTTCTGTTAGTTCGCCAACAATATTATTGAAGTTTAAGCTTCTGTTTTACAACATTTGAGTTTGTATTAAAACTTATTAACTACACAATTTCTTTTATTTTTGTTAGCTTATCCAAGTCCCTGCTCGAGCGCCAAATTTACTTTACAAAAATTGCGTTTATAAGTTATTCTGAAGACTCAATTAATCATTGTGCGTTTACTTAATTTTTGTTAATTATTAAGAAGTACGGCACATGCCTTAAAGGTCCGCTGATATTTTAATTAAAGTTTTTTTTAGGTTTATGCTTATAACTTGAAAACTAAGCACTTTTTGTAAAAATCATTACTATACAAAAATACACTACTTACCTATATAAAATTATCTACCAATTATTTGTCTTCGATCTTTTGTTACAAAAAATGGTTTAGGATCTAAAAGGCGTAAACGTTTGACACAAATTCTAAAATCGGCCATAAGCAGTTTTTTTGAATTTTTTCTTATAACTTCAAAACTAAGCACTTTGTAGGACCATTACTTTTACATAAAAGTAACAAAAATTAAATGACTACAAATTATGTTTCTTAGAGTTTTTCGTCAGAATAAACGGTTTAGGCGCTAGAACGCATTGAAGTTAGACGTAAACTCCAAAATCAACCAAAAAGCTGTTTTTTACTTTTTTGCCTATAACTTCAAAACTACGCACTTTTTGAGAAAAGCACTTGTATGCGAAAGCAAACTACATCAAATTCTATAACCATTCTGTGTTCAAATTTTTTTGGTAAGAAACGGCTTAGGCGCAATGGCGCGTTAAAATTTGTATAATTTCCAAAATTGACCAAAAAGCTGTTTTTATAGTTTTTTTGCTTATATCTTTAAAACTACGCACAATTTGAGAAAACTACGTCTATATAAAACAAAACCGAATTATATTCTCTACAAATTATGTTTCTTATAGTTTCTTCTCAAAATAAACGGTTTAGGCGCTAGAGCGCATTAAAGTTAGACGTAAATTCCAAAATTAACCAAAAAGCTGTTTTTTACTTGTTTTGCCTATAATTTCAAAACTACGTACTTTTTGAGAAAAGCACTTGTATACGAAAGCAAACTACATCAAATTCTAGAACCATAGCGCAATGGCGCGTTAATGTTTGACATAAATTCCAAAATTGACCAAAAAGCTGTTTTTATAGTTTTTTGCTTATATCTTTAAAACTACGCACATTTTGAGAAAACTACGTCTGTATAAAACTAAACCGAATTATATTCTCTACAAATTATGTTTCTTATAGTTTATTGTCAAAATAAACGGTTTAGGCGCTATAGCGCATTAAAGTTAGCCGTAAATCCCAAAATCAACCAAAAAGCTGTTTTTACTTTTTTGCCTATAACTTCAAAACTACGTACTTTTTGAGAAAAGCACTTGTATACGAAAGCAAACTACATCAAATTCTAGAACCATTATGCGTTCAAATTTTTTTGGTCAAAAACGACTTAGGCGCAATGGCGCGTTAAAGTTTGACATAAATTCCAAAATTGACCAAAAAGCTGTCTTTATAGTTTTTTGCTTATATCTTTAAAACTACGCACAATTTGAGAAAACTACGTCTATATAAAACAAAACCGAATTATATTCTCTACAAATTATGTTTCTTATAGTTTCTTGTCAAAATAAACGGTTTAGGCGCTAGAGCGCATTAAAGTTAGACGCAAATTCCAAAATCAACCAAAAAGCTGTTTTTTACTTTTTTGCAAAACTACGCACTTTTGGAGAAAAGCACTTGCATACAAAAATCAGCTACATAAAATTCTCTAAAAATTAGGGGTTTTGAAATTTTTTTGCCAAAATAAACGGTTTAGGCGCTAGAGCGCGTTAAACTTTGACGTAAATTAACCAAAAAGCTGTTTTTTACTTGTTTTGCTTATAACTTCAAAATGATGCACTTTGTGAGAAAACTATATCTACATACAAATAAACCAAATTAAATTCTCTACAAATTATGTGTGTTATAATTTCCCGTCAAAATAAACGGTTTAGGCGCTAGACTGCGTTAAAGTTTGACGTAAATTTGTAAAATGACTAAAGAGTAGTTTTTTCTAGTTCTTTGCTTATAACTTCAAAACTACGCACTTTTTGAAAAACTACGATTAATAAAAAATAAACCAATTTAAAGTCTCTACAAATCATAGCTCTTAGAATTTTTTGTAAAAATAAACGGTTTAGGCGCTAGAGCGCGTTAAAGTTTGACGTAAATTCCAAAACCGACCAAAGAGCTGTTTATTAGGTTTTGGCTTATAACTTTAAAATTACGCACTTTTGAGGAAAGCACTTTGATACAAAAATCTATTATATTAAATTTTATGCAAATTAAGTGTTGGCGATTGTTTTGTTATTAAAACTGTTTAGGCGCTAGAGCGCGTTGAAGTTTGACGGAAATTCCGAAATCGATCGTAAAGCTTATTTTTTAGTTTCTTGCTTATAACTTGAAAACTAACGCACTTTTAGCAAAAGTATGCTAATATAAAAATAAACTCGATCAAATTATCTAAAAATTAAACATCTTAGATTTTTTAGTTAAAACACCGGTTTAGGCGCTAGAGCGCGTTAAAGTTTGATGAAAATTTGAAAATAGGCCGAAAAGTTGTTTTCTCAGCTTTTTGCTTATAACTTCAAAACTACACGCTTTTTGAGAAAAGAGTATGTGTAAACGATGCCTAGAATGTTTGAGTGCGAAGCTGCTGTAAAATAAAAAAAAAAACCTTGTATAACTAAAACGGGTTAATTTAAATAAAAGTTTACGAGGAAAAAAACATTTTGATGAAGATACGAAAGTAACGTATTTTTCTTTTACAAGCAGTTTATTTATGAAGTGATGAGAAATTTTATAGACGTAACATGTAGCGGCGGTAAAAGTGAGCACATTTTTCTCCAATCAGCGCAGGATAATTTAGTAAACTACCGGTGGCTGCGTTCGTTTCCCGGCTAATTACCACTGCCGCAGTCCGGATAGCACTCAGACGCCGCCATTACGTTAATCCCTCATCCACCTCGGAGAGTCCCCGAAATTATTGCGAATAAACGAGATTATGCTAATAAAATATTGAAGCCATTTCAAAAACTAAGTTACCTTACTCTTAATGTAACACGAATTATATTATTAATGAACTCGAAGCGTTTCCTAAGCTTCCAAATGATTACGCGAAAATTGCAAAAAGAGGTGCCTCGCAAAATGTCAATTGAAAATAAATTTCTTTAAATAATAAAAACCCAAATTTGCTAACATCGCGAGGAAGTAATTATTTTGTAAAATGTCAAAATTAATTACTATCGAAAATTTTGGTAGGCAAACTATAGTTTACGTCTCGAAAAGGAAGTTAGAAATACAGACGAAACAAGTGAGTTGGGTTTAATAAATGATCGGATAGCAAAGTTCGTTATGATTCTGGTTATTCAGGCCCGGTGCAGTGTCGTAAATACGTATTTCTCGAATATATTAGCGGGTGACTGGACGTTTGGCAAATAGGTTCTGTTCGTCATTTTCATTAAACTCGCAAATTAATCTTCATCATGTTTCTTTGTGGCAATATTCGCCCAATATGGTGTTTTTTCGTCTCTCTTCCTACTTTAAATTATCTACAGGGGCGCCTGTTTACTGCGACAAGTTTCGTAAATCGATTCATCAAGTTTAGCAGTTAAATAAATCGCCCTGTATATCAAGAATCATTTTTGCAAGTTTTAGTTTAAAATTATTATTTTTTTAATGTAAAAATATACAGGGTGTTCTGTTGACAATTTGATCTTCCTGATGTCTCACGCCATCAGAACCCTTGGTATTCATGAAACTAATGTTACAATATGCGCCTCTTGTATCGCACCGCCTACATATAAATAAGTTGTACGATGTATAAAGAATTATTTTTATTATTTAAAAATAATTACAAACGATGCACAATTATTGTTTGAGTATTCACTAGAGTAAATCTAATATGAAGACTGATTAAATTAGATAAATCTATCCCTTATATTAACTTGAATTATCAGTTAAGTCCAAAAGGTTTGTTTTAAAGTCTAAAGATAGAAACAAAATAGAATGAACTTTAAACATAACATTAGGAAGAAGTAACAAAGTGCATTGGATATTAATTGGATACAAACAACAACATTAAGATAAAGAGCTGAAGACCCTTATCTTCGTATGACGTAACTCCTCCATGCTTAGAGAAGAACGTCCTCGTTCTTAAATGAATTATCTAAAACCTTATCTAATTTTGGAATATTTTGAAGTTCAATATTAGTTAACTTAAAATTAATAAAATTTTTATAATTACTATATAAATAAATAGATAAACAAATTAAAATTAATACAATAATAATTACAAGAAAAGTTACAGAAAAATGTATGGTATGAAATATCGGATGTAAATTACGATTATTATTGTTTAAAGACTTAACTTCATTCTTTAAATCCGTTATATCATGTAAATGTTCAAGTTGTAAATTCACAGTCAAATTTGTTTTAAGTGTTATAACTTCGAGAGGATTTTTAAAAGAAAAATTAGCAAAGGTGTTTTCGAATACTTGATCGTCTATAAACATTTTACAATTATCTTCGGAGGAAACTAAAACATTGTTTTTCACTATTATGGTTTCAATTCCTGAAGAACACTCTTCAAGAATTTTCTTTTCATTCTTGCAGGAAACCAACACATTTCCGTTATTAAGTTGGGTATATAAATCATAATTGTTGTTCACTATAGCGTACGTGCAATTTTCACTACTCCTCAAAGAGCATTTATTTTCGTTAAGCACTTCAACACAAACACGTTGATTTTCAATAACGTTGCACTTTTCGTTGGTCCATAACTCCGACTTTGCAGTTAGAAGATGATATTTGAAAGGTGTTATTAGTACTTGATCTTGTAAGTTCGGGATAGTGTAGATTCGTGAGTATAGGTAAGGAGTTTGGTGCAAAATAGGTACATACAGTATACAAGTGATTAAATCTTTTGTCGAAACTACTCTAAATTTTGTGAATTCTAAAATTTTATAAACATGAATGTTGTCCAATTCGATTAATTCTGAAGGTATATAAATTGATTTTAGATGAGCTATTATTTCTAATAGTTCTAAATCTGAAATTATTTCTAAATTTGTTACACCTATGAATGCCAATGAGATGGTTCTTTCTATACTCTGGAGTATGTTGAGCAATTGTAAAGTTACATAATTATTATATTGTAAATCCAACTGAAAATCAAGATTGTTGCTGATTCTTGTAATAGCGGAAAGAGAAGAATTTAAATTCTTTTTAATTATTCTAAGGTCGTTTGAGTACCTTTCTGTTATATGATTTGCAAATGAATTTAATTGGTCTATTTGTTTGATGGTTTTTCCTTGATTTTTATAAATAGAATCTAAACTTCTATTAATTTCTAATATATCATTATTATCAGGATTTCCTGTGATGAATTTGATCACTGATCCTAAACCGTTAATTAGACCGCGTTTAGAACGTTTTTTAAATTTTGATAAACGACTTTCTATTTGATTGCAATTTTCTCTTAATATTTGGAATACTTGAAAATTATTGTATTCAGTACTCTTAGTTTTAAGAATATTAACATTTTCTAATAACTTATAATAACTTAATTCTAAATTAGTGATATTAAAATAAAAATAAAATTTATGATAATGGCTTAATGTTTTTACATGCCCTAGGTCTTCCACGAAGAACCCGTTAGATTCCACTTTCTGGACACGAAGGCCCTGGATCCGGTGGTTCATCAAGAGAATCCTGAAAGGAGAATTTCCTTTTTACTCTTTTTAGTTTTCTGGTGTGAATGTTAGCGTGTCTTTTTGAAATTTCGCGTATACCTTCTATTTTATTCTTATCAACTGATATAACATTAACTTTATCGTAGGTTGGATCAGTTTTCCTGATCTTCTGGCGAGTAAAATAAACGATAGGTTCGTTAATTTTTATATCAGATTCTTTATCTTTGTTTATTTTTTCAAGATTTTTAGTGCCTTTTTCTAATTGTTTGTCGTATAATTGATCATAGAATGGGAAAAGTTCGTTTCTGCGTTTTTCGTTGTAAATTTCATAAACATTTTTATTCAAATCAATTTCATGTGCATTTAAATTATCATAAGGACCATATAGTAGAGAGAAGGGTGTATAACCTGTAGCTGAATGAATAGATTGATTATAGATTAAAACGGCTGATATCATCATATTCGGGGGTGTTTCATTTTTGTTTTGAATTTTAATAATTTTTAATTTCTCTAAAATAGTAGAGTGTACTCTTTCTATTGGTGAATTTGAACTGCTATTGTAATTAGTAGTAAAGTGTAGTTTTATTTTAAACAAATCGCAATACTCTTGGAAAACTTTGTTTTTAAATTCTTTTCCTTCATCACAAACGATTTTCTTTGGGTAACCATGGTGTGAAAAGTAGTGACGTAATTTATTTAAAACTGATATTCCTGATGCATCCGTTATAAAATAAGCTTGAGTGTAACGAGAGAATAGATCTATGATAGTTAAAAATTTGTTTCCATCGAAACTAAAGGTATCGATGTGAATAATATCAAAAGGTTTTTTAGATAATAAAGGTCCTGAAAATGGGATTTTATACGGGTGTCTTTCATATTTTCCCATGAGACAGACTTCACATTCATTTAATTTTTTATTAATTTTTGTCTTTAAATCAGGCCAGTAATATCGAGTTTTCAAATGATTATACGTTTCATTTATTCCATTATGATTTTGGGAATGGTAATCGTTAATTATTTTTGTTTGTTCATCGGGTTTTTCCACGTCTTTTAACAGACTATTACATTTAACTATTTTAATTTTATTATTGAATAAATTTTGGGTTACTTGTAAGAATTTTACTTCTAAGCTTTTATCTTTAAAATAAATTCCATACAAATAATTTGGGTTAACTATTTCTTTGAAAAATTTTGTAATATGTTCCAATTCATTTCCTTGTCTTATCGTGATGACATAATTGTTTTTAGCAAATGGTTTTTCGTATTCTATGTGATATTGGTCTCCTAATTTTAGTATTATTCTGTTAACAAAATAATTGAGCGGTTTATCTGAAATTGGCATGGTGAATATAGGGTTTTCTAAAGAAGTATGCCTTGTAATGTTAGATTGATTGTCGTTAATTAGTAATTCATCTAAATCATTTGACAGTCGATCTGCATCGTCATCAACGTTCGGTACTATTGATAAAAGGTCGAGATCTGAATTATTGATTATTGTTTCATTTGTATTAATTTCGATTCGCGAAAGTGCATCCGCAACTAGATTTTCTTTGCCTTTTTTGTACTGAATTTTGTAATCAAATTCTTCCAATCTTAATCGCCATTTTACCAATCTTGAATTTGGGTCTTTTAAGGAGAAAAGCCAAACTAAAGGTTTGTGGTCTGTTTCTATAATGAATTGTTTTCCATAAATATAAGGGCGGAAGTGTTTGGTTATTTCTACAATACCTAAAAGTTCTCGTTCGATTGTAGAGTAGTTCTTTTCTGCACTATTTAACGTTCTAGAGTAAAACGAGATCGGTTTATCGTCCTGTGACAATACACCTCCTATTGCAAAGTTTGAAGCATCGGTAGTAATATGAAAGGTTTTGTTGAAATCGGGATAAGCTAAAATTGGTGAATTAGTTAATAATTCTTTACAATGATGAAATGACTGTAAATATTCGGGGTCATCTAAATTAATTTGTGATCCTTTTTTTAATCTTTTCGTGAATGGTTGAACGATTTTTGCGAAGTTTTTAATGAACCTTCTATAATAACCTACGAGACCTAGAAAGCCTCTGATTTCTTTTACATTCTTAGGTAGAGGAAATTCTTGAACTGATTTAATTTTCAAAGGATTTGGTTTGATTCCGTCAGGTGTAATGACGTGTCCTAGAAAAGCTACTTCTTTTCGAAGAAATTCAGATTTGTCAAGTTGGACTTTTAAGTTATATTCTCGAAATTTTTTAAAGATTAATTTGAGATGTAAAACATGTTCTTGTAATGACTTGGAAAAGATAATTACATCGTCCATGTAAACAAAACAAAACTTATAGAGATATTCTCGCAAAACATTATCCATGACTCTTTGGAAAGTGCTAGGGGCGTTTTTTAACCCAAATGGCATACGTGTATACTCGTAATGACCATTGTTGACAGTAAAGGCGGTTTTTTCAATGGACTCGGGATCCATCTCGATTTGGTGAAAACCTTGTGCAAGGTCTAAGGTTGAGAAATACATACATTTTCCCAAATTGTCTAATATTTCATCAATTCTTGGTAAAGGGTATTTATCTTCTACTGTTTTTTCATTAAGTTTACGGTAATCAATGACAAGTCTCCATTTTTTCTTACCGCTAGCATCTAGTTTTTTGGGAACGATCCAAACAGGTGAGCTAAAGGGTGAAATGCTCGGTTTAATGATCTTGTGATCAAGTAATTTCTGTATTTGGGTTTGGATTTCCGTTTTGAGGTGATAAGGGTATCTAAATGACTTACAAAAAACAGTCTCGTTATCATTTGTTCTGATTTTATGTTTCACGGCATTAGTAAATGTCAAGTCGCTATCTTCGTTATAAAAAATATCTTTATAATTTTTACACAAGGATATAATTTCAACTTTTTCTTCCTGATTAAGGTGTTCTATTCTTATTAAGTTTGGGATTTTGTTAAATTTTAATTGATCAAAATGAGGTTTTTCTAATTCAAAGTTACTAATTGGTTCTACTTGTATCGGCTGTTGAAAATTTACTTCCGTACTAATTTCGTTATCTAGGGGTATAAAACAATAACCGTTATCAGCATAAGAAATAGATTCGGGAATTAAATACTGACTTGTTTTTATTTCGGGTACAATGACCTGTCCTTTATCAATGTTTACCGGGACTTTTATGTAGTTTTTTACTTGTTGAGAAAATGGTTTAAAATTTTTATCATTGAGCTCCATGAAAAATGGAATTTTACAAGTATCTAGATTTAATGTTTGTTCGTCATAATCTATTTTTGCGCGTAGCTTTAAAAATTCACTACTTCCTAGTAAAGCGTCGAATTTATCATGCCATTGCACGATGTGAAAATTAATACTATGTGATATTCCGTATTCTTCTAATATGGGGTAAGAAATATTTTTATTGTCGGTTAGTGTTTGATTTAAACTTTTGATTGAAAATGGTTTTTTGAATAGATAGTCGGGAAAATATCGATAAGCGATTTCTGGATTCATAATTGAATTCGAGGCTCCGCTATCGATTAAAATTTTTAAATTTAGGCTGGGTATGGTAATAAAGGGTAACTTTGGTTTATTTATTATCGAGTTTAAGTCGATTGAAGTTGTGAGGGGTCGTATTGAAAATTTTCAGACTCGTTAGATTGTGATGGGTAATTAAAGGGTTCCTGAATGTCAGGGTCGTAAGCATCAACAATAACGTTAAAAGTTTCCTCGTCCATTACGGTGTCATTAAATGCGGATCCAATAAATGGGTATTCCTCTCCAATATCTAATTGATCATTTAGATTTATATTATATAATTCTTCAGATACGAAGTTTCGAGGACCTGAACTTCTAAAGAAATTTCCTGATCTGTTTGGTTGGTTATTTACAGGTGGTTTAAAAGTGTTTCTGGTAGAAGTAGACATTGGTGTGGGTTTGTATTCAGGTTTCTTTCCAAATACTTGCGCGTTAGTGGGAAATTGAGTGTTATTTGCAGGTGTGGTTTTGAAGTTAATTGGAACGTTTGGAAATTGATTTTGTTGATTAAAATTATGATAAAAATGTGGTTTTTGTGTAGAATTGAATTGAGGATTTCTATTTTGATAGAATGGTCTAGCATTAAATTGTTTAACATTAAAATCTTTATTTAGAACGCGAGCAGTATTTGTTACAGTGGATTTATTTGATGTTTTCTGTCTCATGAAATTAAGAAAACTAACTTGTTGTTGTTTATTATCATAGTCCCTTAATTGCAGAAGGCAATCTTCTAATGTTACTACTGTTTTAAAAGATATAAAACTTCGGTAAGGTTCTAATAAACCTGCTTTGTAGGTGTCTAAAGCCTTTTGTGTATATAGGCTAGACTTATATCTTCTTAAATTATCGTCGTTTTCGATAATAGCTACATGCTCTAATAGTTGCTGTAATTTATTTTTAATTTGTTCATAGTAATCATTATAGTTTTGGTTTGATAATTGGTAACACGTTATTAATTCATTTTCTAGCAAGCTTTCGTTTTTGGGATTTCCAAAACGATTTATTAAGGTTTTCTTGACTTCAGACCATGAATTACAATTCGCAATAACTAAGGTATCTCTAGCGACGTTAGTTAATTTAGAACAGCAAATTTCATATAACAATTGGTTTAAAGTGCAACCTTCTTGACCTACAGTTTTATTTCTATAAATATCAATGAATTTTTCACATTGACGTATGAAATGAGACAAGTTTTTATTGCCTCCTTCGTATATAGGAATCATTTCCTTAGCCATATTAATTTCTGTGTAATTGGCCATTTTAGAATTGTTAATAAAATTAATTGAATTTGGACACAAATCACGTTTTAAAGGTGATCTATCACGATTCATAAAATAATAAAAATTTGTTTAATACCTTGTATAAAGTATTTAAACAAAGGAAAATAATAAAAGGATAACTTACAATACTAAAGTTGCTAATAACATCTTTTTGGTATGCCTAGCGGGTGTGAGGATGTCCACAGCGATTGGGGTTGACCTCGGTGGAAGAAACAGGCTTCGACGTGGTTTTCCGGGCGTTTTACTACAGTTGAGGACCGTTGTTTAGGTAAAGTTCCTCGTAGACCCAATGGAATTTTTGCCGAATTTATTTCTTCTGGATTTATTCGATCGTTCAATAAAGATTTGAAAATCACCAACACTTTTTTCTTCTTATTATGTTGTTTGAATGATCCTGTTCGCAGCGCCAAATAAGTTGTACGATGTATAAAGAATTATTTTTATTATTTAAAAATAATTACAAACGATGCACAATTATTGTTTGAGTATTCACTAGAGTAAATCTAATATGAAGACTGATTAAATTAGATAAATCTATCCCTTATATTAACTTGAATTATCAGTTAAGTCCAAAAGGTTTGTTTTAAAGTCTAAAGATAGAAACAAAATAGAATGAACTTTAAACATAACATTAGGAAGAAGTAACAAAGTGCATTGGATATTAATTGGATACAAACAACAACATTAAGATAAAGAGCTGAAGACCCTTATCTTCGTATGACGTAACTATATGTATTTAGTAATAAACAGATTAACAAAATTTTTATTAATTAATCGGCCACCCTGTATACACAGAAATAATGTTATTTTGTGTTCTTTTCTACAGTATTAACTCAACGCTTCTCAAGAATGTTTACCCGCAACCTGTGTTTATTTGATACATCAGGTAGACTGGTAGACCTAATTAATGTGCCAAGTTTACTTTGGTGTACCAACTTGAAGGTTTCTATTTGTAAAGTCTTGTCTGTTGAAAAGCACTTAAATCCCAAGAAACTAATTAACTTTCTTAAACTATTAGTACCTCATAATTTGCAATTAAAAGATTATACAGACGACTCTATGAAAAAGCTCAAAAGTTGGCTTTGGGTAAAATTAAAAACGGTACTCCGTGAGCTTAGTTTTGGGATCGACGCAGAGTGGCTAATACGATGCCTACCTACTAAGCGGCTGAAAAAAACTACCGTTACACTGTTAGTCCATTGAAATACTAGTTTAGCGGGGAACAAATATAGAAGTGTTTTATCTATCTTTATGTAAGTATTTGAAGAAATGAGTTCTGAAAAAAATTTGTAAGAACTGCAAAAATGCAATTTCTTAGGTTTTCGCTTATAACTTGAAAACTACTCACTTTTTGTGAAAAGTGCTTATAATTAAAAATAAACTGCTTCAAATTTTCTATAAATTAAGTTTCTTTGGTTTTCTCTTTTAGACAAACGGTTAAGGCACTAGAGCGCGTTAAAATTGGTCTTTCTGCCAAATCTGCCAAACAGCAGTTTTTTTACTTTCTCGCTTATAACTCGTAAACTACGCACTTTTAGAGAAAATTATTCTGAAATTAAAATAAAGTATGGTAAATTTTCTACAAATGACGTCTTTCAGGTTTTTTTCTTCAGACCAACGGTTTCGGCGTTACAGCTCGTTAAGGTTTGACAAAAATTTTAAAATCTGCCAAAAAGCAGTTTTCTTACTATCTCTCTTCTAACTCGCAAATTACGCACTTTTGTTAAAAAGTGCGCTGATATAAAAATAAAGTGTGATAAATTATCTACAGATTATGTTTTTCAGGTTTTTTTCTGCAGATCAACGGTTTAAGCGGCATAGCGCGTTAAAATTTGAAGAAAATTTCAAAATCTTAAAAAGTAGTTTTTTTTACTTTATTGTGTGTAACTCGCAAATTACGCACTTTTATAAACAAATGTGCTGATATAAAAATAAAGTGTGGTAAATTGTCTACAAATTATATTTCTTGAGCTTTTTTCTGCAGACTAACGGTTTAGGCGGCATAGCGCGTTAAAGTTTGAAGAAAATTTCAAAATCTCTAAAAAGTAGTTTTTTTTACTTTCTTGCGTGTAACTCGTAAATTATGGACTTTTATAAACAAGTGACCTGATATAAAAATGAAGTATGGTAAATTTTCTACAAATTATGTCTCTCAGGCTTTATTTTTCAGACTAACGGTTTAAGCGACATAGCTCGTTAACGTTTGACACAATTTCCAAAATCTGCCAAAAAGCAATTTTCCTACTATTTCGCTTCTAACTCGCAAATTATGGACTTTTAGAAGCAAGTGTTTAGATATAAACATAAAGTATTGTAAATTTCCTACAAATTATGTCTCTTAGGTTTTATTTTTCAGACTAACGGTTTTGGCGCCATCGCGCGTTAAAGTTTGAAGAAAATTTCAAAATCTCTAAAAAGTACTGTTTTTTTACTTTCTCGCGTGTAACTCGCAAATTACGGACTTTCATAAAGAAGTGTCTTAATATAAAAATAAAGTATAGTCAATGTTCTACAAATTATGTATCTTAGACTTTTTTCTGCAGACAAACGGTTTAGACACCATAGCTCGTTAAAGTTTGGAAAAAATTCCAAAATTGGCCATTAAGCAATTGTTTACTTTATTGCTTATAACTCAAAAACTACACACTTTTAGAGATAAGTGTCCTGATATAAAAATAAAGTATGGTAAATTTTCTACAAACTATCTCTCGCAGGTTTTGTTCTTCAGACGAATGATTTAGGCGCCATAGCTCGTTAAGGTTTGACAAAAATTCCAAAATCTGCCAAAAAACAATTTTTTTACTATTTCGCTTCTAACTCGTAAATTACGCACTTTTAACATAAACATAGAGTATTGTAAATTTCCTACAAATTATGTCTCTTAGGTTTTATTTTTCAGACTAACGGTTTTGGCGCCATCGCGCGTTAAAGTTTGAAGAAAATTTCAAAATCTCTAAAAAGTACTGTTTTTTACTTTCTCGCGTGTAACTCGCAAATTACGGAATTTTATAAAGAAGTGTCCTAATATAAAAATAAGGTATGGTCAATGTTCTACAAATTATGTATCTTAGACTTTTTTCTGCAGACAAACGGTTTAGACACTATAGCTCGTTAAAGTTTAGAAAAAATTCCAAAATTGGCTATTAAGCAATTGTTTAATTTATCGCTTATAATTCAAAAACTACACACTTTTAGAGATAAGTGTCCTGATATAAAAATAAAGTATGGTAAATTTTCTACAAACTATCTCTCGCAGGTTTTGTTCTTCAGACGAATGATTTAGGCGCCATAGCTCGTTAAAGTTTGACAAAAATTCCAAAATCTGCCAAAAAACAATATTTTTACTATTTCGCTTCTAACTCGCAAATTACGCACTTTTAACATAAACATATAGTATTGTAAATTTCCTACAAATTATGTCTCTTAGGTTTTATTTTTCAGACTAACGGTTTTGGCGCCATCGCGCGTTAAAGTTTGAAGAAAATTTCAAAATCTCTAAAAAGTACTGTTTTTTACTTTCTCGCGTGTAACTCGCAAATTACGGAATTTTATAAAGAAGTGTCCTAATATAAAAATAAGGTATGGTCAATGTTCTACAAATTATGTATCTTAGACTTTTTTCTGCAGACAAACGGTTTAGACACTATAGCTCGTTAAAGTTTAGAAAAAATTCCAAAATTGACTATTAAGCAATTGTTTAATTTATCGCTTATAACTCAAAAACTACACACTTTTAGAGATAAGTGTCCTGATATAAAAATAAAGTATGGTAAATTTTCTACAAACTATCTCTCGCAGGTTTTGTTCTTCAGACGAATGATTTAGGCGCCATAGCTCGTTAAGGTTTGACAAAAATTCCAAAATCTGCTAAAAAACAATATTTTTACTATTTCGCTTCTAACTCGCAAACTACGCACTTTTAACATAAACATAGAGTATTGTAAATTTCCTACAAATTATGTCTCTTAGGTTTTATTTTTCAGACTAACGGTTTTGGCGCCATCGCGCGTTAAAGTTTGAAGAAAATTTCAAAATCTCTAAAAAGTACTGTTTTTTACTTTCTCGCGTGTAACTCGCAAATTACGGACTTTTATAAAGAAGTGTCCTAATATAAAAATAAGGTATGGTCAATTTTCTACAAATTATCTATCCTAGACTTTTTTCTGCAGACAAACGGTTTAGACACCATAGCTCGTTAAAGTTTGGCAAAAATTCCCAAATCAGCCATTAAGCCATTAAGTATTAACTCACAAACTACACACTTCTAGAGATAAGTGTCCTGATATAAAAATAAAGTATGGTAAATTTTCTACAAACTATGTCTCGCCGGTTTTGTTCTTCAGACGAATGATTTAGGCGCCATAGCTCGTTAAAGTTTGACGCAAATTCCAAAATCAGCCAATAAGCAGCTTTACCTGTTTTGCTTCCTCGCTTATGACTCGTAAACTACGCACTATTAGAGAAAAGAGCGGTGAGACAAGAGACAATGAGATAAGAAGCTTGCCTGGTTCTAGACTAGACAGGAACTCACCCGATGTTACTTATAATGAGATGAGAACGGAACCGCAACGCGTATTATTTTTAGGCTATGCTTAGTCACTAGTTACTAGTTATCACTTGAATGAAACCAATATTTTTAAGCATTTCCGCCGTAAGGTGAGGCGATCTTTCATTTTTCATCTATCTAATCTGAGTCTCTTCTACTTTACGCCTCTCAACTTCGATTTTCTGAATGTTGCGAACGATTAATTATTAGTGCGTTACTCTCAAGAGTAATTTGTACAGAGTATCGATTTTACGAGCTCGGAATTTTTTTTTCGTTGGAGAATTAGAAAGCGAGAAAGGTGACAGGAAGAAAATCTCAACTAAGAGCCACTACGTGTGTCTTTGTAACGACACTATTTTTGCAAAATTACAAATAAATGTTTGCAATTTCAAGTTCGAATAATGGAGATTAACAGTTGGCAAATTTTCTCATTAATAATCCAACGCCCATTAGTAAGTTTTAAAATTAATGCAACTTTTTATGCCAAACGAATGCGTTATTTACAAAAAATTGACCAATGCTCGATGCGGCACTGAAAATTGGAATTTTAAATCCGTAGTTTTAACGGACACATCACAGATTGGGATTACAACAAATAGAGAGAAGCGTACACCAAAAAGATCGTTCCCGAGCTCCTAACAGAGTTGATGTTGCTACTATTGGAAGAGTCAGAATATTTTCATCTGGGTGCAACATAAGGAATCGTGAGATTTGGGCTAGGCAAGCGTCACTTATCAAAAAGGGAACGTAAAACTGAAAGTTTGCCTCTATTTCGAGCTCTCTCTTATTATTTTTGCCTTAAAACTTAGGCACGTTTAGCTCACGCAAGCCTCAAAAACGCCTAGACGCTCAAGGCGCTCGCCCCATCGTTAGAAATGAGGTCGTCGATCATTAAATAGTTTTGATTAGGGCGAAAAAGGTGCAACTTTAAAGTTTGCGAGTTTGTAACTCTTAATGACATCCATTATCTTTCGTTTTTTCGTTAAACAAAATGAGAACTGGAAAGATGTACAATTAACGACCGTTTGTTGATATTCATGAAAGATAATTAATGATGAACGAACACAAACAAAAAAAAACACAAACGTAAAGAGTAGGAAACAAATCACAATCTTACGTAAGAGCTAAATTTATAATTTGTCTCATTTCGGATTCAATGAAAGAATAGACAATTCTTAGCGTGAGAGCCACCTGGAATGAAGTTCGTGCAATGAATTCGTATTAAGAAGACAAGTAGTACGTACGATGAACTTTATGACATATGGAAGAAGCAAAACTTTTAAACCATCCACTTTACTGCCAGACTCGAAAAAGGAAAACAACCGAAATTAAAGCGTCTTTTAATGGACTAATTTTGAATTAATTTTGAAACTTTACAAACTTTACAATATTGCGAGAAAAATGAAAAGAAATTAACTCAAATTTTCGTTTGTAATTTGCATTTAGCTTCACATGGTAGGAAATATCTAAAATGACGTTACAAAGCTTAAAAATTCCCAAATCGGCGAGAAAGCTGCTTTTTTTAGTTGTTCGCTTATAACTCGGGAAATAACAAATAAGCGCTTTTAGAGAAAAGTTTGTATATAAAAATATTATTTAAATTATGTTTTTTGTTGACTAACGGTTTAGGTGCTAGAGCGCGTTAAGGTTAGACGAGAATTTCAAAATCGTACAAAAAGCTGCTTTCTAGTTTTTGGCTTATAACTCGGGAACTAAGCACTTTTAGAGAAAAGCGTTTCTACGACAAAATAAAGTACCTGAAATGTTCTACAAACTATATGGTTAAAGTTTTCTTTTTTGACCAACGGTTTAGGTGCTAGAGCGTGTTAAAGTCTGACTAAAATTCCAAAATCGGCCAACTGTGTTTTTTTAGTTTTTGGCTTATAACTCGGGAACTTAGCATTTTTAGAGAAAAGTGTGTCTACGACAAAATAAAGTACCTAAAATTTTCTACAAACTATGTTTGTAAAGTTTTCTTTGTAGACCAACAGGTTAGGTTATAGAGCGCCTTAAAGTTTGACGACAATTCTAAAATCGGCCAAAAAGTTGCTTTTTTAGTTTTTTGCTTATAACTCGAAAAATAAGCACTATTAGAGAAAAAAGTTTCTAGGGCAAAATGTAGTACCTGAAATGTTCTACAAACTATGTTGGTAAAGGTTTCTTTTTAGACCAACGGTTTAGGTGCTAGAGCATGTTAAAGTTTGACTAAAATTCCAAAATCGGTCAACTGTGTTTTTTTAGTTTTTGCCTTATAACTCGGGAACTTAGCATTTTTAGAGAAAAGTGTTTCTACGACAAAATAAATTACTTGAAATTTTCTACAAACTTTGTTTGTAAAGTTTTCTTTGTAGATCAACAGGTTACGTTGCCCTAAAGTTTGACGACAATTTTAAAATTGGCCAAAAAGCTGCTTTTTTAGTTTTTTGCTTATAACTTAAAAAATAAGCACTATTAGAGAAAAAAGTTTCTAGAGCAAAATATAGTACCTGAAATGTTCTACAATCTATGTTGGTAAAGGTTTCTTTTTAGACCAACGGTTTAGGTGCTAGAGCGTGTTAAAGTCTGACTAAATTCCAAAATCGGCCAACTGTGTTTTTTTAGTTTTTGGCTTATAACTCGGGAACTAAGCACTTTTAGAGAAAAGTGTTTCTACGACAAAAAAAAGTACCAGAAATTTTCTACAAACTATGTTTGTAAAGTTTTCTTTGTAGACCAACAGGTTAGGTTATAGAGCGCCCTAAAGTTTGACGACAATTCTAAAATCGACCAAAAAGCTGCTTTTTTAGTTTTTTGCTTATAACTTGAAAAATAAGCACTATTAGAGAAAAAAGTTTCTAGAGCAAAATATAGTACCTGAAATGTTCTACAAACTATGTTGGTAAAGGTTTCTTTTTAGACCAACGGTTTAGGTGCTAGAGCGTGTTAAAGTCTGACTTAAATTCCAAAATCGGCCAACTGTGTTTTTTTAGTTTTTGGCTTATAACTCGGGAACTTAGCATTTTTAGAGAAAAGTGTTTCTACAACAAACTAAAGTACCAGAAATTTTCTACAAACTATGTTTGTAAAGTTTTCTTTGTAGACCAACAGGTTAGGTTATAGAGCGCCCTAAAGTTTGACGACAATTTTAAAATTGGCCAAAAAGCTCCTTTTTTAGTTTTTTGCTTATAACTTGAAAAATAAGCACTATTAGAGAAAGAAGTTTTTAGAGCAAAATATAGTACCTGAAATGTTCTACAAACTATGTTGGTAAAGGTTTCTTTTTAGACCAACGGTTTAGGTGCTAGAGCGTGTTATAGTCTGACTAAAATTCCAAAATCGGCCAACTGTGCTTTTTTAGTTTTTGGCTTATAACTCGGGAACTTAGCATTTTTAGAGAAAAGTGTGTCTACGACAAAATAAAGTACCTAAAATTTTCTACAAACTATGTTTGTAAAGTTTTCTTTGTAGACCAACAGGTTAGGTTATAGAGCGCCCTAAAGTATGACGACAATTCTAAAATCGCTCAAAAAGCTCCATTTTTAGTTTTTTGCTTATAACTTGAAAAATAAGCACTATTAGAGAAAAAAGTTTCTAGAGCAAAATATAGTACCTGAAATGTTCTACAATCTATGTTGGTAAAGGTTTCTTTTTAGACCAACGGTTTAGGTGCTAGAGCGTGTTAAAGTCTGACTAAAATTCCAAAATCGGCCAACTGTGTTTTTTTAGTTTTTGGCTTATAACTCGGGAACTAAGCACTTTTAGAGAAAAGTGTTTCTACGACAAAATAAAGTACCAGAAATTTTCTACAAACTATGTTTGTAAAGTTTTCTTTGTAGACCAACAGGTTAGGTTATAGAGCGCCCTAAAGTTAGACGACAATTCTAAAATCGGCCAAAAAGCTGCTTTTTAGTTTTTTGCTTATAACTCGAAAAATAAGCACTATTGGAGAAAAAAGTTTCTAAAGCAAAATATAGTACCTGAAATGTTATACAAATTATGTTAGTAAAGGTTTCTTTTTAGACCAACGGTTTAGGTGCTAGAGCGTGTTAAAGTCTGACTTAAATTCCAAAATCAGCCAACTGTGTTTTTTTAGTTTTTGGCTTATAACTCGGGAACTAAGCACTTATAGAGAAAAGTGTTTCTACAACAAAATAAAGTACCAGAAATTTTCTACAAACTATGTTTGTAAAGTTTTCTTTGTAGACCAACAGGTTAGGTTATAGAGCGCCCTAAAGTTTGACGACAATTCTAAAATCGGCCAAAAAGCTGCTTTTTTAGTTTTTTGCTTATAACTTGAAAAATAAGCACTATTAGAGAAAAAAGTTTCTAGAGCAAAATATAGTACCTGAAATGTTCTACAAACTATGTTGGTTAAGGATTCTTTTGAGACCAACGGTTTAGGTGCTAGAGCGTGTTAAAGTCTGACTAAAATTCCAAAATCGGCCAACTGTGTTTTTTTAGTTTTTGGCTTATAACTTGTATAAACTTTTAGAGAAAAGTTTTAGAGAAGCAGTTTTAGAGAAAAGTATTTCTATATAAAAATAAAATGCATGAAATTTGCTACAAACTATGTTTTTAATTAGCTGATGCTAATGACACAAATATGGTATTCTGAGTTTGGATTCGCATATTTAAGCTGCAGAAAAGGGCCATGTGTACAGTTTGTGGCGCCTGAAAGCTGTATGTCTGTATTTAAGGAATTATGCGTGCTGACTACTTCTAACTTCTTCATATTTGAGTGTGAGACATTTGTACATTTTAACAGAGAATTAATTGTTTGTCTGCGGATGTGGAAATCGCCTATATCCTACCAGGGAGAGATTTGAGCTTAGACTCGATTTTGTGAGAAGTCCTCTTTATCGCTGTTCAAGCTGGTGGTGATTTATGGTATTCTATGTATTTTTGTATATTTTTAGAATTTGGTGAGCATTTTTAGATGATCCCCCAACCAAGCCATCATATATCTCCATACCTCACAACATACTACGGTAACAGTTTGGAGAAAAGATCATTAACAATAATTTAAAACGAATTGAAATATTTTATTAAAAGACTATTTCTCAATTTCTAAGTTACAAAAAATTTCATTTGAATATTCATCATTAAAGTGGACACCTGCTTATACCTTAACATTGGGACAACATAATCCAGCGATCCTAAAAAATAGTTCAATAAGCTACCGCCAATTTAATGAAATAAAAACTTACTCATTTCTTAATACACAGAAATGATTTACATATACATCAAGGCTCGTAAGTAACGAGTGAACCTGAGTACACTCGTACCACAAAGTACAATTTCCGTTACCATTTAAAGGACTATTTGTGCACGGAGGATGATCAGAAATCACTTCTTTTAATCCCAACTTATAAGTACCTATAATTATTACAATATATAATAAGTCCTGTACGTTATAAGTTCAGAAAAACAAAATACCCGATGGTAACCATAACATGAGAGAGTCAGACGCTAATCCACTGCGATTGCCATTATTCAAATTCAAGCATCCAGTTGGTCGAACGTTTAACAAAATAGACTGGATAAATGATCCACCACCTAGACCAAGCCTTTTAAGTACTAAAATATAATTTAAAATAATCATCTTACCAGTACTACTATGCGCTGCTTCATTCGAATACCCTGAAGGTATGATGATACTACTCAATGCTAAAATTTACAAATTACGTTTATTTAAAAGATATAAAAGAGTTACCTACTACTTACATGACATTTCCTCGCAATTTCGATTAATTATTTTTTTACTTGCGTCTTCGATATCCACGACTTCTGTTGCGGTCGGTTTGACGACAAGTAAGGACGTAAGAGGAGTAATGAAAGAGTACTTGAGTGCCAAATCTAGTGCTTTTTGCTT
Organism: Malthinus flaveolus; assembly: GCA_950108345.1. Classification (NCBI taxonomy): domain Eukaryota; kingdom Metazoa; phylum Arthropoda; class Insecta; order Coleoptera; family Cantharidae; genus Malthinus; species Malthinus flaveolus. The sequence continues at coordinate 11,660,235 of OX467289.1, forward strand.
ACGTTCGTTAGTATCTTCGTCTGAAATTTCTTTCGGTTCCAATAACTGCTTAATTGTCAAATACGCCCATAGTCGTTCCAAGTTACTATTGGTAGGTTCTACTACGGGTTCGTATATTTTCGGTGTATATTCAGCAACTATCATCATCATGCCCATTATTGGTTTACCTATATCTGAAAAAATGATTAATAGTTGAGAGCAACAGCTTAAATTTAGCTAGTATACCGTACGAGCCTGCAACGACAATTTCTGAACCGTCGTAAAATACTGGATAATCTGTTTTTGTAAGTCCTTTAACAGATGATTGGTATTTAAATTGAACATCGTTCAGCAGAGGAGATGATATCTGTTTGTAAAAACCTTTTAATTGTAAAGACACGTCTAGGCCTTCGTATATGTGTTTGGAAAATCCGGAATTAAGCGACGATAAGTCATGCAAGAATTTTTTGTCTACTCCAGAACCGAACGATAAACAATATAATCGCGCCTTTCTCAAAGCCGAATTCAATTTAGTAATCTACAAAACTGTCTCGTTAGAAAACTAAAATTTACTCTTGAAACCTATTCAAACCTCATTAGTGATCTCGTGGGGTGAAGTTTTTCCAATTGTTGCGTCTCCATCAGTTAAAAATATAATAAATGGCCGACGATCGAACCCATTCCTCCGTGCCTCTCTATCGGCTACGTGCACAGCTACTTGAAGAGCGTCGTAAATATTTGAACCACCTCTTGCGTTAAAATGGGATACACTACTTTTAGCTTTCTTAATGTATTTGGCGTTTGCTGGATAAGCGTTTGGAAACTGCAAAGTAGCTATATCTTTGGAGCTACAGGTTGTATAGAACTTTGAACAAGGATACCACACACTTTTCGAATCCTTATCTAAATCCCATACTTTTGAATTGTTGCTAAATTGGATCAAACTAAAAGTATCGTTCCAATGAAGCTCTTCCAAAATTATCTTCATCGCATTTTTTATTTCAATACCACGCATGCTACCACTAGTATCTAAAACCAACACTACGTGTTTTGGAAGGAATGGCAAACCTGTAGGTGCAAAGAAGTGCACGAAATAACCATCTCGAACCAAAACGTCCCCGCTCGTTGAATCTCTTTCCACGTCGTACTGTACAACGAATTGAGCCGAAAGACCATCATCATCGTCGGTTTTCATAGAGTGCGCTAATTGTTTCTGCCGTTCTAAACTTGGCGAAAAGCTTATTGCCGCTTCTTTGTCGTTGATTATCCGAATGTCTGCTCTCGGATCTAGTTCGTCGTCTTCGTTGCCAATTTCGTTACCAGAACGTAAAGGTGGGGCCTTTACGTTAATTAATTTTTTGCTCTCGCTAATGAGGACCTTGAAATCACATCTAGTTAGTATTAACGTTTAATTGTGTCGGTCAATCGCTTACGTTTACGCCGAGATCCTTAACAGGCTGTCCCGGATGAATATTAATCAGCAATTCGTAACGACTATCTTGACGTTTTAACAATTCTTCGTACGTTAAGTAAAATGCCGCTTTGGTCTCAGGTTCTAAATTTACGGATACAGTGAAGCGATTTGAATCGCGAGCAGTCACGGCAACTTGAGCTGCACTTAATCCGCATACGACGGCCTAAAATGTTATCGGTTATTCGGCTTTGCCCAACTAGCACCTACCTACTCTATCGTAATCTCTTTGAGCTTCTTCTTTGTCTTTAACGTGGGCTGTGTAGCTTTTGCCGTCAATTTCCATTACGAATCCGGAAATGAACGCATTGTCAGTTAAAATAACCGAAAAGATGGCTTCTTGTGCCTTTTGGGCATGGTTTCTGACTTTGCTCGTGACAGTATTGTGAACAAAACGATTATTAATGTGTGAGTTCACTTCCATTTGGTAAATTTCTGGTACTTCACTCGAATACCCCGAAGGTACTGCTACTGGGATACTACTCAATGCTAAAATTTATAAATTACATTTATTCAAAAGACATAAAAGAGTTACTTACATAACGTTTCTTCCCAATTTTGATTAATGATTTCACTTGCATCTTCGATATCCACGACTTCTGTTGCGGTCGGTTTGACGACAAGTAAGGACGTAAGAGGAGTAATGAAAGAGTACTTGAGTGCCAAATCTAGTGATTTTTCCTTACGTTCGTCAGTATTCTCGTCTGAAATTTCTTTCGTTTCTAATAACTGCTTAATTGTCAAATACGCCCATAGTCGTTCCAAGTTATTGTTGGTAAGTTTTACTACGGGTTTGTACATTTTCGGTAACTTTGCAGCAACGCAATCAACTATCATATCTATTATTGGTTTATCTATATCTTAAAAATGATTAATAGTTAAGAGCAAGAGCTTGAAATTTAACTAGTATACCGTACGAGCCTGCAACGACAATTTCTGAACCGTCGTAATATACTGGATAATCTGTTTTTGTAACTTCTTTAACAGATGGTTGGTATTTAAATTGAACATCGTTCAGCACAGGGTCTGATATCTGTTTGTAAAAACCTTTTAATTGTATAGACACGTCTAAGCCTTCGTATATGTGTTTGGAAAATCCGTTATTACGCAACGATAATTCATGCAATAATGTCTTGTCTACTTCAGAACCGAACGATAAACAATATAATCGCGACTTTCTCAAAGCCGAATTCATTTGGGTAATCTACAAAATTGGCTCATTAGGAAAATAAAATTCAGTTTTCAAAGCTATTCAAACCTCATTAGTGATCTGGATGGTTGAAGTTATTCCAGTTGTTGCGTCTCCGTCAGTTAAAAATACAATAGATGGCCGGCGATCGGTCCCATCATGATTCCTGCGGGCCTCTCTATCGGCTACGTGCACAGCTACTTTAAGAGCGTCGTAAATATTTGTACCACCAATGGCTCTAAATTGGGATACCCTATTTTTAGCTTTCTCAATGTATTCGGCGTTTGCCGGATAAGCGTTTGGAAACTGAAAAGTTGCTATATCTTTGTCGCCACATGTATCATCGTACTCCAAACATGGATACCATACACTTTGCGAAACAATATCTAAATCCCATACTTTTGCATTGTTGTTAAACTCGATCAAACTAAACATATCGTTCTCATGAAGCTCTTCCAAAATTTTCTTCATCGCATCTTGAAGTTGTTCCATTTTAGTACCCCACATGCTACCACTAGTATCTAAAACGAACACTACGTGTTTTGGAAGGAATGGCAAACCTGAAGGTGCAAAGAAGTGCACGAAATAACCATCTCGAATCAAAACGTCTCCGCACGTTGAATCTCTTTCCACGTCGTACTGTACAACGAATTGAGCCGAAAGACCATCATCATCGTCGGTTTTCATCGAGTGCGCTAATTGTTTCTGCCGTTCTAAACTTGGCGAAAAGCTTATTGCTGCTTCTTTGTCGTTGATTATCCGAACGTCTGCTCTCGGATCTAGTTCGTCGTCTTCGTTGCCAATTTCGTTACCAGAACGTAAAGGTGGGGCCTTTACGTTAATTAATTTTTTGCTCTCGCTAATGAGGACCTTGAAATCACATCTAGTTAGTATTAAAATTAAATTGTATCGGTCAATCGCTTACGTTTACGCCGAGATCCTTAACAGGCTGTCCCGGATGAATATTAATCAGCAATTCGTAACGACTATCTTGACGTTTTAACAATTCTTCGTGCGTTAAGTAAAATGCCGCTTTGGTCTCAGGTTCTAAATTTACGGATACAGTGAAGCGATTGGAATCGCGAGCAGTCGCGGCAACTTGAGCTGCACTTAATCCACGTGCGACGGCCTAAAATGTTATTGGTTATTCGGCTTTGCCCAACTAGCACCTACCTACTCTATCGTAATCTCTTTGAGCTTCTTCTTTGTCTTTAACGTGGGCTGTGTAGTTTTTGCCATCAATTTCCATTACGAATCCGGAAATGAACGCATTGTCAGTTAAAATAACTGAAAATGCGGCTTCTTGCGCCTTTTGGGCATGGTTTCTGACTTTGCTCGTGACAGTATTATGAACAAAACGATTAGTAATGTGTGAGTTCACTTTCATTTGGTAAATTTCTGGTACCGCCAAAACTTTACTAGATGCCCCCTGTTTAAAGTCATCGTGTTACATTTATTCGGTATAATTTATATAAAATAAATTTACTAACGTCGTTTCCTCTCTCTTTTCCATTTGAAGATTCTGTTGAAGTTACTACGAAATGTGGGACTGCATATGTTGAGTGGAAGAAATAAGAAATGCAACAAAGCACTAAAATGGAGCGACCGCTGGTCATTTTCTATTAAAATTTACTTTAATTTTGAACTTTTTGTATAGACAATGAGGACTTACCCTAAATATATTGAGCAATACTACAGTAGTCTGTAACAGTAACTATTCACTGAAGTATATAATTGATACAAACTCAAATTGTATTAATATTCAAATTATATATTTATACTTTTAATTATTATAAGGGGTTATCGGTAATTTATGGATTTATTTATATTGCATATATAACAAAACGCGTTTTGGGAATCCCAAAGAGAGCATGATAGTGTATAAACGGACCTTGGTATAATGTAAAAATGCTTGAACTTTAAGAACAATTATTTATTTTTGTTATCGGTTTTGATACACTAGTTATTGTTACAAGATTTTAAAATTTAACTAACTAATTGGCTAGTACGAGTACTAAATAATATTCATAATCTAATTATTGCTAAAGGTTAATAAAAAATAATGTATTCGCATTGTATTATTGTACTCGTATATTATGTGGTAGTACCAAAGATCTTTACTTTCGGTGGTACTTTTGAAAACAAGACACATGAGGGGCACAATGCAATTTTTGCAGTGGCGGATTAAGAAAAATCAGGGCTCTAGGCAAGCTTCTCATTACGGGCCTTAAAGTTTCCCCAGCGCCGCAGGCGAAAATTACGAATTTTCAAGATCAACTTGAGGTTTTTTTAAACTTCATTTTGTACTTCGATACTTGATGTATAGGCCAGTCAAAATCGACAATCAACCAACAATCAAATCAAGTGGTAGGTAATTTAATTAGCTTCAAATTAAGCGCAAAGCAGGGTTCATTAGTTTGGCAGCTACGGAAGACCAAACTTGAAGAAAAAAAAAATAGCATTAATTCGGGATATATTTTCACTCTACACGCCCATGACGTCGAAATCAGTAGTTTTGGTATAAAACTCGACCCATATTGGAATAGCTCTTTAAATTTTGTACACAATGGACTCAATTTTCATTTAGACCCATTCCCTACTTTTGCCGCCACGGAGGGCCAAACTCAAAGTAAAATTAAAAACACACAAATTTGGAACATATTTTTACTTTGGACACCTCTGACGTCGGAATTGGTAGTCCTGGAACAAAACTGAACCCATGTTTGGATAGTCCTTTAAATTTTGTATACAATAAGTTCAATCTTCATTTAGACCCATTCCTTAGTTTAGCCGCTACGGAGGGCCAAACTCAAAGTAAAATTAAAAACACACAAATTTGGAACATATTTTTACTTTGGACACCTCTGACGTCGGAATTGGTAGTCCTGGAACAAAACTGAACCCATGTTTGGATAGTGCTTTAAATTTTGTGTACCATAAGCTTAATCTTCATTTAGACTCATTCTCTAGTTTAGCCGCTACGGAGGGCCAAACTCAAAGTAAAATTAAAAACACACAAATTTGGAACATATTTTTACTTTGGACACCTCTGACGTCGGAATTGGTAGTCCTGGAACAAAACTAAACCCATGTTTGGATAGTCCTTTAAATTTTGTGTACCATAAGCTCAATCTTCATTTAGACCCACTCCTTAGTTTAGCCGCTACGGAGGACCGAACTCAAAGTAAAATTAAAAACACACAAATTTGGAATATATTTTTACTTTTGACACCCCTGACGTCGGAATTGGTAGTCCTGGAACAAAAATAAATTCATGTTTGGATAGTCCTTGAAATTTTGTGTACCATAAGCTCAATCGTCATTTAGACCCATTCTCTAGTTTAGCCGCTACGGAGGGCCGAACTCAAAGTAAAATTAAAAACACACAAATTTGGAATATATTTTTACTTTGGGCACCTCTGACGTCGGAATTGATAGTCCTGGAACAAAACTAAACCCATGTTTGGATAGTCCTTTAAATTTTGTGTACCATAAACTTAATTTTCATTTAGACCCATTCCCTAGTTTAGCCGCTACGGAGGGCCGAACTCAAAGTAAAATTAAAAACACACACATTTGGAATATATTTTTACTTTCGACACCCCTGAAGTCGGAATTGGTAGTCTTGGAACAAAACTGAACCCATGTTTAGATAGTTTTTTTAAATTTTGTGTACCATAAGCTCAATCTTTATTTAGACTCATTCTCTAGTTTAGCCGCTACGGAGGGCCAAACTCAAAGTAAAATTAAAAACACACAAATTTGGAACATATTTTTACTTTGGACACCTCTGACGTCGGAATTGGTAGTCCTGGAACAAAACTGAACCCATGTTTGGATAGTCCTTTAAATTTTGTATACAATAAGTCTAATCTACATTTTGACCCATACCTTAGTTTAGCCGTTACGGAGGGCCAAACTCAAAGTAAAATTAAAAACACACAAATTTGGAATATATTTTTACTTTGGACACCTCTGACGTCGGAATTGGTAGTCCTGGAACAAAACTAAACCCATGTTTGGATAGTCCTTTAAATTTTGTATACAATAAGCTCAATCTTCATTTAGACCCATTCCTTAGTTTAGCCGTTACGGAGGACCGAACTTAAAGTAAAATTAAAAACACACAACGTCCCATATCGTAAGATGATCTCGTCCACCAGGCAACGCGCACATGCAGCTGCAGCTACTTTCTCTAAGACAAACAGCTCTATCCAGCGGACAGACGTGTCTTCTATGGTGCAAACCTATCTTTGACCTTTTGGTGTTGCAGGTAGGAGGCCAAATAAATCCATGCCAAGGTTTCAAATCGCTGGCTTATAACAGGCGTTTGCAGAAGGCCTGGTGGTTTGAGGTTTGAGCTCTTGTACCTCTGGCATTCAACACACTGTCGAACGTGCTTCCTCACATCACTCCTCATTGTCGACTAGTAATATCTCTGCGAGACCCTCTCTAGCGTCTTCTCATAGCCGTTATGGCCGGCTAGTGAAAAATCGTGACATTCCGCCAGGATTTCACGTATTTTAGGGCTCCTAAATATGCACGTGCTTAGTCTGCCTAGGCCTAAGTCCGCCTCAGAGTTTTTGCACATTTTGCAAAAGCGCATTAAGGTTATTAATTTTATGAAACTTTGAGCCTATATTTTATCCGTTTGACAAAAAAATATTTTCCAAAAATTACTATTATTAACTATTAGTACAAGTTCTAATGTTAGGATCAAAATTTCAATTTTTTTACTAACAAAATTACCTAAAAAAATTAAATTGATGTGGTGCGTAATCGAACTACCGGGCGGAAATGGTTTAAAATAAGAATCTGCTTCAAAGTGCTAAATAATATGATAATAACTAATAACAATCTTGATAAATAATGAGTAATAATACAATGTTATGATCAGGTCAAAAAAAGTCGATAAACTTTATAACGCTTTAGTATAATTTGCCTCATGAGCGAGATATATGTATTCTTTTAGTTTTCACAATAAACGATATAAAAATCTAGTAATCTACTTGTAAATCCCCTAATGTCTTCAATTTCCGTACCTAACACTGTTAGACTTTTATGTGTGGAGTTTTATGAAGACCATGGTTTACAACACCAAAATTTTGAACATCCAGGATCTCCGAAACCGGATGCAAGCAGCAGCAATGAATTTTCGTCGAAAAGGTCTAGAGATTAGGAATTAAGGATTAGGGACTAGGGAACTAAAGGATTTGTTATTTAATTTTACTAAAAAAAATTGCTATGGAATCAATTCTTGGCGTCAAAGTAGACATTGCAAAACCTCAGCCACAAATAAACGCCGAATAACAAAATAACTCTGGACGACTGAGGGTAATTGGTTGTTGCATAATTTGTCAAAGTGGCAAAAAGAGGCCATACAGGAAAACGAGGTAGGGAGGAGAAAGTTGTAAAAATTCTGTCTGTGATGGGCATACCGCACCGGCCTCCATTAGATCTAACGATTGGGGAAGTACAGAACTTCACCACTAACTTTTTTTGCGATTTGTACTAATTAGTAATAATTATTGTTTATAATAATAATTATTATTTATAATATAAAAATGTGTAATATAAATAGATAATTCAAATACTTCTACTTTTAATTGATTGTTTTTTCATGAAATTCAAGCAAATAACAGCGAGGTACCCGGGTACCCCATGCGGTAGGTTAAAGGTGTAAATTATTAAATTACAAAAATATCCCATCTCACTTAATTTTTTTGTGCCCCTCTAATATTTTCGTATAAAAAATTAAATTTTACAGGATGTCATAGAGTCTCGATAATATTCCTTTAAAATAAAAAAAGTTATAAGCGTTTGAACTCGAAAGAGTACCCGGGTATCCCGTACGGTAGCTTTAGGGTTAAACCTTTTAACAAGTTTCTACAAATAAGTCGCCTCCTGTAGATCTTACCTTGATGACAGCTATTATAAAAGTTATAGAAAACATTATGAGCTACAAGATTGGTTATGTGCATATTTTCCCTAAGTTAAACTCTTTTTGAGATATGACGCGATTAAACAAAACCTGCCGTCTTCGTAAATCGATTTTATCATTTTATTGTAATTAAGAAAGTGAGACGGAATTCTTTGAGCTCGGGGATACTAATAATAATATTTAATAATAACGATATTTAAAAAGCAATATTTTTATTTTATACATAAACTTCAAGAAAATCCTTTTGTATAATATTAGATTTTCAATTAATGCTCTTATCGGAAAATACCATTTTGGTAAATTGCTTCGAAACGGTTATGAATTTAAAATGTTTAAATTTAATTTAGCGTCTACATAATTTCCACTAAAACGTCGAGCTTTATCATTAAAATATTTAATATTAATATAACAATTTACATTACGAATATTTTTTAGATCGGAATAGGCCGTGATATTTTTCTCAAAGTTGAATGTTCTGCGAGAGAGGGTAAATTAATGTACACTGACAACCATTATGGTTTCCATCAATTTCGCGAAAATGACTCATATATGGTTGGCCGACTTGCCAATTTTAATTTGATTTAGATTATTTTTGTCAGCGAAATTTACCCCATTCCCCCCACTGAAATTTTGTGGACGCCTAAGCCAAATTAGTCGCTTTTAATATTTAAAAAAAATCTCTTTCTCGCCGTAAAATAATTTTTTCGTCTGAAAAATTATTTATTTGTAACCAACCTCATTTTTGGGAGCTTTGCATATTTTTATTTGAATGAGAAGTAGCTACTAAATTCAATTTGTCTTGCTAAGATAAAACCATCTTACTTTAAACTGAATAATTCATTAACTTTTGTCTCCAGAAGTCAGTCGGTGTTATTAGCGATGATTCAATAGTAAAATCAAAAAGGGATCTCTTATTTGACGAAACTTGCTTTAATGTATGTGCTGCTGCTAAATTTTAAAAAGAAAAATTTTAAGATCAAAGCTAAATTTTGTAAGAGTACGTGAGCGGTCACGCTGTGAGTATCGCGCTCACGTTCTTAGTAACAAACGCAATATCGCACAAATAGGGGTGGATTTTTTTTTCATTTTTGCTCGTGAGTGTTAATCTATTCTCGGTAAGTAGATACGTGTTCGAAATCGAATTTACTCATCAATTTAAAAACAATTGACGAATAAATAATTTTATAGAGTTTACGTTTGTATTAAAGTGCTTTTCTTAAAAAGTGCGTACCTAGTTTTGAAGTTATAAGCAAAATATTAAAAAATGGCCGATTTTAGAATGTACGTCAAAATTTAAGGCGCTTTAGTGCCAAAACCGTTAGTTAGGACAAAAAAATCTAAGAAACATAATTTGTAAAGAATTTAATTTAGTTTATCTTTTTATAGATGTGATTTTCTCAAAAAGTGCGTAGTTTTGAAGTTATAAGCAAAAAACAGCTTTTAGCCAATTTGAGAATTCACGTCAAACTTAAACGCCCTCTAGCGCCTAAACCGTTTATTCTGCCAAAAAATTTAAGGAAAATAATTTGTGGATAGTTTGATTTAGATTATCTTTGTATAGATGTAATTTTCTCAAAAAGTGAGTAGTTTTGAAGTTATAAGCAAAAAAACTAAAATAACAATTTTCGGCCGAATTTAGAGATTATTTCAAATTTAAACGCGCTTTAGCGCGTAAACTGTTTATTTGCCAAAAAAATCTGAGACGAATAATGTGTAGATAATCTGATGTAGTTTATTTTTGTATAAAAGTGCCTTTTTCAAAAAATGTGTAGTTTTGAAGTTATAAGCAAAAAACAGCTTTTTAGCCGATTTGAGAATTCACGACAAACTTAAACCCCCTGCAGCGCCTTAACCGTTTATTCTGCCAAAAAATTTAAGAAACATAATTTGTAGAGAGTTTGATTTAGATTATCTTTATATAGACGTAATGTTTTCAAAAAGTGAGTAGTTTTGAAGTTATAAGCATAAAGACTAAAATAACTATATTTGGCCGAATTTAGAATTTATTTGAAATTCTAACGCGCTCTAGCGCGTAAACTGTTTATTTGACAAAAAATCTAAGCTAAATAATTTGTAGATAATCTGATGTAGTTTATTTTTGTATAAAAGTGCCCTTTTCAAAAAGTGTGTAGTTTTGAAGTTATAAGCAAGAATCTAAAAAAACAGCTTTTCGGCCGATTCTAGAAAGCACGTCACACTTTAACGCGCTTTAGCGCCTAAACCGTTTATTCTGACAAAAAATTTAAGAGACATAATTTGTAGAGAATTTGATTAAGTTTATCTCCATATAAATTATAGATTCATTTTATTAAATTTCTTTATAGAATGGGGGGTTTGTTGTAATTTTAAGTTATACAGACAACACAAGCAAGCACTTTAAAGAAGTTTTTTAAAATTCAATTTCTCTATCTTTTGGGTCCCCTTGAAACCAAAACACTAAAAAAATAAAACTTTTAAAGAAAGTCTGCCTGTGTGTGGCATAAGCTATGGCATCTTGTGTGAACATAAAGCTGCACTGTGGCATCTTACACTCGGATGCCACAACGTTTATTGACTTCGTTATTCGTTATTCGAGTACTATTGGAATTCTATTTTTAATTTCACAGGGTTGTAGGTTGTATAAGAGCTTTGCTACACCCTAGAACCAAATTGTAGAAATTTTTGGAGGTCGTCTGAAAGACGAAGGCCTTACGAACGCGTGTACTTAATTTCGTTTTTAAACATCTTCCTTTCATCTTTTCATCTTTCTCTGTAAAGATGGGAATATTCGTTCAATTCTTCACCGCATCTCTAACACATCGCTCTTGTGGCATTGATGTCACTAGTTTAGTTTATGCTTGCGTCAATATAAATGGTCATTGTGTCACTATTACGGAGTGTATAAGAAATAGAATCCCATCGCAATTTTTCTCTGCTGCTAAGCTATTCATAGTTCGCGGCTTATCAATGGTGCCATATGTCGGTTTCATGCACAGATGACACAAACATAATAATATACAGGTCAGGGATAGATGTGTCAGTCAATCAAAAACTACTGAAGCAATTTTGTTGCAATTTGGTTTTGGCCACTTTAATGGAATTGCGTCGTCAAAATAAGCTTTTAAACAAAATCGATACAGGGTGGCCCAAAATAAAAGGGTTGCATTTCGGAAAATTTTGACCCACAGTATTTATACTCGGCTATAAATTAGTGCACATCGGCCCTAAGTGAAAAAATATTTTTTTAAATTTTTAAGTTCAAAATGCCGGCCAGTATAACGATTATCCCATTTTCTAGTGTTTTTATTATGACTTTGGAGATAATTACTATTATAAAAAACTAAAAACAGGAATATGTAGACAAAATATAGAGCTTTAGTTCTGTTAGAGTCGATTTTTAAAATACTTTCAAAATTGACTACTTTTAAAGGACCAAAGTTGACGAAAATTTTAAAACGAATTTTCTGAAAATCGGCTCTAGCCGTTTTGTCAATTTTTGAATATATTGAACATATCAAAGTTCTTAACTAACCACCGTTGTTTGCTTCATTTGCTATAAGCAGATCCGGAGTTACGATTTTTTAAAGGTCAAAATTTCAAAAATTTATAATTTTTTTTGTAATTAAAATTTGTAATTGCACTTTGGTATATTAATTTAATTTATAAATTTTTATTATTTGTTACAATTTTGGTTTAAAAAACACATCCGGTTAAACCGGAAATTAGCCAAGCAAAAGGAGTATTTGAAAAAAGCCCGTATAGTGTATAATATGTTAAAATTTTTTAAAATGTCGTAAAATTAGCTGCCCAATGACACTAAACACACTTTGTTAAAACTTCCGTTTCAACCGGAAATGAGGTTAGATTTCTATTTTAAATAGAAACGCCACGAGTAATTTTAGTTTTTTGAAATCAGGGAGAGCTTCTGAGCATACTACTATTAGATATTATTTCTGATATCTATTTAAATATTCTGAACGCGTACGAAAAAGTCGTGCTATGACCACATCAGTCGTTTTTATTTAGAAAAGTCTTACAAAAGCTGAGAGTTGCCTCTGCAAGTACGCACAATAATAAATTAAAAAATCGGAATTTGCCATCAAAGTTAACAACTTTTCCAACGCGTAATTACATCTCTTTAAGACTTCCGGTACTTTATCGACAAATTTTCCTTTAGGCAATATGTTGTCCAATAACCAATGAGTTATTGTGTTATTGTTAATGCTGCAGTAGCGGCTTTTAACACATAAAACTGCCCATATGTGCCTATAGGCTAATTGCATGTCAATGAGCGCCTAAAAACAAATATTTTCAAAAATCGAACGGAATTCCTTGAAAAAAAAGAGGCGAGCACTAGGTGTGTTTATTTTACACGTATTTTTAGTCGGTCGACTAAAGCATAAAACTGAAAGTGTTGTTGATCCGTACAGGTAGCCGACTTAATTAGATGAAGTTTGCTGTGCCATGTTAATATTAACCCTCGGGGAAATTGCGAGCGGACATTTTGAGGAAAGAAAAATATTCCCAATTTCCACTCATCACGGTAACTTGAATTAATTCCGTGCATATCAAAAGCGGCAAAGAGAGAAGCAATCCCACAAGCTTCCGTCTACATCATTTGCAGGCAACTTCTCTTCTATATCTTCTTCGACTTCCTTTATTGCTTTGTATAAATTTCTACGTCATTTACTTACTGATTAAAGTTACTTTTTTAATGAAAATTGCACCCATCTTGTGTCCACCCATTCCAAAAAAAAAAAATTTATACATACCACCTCCCTTTTTTTTACTTTGTCGACTTTTCGTATGAGAAAGAGAGGCCTAATTTATATTGCGTTTAGTGTTGAGTTGAAATATAATATACAATTCATTTGCCTCACAAAACATATTATTTATATACTGATATAAATTTCTGTTATTTCTATATTTTTTTTTCGTGCGAACGTTGTCAAGACTTGATCGATTATTATCCGAGTCTTTTACTTCATTCGTTTTTATATCATCCCTTTCTACAAAACAAAATTCCCTTCAAACGAGCATTAATAATCTTTGATTTGTATACATTTCTTTTTCTCCACGACCCAACAATTGATTTTAATAAGTTTTCCAATTACATTCAAATTAACCCCCCCCCCCTTCACCTACTTTTACGCAACGGAATGAAATCAATTAATAATTTATAAACTTACGACTCGGTTTTGTTCTCAATTAAAATTTCGGTATTTCGTGGAAAACTAACGTGGAAACTTATTTTCGGTAATTAATCAAAGTTTCGAGTTTTTGTTAAGGCTGCGAGTAGTACTTACTTAATCTAATTAGGGAATGAAACGTCCGTTTTTACTTGAATTAGTTAAACTTTTAAAACAAAACCAAATCGATTTTATGTCTTTTCGTTTTCTTTGTCTCCGTGTCAAGAGAAATACAATTTCTGAATTATACTCCAAGAGTTAGCAAACATTATACCGCTAGATATATTATTCCGAAGATTCGTTATTTTTATTTAAAAATACTTTTCGTAGCCAATGTAAATTTACTCGTCTGGCGCGCTATACCTACTCTCAAGAAATGTCGTCAAATTAAGTGATTTACTGCAGGATAAAATAATAATGAATCGTTTTGTCGAAACATAATTTAGGAAGATTCTGTTAACAATTCTCATTTTATCGCATTTTAACGCATAAGCGCTAACTCGATAGAGTGAGACGTCTGGAGCGGGTAGCGTGTAAGTTGGTTGAAAAGTAGCGTGCAAATATACTAAAACAATTAGTACAACATTTAAAAAAAAAAAATAGGCAAGTGAGCAATAAAACTGACCGCCTGTTACTCCTAGGTGACAGCATTAACTTAGGGGAGCTTAGAGCAGGCTGGATTTTTGCTATTATTCAGTTTTTGGCTTATAACTTGAAAACTACTCACTTTTTGGAAAATAAACTATAATATAAAAGTAAACTACATAAAATTTTCTACAAATTACGTTGGTTTAGTTTTTCCGTCAGATAAATAGTTTAGACGCCATAGCGCGCTAAAATTTGACTAAGAAGCCAAAATTGTTTTTTTTTAGTTTATTGCTTACTACTCGGAAACTGCGCACTTTTATAGAACATTGTTTTAATAAAAAGTAAAGTACATTTAATTTCCTACAAATTATATCTATAAGGTTTTTTCATCAGACAAATGGTTTAGGCGCTAGAGCGCGTTAAAATTTGACATACATTTCAAAAGCTACTTAAAAAATCTTTTTCTAGTTTATCGCTTATAACTTGAAAATGACGCACTGTTCGAAAAATAAGCGTTTATATAAAAATAATTTACTTAAAATTTCCTGCTGATTGTTTTTTTTACGTTTTTTCTACAGCCATACTATTAAGACGCTAGAGCGCGTTAAAGTTGGACCAAAATTCAAAAATCGGTCAAAAAACTTCTTTTTTAGTTTATCGCTTACAACTCAAAAGTCACGCACTTGTGTAGAAAAGTGTTTTTATAAAAACTAAAGTACATTTAATTTTGTACAAATTATGTATATTAGGTTTTTTTATACGACAGATACTTTAGGCGCTAGAGCGCGTTAAAGTTAGACCAAAATTCGAAAATCGGACTAAAAAATATTTTTCTAAATTATCGCTTATAACTTGAAAACGACACACTTCTTGAAAAATAAGCGTTTATATAAAAATAAATTACTTCAAATTTCCTGCTGATTATTTTTGCTGCGTTTTTTCTATAGCCACACGATTAAGACTCTAGAGCGCGTTAAAGTTGGATCAAAATGCAAGAATCGGTCAAAAAAAATTTTTTTAGTTTATCGCCTACAACTCGAAAACTACACACTTTTGCAAAAAAGTGTTCCTATAAAAATTAAAGTACATTTAATTTCGTACAAATTATGTATATCAAGTTTTTTTATCCGACTAATACTTTAGGCGCTAGAGCGCGTTAAAATTAGACCAAAATTCCAAAATCGGTCTAAAAATTTTTTTTCTAGATTATCGCTTATAACTTGAAAACAACGCTCTTTTTGAAAAATAAGCTTTCATATAAAAATAAATTACATAAAATTTCCTGCTAATTGTTTTTCTTACGTTTTTACTTCAGCCAAACGGCTTAGACGCTAGAGCGCGTTAAAATATCACACAAATTACCACATCGGCGAAGAAACTTTATTTCTAGTTTATCGCTTTTATAACTCGAAAACTACGATTTTTTCGAGATTGTTCTTATAATAAAATAGGTACCTACCTAGTAGGTACATTTACATTGCATTTCCTACAAATTGTATCTCTTGGTTTTTTGTCAGACGAACGGTTTAGGGCGGCTCGAGAAGAGAGCCGCTCTTAGAAGATAAAATACAAAAATAAGAGTTATATTACTTATTTAACCACAAATGTTTGAAGCAAGGCACATTAGCACGTTACGCACTAGGAATGGCTCCAGCAGACTGACTCATTAGTCAAAGTCCGTACACGGTTTTGTGCTTAATGGTTTGCATAACGTATTAAATTCATACGCTAACTGGCGCGCTCTAGCGACTAACCTAAACCGCTCGTCTGATGTAAAAAATCTTTCAACATAATTTGTAGGAAATTTAATGTGCTTTATTTTTCTATAGAAACACTTTGCTCTAAAAGTGCGTAGTTTTCGAGTTATAAGCGATAAAGTAAAAAAAAATATGTTTTTCGGCTGATTTTGAAATTTTTGTCAAACTTTAACGCGCTGTAGCGCCTAAGCCGATCGTCTTAAAGAAAAACTTAATAATGTAATTTGTAGAAAATTTGACGTAGTTGATTTTGTTAAAGAAGTCTTTGCTTAAGAAGTGCGTAGTTTTCGAGTTTTCGAGCTAATATAAAACAAAAAATCTTGAAAGTGTGGGTATTAAAAAAATGAAGTCCGTTATAAATAATTTTAAATTTTAATTATCAATAATTTGTTCAATGGCCTTTAGAAGAAAGGTCGCCGTAAGTCTTGACGTTTGCATAGATGTAACGGTTGGAGCACGTACCGTCAAAAAACGACGAACAGTCTCAATTAACCGTGAGCCAAAACGAGAGATTAAAAATTCTTCAAGTTAAAAATTCACTAAACTATAAATCATTAGTAGCTCAAAAGCAAGTTCAGTTGTAAGCCTACCTTATCATTGTCAATGGCCCTGCTAGGTGCGTTTATTGACAATGATAAGGAAGGTTTACCCATGAGCTTGCGTTGAGTTACTAATGTACAACTTGCCCTAAAACTTCATTTACCCTTACGGCATTACACCCTTTTTGTAACTCATAGCCTACAATGTCCAGCTCATAAACCTCTCGTGTAAAGTTATTTACATTCTCCACCACCCACGTTAGTTATAAATTCATCGCAAGTCAAACCGGGAGAAAATTTTCAACATGTTACGCTCACAAAGGTACAGTCGCGGCAAACAATTAAACATCAAGCCCTTTCTTTGTGGTTTAATAAAACATTCTCTGTGTTAATACAGGTTCCTTCAAACGGTGTGCAAATAGCAATAAGAAATGTATTATACGCGGCGCAGTTATATAAATGCTTCTGGAGATATTGTAAAGTAAAAAGGTTTCGACTTCGTTTTATATTTCAATAATGTTTTAGTAGGTATATTTTTGTCCCTTTTAATAAATTTAATTTTTTCGTTTATTACGGACGGAATAATAAAGTATTACCTTTGTGAAATTAGTTGTGAATATGTAAAAGCAATATAAAGGAACACGAAAACAAAAATTATATGAAAATTCGACATCAATGTAATTTTCTAGTTCATTTTTAACGAAAGTAAAGTTTGCAAGTGCATAATTTTTTAATTTATTTACTAATTTCATAGCTACACCCCAATAAACGTATATTATACGTCTAAAATTTTCAAATACTTAACGTTGCTAATTAGTAGGCCCGATAAGCCTATCCTCCTTTCTCCTTAAATCAATGGAGAAAATCACTGATAATCACATAAGAAATAGCTGTTGGCATATTTATAGATATAGAGGGTGCCTTCGAGAACACCTCTTACAAGTCCATAAAAACTGCCGCCGCAAGACATGGCATTGAACCATCTACAACAACCTGGATAGAATCAATGCTAGAAAGTCGAATAGTAACGGCTTCCCTAGCAGGGGAAGAAGCTTCGATGGCCACAGCAAAGGGGTGCCCACAAGGTGGGGTTCTATCGCCCCTGCTGTGGTCTATTTATTGTGGTGAATGACCTACTGAGGAAAATTACTGACGAGGGATACTGCGTACTAGGATATGCAGATGACATCGTCATTCTGATTAGGGGCAAGCATGACGGTATAATTTCAAACCAAATGCAGAATGCCCTAAACAAAATTAGAGAGTGGTGTGTAAAAGAGGAACTAAATGTAAACCCTACAAAAACCATCATAGTCCCATTCACTAACCGCAGGAAGCTATATCTGAAAGCTCCACAGTTACAGGGACTATCGATACAATCCTCCAGGGAGGTAAAGTACCTAGGGGTAACTCTAGATGCAAAACTCACCTGGAAATCACACATAGATAAAAGCCTTTCCAAAGCGACGGGGGCCTTTTGGGCTTGTCGCAAACTATTCGGAAAGACCTGGGGGCTAAAACCGAAGATGATATACTGGTTATATATATCGGTAATGAGACCCATTGTCACATACGCTTTGCTCGTGTGGTAGACAAAAACGAATAAAATCACGACACAAAGCAAGCTGCAGAAACTGCAGCGGCTAGCGTGTTTGGGTATAACAGGGGCTATGAGCACAACCCCGACTGCGGCTATGGAGGCACTTCTGGACCTGCCCTCCTTGCAATTGCGGGTGAAGAGGGAAAGCCTACAGGCCGCCTTAAAAATAGCCCAAAGCAGGAAATTCAAACCGGGTGACAAAACAGGTCACTTAAAGATTCTGGACTTTTTACAGCCTGAACTCTTTGAAAAACCCCTGGATGTCATTCCAAGGGTATTTGACTTCCAGACACCTTTCGAAGTGGTCATTAGAGACCGCGACATGGCTAGAAGTCAAATAATACAACAGGAACCAAATTCCTCCATCTGGTACTCGGATGGATCTAAAACTGAACAGGGAACAGGTATATGAATATAAAAAACAGGTATAAAATATAGGGCATCGATAGCCTTAGGAACCTTCCCCACAATTATGCAAGCTGAAACACTTGCAATAGACCTATGCGCCCAGGAATGCCTACGAAGGCGTATAAAGGGTCAAAAGGTCTATATTATGTCTGACAGTCAAGCCGTGCTAAAGGCACTTAAAACCAACAGCTATGAATCCCTATGCAATGCAGACAATCCCTCAAAAAACTGGCTAAGGGCAACAAAGTTGCCCTGCACTGGGTGCCGGTGCATGAGGGAGTTATAGAAAATGAAATAGCTGATGAACTAGCTAGAGCAGGCTCAAAAGCTATCCTGATTGGACCAGAACCCTTCTGTGGGCTATCCAAAACACACAGAACAGTAAAGATCCAAAAATAGGAAACTGAGAACAAAAAATCTCACTGGCATAATATACCAGGACATAGACAGGCGAAGAAATTCATTGAGTACTCGTCTACGAATGCTACAAAGCTTCTTCTTCTATCAAAGAACGAAATCAGACTTATCACAGGTTTGTTGACTAGACACTGCCCAGTGAGGTACCACCTCAAAAAACTAGGATTGGAAGATGGTGGCACATGCAGGTTATGTGAAACGGAGGTTGAATCCGCCGAGCACATTCTCTGCAATTGCGATGCACTAGCTCGATTTAGGTTGAAACACTTAGGGCAGGCACAACTAACGCCTGAAGAAATGAAAAGAAAGCCTCTCAGGGACACTCTAGGCTTCGTTGACAAGATCGAATTCCTGAGAATATAATACGAGTAGGGTTATGAACAAAAGATCAACGCTCTTCGCAGTTCTGTAAGGCTTACGTAGCCAATCGACCCCTGAGTACAATACAATACAATACAACAATAGTAATTTATATATTATTTAATTTCGGTTAAAAAACAGAGCTGAAGTCGCGCTTTATAACGTAGTTTTAAACCGCTATTTTTCGGTTTATATCCGGTATAAAAATACCAAAAATAAACCAAGACATTTGGTTAAAAATTTGTAGTTTTACAAGTATTTTAAACGTATATTATACGTACATAAATCGATTTAGTTCAAGTATAAATTTAGACGTTAAATATACGTATATTTTTTACATTTAATATACGGTGTCGTAAAAACGTATAAGGACTGTATTTGAACTACTTTTGGTAATAAAACTTACCTTACATTTCCGTATATTACTCGTTATTTGATTACGTTTATTATACGTTTATAGTTACGTTTAGAAAATATACCAATTATATACGTTTAAAAAATATACGGGATACGTCTATTACACCACATAAACGTATATTTTACGTATGATATACGTATAATTGTTGCTTTATAATTCTTGTACTTGCTGATTTTTAACCAATCTATTCATTTTAGACACACCCTGTAGTTCGAGACTAGTCCAGTCTTTCTTTAATCAATGAGTATCGTTATGTTTTTATTACTCTTCAACTGTCTTTCCGACTCATAATTTCGCGCAGCTAAATATACTTATAGAAAAAAAGCGACAAGTTAATTGGATCGTTGAATTGTCTCTTACAGAATATTATTTACAAAAACCGTCTTATCTCGAAGAAAATGCGAAAAGAACAAAACTCTTTTTCCTTTTTCTAGACGTTCAGTTTCAAAATTTTCATAAGTAATACCGCGTTATGCAACTTTTATCTTTATCTTTTTGTGAATCGTTTTAAATGTTAATGTATTCGTGTGTTAGCTTCTTTGTCAAAGCAATTGCGTTCGAAAAAGCTAAAAGTATAACATCACGAGATGTTTTATTATATCGTCCGTGAACGCTAAACACACGACAACTCGTATATTTAGATTCTTCTTTCTTTTCGCCCTCAAGAGTCAAGTGGGGTGTAATTAATGAATTTAGGTTTGGGAAAATCAAACGATGGCGTAAATTACTCAATTTGGCTCTTTTGAAATTTTTGTTTCTTTAAATAATTTCTCGTTGCGTCTCAAAGGAGCAGATATTGGAGCGGTTGCCGACACGTCTAAAATGGGTTGTTGGGAAAACTGCCCCAAACTGTAGTTGACTGTAACGAGTAACGAATAAGAGAAAAACTAATGCAAATAACGCCAGTTAGAAAAGCACTCAACTGAAGGCAATTAAATGCTAATCTACTTACTCAAATTTTTTACTCTCAGTTTAAGTTTCAAGTTTTGTGTCTAATGAAGAACGAGCTTTCTTTACGCTACTTTTACTACTTTTTACAAAAAAGACGCAATGCCGTAGTAGCGTAATACGTCCATGTCTCGGACATCGCTTATCTGAACGTAATATAACTTTTTTTGCGTGAAAAACTGACATCTTAGTTGACTACACGTACATCGTACATCGTACATGCTGGCGTATGTGGTAAATTTCAAATTGCGTTTTATTCCCACATAGACTCAAACATTCAACTTGATATTCCATCTAAAAGATTTTAAATAGACTACTGGTACGAGTCTTACATCAAGATCTTATGTTACGTACGACGTACATACATTTGCATTACCATAAAATACACATCCATCCTCCTACAATATTGAAGTCTCGGCTATTTCGTAGACTACTCGATGTTCTAAGAGCACAAATATTAAATCACCGTACTCTGGTAAAATTTTAACATTTTACTAAGTAATCAAATTGACTTTTATCTTCGGGAGAGCCAACTCGAGCGGAAGTAAGAAAAATGAAAAATCGAACCAAAGCGTAATGTTTAAATACGTCTCGACCATTTGAACTTTGCAAAAATCGTAATGACCCAAAACTTTTGAGAGGAACGAACGTAAAGTGACCGTTAGACGGACATCTCGAACAATTCACTTAAAGTTGTTGACAGTATGACTCGAGAAATAAATAAGTGGGAATTTACTGCCCGAGTTTAAAATATTTTGTCGTGTAAGGACGTTGTAAGCTTAAGGATTTTGTTAATACTCTTTTTTTATATTATTAGAGTCGTTTTTAAAATTATGTGTTTGAAGACGAACAACTTCAGTAGAGGGCATAAAGGGATATTGATGAACGAACGACACCCTTGTAAGCTTGGACCTCGCATAAGATGCTTTTCGACCCTTTTAAGTTGAGCCTTATACTAATAATATTTGATTACCTTACAGAAACTCGACGTGCTCGACAAGAGCTTTAAAATGTCACGTCAGTAGATCATTATTATCGTAGCGGTCGGCATTTTTTCCAAAATAATTATCGCTGAAGGAGGTATGTAAATCGAATGGCTGCAATAACGTAGTTTGTTACAATACTCCCAACTCTCCACATTCTCCATTCTACCAGAGCTCCACGTATTTTTTTGTAGCGATCGAAATCGATTTTGAATTGTACATTACCAGCTCATTTCTCTGTGTGTGTACCTCAATGCGAACCAAAAATGCGTGGCTTAAAAGAGGTCACGTGAGCGTATGGCTCGCATATTATGAAAGGTTCTGCTTCTACTAATAAATGGTCTGGAAGACAGCGAACATTTTTGCACAACCATAAAGTACAAAATTAAAGAGCTTCGCAAATGAGCTATAAAACTGCCTGCCTGTTAAAACTTACCGCATTAACTTGGGGAAGGCTCGTGAAGGGCGGATTTGGATATTATTCGGTTTCTCGCTTATAACTCTAAAACTACGAACTTTTACAGAAATGTTCTTCAATACAAAAATGAAGTACTTCAAATTTTCTACAAATGATAACTCTTAAGTTTTCTCATCACGCAAACGATTTAGGTGATACCCTGCGATAAAGTTAAAACACTTTTTAAATCGTCCAAATAATGTTTTGCCGCTCATAACTTAAAAACTACGCACTTTAGGAAAAAACTTTTTTATACAAAAATAAAGCACATTAAATGTTCTACAAATAATAACTTTCAAGTTTTTTTCATCACGCAAACATTTTAGGTGATACCTTGCGATAAAGTTAAAACACTTTGAAAATCGTCCAAATAATGTTTTGCCGCTCATAACTCAAAAACTACGCATTTTGGAAGAAAACTTTTTCATAGAAAAATAAAGCACATTAAATCTTCTACAAATTATAACTCTTAAGTTTTTTTTATCACGCTAACGATTTAGATGATACCCTGCAATAAAGTTAAAACACTTTAAAAATCGTCTAAAAAATGTTTTGCCGCTCATAACTCAAAAACTACGCATTTTTGTAGAAAACTTTTATATACAAAAATAAAGCACATTAAATCTTCTACAAATGATAACTCTTAAGTTCTTTTTATCACGCTAACGATTTAGGTGATACCATGCGATAAAGTTAAAGCACTTTGAAAATCGTCCAAAAAATGTTTTGCCGCTCGTAACTCAAAAACTACGCATTTTTGGAGAAAACTTTTTTATAAGAAAATAAAGCAAATTAAGTCTTCTACAATTGATAACTCTTAAGTTTTTTTATCACGCTAACGATTTAGGTGATACCATGCGATAAAGTTAAAACACTTTGAAAATCGCCCAAAGAATGTTTTGCCGCTTATAACTCAAAAACTGCGCATTTTTGGAGAAAACTTATTTATACAAAAATAAAGCAGATTAAATCTTCTACAAATAAGACTTAAGTTAAGTTAAGTTAAGACAAACTTAAGTTTATTTATCACGCTAACGATTTAGGTGATACCCTGCGAGAAAGTTAGAACTCTTTGAAAATTGTCCAAAAATGTTTTGCCGCTCATAACTCAAAAACTACGCATTTTTGGAGAAAACTTTTTTATACAAAAATAAAGCACATTAAATCTTCTTCAAATGATAACTCTTAAGTTTTTTTATCACGCTAACGATTTAGTTGATACTCTGCGATAAAGTTAAAACAGTTTGAAAATCGTCCAAAAAATGTTTTGCCGCTCATAACTCAAACACTACGCATTTTTGGTGAAAACTTTTTAATACAAAAATAAAGCACATTAAATCTTCTACAAATGATAACTTTTAAGTTTTTTTATCACGCTAACGATTTAGGTGATATCCTGCGATAAAGTTAAAACACTTTGAAAATCGTCCAAAAATTGTTTTGCCGCTCATAACTCAAAAACTACGCATTTTTGGAGAAAACTTTTTTATACATAAATAAAGCACATTAAATCTTCTACAAATGATAACTCTTAAGTTTTTTCATCACGCAAACGATTTAGGGGATACCCTGCGATAAAGTTAAAACACTTCGAAAATTGTTCAAAAAATGTTTGCTGCTCATAACTCAAAAACTATGCATTTTTGGAGAAAACTTTTTTATATGAAAATAAAGCACATTAAATCTTTTACAAATGATAACTCTTAAGTTTTTTTATCACGCAAACGATTTAGGTGATACCCTGCAATAAAGTTAAAACACTTTAAAAATCGTCCAAAAAATATTTTGCCGATCATAACTCAAAAACGACGCATTTTTGTAGAAAACTTTTTTATAAAAAAATAAAGCAAATTAAGTTCTTCTACAATTGATAACTCTTAAGTTTTTTTCATAGAAAATTTTATTTAGTATATTTTTATAGTATAGATGCACTTTTCTCAAAAAGTGTGCAGTTTTGAAGTTATTAGCGAAAACCCGAAAAAGAACAAAAGCCCACCCTTCTTAAACCACCCTCAAGTTAATGGTGCCAATTTTAAGAAGCAGATGGTCGGTTTCATTACTCATTTACGTGGTTCTTTCAGCCTGCATCGGTCAAAACTAAAAATTTGTATTTCTGTTTTTCGGCGCTCTGCTTCCAGGACACGTTCTGTCCTTTAAAGGCGCTCTAGCTCCTCAACTGTTTGTTTAACGAAAAATATTAAAGAGGCATAATTAGTAGCAAATTGAATGTACCTTATTTTTGTTTAGGCACACTTTTTTACAAAAGTGCGTAGTTTTTGAGATCTGAGCGGTTAAACTTTTTTTGGCCGATTATAACGCCACACCGCTACTATTGTGGTCCTACCTCGCCTGTGTTCTCTCATTACGTTACATGGCAACCTAACCTCACATAAACTACTTTTGCACAAAAATAAAAGGCTCGTTAGGGCTTTATAAAAGTGTGACTGATAAGAACAGTTTGTTTAAACACGATTGTGCTAGAACGAAGTCAAGAGTCAAGTATGCCATAAAGTCCCCATTTGTATAATAATAATACCAGACTGTATTTTGTTCAAATAAATGAAAGCGGTGTGAAACAAACGGCAATAGAATGGCCATTCTCGGTGTAGAAACTTAAGATTTGGTTGTCAATACGATCGAACGAACTTGGGCACAATCGACTAAACTTGAGCTCCAATTGTGAACCGTCAAAGAGCAATGTCGTAGTAATTTAGAACACGACCACTGCGACTTTCGAAAAGAAAGCCTCAAAGTAATATACCAAATTAAGTAACGACGTCTTGTGTAATAGATAAATAAATGTTATTTAGAGATTGCAAACAGAAGTTGTATAAAGTTATAAAAGCGCTCTCGTTAAAAATAAAATAAAAATAGTAAAAACGAGTTTCCATTCGAAGAAAATGTATTGTACTCGAATTGATTAGATTCTTGTTGAAAATAACAATTTTATTTACAAAAACACAAAATTGCCAATTATTTTAAAGATTGTAACGTCTCGTTTTGGATTTTGGATGAGTCTCGTGTACGGCGTTTAGATTTTGGTGAAAATTCGAAAATTAGAATCGTTAATTGAGTCGTTTTAATGCTCAAGAAAGTACTTTCGCGCTATGCTACGCTCGCTAACAGCGGTGTTTATCTTAGACTGTCTTATGTTAACAAGCATTCGTGCGTTCACAGATAGTGCCTGATCTGAATACGAACGGCCTGCGCCTTCATTAGCCCGTTTCCAACACACGTCACTTAACATGCACTTATTAGACATCCTGTCACGTTGATGAAAATTGATTCACCCTCCTGATCTGTTACTACAATATTATCTCGCCTCACTCGTGCACAATAAACGATGCCTTATAACAGGGTGTTTAACAGCTGCAATGCGTCACCGCTAGCTTAGTTTTCCCGAGATTACATCAAAGGAGTTGTTGGAGTCGGAGGTAGGAAAAGCGCGCACGAACTAATTCCGCAACAACGGCCGTTAGTAGAGCAAATCTTCGTACAACTATCCCGAAAAAACACAAAGGAGGTCGCCTAAAGGTAACGTAACGTTACGTTAAGTTGCGTACAATAACAAACAACAAATCAACTACGTATAAATTATGAGATAACGCTCTATTTACCATAATCCAATTAAGTTACCTCGTTTGTTTTTGGCCAACAAAAAACTTAAAATAAAAAAAAAGATAAAACAATTTGGGAAATTTTAAGTGTTTTAGCAAAGCGAGGAAATTTTTCTTTCTCTCTTGGGAAATTGTGTTCTTTATTTGTATATCGATTGAAATAAGGTAAGTATCCTTTTAAAGTCCACAACTATAGCCTGTTGCTGACCCCTAAGAAAACCGAATAGAATGTTTTCGACAAATCGAACGTTACTCCAATCACACTCGCCATAATCGTTGAAAGCGTTCAACCCGAACGATTGTTTAGTAAAATCAAACGTGTGCCCTCCCTTTATCTTTCTCCTTATACACATTTTTTTCCATTTTAACAAATTTAGCCTCCTTTCACACCCTTTTAACTTAAGTAAAAAAGTTTTTTGTCGTAATTATTGCCTTGCGTGATTTTCACCAAAGCGGTTATGGACGGAACGCATTCCACGGCGTTATTATAGATACGATCTAATAATGACATCGATAATGGTTCAATCAAATTACGAAATGTGTACAACGCTCGTAACCTTTATTTCGATTAATGTTACGATATCCATTTAGGGAAGTAGTTATTGATACTTTTTTAAATTACATTTTAATTCTTTACTATTAAATGGCACATCGACAATCCGGCTCGAAGGAACCGCAAACTATTCTACTAAAAGTTGCACCTCAATGTTTTTAAGTCGATTTCAATTTGGTCAGTAGATTAGATTTTCCGAGTTATAAGCGAAAAAACTAAAATAACAGCTTTTAGGCCGATTTTGGAATTTTTCTCCAACTTTAACGGGCTCTAGCGCCTAAATTGCAAGCCTAGAGAGAAAACTTTAGAGACTAAGTTTGTAGAACATACCATGTGCTTTAGTTTTACATAGAGCTTTTTGCTCTAAAAGTTCTTATTTTCCGAATTATAACCAAAAAACTAAAACAGCAGCTCATAGGCCAACGTTAGGATTTTTTTCAAACTTTAACGCGTTCTAGCGCTTAAATCGTATGTCTTAAATAAAAACTTTACAGATAAAGTATGTAGAAAATTCTATTTGCTTTAGTTTTGTATAGAAATATTTTTCTCTAAAAGTGCTTATTTTCCGAGTTATAACTAAAAAACTAAAACAACAGTATTTTGGCCGATTTTGGAAGTTTTTTCAAACTTTAACGCGTTATAGCGCCTACATCGTATGTCTTAAAAAAAATGTTTAAAGATAAAGTATGTAGAAAATTCCATGTGCTTTAGTTTCGCATAAAAATACTTTTCTCTAAAAGTGCCTATTTTCCGATTTATAACCAAAAAACTAAAACAACAGCTTTTTGACCGATTTTGGAATTTTTTTTAAACTTTAACGCGATCTAGCGCTTAAATTGTATGTCTTAAAAGGAAACTTTAAAGATAATGTAGGTAGAGAAGTTAATGTGCTTTAGTTTAGCATAGAAATACTTTTCTTTAAAAGTGCGTAGTTTTTGAGTTATAACTAAAAAACTAAAACAACAGCTTTTAGTGCGTGTTTGCAATTTTTCTCAAATTACAACGCGCTCTAGCGCCTAAATTGTATGTCTTAGAAAAAAACTTTACGAATAAAGTTTGTAGAACATTCTATGTGCTTTAGCTTTGCATTAACATACTTTTCTTCAAAAGTGCGTAGTTTCTGAGTTATAACCAAAAAACTAAAACAACAGCTTTGGGTCAATTTTAAATTTTTTCTCAAATTTCAACGCGCTCTAGCGCCTAAATCGTATGTTTTAAAAGAAAATTTTAAAAATAAAGTATGTAGAGAATTCCATGTGCTTTAGTTTTGCATAGAAATTTTTTTCTAAAAGTGCTAATTTTCCGATTCATAACCACAAAACTAAAACAACGGCTTTTAGAGCGATTTTAAAATTTTTTTCAAGCTTTTAGCGCGCTCTAGCGCCTGAATCGTTGATCTGATAAGAAAATTTAATAAACGTAGTTTGTAGAAAATTTCATGCACTTTATTTTTTTACAAAAGCGATTTTCTGTAGAAGTTCTTAGTGACCGAGTTATAAACGAAAAACTAAAAAAACAGTTTTTGACTGACTTTTGAATTTTTGCTAAACTTTAACGCGCTCTAGCGCCTAAACAATTGGTCTAAGAAGACCACTTAACAAAGGTAGTTTGTAGAAAATTTTGTGAACTTTATGTTTGCACAAAAATACTTTTTTCTAGTGTTTACTTTCCGAGTTATAAGTTAAAAAGCAAACAAGACAGCTTTTGGAGTTTTCGGCAAATTTTAACGCGCCCTAGCGCCTGAACCATTAATCTGAAAAAAAACTTAAAAAACATAATTTGTAGAACATATAATAAGCTTTATTTTTTATAAAAACATTTTTTGTTAAAGTGCTTAGTTTCCAAGTTATAAGCAAAAAACTAAAAATAAGCTTTTTGACCGATTTTGGAATTTTTGTTGAACTTTATCGCTCTCTAGGACCTAAACGGTTAATTTGACAAAAATGCGTAAGAAATAAAGTTTGTAGAAAATTTTATGTGCTTCAGTTTTTCATTGAAACAGTTTTCTCTAAAAGTACTTAGTTTCTGAGTTATAAGCGAAAAACTAAAAAAACAGCGTTTTGGCCAATTTTGCAATTTTTGGCAAACTTTAACCCGCTCTAGCGCCTAAACAGATAATCTGAAGAAAAAACTTAACAAACACAGTGTGTAGAACAGTTTATGTGCTTTATGTTTGCATAGTAATACTTTTCGCTAAAAGAGCTTAGTTTCGGAGTTATAAGCAAAAAACTAATTTTTACTAATTATCGTATAATGAGCTCTTGAGCTTAAAAACTTCTCCAAAGTGTTACTACTCGGGAGAGATCCAATTAAAAACAGTAATATGGAACAGCGCTAAAAAGTACAACTGGTGGCCACTGTTGTAATTTTCGCAAATTTTGCAGCAGACTATATAATCGACTGTAACGAACGGAAGAGAAAATAATGTATCAGGGCACACAAATAGCCATTATTAGCAAACTTCGCTAAGGTGTGTTACCGAATGCTCTATGTTTACATTTTCTTCTTTCGTGGGGTTCGCCCTAATTTTCATAATAACCGTAATAGTCCCCGTTTATTAAGAGAAACGCAGGAGCGGTTTGTTAAAATGCCGATAATTTAGTAAGCTCGGCTTTATATTGAAAGTAATGCAGCTATTACAACTACCAACTGCAAACCGCTTATTTTAGCTTAAACTTATAAGTTATAAGCACCGGAGTACTTTTGTAGTTTCAATAACTGATTTATAGAAATCCGTAATGGGAATATTATGTGAATACGTAACCCAAATAGATGAGCGAGAATTGAGGTCTTTATCTGACGGAGAGGCGAAAAGACGAGAGTCTTATTTCCGAAGACTTATTCGTTTGTTTTCAACTTAAGCAAGGAATACGAACATTTTAATCACTTATTTTATACAAAAAAAAAGGAGATACCTACCTGGTTTCTCACATAAATTACTCAGACGCTTTCCGTAAAAAAATAAAACAATTACCGTTTTCAAAGTAGTGTTACAGCGAGCTAGTTCGAATTTATTTCATTTAAATAATTAGCACCGCCTTTTGGTTAATTAATTATCCATTTTTTGCCACCCACCTCAATTTTAAAGACTTAAATTATTAATTATACAGGGTGGCTCATAGTTCCTAAGGACCACAATTGAGGAGGATTTGACGATATTAGATTTTATGGATGAGAGAGAGGAGTCAAGCAGCCTGTTTGTGCACTTGGCACAACTTCATTTAATTTGCAGCATCCCCTTCCTCGTTATTGCTCAAGTGGTCGTAAAAAATGTCAAATAAACTCCTGAAGCTTTGGCAGTTCGCTTGACGCAAACCGACTCACAATGAAACTCTAAAAAGATCCCGAGGAGTTATTAAGGCACTAAAAGAAGAGTTTTAGATCAAAATTTGCAAATGCACCCAGGACTACTATCAAAGTAACGTTTCCTACTATAACAATTAATTTAATGACCTTGAATAGGACTTTTTCTGAGCTTAAAAAGAGAGTTTTGGTAAGCCACCCTGTGTGTAGTGCTGTTTTATTGTATTTATACCATTTGCAACTTAATTCGTTGACCTACATATTATTATAAAGATAATAAATAGCAAGTTTTGCCCAGAGACAAAATGGCATTCATCAAACGCCACTCGTCTCTTGTTTAATTTAGAGGAATGTTTTGTTGCAAAATTTTTATCAAGATCAAAGGTAAATAATGCAAATTTATTATGTGTACGAATTTTACCCTTACAAATGTAAACTTTGAATAAATATTTATTTTATGAATCATAATGGAGAGAAACATTTGGTGGAAACATCTAAGAATAATAAGAGAATCGATTTTTTTCCCTACGATACTATAACGAGAAAGCTACTAAAAATGGAAAATGTAAATTGAACGCGTCAAAAAAATTTTGAAGAAAACGATAGAAAAATTTACGAAATTCGCGTATAGGGTCGGTTTTGTTGCTTTGAAAAAATGAGGCGTATTTCCTTAGCGGTGGGCTGCTTTCGAGGGTGAGCTCAGGTGAGTGCACACTCGCCTTGGATTCTTTTAGATTTTTAGACCCAACAGACTTTTAACGTTTTGATTAAATATATTTTTTTGAGAGTTGTGGTCTGCATCCTTCTCAAAGAGTTGGAGCACTCTTTTTGGACCTTGAAATGTCGGTAAGTTCCATATTTGATGGCCTACAGTCCCCATCCTTGCACCAGAAGGGAGCTTTTGCTGCCATCTCTTCCCCGTAATATTATATGCTCATTGGGGAGAAAAAAAGCAGCACTCTCAGAGCTTCTTAAGGTACGGATTTTATGGTTTTGATCACCATAAGTAATGGAAAATGAATTCTCGTTTGCTATTCGTGCTCTCCACTTTCACCATTTTAGCCATTCTTTCACTGACATGTTAACACTTTTAGATTCTTCAATCAAGTACTTAAGAGGAGAGGAAAAAAACAGGTTAGGTAAGGTCAGGATAGGTTAGATTAGCAGAATCCATCAACCGCGCGGATACCATGGCGCAGTGGCAGATCCACTGGACAAACTCAGACAAAGGTCTATGGACGAAAACTCTCATACTCAACCTCTAGTCATGAATAGAGAGAAATCACGGAGAGCTGAGCTACCATCTTACGCAGCTCCTCGCGGGTCATGGTTGCTTTAACCATTATAGGCACCGAATTGGAAAACTAGCCACTCTTAAATGCGACCACTGCGACGACATTGATACCGCCCACCATACACTATTCAAGTGCTATCGATAGGAGCAAAAGAGAGTCGTGGCATCTCTCAAAGTGGGAGTGCTTCTGAGCGACGAGAACGTCATAGACATAATGCCCAGAGGACAAGAGGAATGGGCAGTAATACTCGAACTTGCGTCGAGCATTACGAACGAGAAGGAAGAGATAGAACGACAACAGCAGCGCGAAGCGGAGCCCCAAAATCCTGATCACTAAGTTCTTCGAGTTCAGGATGTAAGGACGACGCCGAACGACGCTAAACGCTGCACCCCCCGACGCAAAGAAAAAAAAAGAATAGAAGAGCAGATATCAAGAAGACAGACGCACTGTAGAAAGAAGTGCTAAAGACTAAGACCGGAATCGGCACCGAGGAAGAGCCCGGAGCTCTTGGCGTGTAGGACTGAACGAAATGCTAACGCGGATTCTTAGCCTTTACGTAGAACAGATCACTCACAGAAAGTGGGCGATCGGTTGTGGTTTTAGTGAGTCGGACGAATTTTAAGTCCAACCACACACTACCTCTAGAGAAAGTAGAGGTGTCTTTCTGAATATTTCCACAAAAAAGAAAGGTTAGGTTAGTTCAGGACAGGCAATAGATATGCTGGTAGACAGACAGTCAGAGGACAGAAGACTTAAGACAGAAGACCCAAAACAGAAAACAGAAGACTAAGACAGAATACAAAGACAGAAGACAAAAGCGGAAGACAAAGACAGAAGACAAAGACCGAAGACAAAGGCAGAATACAGGATACAGAGTCATGAAATTTTGAGACAGAAGACTTGAAACAGGTTAGGTTGGTTAGGTTAGGACTGGCAGATAAATAGACAGGTCAAGAGATAGTCAAAAGACTACAGAATAAAGAAACTAAGAAGACCTTAGACAGAAGACTTGAAAGAGGTTAGGTTAGGTAAAGTTAGAGCGAGCTGACATATAACCTGACTCAGCTTCTCACTAGACACGGGTGCTTTAACTTCTACTTGGACCGATTCAAGAAACGGACAACACCCAAGTGTGAGTACTGCGAGAACGACGATACAGCGGACCACACAATATTCCATTGTGTCCGCTGGGAAGACAAAGAGTCGCCGCAGCACTAACGGTCCGAGAAGATCTGAACCTAGTACTCACCATGCTAAAATCGAAAGAAGACTGGCAAATCATCGCCAACCTGGCCTTGAACATCTTGAGGCTGAAGGGAGAAGAGGAGAGGCAAAAGCAGAAATAATCTCGGCGAATTAAGGCGCAAGGAGACACAGAGCTGAGAACAAAACCCGCCGCACTAAGTTCTCCGAGTGGCCTGGAGAAGAAAGAAGATCTAGGAGCCGAAGCAATGTCCGACAACTCGACAGTGGTAGCAATGCTAGCGCCGATCCCACTGCTAAGTCTAGGAAGTAACCCAAGGAGCCACGAGGTAAAGTTAGAGCAGATAGCCAAATAGAGAAAAGACAGGAGACAGAAGAGAGAAGGCAGAATATAAAAGAGAATACAGAAGACTTAAGACACAAAACTTAAAACTGAAGACTTAAGACAGAAGACTTAAGACAGAGTTTTAAGACAGAAGACTTAAGACAGAAGACTTAAGCCAGAAGACTTAAGCCAGAAGACTTAAGACAGAAGACTTAAGACAGAAAACTTAAGACAGCATACCTAAGATAGAAGACTTAAAGCAGAAGACTTTAAAACAGAAGACCAAACTTGAACTTGTTAGGTTAGTTAGGTTAGGTTAGTTCGAGCACTTGTTTGTGAAATCCCAAATGCCGGTAATGAACGTTTCAAATTCTTCAAGTACTCAAGAGGAGAGGGAATCGCCATATTCACACAATAGAAATGCTGTTGGGGTCAAGAAGGAAGAAATGAGAGCGTCTTAAAGAAAACGATATTTTTCTGTTAGAGAGGGCTTTAATAATAGTTAGAGGTCTCAAACTATACATCTTTCGAAACAATTTTTCTTGTTTTATGTCTTGGGAAACTTTTAAGCGCGAAAAACTACTTGCGATCAATTTCAGAAGGTAATTTTACTCACAAATTTTGAGAAATAGCAGCGAAATTTATCCGCGGCGAATAATGCCCTGCAGCTTAAAGAAATTGGAATGAAAAATAATAGCTTTTCACTAAAATATTAATACGTTTTAGAATAGTACAAAGTAACAAAGTAAAATCGATTCTAAAAGAGTTATTCCAATCCAACATACTGCTTTCATCTCTCTATTTTTTTTATAATTGCGTTTGTTGTTTAGCTTTAGCATTTTCGAAATTGGTTTATTTAAATATAATAAAATTGGTTTAAAAACAGTAAAAATAGATAGAATGAATTTCATTACACGGTGTTGCCACCGAATAATTACAAAAAAGTAATCTGATACGAGCAAGTTTGACGTTTCATTCCCATCCACAAACGTAAAACCGTCGAGCTTTTTCAATAAAATCAATACATTTTGCAAAAAAAAGGAAAAGCATTACAAAGTTAAATAATGATAGTAAAAGAAAGAGTTTTATCCAAAGAAAAGCCACGTGAAATATCGCCCATTATATTAGATCCAAATCCAAAAATGGGTGTTGTTCTTTCCTTTGCCACACATAAAACTGCAGTTAATGTCAACTTGAAACAAATCACAAAAAAATTGGCAACAACGAGTAAAAAAGAATGTATTGCGGGTAGGTATATTACAAAAAAAACAAAAAACAAGAACAGATTTGCCGCTTTGTGATGATATAGATGAAGTGATATTTCTTGACTAAAACAATAATCAGACAGATAGCGCTTGACGCGACGCTTGATTAAC
The DNA here is from genome assembly GCA_950108345.1 of Malthinus flaveolus. NCBI lineage: Eukaryota > Metazoa > Arthropoda > Insecta > Coleoptera > Cantharidae > Malthinus > Malthinus flaveolus. The sequence goes on from OX467289.1 coordinate 11,694,130, forward strand.
TATTGTTGGGGCTTCGGGAAGAGCGTACAAAAAATTGTTTGCAGAAAAGTTATTTGCTCAACATCCTGTCCAATAAACTTCTTATTATGTGGCGCATCAATATAAATACTAACGCAACAAGACGAATACAATGCAGTGGCGTTTTATTTACTTTCCTTTCTGAATTAAAACAGTAGGTTAATTACTAATATTTTGTGCACAGAAACTGACGCGAGCAAGCTGGTTGTGATATATTAGCGATCTCGCGATCTTAGAGATCAAAGAATTGGGGGTTTCTTCTCAATGGTAACTTTAAGTTGGAAGTTGTTGAAGGACAGAGATCGGAGGACAGAGGACAGAGGACAGAGGACAGAGGACAGAGGACAGAGGACAGAGGACAGAGGACAGAGGACTGAGGACAGAGAACAAAGGACAGAGGACTGAGGACAGAGAACACAGGACAGAGGACTGAGGACAGAGGACAGAGGACAGAGGACAGAGGACAGAGGACAGAGGACAGAGGACAGAGGACAGAGGACAGAGGACAGAGGACAGAGGACAGAGGACAGAGGACAGAGAACAGAGGACAGAGGACAGAGGACAGAGGACAGAGGACAGAGGACAGAGGACAGAGGACAGAGGACAGAGGACAGAGGACAGAGGACAGAGGACAGAGGACAGAGGACAGAGGACAGAGGACAGAGGACAGAGGACAGAGGACAGAGGGCAGAAGGCAGAAGACAAAAGAATACAGAGTCATGAAATTTTGATACAGAAGACTTGAAACACAAAACTTGAAACAGGTTAGGTTAGGTTAGGTTAGGTTAGGTCAGGACAAGTGAACGAAGTGTTAAAATATTTTGGTGTATGGCTAGGAGAGGGTGGAAGTTTTAACGAGCACGTGAATAGAATGATTGTGAAAGCGGGTAAAAGTATGAATGCACTGGAAAGACTGATGCCGAATGTGGGGGGACCCAGGAGTGTGAAGAGGAGGGTGCTTGTGGGCGTGGTGCGCTCGGTACTAATGTATGCGGCCCCTATCTGGGGGCCAAGGCTGAGCTCCAAAAAACACTGGGGAATACTTAGGAGAGTACAGAGAAGAGCGCTACTTAGGGTGACCACGGCCTACCAAACGGTATCAACTGAGGCACTGAATGTGGTGGTGGGGGTTCCCCCTATAGAATGTATGGTAAGAATGAGAGAGAGAGAATGTTTAAGAAAGAGGGTACGCAAGAAGAGAGAATGGAAATAATGATGAATGAATGGCAAGACATATGGGATAGAGCGAGCGAGGGTATATGGACGTATGGGTTGATAGAAAGGGTGAAAGTGTGGATGGAAATTGGAGGAAAGGGACTAAATCACTACGTGGTGCAGTTCCTGACCAACCATGGGAGTTTTGGTGTGTACTTGAAAAGAATTGGGAAACGAGCAAGTGATAGATGTGTGTATTGCGGACAGGAGGGGGACGATGCAAGGCATGTCCTAGAATGTGTGCGATGGGAGAAAGAGAGTGCAGAATGCTTGAGACAGAGTTGGGTGAAAAACTGAGTGAACGGAACTTCTGTGGAATGATAGAGATGGGTAAATGGGATGAAATGAGTAAAGAAATAAGCGAGATAATGAGAATAAAAGTAAGAGAAGAAGATGAATGGTATGAAAGAATGATGAACGAATGAAGCACCGTCCGGAGTGAATGGGACTCTCCTCACCTGAAGAAATACTGAAAAGTCTACCAGGTGTGGATAAAGAGTCAGCATGAGGAGGGGTTTAGTCGGTAGGCGCATGGGGGCTTCACTGCCAGGTGAATCCGACACTACCCAAATGGATGTCTTACGAAGATTCCCCTCCTGTATAAAAAAAAAAAGGTCAGGACAAGAAGACAGAAGACGGAAGACGGAAGACGGAAGACGGAAGCCGGAAGACGGAAGACGGAAGACGGAAGACGGAAGACGGAAGACGGAAGACGGAAGACGGAAGACGGAAGACGGAAGACGGAAGACGGAAGACGGAAGACGGAAGACGGAAGACGGAAGACGGAAGACGGAAGACGGAAGACGGAAGACGGAAGACGGAAGACGGAAGACGGAAGACGGAAGACGGAAGACGGAAGACGGAAGACGGAAGACGGAAGACGGAAGACGGAAGACGGAAGACGGAAGACGGAAGACGGAAGACGGAAGACGGAAGACGGAAGACGGAAGACGGAAGACGGAAGACGGAAGACGGAAGACGGAAGACGGAAGACGGAAGACGGAAGACGGAAGACGGAAGACGGAAGACGGAAGACGGAAGACGGAAGACGGAAGACGGAAGACGGAAGACGGAAGACGGAAGACGGAAGACGGAAGACGGAAGACGGAAGACGGAAGACGGAAGACGGAAGACGGAAGACGGAAGACGGAAGACGGAAGACGGAAGACGGAAGACGGAAGACGGAAGACGGAAGACGGAAGACGGAAGACGGAAGACGGAAGACGGCAGACGGAAGACAGAAGACAGAAGACAGAAGACGGAAGACGGAAGACGGAAGACGGCAGACGGAAGACAGAAGACAGAAGACAGAAGACAGAAGATAGAAGACATGACAGAGGACACAGAAGACAAATAACCGAGGACTTTGAGGACACAGAAGACCGAAAACACATAGGGTGGAGGACAGAAGGCGTATTGGGCAGATTTCCAGTTCCAGTGAAGTTCCAACCTTCTCTTAAGTCATATATCATAGACGTGAGTGCCTACGATGCCACCTTTCACGCAGGATGTTTTAGAAACAAGAGCGCAACTAGTCCCAATTTTTTTGGGGTCGAGCCCCCAAGTAGATAAGGCGCACTAAAGGGCGTTTTCATTAAGTCGCCCGAATTTTAATTTGATCGGAATTTAATTAATTATGCGGGATCCTTGTGGTGCTTTTCTGTAAAAGATCTATCGGTTACGCGTAACAATCGCGTGGAGGTTTTATTTTAATCGCGCATAAAAATCAAACAGAAAGTGTGAAACTTTTTAATCTCACGCTTAAATTGTGTAGAGACGTTTAAATTGTTTCAAAGTTAACATCGGTAAAGTCAATTCAACCTCGGGTACGCCATTTTGTTCCGGTCCAGTAGTCACACACCGTTTTATAGCCGAACAATTTATAAGGCAAGTTGCATCAAGTTTGTCATTATTTGGTAGTAAAATTTAAAAGCCATCTAATTTATATTCTGAAAGTAACTCAAAAAGTTTTGGTATAGTATACGCTTTATAAAGTATACCAAGAGTTAACTTTAAAAATATTTTAAGAAATCGTGGAAGAACAGCCGTTATTTTAATTATCTATCTTTTAGGCCAACTTTTATTGTAATAAATAGCCAAAATTATTTTACGAGTGACAAATTAAAATAAAAAAAGTACTCTCAGTGCTCTTACTGGGTCGGTTTTGAGAGTAATGGCAACGATGCCGTCGTACTTCCACTAGTCTGCGAGTCGGTGGAACACTAATGCAAGTGAATGTAAACTATCGGCATTACTGTGGTCTATTTCTATCCTACTTTATAGCTTAGTGCTCTTAGGAGGTCGAGTCTCCCCATTCCTTCAAAATTTTGTAGAGCAGCGCGACTAATTGTGTGACAGTAGCCCCGAAGGCCTTATAACGGAAACTCTTGTTTTGCCGACGGCACTACCCGGTTTTCTGAATTTTGTGACACGAAGTATTTTGGCTTTCATTTTGTTGTTGTTCCTACTACCTATTACCTATTACACACGTCTAAGAATACATTAACAGTTCATCTTAATACACGAGCGACAAGCAGCGTAGGCGTGAAACGGACAGAAGTGAAAAATCGACGAGTTGTATTTTCACTATTATTCACTTTTACCCCTTACGCCCTTACCTACTTTGTGACAAATTTGGTTACTTTTAAACCCATCTTACTAAAAGTTCAAATTGTAACAAAAATTTTCACTTTCGACACTAATTCAAATGCGTATAATAGGGGAACATTTTCTGTATAATTGAAGTTTAAATTAGTAAGCAAAATTTCTTACAGTAAGTTGTTTAGTCTACGAACAACAGTTTGCTTCAATGTATTTTTGAATAGGAGATGGTTTTGGGTAATTTTAATAACTTCTTAAGAGGGGGTGGGGTAGCGGGTGGGAAGAACGAAACTGTTTGTAGGTGAAATAAACAAAAAATGCAAACTGCACCAATTTAACGTTCCAAGGGTTTCTATTTTTAGTGGACGTTAGGCCCTAGAAATTTTAGAAAAATCGGAGCGTTTGACAATTTTTCGGATCGAGCTGAAAAGGCTGCAAATTTGAATTTTTCATTAATTGGTGTAGAGGGGGAGGTGCCTAACATCGTCCGCCAGTATTTTCCAAAAGTGTTTAAAAGATTCGCGGAAATCGCCCTTCGACTTAAAACAATTGAAACCAAAATCTAAGCAAAAACAGAAAAATCGGACTTTACACTGCCTACTCTGAGCTTTTTTGACACCGCCCACACCGGCAATCTAGCGGTTTTGTACGGTAATACATATTTCGTCAATTTCGAGATATTTCTGAATTAAGTGTCGCGAGTCGCGTCCATTTCGAGGAGTGGTGGTAGTGCCAAAACTTTATGTTTTTGGAAAGTTTTTGACATTCTTGAATAGTACCGACTGTACTATATTCAATTTCTTTGGAAATTGTTGTTTGCAGAATATTTTGTAATTTGAATTTTTTAAAGTGCTGTAGTTGGTATTTCGAATTTTAACTATTTTGTTGTACTTTGAGGGAGAGTAGAAGGGTTAAAATCGAATATTCTGGAGACTTTGTTACATTCTCAAATAGTGCGGACTGTGCTCTATTTGATGTAATGGGAAATTGATGTTTGCAGAATATTTTGTGGAACTTCTGAATTTTTCAAAAAGCTCTAGTAGGTAATTAAATGTATGATGCAAACCAACCCTAAACTAATCACCTAGTAGTGCGAAAAACGTTTTTAGGAGAAAAATGTTGAACGACCAAACGCCTCAGGAATCGAACCTAAGTATGCAATATCCGGTCGCATTTACGAACCACCGTACGCCAAGCCAGACAACTAACAGAAGAACTTTTGAAAATGCTCTGAGTAGATATTTCAAATTTTAAGTATTTTCGTATACTGGGAGGGAGGCAGAGGGTTAAAAACGGCATTTTTTCCCAACTGTTTTACATTTTTGAATAGTACGGACTGTCCTCTATTCGATTTCATGAGAAACTGTAGTTTGCAGATCATTTTGTAGACTTTCTGAATTTTTGAAAATGCTCTAGTAGATATTTCAAATTTTAACTATTTTCGCACACTTGGAGAAGGGGCAGAGGGTTAAAAATAGCATTTTTTCCCAACTTTTTTATAATTTCGAATAGTACGGACTGTCCTCTATACGATTTCATGAGAAACTGTAGTTTGCAGATTATTTTGTAGAACTTCTGAATTTTTAAAAATGCTCTAGTAGATATTTCGAATTTTAAGTATTTTCGTATACTGGGAGGGGGGGCAGAGGGTTAAAAATAGCATTTTTTCCAATTTTTTTACAATTTCGAATAGTACGGACTGCCCTCTATTCGATTTCATGAGAAACTGTAGTTTGCAGATTATTTTGTAGCTTTCTGAATTTTTGAAAATGCTTTAATAGATATTTCAAATTTTAGGTATTTTCGTATACTTGGATGAGGGCAGAGGGTTAAAATTGGCATTTTTTTCCAACTTTTTTACAATTTCGAATAGTACGGACTGTCCTCTATTCGATTTCATGAGAAACTGTAGTTTGCAGATCATTTTGTAGACTTTCTGAATTTTTGAAAATGCTCTAGTAGATATTTCAAATTTTAACTATTTTCGCACACTTGGAGAAGGGGCAGAGGGTTAAAAATAGCATTTTTTCCCAACTTTTTTATAATTTCGAATAGTACGGACTGTCCTCTATTCGATTTCATGAGAAACTGTAGTTTGCAGATTATTTTGTAGCTTTCTGAATTTTTGAAAATGCTTTAGTAGATATTTCAAATTTTAGGTATTTTCGTATACTTGGATGGGAGCAGAGGGTTAAAATTGGCATTTTTTCCCAACTTTTTTACATTTTCGAATAGTACGGACTGTCCTCTATTCGATTTCATGAGAAACTGTAGTTTGCAGATTATTTTGTAGAACTTCTGAATTTTTAAAAATGCTCTAGTAGATATTTCGAATTTTAAGTATTTTCGTATACTGGGAGGGAGGGCAGAGGGTTAAAAACAGCATTTTTTCCAATTTTTTTACAATTTTCGAATAGTACGGACTGTCCTCTATTCGATTTCATGAGAAACTCTAGTTTGCAGATTATTTGTAGACTTTCTGAATTTTTGAAAATGCTCTAGTAGATATTTCAAATTTTAACTATTTTCGCACACTTGGAGAGGGGGCAGAGGGTTAAAAATAGCATTTTTTCCCAACTTTTTTACAATTTCAAATAGTACGGACTGTCCTCTATTTGATTTCATGAGAAACTGTAGTTTGCAGATTATTTTGTAGAACTTCTGAATTTTTAAAAATGCTCTAGTAGATATTTCAAATTTTAAGTATTTTCGTATACTGGGAGGGGGGGCAGAGGGTTAAAAATATCATTTTTTCCAATTTTTTTAGAATTTCGAATAGTACGGACTGTCCTCTATTCGATTTCATGAGAAACTGTAGTTTGCAGATTATTTTGTAGAGCTTCTGAATTTTTAAAAATGCTCTAGTAGATATTTCAAATTTTAACTATTTTCACACACTTGGAGAGGGGGCAGAGGGTTAAAAATAGCATTTTTTCCCAACTTTTTTAGAATTTCGAATAGTACGGACTGTCCTCTATTTGATTTCATGAGAAACTGTAGTTTGCAGATTATTTTGTAGAACTTCTGAATTTTTAAAAATGCTCTAGTAGATATTTCGAATTTTAAGTATTTTCGTATACTGGGAGGGGGGGGGGCAGAGGGTTAAAAACAGCATTTTTTCCAATTTTTTTACAATTTTCGAATAGTACGGACTGTCCTCTATTCGATTTCATGAGAAACTCTAGTTTGCAGATTATTTGTAGACTTTCTGAATTTTTGAAAATGCTCTAGTAGATATTTCAAATTTTAACTATTTTCGCACACTTGGAGAGGGGGCAGAGGGTTAAAAATAGCATTTTTTCCCAACTTTTTTACAATTTCAAATAGTACGGACTGTCCTCTATTTGATTTCATGAGAAACTGTAGTTTGCAGATTATTTTGTAGAACTTCTGAATTTTTAAAAATGCTCTAGTAGATATTTCAAATTTTAAGTATTTTCGTATACTGGGAGGGGGGGCAGAGGGTTAAAAATAGCATTTTTTCCAATTTTTTTAGAATTTCGAATAGTACGGACTGTCCTCTATTCGATTTCATGAGAAACTGTAGTTTGCAGATTATTTTGTAGAGCTTCTGAATTTTTAAAAATGCTCTAGTAGATATTTCGAGCTTTAAGTATTTTCGTATACTGGGAGGGGGGGGGCAGAGGGTTAAAAATAGCATTTTTTCCAATTTTTTTACAATTTCGAATAGTACGGACTGTCCTCTATTCGATTTCATGAAAAACTGTAGTTTGCAGATTATTTTGCGCTTTTATTCTATCAAACAACTCAATGTTTATTTGTAATTTGTTTACTACAGCAATTCTCAAATAAGATTTTAAAAATTACAAAAAATTATAACTGAACCAATAACTAACGAGCGAGTAAGTAAAGCTTGCAGCTTTATAATTATAATACGGTGGAATAAATTGATACTAAAATAATGCTAATGCTTCCTCGTGTCACAAAAGTGTCTTTTGCTTTTATACTCGCAACGTAATGTAAGAAAGGAGCAAATCTTTTTGATATGTTTATGAAATTAATAATAAATTAAATTTAATTCTAAGCATTGCCGGTATACTTTACGATTTAATAAGAAAACTCGAAGCTCTCTGGCAACCAAATTTAATTATTATAGACATTATCTTTCATTATGAAGAATTATTATGCAAACATACTCTAAAATTAAAACGCGGTTACGGCGAAAACTAATTAGATAAAATATTTAAGAGATAAAACTCGCGATAAATGTATTTAGAAGAAAATTTCACCCTTTTATAATTAAAGCAATAAAGGAGGTAATCATCTTTTAAAGGAAACAGGAAAACAAGAGTACTATTATTTGTGAGCGAAGAAAATAAAGTACAAATGCCTCGATGAGGTCGAACGCTCTATTAAGAGATTTAACAAGTTTTTCCTTTCTCTATTATCATTTTAAACAGGAAAATTGTTTTTTCCCTCCCTACTTGAGCCGAAAAAAATAACAATCGAAGCGGATATAAAATGCTAATTTCCCACTACACATATCTCGACGAGTTGAATTTTTTTGATCTATTGCCACCTTAAAAATCGAGCGCCTCCAAGTGCTTTTAAATTTCTTTTTGATGTTGCTTACGGAAACAATCACTTCTGATCTTCTGATACCGAAATTTTTTTTTGCTGACGATCTAACGATAAAGTTCATTACGAGTTTAGGATCAGATACTAAATTTACGTTACGATGCAGATTATTAACGAGAAAAAAAAATTTTGCCAACTTGCGCATTTTTAAACAACTTGGCGAATTAGAGCAGACACGAGAGAATGGAAACTACTCGAAAATTTATTTTTAAACTTTTTCCTTTTTTTTTTAATCGCCTTACAAACTTCCAGTAAGTACTATTAGGCTAAAAAGTCGACTCAAGAGTTGTGCGCGCTCTTGTAAAACCGACACGAAATAATCCGGATAGAGTTCGACATCAATCAGTTTGGACTTTAGATGTCAAGTTTTATTAACTATTTTTCGTCTCGTTGAATTCATCGTGGTCCGGCGATTAGCTATTTATCACTAGACACAAACCTATTTTCCTGCTTTATTGAGCGATCCTCCGCTCCATAAAGGACGCATAAAGCTTTCTATTTACCAACTAGAAAGAGTTTAAAAAAATGTAACCGTTCCCTACGATACAAATGGGATTTTAAATTACCCACATTTAATAATTTCGACAGCTTTTGTATTTACAAATTGAAACAGTAAATTTTCTCCTTGGTAAAGTTTAGAAAGGGGCGAATTTAAAATTCACTACAAACATTCAGGACGTGAATAAACAATTGGTATTTGAATGAAACAGTTGAGCGACTCGTAGAAAAGTTGTAACTTGATTGAACAGTGTGGTTAAGCAAGGACGTGAAATACAAGGAAATTGCAAGAATCGTGGTAGTTTAGTGGTAGAGCACCCCGCAAGACCCGGGTTCGATCCCTGATCGCGGTCAAAACTTTTCTCTTGGATAAAAAATAGCGCAACCCGACGTGATGAGCCAGCAGTGCTTCCAACCAACAACCTTACACGCATGTTCGCCGTCTTTTGTCGTCTGGTTGGGGGTGATCAACGGATCTGGGTCCTAAGAATAGAAGCTCAGCCCGGACACCACACATGGTATCGAGATGGTGGACGTCTCTGGAAGGGGGGGGGGGGTACTGTAGCGAACCGAGACTAGCGTGAATAACAAAAAATATTGGAAAACTTTAAGGACCGAAGTAGCTTAGTGGTAGAGTACTTGGTGCGACACCAGGGAGACTCGGATTCAATCTTCAACGTAAAATAAACGTAGCTACTGGACTATTTTTAAACCAAAATGTTTATTGGCGAGAATCTTGTGCCTTCACAAGTTTAAGTGAGTAGACCTAGGAGAACCAACTTCAAAGACTATTTTTTGACGTTAATACAGATACGTATATTACGTCACGCTGACGTATCTTTTACGTATAATAAACGTCGCTACTGAACTATTTATAAACCAAAATGTTTATTGGCGAGAATCTTGTGCCTGCACAAGTTTAAGTGAGTAGACCTAGGATAACCAACTTCAAAGACTATTTTTTGACGTTAATCCAGATACGTATTTTACGTCACATAGTAGACGTAGTTTTTACGTATAATAGACGTAGCTACTGGACTATTTTTAAACCAAAATGTTTATTGGTGAGTATTTTGTGTCTGTACAAGTTCAAGTGAGTAGACCGAGGAGAACCAACTTCAAAGACTATTTTTTGACGTTAATCCAGATACGTATATTACGTCACATAGTAAACGTAGTTTTTACGTATAATAAACGTAGCTACTGGACTATTTTTAAACCAAAATGTTTATTGGCGAGAATCTTGTGCCTGCACAAGTTTAAGTGAGTAGACCTAGGATAACCAACTTCAAAGACTACTTTTTGACGTTAATCCAGATACGTATTTTACGTCACATAGTAAACGTAGTTTTTACGTATAATAAACGTAGCTACTGGACTATTTTTAAACCAAAATGTTTATTGGTGAGTATTTTGTGTCTGTACAAGTTCAAGTGAGTAGACCGAGGAGAACCAACTTCAAAGACTATTTTTTGACGTTAATCCAGATACGTATATTACGTCACATAGTAAACGTAGTTTTTACGTATAATAAACGTAGCTACTGGACTATTTTTAAACCAAAATGTTTATTGGTGAGTATTTTGTGTCTGTACAAGTTCAAGTGAGTAGACCGAGGAGAACCAACTTCAAAGACTATTTTTTGACGTTTATCCAGATACGTATATTACGTCACATAGTAGACGTAGTTTTTACGTATAATAAACGTAGCTACTGGACTATTTTTAAACCAAAATGTTTATTGGCGAGAATCTTGTGCCTGCACAAGTTTAAGTGAGTAGACCTAGGATAACCAACTTCAAAGACTATTTTTTGACGTCAATCCAGATACGTATTTTACGTCACATAGTAGACGTAGTTTTTACGTATAATAGACGTAGCTACTGGACTATTTTTAAACCAAAATGTTTATTGGTGAGGATTTTGTGTCTCCACAAGCTCAAGTGAGTAGACCTAGGAGAATCAACTTCAAAGACTATTTTTTGACGTTAATCCAGATACGTATATTACGTCACATAGTAGACGTAGTTTTTACGTATAATAGACGTAGCTACTGGACTATTTTTAAACCAAAATGTTTATTGGTGCGTATTTTGTGTCTGTACAAGTTCAAGTGAGTAGACCGAGGAGAACCAACTTCAAAGACTATTTTTTGACGTTAATCCAGATACGTATATTACGTCACATAGTAGACGTAGTTTTTACGTATAATAGACGTAGCTACTGGACTATTTTTAAACCAAAATGTTTATTGGTGCGTATTTTGTGTCTGTACAAGTTCAAGTGAGTAGACCGAGGAGAACCAACTTCAAAGACTATTTTTTGACGTTTATCCAGATACGTATATTACGTCACATAGTAGACGTAGTTTTTACGTATAATAAACGTAGCTACTGGACTATTTTTAAACCAAAATGTTTATTGGTGAGTATTTTGTGTCTGTACAAGTTCAAGTGAGTAGACCGAGGAGGACCAACTTTGAAGACCATTTTTTGACGTTAATTTAGATACGTATATTACGTCACATAGTAGACGTAGTTTTTACGTATAATAAACGTAGCTACTGGACTATTTTTAAACCAAAATGTTTATTGGCGAGAATCTTGTGCCTGCACAAGTTTAAGTGAGTAGACCTAGGATAACCAACTTCAAAGACTATTTTTTGACGTCAATCCAGATACGTATTTTACGTCACATAGTAGACGTAGTTTTTACGTATAATAGACGTAGCTACTGGACTATTTTTAAACCAAAATGTTTATTGGTGAGGATTTTGTGTCTTCACAAGCTCAAGTGAGTAGACCTAGGAGAATCAACTTCAAAGACTATTTTTTGACGTTAATCCAGATACGTATATTACGTCACATAGTAGACGTAGTTTTTACGTATAATAGACGTAGCTACTGGACTATTTTTAAACCAAAATGTTTATTGGTGCGTATTTTGTGTCTGTACAAGTTCAAGTGAGTAGACCGAGGAGAACCAACTTCAAAGACTATTTTTTGACGTTAATCCAGATACGTATATTACGTCACATAGTAGACGTAGTTTTTACGTATAATAGACGTAGCTACTGGACTATTTTTAAACCAAAATGTTTATTGGTGCGTATTTTGTGCCTTCACAAGTTTAAGTGAGTAGACCTAGGAGAACCAACTTCAAAGACTATTTTTTGACGTTAATACAGATACGTATATTACGTCACGCTGACGTATCTTTTACGTATAATAAACGTCGCTACTGAACTATTTATAAACCAAAATGTTTATTGGCGAGAATCTTGTGCCTGCACAAGTTTAAGTGAGTAGACCTAGGATAACCAACTTCAAAGACTATTTTTTGACGTCAATCCAGATACGTATTTTACGTCACATAGTAGACGTAGTTTTTACGTATAATAGACGTAGCTACTGGACTATTTTTAAACCAAAATGTTTATTGGTGAGGATTTTGTGTCTTCACAAGCTCAAGTGAGTAGACCTAGGAGAATCAACTTCAAAGACTATTTTTTGACGTTAATCCAGATACGTATATTACGTCACATAGTAGACGTAGTTTTTACGTATAATAGACGTAGCTACTGGACTATTTTTAAACCAAAATGTTTATTGGTGCGTATTTTGTGTCTGTACAAGTTCAAGTGAGTAGACCGAGGAGAACCAACTTCAAAGACTATTTTTTGACGTTAATCCAGATACGTATATTACGTCACATAATAGACGTAGTTTTTACGTATAATAGACGTAGCTACTGGACTATTTTTAAACCAAAATGTTTATTGGTGCGTATTTTGTGTCTGTACAAGTTCAAGTGAGTAGACCGAGGAGAACCAACTTCAAAGACTATTTTTTGACGTTAATCCAGATACGTATATTACGTCACATAGTAGACGTAGTTTTTACGTATAATAAACGTAGCTACTGGACTATTTTTAAACCAAAATGTTTATTGGCGAGAATCTTGTGCCTGCACAAGTTTAAGTTAGTAGACCTAGGATAACCAACTTCAAAGAATATTTTTTGAAGTTAATCCAGATACGTATTTTACGTCACATAGTAGACGTAATTTTTACGTATAATAGACGTAGCTACTGGACTATTTTTAAACCAAAATGTTTATTGGTGAGTATTTTGTGTCTGTACAAGTTCAAGTGAGTAGACCGAGGAGGACCAACTTTGAAGACCATTTTTTGACGTTAATCCAGATACGTATATTACGTCACATAGTAGACGTAGTTTTTACGTATAATAAACGTAGCTACTGGACTATTTTTAAACCAAAATGTTTATTGGTGAGGATTTTGTGTCCTCACAAGCTCAAGTGAGTAGACCTAGGAGAATCAACTTCGAAGACCATTTTTTGACGTAAATCCAGATTCGTATTTTACGTCACGTAGACGTATCTTTTACGTATAATAAACGTAGCTACTGAACTATTTATAAGCCAAAATGTTTATTGGCGAGAATCTTGTGCTTTCACAAGTTTAAGTGAGTAGACCTAGGAGAACCAACTTCAATGACTATTTTTTGACGTTAATCCAGATACGTATATTACGTCATGTAGACATATATTTTACGTATAATAAACGTAGCTACTGAACTATTTATAAACCAAAATGTTTATTGGCGAGAATCCTGCCTGCACAAGTTTAAGTGAGTAGACATAGGAGAACCAACTTCAAAGACTATTTTTTGACGTTAATCCAGATACGTATATTACGTCACATAGTAGACATATATTTTACGTATAATAAACGTAGCTACTGAACTATTTATAAACCAAAATGTTTATTGGCGAGAATCCTGCCTGCACAAGTTTAAGTGAGTAGACATAGGAGAACCAACTTCAAAGACTATTTTTTGACGTTAATCCAGATACGTATATTACGTCACATAGTAGACGTAGTTTTTACGTATAATAGACGTAGCTACTGGACTATTTTTAAACCAAAATGTTTATTGGTGAGGATTTTGTGTCTTCACAAGCTCAATTGAGTAGACCTAGGAGAATCAACTTCGAAGACCATTTTTTGACGTAAATCCAGATTCGTATTTTACGTCACGTAGACGTATCTTTTACGTATAATAAACGTAGCTACTGAACTATTTATAAGCCAAAATGTTTATTGTCGAGAATCTTGTGCCTTCACAAGTTTAAGTGAGTAGACCTAGGAGAACCAACTTCAAAGACTATTTTTTGACGTTAATACAGATACGTATATTACGTCACGCAGACGTATCTTTTACGTATAATAAACGTCGCTACTGAACTATTTATAAACCAAAATGTTTATTGGCGAGAATCTTGTGCCTGCACAAGTTTAAGTGAGTAGACCTAGGATAACCAACTTCAAAGACTATTTTTTGACGTTAATCCAGATACGTATATTACGTCACATAGTAGACGTAGTTTTTACGTATAATAGACGTAGCTACTGGACTATTTTTAAACCAAAATGTTTATTGGTGAGTATTTTGTGTCTGTTCAAGTTCAAGGGAGTAGACCGAGGAGAACCAACTTCAAAGACTATTTTTTGACGTTAATCCAGATACGTATATTACGTCACATAGTAGACGTAGTTTTTACGTATAATAATCGTAGCTACTGGACTATTTTTAAACCAAAATGTTTATTGGTGAGTATTTTGTGTCTGTACAAGTTCAAGTGAGTAGACCGAGGAGGACCAACTTTGAAGACCATTTTTTGACGTTAATTTAGATACGTATATTACGTCACATAGTAGACGTAGTTTTTACGTATAATAAACGTAGCTACTGGACTATTTTTGAACCAAAATGTTTATTGGTGAGGATTTTGTGTCCTCACAAGCTCAAGTGAGTAGACCTAGGAGATTCAACTTCGAAGACCATTTTTTGACGTAAATCCAGATTCGTATTTTACGTCACGTAGACGTACCTTTTACGTATAATAAACGTAGCTACTGAACTATTTATAAGCCAAAATGTTTATTGGCGAGAATCTTGTGCTTTCACAAGTTTAAGTGAGTAGACCTAGGAGAACCAACTTCAAAGACTATTTTTTGACGTTAATCCAGATACGTATATTACGTCATGTAGACATATATTTTACGTATAATAAACGTAGCTACTGAACTATTTATAAACCAAAATGTTTATTGGCGAGAATCCTGCCTGCACAAGTTTAAGTGAGTAGACATAGGAGAACCAACTTCAAAGACTATTTTTTGACGTTAATCCAGATACGTATATTACGTCACATAGTAGACGTAGTTTTTACGTATAATAGACGTAGCTACTGGACTATTTTTAAACCAAAATGTTTATTGGTGAGGATTTTGTGTCTTCACAAGCTCAATTGAGTAGACCTAGGAGAATCAACTTCGAAGACCATTTTTTGACGTAAATCCAGATTTGTATTTTACGTCACGTAGACGTATCTTTTACGTATAATAAACGTAGCTACTGAACTATTTATAAGCCAAAATGTTTATTGGCGAGAATCTTGTGCCTTCACAAGTTTAAGTGAGTACACCTAGGAGAACCAACTTCAAAGACTATTTTTTGACGTTAATACAGATACGTATATTACGTCACGCAGACGTATCTTTTACGTATAATGAACGTCGCTACTGAACTATTTATAAACCAAAATGTTTATTGGCGAGAATCTTGTGCCTGCACAAGTTTAAGTGAGTAGACCTAGGATAACCAACTTCAAAGACTATTTTTTGACGTTAATCCAGATACGTATTTTACGTCACATAGTAGACGTAGTTTTTACGTATAATAGACGTAGCTACTGGACTATTTTTAAACCAAAATGTTTATTGGTGAGTATTTTGTGTCTGTACAAGTTCAAGTGAGTAGACCGAGGAGGACCAACTTTGAAGACCATTTTTTTACCTAAATCCGGATACATATATTACGTCACGTAGACGTATTTTTTACGTATAATAAACGAAGCTGTCCTCCTAGGGTAGTTTTAGGGTGCTCCATTTCACTTATATTCACCAGATTTAGAATGGTAGGCTCAATTTTTATAATATTTCGGAAAAAATATTAAATTCAAAGCCTACTTTTTGAAAGTGCCGTTAATTTTGTGTTTTAATTTTTAAATAAAATGGAAAAGAAACAATAGCACATCATTGATAGGGTAGTATTGAAGCGCAATATTTTTTAGAGCTTTCATGAGTTAATGGTCTATCGACGATTTATACTGAAAGAAAGCTTTCGCTACGGATTTATAAAGCTCTTCTATTTCTATCAACACACACACATACACACACACGTCACCCAACCACATAATATAAAAAATTACAAAGCAACCCCAAATCATATCTAATTATTTTTGATTGATCGATTGGAGTAATTTGTGAAACTTTAACGACTTTATGGTTTATTAATGATTTGTTTACTATTACGTAGAAGTTTGAATGGCAACTCGAAGCATTCACTTTCACATTATTACCGACGTCAATTTGCAGGGCTCTATCTTTTCCAATTTGACTTTTTAGTACGTCGTGCTTTTTTTCTACGACCGTTACAACTTGTAACTAAATTTTTTAATTTTAAACCAAAACTGATGTCACTATTACGAGAGTAGAAATTAATGTAAAGCGCATTCACTGACTAATTAACCCACTGAACGTTAAACGAGAGATTGAGAATAACAAAAAATTCGAAATTTCTAACATGAACTTTCACGACTAAACTTAGTTTAAGGGTGCAGAGCTGAATAAGTTTTACTTTGCAATGCCACTAAAAAATTTTAGTACGCCTCTGATAAAAGTTAAAAGTAACACCAACTAACTTTTCCAGATCGCTTTACTTTTATGATTGATCAATTATTTAATTACAAAAAAAAGTTGGAGTTCTCCCACGACTTTCCTAACTTTTCTAACATAAACGGGCATTTTTGGTATTCTCTTCTCATTCTTCATCAACTTAACCATTATTATAAACCACACAATACGATGTTAGAGGGCGGTTGTGATTAGTGTTATTGTTGTGACAATATTGGACATCTACGTGGGTTGTGTCCGCAAATTTTGTCTTTGTGTAGCATGCGACTCTCTCGGCCAATTAACAAATTGAGATTTGGATGCATTTTACCTAAACACGGCTAAATGGGCGACGGCTTCTATTTTGATGTAAAAGAGAAAAGGCACCAATGTTAAAATACTTATGAGCGACTTACTGAGTGTTAACAACTAAAGTCTAAAAGCGTGCTCACTAAGACACTACCTCCTTAATTTTTGAATTTTTATCAATCTTTAACGCACTCTAGCACCTAAACCCTTTACCTGAAGAAAAAACTTAAAAGAAGTAATTTTTAGTAAATTTAAGTTACTTTAGTTTTATATAGACCTACTTTTTTCTGAAAGTGCATAATTTGCGAGTTATAAGCGAGAAACTGAAAAAACAGCTTTTTGGTTCATTTTTGAATTTTGATCAAACTTTAATGCGCTCTTGCGCCTAAACCCTTTGCCTGAAGAAAAAACTTAAAAGAAGTAATTTTCAGAAAATTTAAGTTACTTTAGTTTTATATAGACGTACTTTTTTCTAAAAGTGCATAATTTGCGAGTTATAAGCGAGAAACTGAAAAAACAGCTTTTTGGTTCATTTTTGAATATTGATCAAACTTTAATGCGCTCTTGCGCCTAAGCCCTTTGCCTGAAGAAAAAACTAAAAAAAAGTAATTTTTAGAAAATTTAAGTTACTTTAGTTTTATATAGACGTACTTTTTTCTAAAAGTGCATAATTTGCGAGTTATAAGCAAGAAACTGAAAAAACAGCTTTTTGGTTCATTTTTGAATTTTGATCAAACTTTAATGCGCTCTTGCGCCTAAGCCCTTTGCTTGAAGAAAAAACTTATAAATAGTAATTTTTAGAAAATTTAAGTTACTTTAGTTTTATATAGAAGTACTTATTTTTAAAAGTGCATAATTTGCGAGTTATAAGCGAGAAACTGAAAAAACAGCTTTTTGGTTCATTTTTGAATTTTGATCAAACTTTAATGCGCTCTTGCGCCTAAACCCTTTGCCTGAAGCAAAAACTCTTGAATAATAATTTATAGAAAATTTTATTGCGTTTATTTTTGTATAGAAATGATGTGCGTAATTTTCAAGTTATAAGCGAAAACCTGCAAAAGTAAGTTTTTTTGCAGTTTTTTGCAATTTTCTCAGAATGCATCACTTTTAGGAGGTTGCCAAGTTGAAATTAATATTTAATATCTCAAAATACAAAAGGAACAGTAAGACCCCCCCCCCCCAATGACTATTAAGACTGCCCTATTCAAGTTTTGAAGTGGTTTTCGATATCCGTCCCTATTCGTCTTCAGAAAGTCTAGAAAATGCCCCTAATCGATAGTTACATTTTTTGGCACTTGAAACGAAAGACGAAAAAAAAGGCGAGAGCAACAACGCGGGATTAAAATAGCAAACTAATCAAGCAAAAACCAAAGTGTAACAAAAGTTTGTGTCATTGCTATTGATTTACTCTGCTCGGAAAGCTCTATCTTCAATCAAACCGATTGTTCCGGACACATCAGATAATGGATTTGACAGCTTTAATAAAAGTATAAATAAAGCTTTCACAAACTTTATCAAATATATACGAGTGAGAAAGAAGAGCTGCTATTGTTGAAATAAAATTTAATTATTCAAATTTATACAAAATTATGCTTTACTTTGAGTTGATTGGAAAAATTCTTCCTAAAGTACTTTTTAATTGTATTTTTTTGAGGGTAATTAAAGGGATGTTTATAAACTATTTTGAATTTAAAAGCTATCGATTGATTAACGATAGTTTCATTCGACTCAACTTGCCAATACTTCTCGTAAAGTTTATTTTCCATTAGAATTTCGTTCGAAATTTGAATTACTAGAAGTTTCTCGTTCTTTTTTCGAATGAAAGAGAGCCCGAGCTTGTTTTTTTAGGAAAAGAAAGTAATGGGTTTTTATCTTACTTTAACATGAGTAGTAGACGTAGGGTAATATTAAAGTCTTGATGATGTGGGATTTGAACGTGTCTGCAGTGCGACAGGCAGTTAGCGACAATAATCGCGTGGATAAAGAGCGACGTCATAAATCACTTGCGGGTGGCTAATGCATAATATCAGTCTTGTAGCGCCCCAGGTATCGAAAGTTTCATTTACACTCCCTCCTATGTATCGCGATACATAATTTCGGCAAAAGGTAATGATAAAGGAGACAAATTCGACAATTTATAAGTACGCGCGCAGGTGTTTGAGTTGCTACCTGAAAATAACTCTTTGCAGTTTAAGACCCAAATTTTCGGGGATGATCATACGAGAGATAAACATCTCGAAAATGTTTAATCTAACTTTCAATAACTCTCCCGAGCTCCTTATTTGAATGACAGACCGCAAGATAAGTTATTGTTATTGAAACTAGTAATGTTAGATTACTTAATTAATTAATTATGACATCAATTTATCAAACTAGACATTTTTGGTTTTACAAAATTAAATTTTAACCTAAAATTAAATGCACTAAATTATTGATTTATAGCCCAACAATGCACTTTGTGATAAATTTGCAACGAGGACGCTCCCACAAAGTTACATTGTTTCGAAAATTATTTTATTTATGCAACTCTTTAAATTAATTTATTGGCCAAAAAATTACAAATATCGTCATAGCACTCGTAAATGAGTTCAAGGTCGTCTCTTCGCTTAGAGACAATGGAGGAGGGTGGTCTTCAAAGAGTATTAAAAAGTTAATAAAAAGACGTTGCTTACTCAATACTCACCCTGTGCACAGTCACCCAGGATTTCACAAAAATAAAGTTGTAGATGATCTGGGTGTTACAAGCTGTTAGGACGCCTTCTTGGGATCTCTGGGCACTTTTTACAGTTTCGCTAAAAGAATTCTTGTAAAAACGGCTTCTAAAGAAAATATAAAAGCCAAGGTACAGACCATGTATTAGCATACACCTGAGGTGTCTACAACGCAACCGCCTCCCATAATAGACTCATAGAAGTCCCATAGCTTTATTTGAGTTGTTGCATGGGACGATAAAATTGTTTGTTTTGAGCTATTACGTCTACGAGGTAATAAGTCTATGATATAGATGGAGAGTTGGTTAAATGAACATAAATAATCCTCGAGTTATATTTACACCAAACCCAAAAATAAAATTTACCCCCCCCCCCCCCTCTTTAACGTTGGTTTCGTTATGTGAAAAGCTAGACGCTCTCCGTTGTTGCCGTGTCCGGTCTCCAGTCCTAACATTTTATAACTCTTTTTGACAGTGCGCCCTTATACCGATCTCATTGGTTGCTGCATAGGTGCATAGTCATTTGTTCGTCAGGTGTTCGCCTCTTTCTTCCGCGTTAAAGTTGCTTGATGCTGTGTCTTTATTCAGATCTCAGAGTACAGCTACAGTTTTAGTTGGGTTCCTGGGGTAGCACATAGAAAACTCTAGTGGTGTCAACCCGTCTCGAGCCGAGAACATTCTGGCCTGAATGCAATACTCAACTAGCTCAGCCACTCTGGGCTCTAGCTCAGAGTACTTAGTGCTTGCAATTTTTGAAGCAACGCTGTTCGTGGAGCTTTTGCTGGTACGGCGTATTGCAGTCCATTCGGCGACGTTCTTACATTTTAAGCTCGGGGAACTCAGGGCTTGCTTCTCGCTGCTGCTCCCGTTCCTTCTACTCTTCCAATATGCTCGCGCCAGTTTAATCGTAGTTGTTCATTCTCCCTGTCCTCTGAGAATTATGTCAATGATGTTGTCAACGCCAAGAGTTAGCCTCTCCTTGTGGGATGCCACAACTATCTTCCGTTCCCATCGATGACATTTGAATAGCGTGTGTTCTGCGGTATCGGTGTTGTTGCGGTGGTCTCATTGGGGATGGCTAGTTTCTAAAAACGGTGCTTATAGCACCGTAACCTAACCTAACTTAACCTTTCTTTTTAGAGAGGAAAAACCTTTTATAGGCACCACCGGGAAGAAAATCAATTGCGGTGATAATGTGCGATTCTCTGGGAATTTTGGCCAGATTTACTCACTAAACTACCTCAAATTGCCGTTTGTTCAGGGTGGTCCGGTAACACCAGTGCGGCTTTATTCAGTCTGCTCTGGCTGCACTTCTTTCTTTTTATTCTTTTCTTCTTTAGGTATATCACCCACATACACACATAAAGTATAATGAAAAATCAATATCACAGCAGACTATCACGTTTGTATATCTTGATCTTAACTATGTCTTAAGTTTTCTTGTAGCATTAGCACTCTCTCATGCTGCTGCTTGGCGCCCGTAACGCCGTTAGCAAATGTTTCGACTGCCTTCAATAATCTAACCTAACCTAACCCAACCTAACCCAATCTAACCTAACCTTAGGTTAAGGAATCTTCGAAAGACACCCGCTAATCGATGTTGTAGGGAATAGTGCTGGATTCAGTAGAGAAGGTATTTCTACCGTCTACCAACTAAACCCTGTTCACTGTTCACGTGTTCACTCTTCAATGTCGGGAGCAGTCTGGAATCGTCTTCTTGGTGTAGTTTCAGACTTCTGGTGGGAGGTGGTATCCAATGTTGTTCATGTCTATGTTCCTGTGAGTACAATAACGTAACCTAACCTAACCTAGCCTAACCTAAACGCCGTTAGCAAATGGTTCGACTGCCTTCAATAATCTCACCAAACCTAACCTAACCTAACCTAACCTAACCTAACCTAACCTAACCTAACCTAACCTAACCTAACCCAACTTAACCCAATCTAACCTAACCTTAGGTTAAGGAATCTTTGAAAGACACCCGCTAATCAATGTTGTAGGGAATAGTGCTGGATTCAGTAGAGAAGGTATTTCTACCGCCTATTAACTAAACCCTGTTCACGTGTTCACTCTTCAATGTCGGGAGCAGTCTGGAATCGTCTTCTCGGTGTAGCTTCAGACTTCTCGTGGGAGGTGGTATCCAATGTTGTTCATGTCTCTGTTCATTGAGTACAATAACGTAATAAAATAAAGAATCAAAAACAGAACACAGTTCAGTTCAGGCCATTTAATCCAATTCTTAGGCCTCTCGCTCCTCTCCTTCTTTGACTCTTCAATATATCCATCATCAAAATTTCTATCGTTGCCCATGACTCAGTTTCGGTGTCAACCATTATAATCTTTATCAGAGCGTCTTGTTCCGATTCTTTACACAGTTTTAAAAATGCATGTACTCTTACTCTCTTCCATCTAGGGCAGTCGGAAAGAGTTTGTGTCTTCCCCAGCTCTACAGTATCTACAGATCTACACCCCTCGTATTAATTTTTTCTTATTCTTTCCAAGTATGTTCCGAAGCTCTCGTGTTCAGATAGGAGCTGCGTCATAGAGTAATTTGTGCTTCTATAAAGGCACGCCAGCTGTGGTTCAAGGTTTGGAATTGGTATTTTTGTTCATTGTCTTTTCCCTACATTATTTATCCATCTCAACTGTTGTATCTCGAGGGTGCGCTACCTTTTTCGCTTCTTTCTTTCTTTGACGTTTAGGTTAATTGGTGACGTTCCCGTGACTACTAACTTGTAATGACACTGTAGACATTCTGTGGGCTGCGGCTAACCTTAGCAGCATCTGGTGCTAAATCTTCGCAAGGATAAACGTAACTTGAAACTTTTGTTGCTTCGTATAATATTATGGAGTTTACAATCCTAAATATGATCGTTTTCTTCGCATGGCTCGATTCGTCACTAGTCGAGTCAGGGAGCCATTTTTGCCGTTGTCTGAACCTTCGCATTGAACGTGTCATTATCCTCGAGAGTAATTCCGACGTATGTCCATGACGGTGTAATGGTAGTATTTCTGGCTCTTATCTCGAAGCTTTATTTTTTCTTTCTTCCGGCCAGAATCGCCGTCTCTGTTTTTTCTGTAGCTAGTTTTAGGCGTTTGTCTGCCATCTAGCATTTGACCCTCCAGGCGGTCTCGTTTAACCTGTGGATTAGTTTTTCTTGTCCTTGCTAGTCACAGTTACGGCCTATTTGTCTGCAAAGGCGATTTGCTCTACGTTGTTATTTTTCGTTTTTGTCGGGAGTGGGTCATAAAGTAGGTTCCATAGGGTCAGACTCAGCACGGACCTCTTTGGGGTATCCTGACTGTTAGTTGCTGTCTTGATCTCCTTTTCATTTCATATTAAAGTTATATCTGAGAGATAACTCTAGATGATGTTAAATAGATATGGTGAGATACCTCGTAGTATGAGTTACCTAGTCATTAGATCCCATTTATCTGTGCTAAAGGCGTTGCAAACGTCGAAGATAACGAGCACGCACTAGAATTCACTATTCTTGGCTTTCTTGGTTGCCTCTGTAACCCTGCTAAAAGCAACCTAACCTAACCTAACCTAAGCTGAACCTATCTTGAGGTATCATGAAGATTAAACGCTTTACATAGGAGCCTCTATTTCTTAGTCGACCCTCGTACGCGACTATTAATAGTAGATCGTTACCTATTATTTTTACAGAAGGTAGGTGCCAATAATAATTCGTTTAAAGCGATAGCATCTACTTCAACTCACTTATTGCTTGTAAAATGCATTTTTAAACAAATCTAATTGATATTGATGGCGTCCTATCAAATTTACGACTTTTAAACAAAATTGTTTTATTAAAAATATTACAGCAGCGAGTTTTCTTAAATCTGAAAAATGCGATTTTATATGGTAGGTATAAGTTAAGATAAAAATCGAATATAAAGGTTAACCCAATTTCATTTTTACAATACATTACGGAACTTCACTTTTATCCTTTTCAATTACGTTAACCTTTAAATTTTGGGCGTACTCTCTTTAGTGCAGAATCCCAATTTTTTTGGCTTCGTAGAGGACCTGTTGCGTAGTTTCAAACCGTCCAGATGAGTTATTAAAATTTAATTCTGTTGTAAAGAGAAGGAAAAAGAAACAGAATTGACTTTTAATTAAAAAGAATTTTTTTTAAAAAAGCTGGTCGTGTTATTTCTTTTTTTAAATTTACTTTTTAGGTCTTTTCCCAAATAAAAGTTACCGTATTGCGTTAATTACCGAAAACTTCCAAGCTTTACGAGTTCTTAATTAAACATTTTTTGTTCTGTGCTCTTTCTACCTTCTTATTGTTAAAAATTTTTACACTTTTTAATTATGCGTACTTTGTTTTCATTCAAATATGTACAATGCGATGCCTTTTCCAAGCACAGAGAGGTTCTAAATAAAACATTTTACGTCGATCACTGAAGCTCGATTGCAACTACTTGCTCAATCACGTCGATACCCGTGGACATCGACGCTGTTTCACCACCTAACTCATATTTAACAAGTATTTATTTGGCTCGTGAGACACACTGTATATAGTGTACACCCATATATGCCTTCGCCAATTCGGTCGGTAAAAAACACCTACCTGTTATGTTATAATTAATTTACCGTTGTAATTCGGGTAAAAAGTTTGCCAAATTTTAACGTAAAAAGAGATATGGGATTTTTATTAAAAAGTTTTAAGGAACAAAAATACGTTAATGTATAAGTTGAGCAAAAATATAAATAATTCAAGTTTGAAGGAACTTTTTTTGCACACAAAAACGTAGAATAAAATAAAATATGGAAGGAACGAATGTACTGGCTAATTACAACGGAAATGATTATGTTCGTTATCTTTTACAAACATGGACTAAAAAGCTCTCAGGGCTTACAAAATTTACGTAACGTAAAACAAAAAGGCGAGTCTTTTGTTTACTATCTTTAATACTATTGAAGATTATTTTATGGATTCCGATTTTGTATAGTGCCCATATTATTGTGAAAGTAAATAGATAAAATCGAAAATTATCTTTTGTTACTGGTGCCTCGTTCGAAAATCAACAAGGTGAAACCACCGACGCTTTTCTATTACAATTTCGTTATTTTCAAATACGGGTGTACTTAGGGCCGAAGTTGCGATTATTAATGGTGAAAATTTCGCCTAAGGCATAGGGGAAGACTCATCACTTGCGTTGGGGATTCAAGTGTCATGAAAATGCTTACGTTGCGTTGGAAGGAACCTAACGAAGCTCGCATTGCTTCGCAAATTTCAATCAACTGCTTGTTATAAACTGGAAAATGCAATTTTATTTTTAAAAGGTCTCGCCTCTCGCCAAAAAGTTATTAGTAATAGTTTCGGAGTTTTGGACATAGTAGGCCAGGAGACAACGAGCACTTTTACTAAATGATAAAGTACAAAAAAGTTTAACAACGCACCGTCTGCCATTCCAAGGTGTCTCGAGAAGAGTGGGCTCTTTACCTTTCTTCGGTTTTGTGCTTATAACTCGAAAACTATGTACTTTATGCAAAAAGTACTCTTATAAGATCATAAACTGCATCAAATTTGCTACAAAGTATGTGTCTTAAGGTTTTTTTTCACACAAACAGTTTAGACGCTAGAGCGCGTTAAAGTTTGACAAAAATTACAAAATCTACCAAAAAGCTGTTTTATTTTGTTTGTCGCTTATAACTCTAAAACTAAGCCTTGTATAGAAAAGTGTTATAATAGAGAAATAAAGCACATTTAATTTCCTACACATTTTGTTTCTTAGATTTTCTTGTCAAATATACAGCTTAGATACCAGAGCGCGTTGAAGAATGCCAATTATAGAGAAGTGTGGGTTTTTGTGGGTGAAACTAATCATAGGATACGTAATCCGGCCTTCAAACTATACTTTAAAGCGCACTAGCACTTCAACTATTCGGTGAACAAAAAAAATTGGGAGATATAATTTGTAGCACGTAGAATTTACTTTATACTTTTCTCTAAAAGTGCGTATTTTTCGAGTTATAAGCGACAAACAAGTAAAACAGTTTTTGTGTCAAACTTTGAAATTTCTGTCAAATTTTAGCGCGCTCTAGCGCCTAAACCGTGTATGTGAGAAGAAAACTACTCAGTTATAATTTGTAGAAAATTTGATGTAATTTTTTTTACATAAACACACTTTTTAAAAAAAGTGTGTAGATTACGAGTTATAAGCGAAAAAAACAAAAAACAGTTTTTGTGGCAAATTTTTAAATTTCTGTTAAACTTTAACGCGCTCTAGCGCCTAAACCGTGTATGTGAGGAAAAAAGCTTATGAGGCATAATTTGTAGAAAATTTTATGCAATTAATTTTTATATTAACCAGCAGTTTTTAAAAGGGTGTAGTTTATGAGTTATACGCAAAAAACAAAAGAAACAGTTTTATGGAAGATTTTTAAATTTATATGTCAAACCTTAACGCGTTCTACCGCTTAAACTGTTTATTTGAGAAAAAAGGTTGAATTTACATAATTTGTAGACAATTTCTTGTAGTTTATCTTCATAAAAAAACAGTTTTGTATAAAGTGCGTAGTTTTCGAGTTATAAGCGAGAAATCGAGAAAACTAATTTGTGGCAAATTTTGAATACTCTGTCAAACTTTAGCGCGCTCTAGCGTTTAAACTGCGTGTCTAAAAAAATTAAGACAAATAATTTGTGGAAATTTTAATGTAGTTTATTGTTATATAAAAGCATTTCTTTATAAATGGCGTAGTTTTCAAGTTATAAGCGAATATCAGAAAAAACAGTTTTGAGTAAAATTTCGGAATTTATCTCAAACTTTTACGCGCTCTAGCACCTAAACTGTTTGTCTGAGAAAAAAGGTTGAACTATATAATTTGTAGAAAATTATATATAGTTTAATTCCTTATAGGAACGGGTTTTATATAAAGCACGTAATTTACGAATTATAAGCGAGAAACAGAAAAAACAGTGTTTGTTGCAAATTTTGGAATTTCTGTCAAACTTTAACGCGCTTTAGCGCTTAAACCGTGTATGTGAGGAAAAAAGCTTATGAGGCCTAATTTTTAGAAAGTTTTATGCAGTTAATTTTTATATCGTACTTTTTCAAAAAAGTGTGTAGTTTATGAGTTATACGCGAAAAACAAAAAAAATTTATGTCAAACTTTAACGCGCTCTAGCACTTAAACTGTTTGTGTGAGAAAAAAGATTGAAATATATAATTTGTAGAAAATTATATGTAGTTTATTTTGTTAAAAAACAATTTTTTTAGAAAGCGCGTAGTTTTCATGTTATAAGCAAAAAACCGAAAAAACTAATTTTGTAGCAAATTTTTAACTTTTTGTCTAACTTTAGCGCGCGCTCTAGCGCTTACACTGCGTGTCTGAAAAAAAATTTAAAACATATAATTTGAGAAAATTATGTAGTTTATTGTTATACAGGGTGTCCGGATAATCCGTCAGGAAACTTCTAGGGGTGATTAAACAGGTTAAAAGAATAGTAGAAGTTCCTCTAAGAAAAATGTCAAATCTCGGTAATAACAAAGATACAGCTACTCAAAGTTCAATATTTTGTTTTTTCTTTTTGATGTAACTCCCTTAATCCTTGACCAATCAGGTTGATTTGTGGCATGCTTATTTAGCGTATCGAGTTTTATCATTCCATCATTAAAGTGGTTCATTGTTGTACTACCAAAGAGCACTTTACCTAAAACTCAACATTTATTTCTCACCTAACTTTTGTGTCTTGATAGGTATCACAATATTTACGATACATTTTTGAAGGCAGTCAAAATTCTGAAAATCGATGTACTCTTTATTCTAATCGATAAATGTAACCGTTTAGCTGAAAATCCACCTCAAACTTTTGACAAATTCATTTTAAATAGCGACTTTGGGAATCTCGTAAATTTGTTTTTGTAAGTTTAAGCTGATCGTTTGGCATAAGTACAAATTTTATTTTGACTTAAATTAAATAATGGCTAATAATGAATACTCAAGTACTGAATATCGCGATATGCATTTTTGTTATGGAAGGGCGAATGGTAATGCAGAACAAGCACGGCGGTTTTATACCGACGCTTATCCGGACAGGCGTGTACCACATGCTCAAACATTTGTAAACGTTTACAGAAGACTTGGTGAGGAAGGCTGCTTTAGAAACCCACGTCATGATAATGGGAGGCCGAGAACTATCAAAACTGTAGAAACAGAAGAAAGAATTCTAAACGCTGTTGATGCAAACCCAGGTACGAGTGTTAGAAGAATTGCTGCTCAGGAGGGTATAGGTCGTTCTACAGTTTGGGAGGTAGTTCACGAGCAACTTCTTTATCTGTTCACATTCAAAACGTACAAGCACTTTCTCGTGAAGATGCGCCGAGTCGTTTGCACATGTGCAATCAAATTTTAGAAAAATACGAAGAAAATAATCGGTTGTTTAATGTTATACTGTTTACTGATGAAGCGAGTTTTAATCAAGACGGTGTCACAAATTTCCATAACAGTCATGTATGGTCTGATGAAAACCCGCATATGTACTCGGAAACAAAACATCAACGCAGGTTTTCTCTAAATGCATGGGCCGGAATCGTAGGCGATCAACTTATAGGACCTCACTTTTTTAATGGAACATTGAATGGAGAAACCTATTTACAATTCCTTCAAAACGATCTTCCCGATTTACTTGAAGATGTTCCTTTAGAAATAAGAGCAAACATTTGGCTGCTTCAAGACGGAGCTCCGCCACATTTTAGTTTGAATGTACGTGCACATTTAAATGAGGCATTTCCTGAACGATGGATAGGACGAGCCGGGCCAGTACTTTGGGCGCCACGATCTCCGGATCTTAATCCAATGGATTTTTTCTTCTGGGGCTATTTAAAAGCACTTGTGTATGAAACTCCTGTAAATAATATTGATGATTTGCGTCAAAGGATAATAAATGGGTGTAACATAATAAGAAACAAAATTGGCATTTTTCATCGTGCCAGAAGGTCATTTTTAAAACGCCTTAGAAACTGCATTGAAATGAATGGAGGTCATTTCGAGCATTTATTGTAAAATTAAAGTCTATTACTTTTGGTTATAACTGGCAGTTGTTTATTATTAATTATTACATTTTCGTTACCAAAAATTCAATTTATTTATCAAAACTTTAGGTTTGATCGAGGTCCAACGCTACTAGATTCCCAAAGTCGCTTATTTAAAATTAATTTGTCAAAACTTTGAGGTGGATTTTTAGCTAAACGGTTACATTTATCGATTAGAATAAAGAGTACATCGATTTTCAGAATTTTGACCGCCTTCAAAAATGTATCGTAAATATTGTAACATCTATCAAGACACAAAAGTTAGGCGAGAAATAAATGTTGAGTTTTAGGTAAAGTACTCTTTGGTAGTACAACAATGAACCACTTTAATGATGGAATGATAAAACTCGATACGCTAAATAAGCATGCCACAAATCAACCTGATTGGTCAAGGATTAAGCGAGTTACATCAAAAAGAAAAAACAAAATATTGAACTTTGAGTAGCTGTATCTTTGTTATTACCGAGATTTGACATTTTTCTTAGACGAACTTCTACCATTCTTTTAACCTGTTTAATCACCCCTAGAAGTTTCCTGACGGATTATCCGGACACCCTGTATAAAAGCATTCTTTTATAAAGTGCGTAGTTTTCAAGTTATAGCGAATAACAGAAAAAACAGTTTTGTTAAAATTTTGAAATTTCTGTAAGACTTCAACGCGCTCTAGCGCTTAATCCATAATATGTCTGAAAAAAGAAAATTAAAATAAATAATTTACGGAAAATTGAATGTAGTTTATTTTTATATAAAAACAAATTTTTTATAAAGTGCGTAGTTTTTGAGTAAGCGATAAACCAAAAAGATAGTTTTTATGGCTAGTTTTGGAATTTCTGCCAAACTTTAATGCGCTATAGCGCCTAAACCAGTCATCTAGGGCAAAAAATTAAAAATATATATTTTGTGGGAAATTTGATGTATTTTTTTAATGTAGAAACATTTTTGTTATAAATGGCATAATTTCCGAATTACAAGCGAAAACCCCAAAAAGGACAAAAACCAACCTTTCTCGAGCCACTCACAAGTTAATGATGCCATTTTGGAGTGACAGTGACCGGTTTTATTACTCATTACGAGTCTCAATGTTTCTTAGTGCTTTTAACGCAAATAAGAAAAGAAGTAAAAGAATTAAAAAAAAATTGTTACTTAAATGTAAAATTATTGTCAAACGTTATAGAGCACCTTGGAGATATTTTTTAACGAAAAGCTACCGTGTAGTTATAAGTAATAACAAAAGAACGAATCTCATTAGTAATTTTATGAATTCAATCTCTTTGTAACTACGGATCGTTATTACGTTATTACACTTACGTACCTATCGGCTGTAAAACATCAAAGGAATAAAGGGAAAACTGTTACTTTCAACACGTACTAACTACAACTTGTACTTACAAGGAAATTTAAATTAAGTAATCGGAATACCTATGTTCAAAATTTCAGTTCCTAACAAAATATTCCGCTTTAGTAATTAAAAGTCAAAACTAATCGGGCAAAAGAAGCTTTTTTTCTTATTCAGAATCATCACACTGGAGGGCCATTCTTACACGCTAATAAATTGCTACGCAATCCCAGTTTAGGGCAGCTGCTTTTTTTGCCCACTGCAAGAGTTATAGAGAGGATATTTTATCAGGTGTGAACTGTTAAAGGTGACGAGAATGGCGATTTAACATTATTCTGCCCTACAATAATTCCACCTACATGAAAAGTAGGCTTTTCAGTTTTGGGGATTTTTTTAAACGTTTACTGCAGCCATGTAAAAGTGTGGTGCCTCGAGAGTAATGTGGGCGCGCATTTATACCAAGGCACTGCAAGGGTTGAGATAGTTTAGTGAGTAGAGCACTCGGTGCGGTACCGAGAGACCGCGTTTGCATCAGAACGGACGTCTCGCATCCAGGGCATCGTAACGCGTGCAAAAATAGCACAAACGCGTAAATTTTGCTGTAACCTGCAACGTGTACAATTTTCTTTGAAAAGAAAAAAATTGTTCAGAAACTTTCATCAAAGGCTCTCTTAATTATGTGCATTCGTATTTCGTTTCAAAGTAAACAGATTGGTGGATTGTTGTCGCGTAAAAAAATAATTAAAAATTTTCGCATCGGTAACCGTTCAATTTTTATATCTTTATCTCGGTTAGTATTCGAAATCAACTCTTTAATTGCTTCTCGCCTCAATCTTTATTAGAACTTCTTTGCCCCATTTTATTACTTTTTGTCCCTTGTTCACTTACGACACACTTTTTTTTTCTAAAACGTCAACACTCGAAAATCACTCCAACTCATTTAGATGCGTTCCGGGTCACTCATTTTACAAAAAAAAATGTTAAAGCGAAAAAATAAAACTCAATTTTCATTTGTAAACTTTCATTTTTTCAATTTAGAACAAAGCAAGCTACAAAAATTGCTTTATGTGCGTATTCATCAATCTTATTTCTTTGTTGCGGTTAAAAATATGTACGCGAAATTATATCCAAAACAGAAAGCGATAAAATTAACAATAATATTGCTTTTATATTGCTTTAAGCGAACACGTGCATTAATAAAATTGATACAAGGGTTGTACGTACCACTAAATAATTTATCCTAGAGTTTGTTAGCTCTTTTGGGATTTTAATGCGTACAACAAAAAAAAAATGTATTCCGTGTACCTACCTAGAATAGCAATATTTACAATTTAACATTGTAACTAGTAGCATTTCGTAATTAAATTTAAAGTGTTGGCTCTACGTGTGCCAAGTATAGTATCATAAGTGCGCATTTATTAAATTGTGACTTATTCAAAATTCAAAATGTGAAACAGTAGTTTGACGGAAAAAAATATAGAAGTGTTTTCCTCTATCGTGATGGAGATGAGTGATGAGGGATGCGTTTTGAAAAAAGTGCACAATAGCTTCAGTTCGTAGCGTGTAACTTGAAAACTTCGCATTTTGTGAGAAAGTTGCTTCTATACAAAAACAAACTAAATATAATTTTCTACAGATTGTTTTTCATACTTTTTTTTCAGACGAAGAGTTTAGGCGCTAGAGGGCTTTATAAGCGAAAAACTAAAACAACATCTTGCTAGGTGATTTTGGAATTTTCGTCAAATTTTAACGCACTCTAACGCCTAAACTAGTCACCTTAAAAAAATCTAAATTAACATAATTTTGTAGAAAATTTGAAGATTTGATTGACTAGTACTTTTTTAAAAAGTGCGTAGTTTTCAAGTTATAAGCGAAAAACTAAAAAACAGCTTTTTTCCGATTTTGGATTTTTCATCAAACTTCAACGCTCTCTAGCGCCTAAACTAATCACCTCAAAAAATTGCTTATAAAACATAATTTGTATAAAATTTAATTTGGTTTCTTTTTGTGTAGAAGTACTTTTTCCAAAAAGTGCGTAGTTTTCAAGTTATACGCGAAAAACTAAAAAACTGGTTTTTGTCCGATTTTAGAGTTTTTATCGAACTTCAACGCTCTCTAGCGCCGAAACTAATTACCTCAAATAAAATCTTATTAAACATAATTTGTAAAAAATTTAATTTGGTTTATTTTTGTATAGAAGTACTTTTTCCAATAAGTGCGTAGTTTTCAAGTTATACGCGAAAAACTAAAAAACTGGTTTTTGTCCGATTTTAGAGTTTTTATCGAACTTCAACGCTCTCTAGCGCCAAAACTAATTACCTGAAATAAAAGCTTATTAAACTTAATTTGTAGAAAATTTAATTTGGTTTATTTTTATATAGTACTTTTTTAAAAAAGTTTGTAGTTTTCAAGTTATAAGCAAAAGACTAAAAAACAGCTTTTTTCCGATTTTGGAATTTTCATCAAACTTCAACGCTCTCTAGCGCCGAAACTAATCATCTCAAAAAAATCTTAGTAAACGTAATTTGTAGAAAATTTAATTTGGTTTATTTTTGTATAAAAACAGTTTTCTCAAAAAATGCGTAGTTTTCAAATTATAAGCAAAAACCTAAAAAACAGCTTTTGGACCGATTTTGAAATTTTAGTCAAATTTCAACGTTCTCTAGCGCCTAAACTGATTGGCTCAAAATAAAACTTATAAAACCTAATGTTTAGTAAATTTAATGTAGTTTTTTTTAACAAATGTACTTTTTCGAAACAGTGGGTAGCTTTCAAGTTATAAGCTAACAACTAAAAAACAGCTTTCTCACCAATTTTGAAATTTTTATTACAATTCAACGCTCTAGCGCGTAAAATGATTACCTTAGTGAAAAACTTATTAAACATAATTTTAACAAAATTTGATAAAGGTTATTTTTTAATAGAAGTATTTTTCGAAAAAGTGCACAGTTTTTAAGTTATAAGCGAAAAACTCAAAATACATCTTTTTGACAGATTTTGAAATTATAGTCAAACTTCAACGCTCTCTAGCGCCTAAATTGATTGCCTCAAAAAAACCTTTTAAGCATAATTGTTAGTAAATTTAATGTAGTTAATTTTTGAATAAAAGTGTTTTACCACAAAAGTGCGTAGTTTACAAGTTATAAGCGAAAAACTCAAAATACAGCTTTGTGGAATTTTAGTCAAACTTCAACGCTCTCTAACGCCTAAACTAATTGCTTTAAAAAAAAGCTTATTAAACATTATTTTTATCAATTTTAACGTAGTTAATTTTTGTACAGAAGTACTTTTATTAAAAAGTGCGTAGTTTTAAAGTTATAAGGCAACAATTTAAAAAACAAATTTTTGACCGAATTCGGAATTTGTGTCAAACTGCGACGCTCTCTAGCGTCTAAACTGACCGCCACAAAAAAAATCTTTCAACATAATTTTTAGTCAATTTAATGGGACTTATTTTTGTATAGACGTAGTTTTCTTAAAAAGTGCGTAGTTTTGAATTTATAAGCAAAAAACTCAAAATACAGCTTTGTGGAATTTTAGTCCAACTTCAACGCTCTCTAGCGCCTAAACTAATTGCTTTAGAAGAAAGCTTATTAAACATAATTTTTATAAATTTTAACGTAGTTAATTTTTGTATAAAAGTACTTTTTCTAAAAAGTGCGTAGTTTTAAAGTTATAAGGCAAAAATTGAAAAAACAGCTTTTTGACCAAATTTGGAATTTTTGTCCAACTGCGACGCTCTCTAGCGTCTAAACTGACCGCCTCAAAAATAAACTTTTTTAACATAATTTTTAGTCAATTTAATGGGACTTATTTTTGCATAGACGTAGTTTTTTTAAAAAGTGCGTAGTTTTCAAGTTATAAGGCAAAAATTGAAAATACAGCTTTTTGACTGATTTTGGAATTTTGGTCAAACTTTAACGCGCTCTAGCGGCTAAGCTCGTTACCTTAGAAAAACACTTATTAAACATAATTTGTAAATGATTTGATGTAGTTTATTTTTGAATAAAAGTACTTTTCCAAAAAAGTGATTAGTTTTTAAGTTATAAGCGAGAAACTTAAAAAAAGAACATTTTTTAGCAATTTTCTCACTTTTACGAGGTGGTAAGTTGAAATGCGGGTTCAGCATCCCAAAATACATAAAGATCAATAAATAAAACACTTTTTTTTCCTGGATTTGCCTTTTGGACTGCAAGCACTCTAATTACTGATAAGCTGAGCTGATAAGTATGATTAAGGGTGAAGTGGTTTTACAATACTCTTTTGTTTTTTGACCGTTTTACATGTAATACTGGCGGTAACCAAAACCGTTTTTGGACAGTTTTCTTAACATCTTTTTATACCCTTCAGTTATTCGTTGTTAAATCAATTTATTTATACAGTGTGTCCGGGGATAGGTGGAACACGGGCGATCTCGCTTATTAGTGATTTTATCAAAAAATGTTACTCTTTGTAAAAGTTTTTGCTTGTTTCAAAATTAATATTGACAGTTTCATTTCTGTAGATTTTTATACAGGGTGGTCTTTATTAGCGTTTCTCTAAAATTATACATCAGTAAACTACTCTTATTTTAAGAGGAAAACAAAAAAGTCATAACAAAAAATTATTCCTACGCCGATTTCTTATTCAGATATAAAATTTGAAGCCGATACGGCACTTTTCATGTTTTCAAAAATTTCGATGTAACGATGTTTCAAGCTACGTATTTTGAATTTCGCCAAGGAATTGTAAAGATGTATGAATGTAAGGAGCACTTATATTGAGTAGTAATTATTATTTATTTGTTTGTTTTGATCTCTAATAAAAATTTTTTATGAATTTGTAATAAAAAAATGTCGGAATCGTTTAAAAATATTAAAAGTACCGCATCGTTTTCAAATTTTATATTTGAATAAAACATGAGCGTACGAATAACTTTTTGTTATGAATTTTTGATTTTTTTCTTCAAAGTTTTCCTAGTTTACTAGTGTATAATTTTAGAGAAACACTAATAAAAACCACCCTGTACAAAAATCTGCAGAAATGATATTGTGAATATTAATTTTGGAACAAGCAAAAACTTTTACAAAGAGTAACATTTTTTGTTAAAATCGCTAATAAGCGAGATCGCCCGTGTTCCACCTATCCCCGGACACACTGTATATCTTGAAATAACCTTTCAACTCAATTTTGTCGGAGTTAGTTGGCATTTTAATAATTTCTCCTTTTGTTGGTACCTGTCCATTTCAATCCTGAAAGACTCGAGTTCTCAAGCTGATATGCCTTTGGTTGTGATTTTAATCTGATGAGTTGCTTTACGTACGTTAATCGCCAACTACTTTTTGTTTGTTTTGTGTTTAATTTTTTTTTATTTCTACAGCAAAATTGTGAAAAATTACAAATGATGGAAAATCTGAGCCAATTTTGAGCTTGCAATTAATTCATCTTCACGTCCATGAGCTATTAAAGGCGGGCACCTACAACATGACTACGTACATGACTCACTCAGTATAAATGATTATTAATAAAAATGTAGTTAATAAGTATTTTTATGCAAACTGCGCTAGCTATAAGCGAAGTATGTAACTCTAAACTAAAGGGTAGCGAAGCACAATCTCATGTTGATAATGCATGTCGCACAACGTAAATACTTGCTGCAGGCGCACCAACAATTCAGACTGTACAGACTGTACACTGTACACTAATACACAAAATGAGTTTATGTTGTATTAAATTTTAAAAGAGGAACGAAATAATAATAGTAATAAAGGAGACCTAATACTATACAAATCTCATTTAATTCAAATAGAGTTGAATTGGGGTAAAATGTACGATTTCATGAATATTGAAATTGTGCAAAAATTGCTTTTCGGGCTATCGATTTTCTATAACCTATCGAAACCATATCAGTTCAACTGTAGAAATTTGTTGGTACATAAATGTCAGCAAATCATAGCGTAGTAAAATGTTATTAAATGTAATAAGTAAACAAGAGGCTATTTATGGTACTATTAAATAACCAATTTCCATTTAGGCAACAAGTAATCGTTTTTGTAGTTGAAAATGTTACGCTATTGAGCCGAATAGAGTATACGTGCGTGGTTATTACTTTACAGAATGGCGTTGCCGCTTCAAATGGCTCTCTAGCCTTCCTGATTTATTGGTAAAGCGGCCACTCTCCTTTTCCACAAACTTCTTCCATTCTTTTTACCCTCGAAGCGATTTATTTCTTGGTCCTCAAGTAACGGAGTTTTGAAAAAATTAGTAGAAAGCCGTAATAGAAAGCGGAGTCTAACCTAATTTTTTTTTTATAGGGAGGTTTAGGAATCTTCGTAAGACATCTTCGTACGACATCGGTATTGTGCGCCCCGGATATAGCGTTAGATTTGTCAGGGATAGTGGTCATCCTGACGCCTACCAACTAAACCCTTTCCTTTCTCTCTCTCTCTCTCTTTGCCATTGTCAGGAACAGCCCGGTATCACCGTGTAGGTATTTCGTCGGGCTGCTCGTGGTGGTATCATCCTTGATCTAGTCATATCAGCCATCTACGATTGTAGAGCTAGCAGCCTTCCGTACTTTTCTTTAGCGCTCCCATTACCTCGTTTGCGAATCTCTTCGCCGCTTCCCAACCTTGTGGGCTCCCAAGCATAACATCCTGGAGCGACTCAGCTGCCACTTAGTTCTCGCTTCCAGTTCCATGTTATTACGTTGTATTCCCCACCTCCTACATTTCAGCAGAGTTGCTCTACGCTACACGTCGTCGTCATATCTCGGGCAGAACCAGCACTCCGCGGAATCTTGTTTTTTAATCCCTTTAGGTAATTTCCGAAACACCCGTGTCCTGTTATTAGTAGTTGTGCCAGGTGGTAGTTTAAGTTTTCATGCTCCATTTGAGCCCTAGTTCTTGCGTCTTCAATAATTTTTCTTGTCCGTGCGCCTTTAGTGCATCCATCCCATCTCGTCTGCCATTTCTTACAGGATTTTTCCAGAACTTCAGCTTTTATTTCTTTTGGGTTTGCTCTAGATGTGTTTGCAGATTTTTCGCCTCTCCTCTATGGGGAGAATTGCCTCTTGCCTCCCACAGCAAGAACTGCCTCTGTCGAGACAACTTTGCAGGCACTACAGACTTTATTAGCTAGTGTTCTCTGGTACGACAGTATCTTGTCACTCGCCATTTTTATTCAGAACACATAGAAGCGGCGTACATCAGGGTTGACTGTATGGCCGACAGCATGACCTTTCTCTTTGTTGTTCTAGGCTCCTGAACGTTAGGTAGGATCGCTTAGAGAGCCTTCATGATTTTTGCGCATTTCTCAGTAGTCAACTGTTTTTGATGGCTCTATCTGGGAGCTTCCGAGTTTAAAGCTGATATCCTTCCCTTTTATTTTTAGGTTCATTATTAGAGCTTTGGTTTTATTCTCTGCTACCTTTAGTTCGTTCTCTATCATCTACTTAGAAACTTTCTCCAGGCCATCTTCTACTTTTTCAGTCACGTCTTCTAACAACTCGGCTGATACCATCACTGCGAGGTTGTCTGCATAGCATATCAGATCTACATTCCCTTGAACTTGAACTGAAATTTACAATATATACGTAATCTAACCTAACCTAACCTAACCTAACATTTTTTTAACGAATGTGGAAATCTTTAGAAAGACACCTTTACTTTCTGTAGAAGTAGTGAGAGGTTGAACAAAAAAATCGTCAGACTCACCAGCGAGCTGATTTGGGATCCGCGTAAGCATTACTTCCAATTCACCACGACAGAGCGTGTCATTCCTTGTCTTGGACGTTTCCAGACTTGTTCTATTGCACCTCTTTCTTCAGTAAGTCCCCCAACTATCTTCCGATTGCGTTACGCTGATTGGCGGATTCCTTACGTCTTAAGCTCGGAGAACTTAGTGCTCAGGATCCGCTTCTATCTGCTGCTCTTGTTCGATCTTCTCTTTTTCCGCCATGATACTTGAAGCAAGCTTGAGCAGCCTAGTATATCCCTCTGAGCATTCTCTAGATGATTTTACCGACGCTCAGAGTTTGTCCCACCTTAAAAGCTGCCCCGACCATTTTTTGTTCCCATCGGAAACAGCTAAACAAACAGCGTCTGCTTCGCCGTGTCGATTTCGTTGCAGTGGTCGCATTTGGAGATGGGGAGTTTTCAAGTACGATGCTTTTAGCTGTGTTAGGTGATAGCTTAGCTTCCCGTGCTTTTTCTCTACCCATGGTAACGTAACGTAACCTAACCCAACTAAAGAGTGGGGAATCTGTCATAGACTTTCTCGACTATAGATCTATACCGCCGAAGGTATCATCATAACTCATCTGGAAATTTTGTCTAGGCACCTACCAACTAAATGCTTTTCCTCTTCTCACCAACGTTGAAAGCCGCCTGAGGGTACCTTCACGGCACTACTTCGAGTTGCTTGTGGTAGATCATAGCAAACGCTATGTTTTCGCAGTTCGCTGCTATTGGGTCTTATTCCTCCTGAAGGCACTTGAAAGACTTGTCGTCCAGTTGCCATTTTTTTGAAATTTTGGTAAAAACTCCTTTTTGTACTTCTCGCAGTTGTTGACCGGTCCATCCTAGGCCCCAATATTTTCCCTTTAACCGAAAGTCGATCTGCCTCCCTGAATCTCAGGGCTACAGAAGTCACCATTTGGTCTCTTCAGGGAAGTAATATTCATCGTTTCCGATGTTTTTCCGTTTCCCAGTGCGTCCGTGCGTCGTTAGTTTCCAGCTCCCCCCCGTTCCTAGTAAGATGCCTCTTAAAATAAACATTTTAAGTGACTGAACCGCAGCTTTAGGTTTAGGCGTTGCCGATTCGTTAAGCTTATTCTGAACTTCGTTTAAGAATCTCTTTAAGGCTCCTACTGTGCGCTCTTTCATCCCAATCCTAAGAGATTCTCTAGCGGCTCTGAGTGCATTTGTGATTGTAGTACTCATTTGCTCAATGTTTGTTCGTTTCACCAGCTTGTCCATGATGCTTTCTCTCATCTCAGTTTCCTGAGCATAGAGTAGGTTTCCTCTGCTCTATTGTGCCCGCCTCTGTACTTTGCTTTAACGTCGACTAGGATAAAACTGGTTTTCCTTTCTTGAGTTAGGCCGGCATTATTAGAGCTTCATAATTCAGGAAGAGAATATTTCTATTTTTTTCTGCATAACCCATAAAGTTAGGTTAGGTTAGGTTAGGCAACCTGGCCATCTTTTTAACGAGGTTAGAGAATCCATCGTGGATATCCTACGCTGGATCTATTTAAGGGGTGTTTTGGACCCCAAGTTTATTGTCTTACGAAGTAAGACGTTTTCTCTTTACTGGAGTGTTGAGTGCTGGAGAGCTAGAGTACACTGGAATTACCTTCAGTGGCCTTAGGAGTGCTAACCTAACCTAATCTCTCTAATTTGCTTGGCTTATTAGTGAAGCTTTATCTGTCTTTTCCACAAGCTTTTTACTTTTTATCTAGCCTTGAAACGAGTTATTTCGTTGCTTCCACATGATGAGTGAAGTAAAGAAATAGAATAAAAAGTAGTCAGAGTGTTGCCTCCTAAAGACTCTTTCGAGTTTTGAATTGCTTTGCTTCTTCGAAGCTCATACGTGTGTTATCTTTCATCTGCGCTCGTTTGATGACTTCTGGTGCATTTGCTTCAGACTTCTTTGACCACTCCATTTTTATGCCTTCGTCTTTTCTCCGCCATTTCCAAACCCCACCCACATTTTTGGGAACCTTTTGTAAAAGTTTCTCTGTTAAAGTTGTACAGAGACACGAACACCGTCTTGGGACTAACTGCGATTTTTATTACTTTTGTGACTAAAAAGAAACGTAAAGGTGACTGAAAGAGATAGACCGAACTAATTGAAACTAAATTAACAGTTAGGCACCTTTACGATTCAAATATTTGACTTAAATAGTTTGAAATTTTAGGCAAGTAGAGACATCATTGTTTGTAGTATGTACCAACTAAACACGCATTACATTTCACTCATTAGACTCATTATGGTGTTTACATTTATACCACAAATTATAAATGCGTATCAGACTTTGCTTAGTAAATGTAAATAATATTTTACAACGTAAATATAACTTTAATGACCTTTTAGTCAGAATATAGGCGGTAGGCAGGCCGATATCCCCAATTATTTCCATATTCTCGAAGTTTGAGCCGAGTTTAGTTGGGGGGTAGGTAAATATTAGTTACAGTCGTTTTTGAGAAAACCTGCAAAAGTGATCATGATCACAGTAGAGCTGCAGTGCACCCACTCTGAAAGTTTTCGTAAAATTATAGATTTATCTGATATTGGAGGGTTATTCGATGAGCTAACTACATTTCAGGAAGGGAGATAACGTTGGAGGCGATGCTACGCCTAATAACTATTTTGAAATTAAATTTAAAGATACGTCAAATTCGCCCCATTGTACTTCCAATTGTTTTATGAGGACGAAAAATTGTAAAATAATTCACAAACTATTGTAACAGATAATTTTCATTTATTAATAAAATTCAATGACAAAGTCTAAACTTTGTAGAATTTTATTGAAAATTTAGTTTATTAATGGAGTTTATGAAAGATAAATGAATTAAAAAGATCTATAAAAGTTATTTAATTAAATTATAAAAAACATAGGTTAGGAAAAACAGCTGTTTAAAAATTCAATTTAAATTCTAAGTTTTAAATTTTGTTTATTGCGCAAATACTTTAACCCTCGCCGTCCCGAAACCGGGTCACGACTGACCCAAAGTCGATATTTTTTTGAATAACTTCTATGATAAATTTTTTTAAATAATTTCCTTCTGTGTATTCTCCTAAAATACTAAATTACATAATATACTGCTGGAAAATATCTAAAAATGTATAATTTTAGAAAAACGTTAATAAAGAATACCCTGTATACAAATCTGCAAGAATGAAACTATGAATATTAGATTTGAAACAAGCAAAAACTTTTATCAAGAGTAACATTTTTTGATAAAATCACTAATAAGCGAGATTAGATTGAAACCAAAATGTCCTTATTTCATCCGAAAACACAAAATAAAAAATGGGTCATCGATGACCCGGTTTTAGTAAACTATAATTGTAATTTATTTTGGGACTGCGAAGGTTAAAGGGGGAAATTAAATTTGAAAGTGGGAATTAATTGAAGGCAGGGAGACTTAAAAATTAAAAAGGAGGAAATTAAACTGGGAAATGTAAATCAGATAAGAAATTAATATAGAAGGGACGAATCGGTAAGTTTAGTTAGTTCCGGCCAGGAATTCGTTGCGAACCATTGTTAGTTCCTACCAGGAATTCGTTGCACACTATTGTTAGTTCCTACCAGGAAAGGTCGTTGCGAACCATTGGAAGTTCGTTACGAGAGACGAGTAGCTCATTCCTACCTTGCGAAGTTATACTCGGAGCCTGCGAAGAGGTCCCGAGAAGAGAAGCTTCGATAATAATATTTGCCGATAGAAGTTTTTCAACATCGTAGATAGTTGTCCGATCCGAAGATAGTAGTCGTCGAGAATTGTTGTAGCGATAGTCAATTTCCGTAGTTGAAGCGAAGAATATTTTATGAGTACAAATAGTTGGGTTTGTATACGTCGTAAACTCTTATAATTATAATGATTTCCGATCTCTTTCGATTGGGTTGAATAATTATTAGTTGTCTTGTAAATAAAGCCATAATTATAATGATTTCCGATCTCCTTCGATTGGGTTGAATAATTATTAGTTTTCTGGTAAATAAACTATTATAATTGTTTTGATTTCCAATTTCTTTCGATTGGATTGAATAACTAGTTTTCTTATAAATAGGAGTTTGTTATAATTTCCGATTTCTTTCGATTGGGTTGAACGAATTACCGCTACTTTTCTTGTATCTAGAAGTCTATGACCATGATTACCAACAACTTCTTGTTGGTTTGACTTATAGCCCACGATTATAATGATTACCGATTATTAAATCTAAAATAATTGGTTTGAATAATTGATTCCAAGTGGGATTCGTGAATCCATTGGTCGCTAATAATGATTTCTGTATTCACGTACAGGTTGAATTTCGGTTATCCGTGTGAATTAACAAGTTTATTTTACAGCAATTAGTATTTTGTTTAATTCTTTTACAACATACTATGATTTCTGAAAGTAAGATTTTAGATTGAGTTGTTGTATTCGTAAAAGTTAATTTGAATTTTAAAGATTGGTAGAATTAAATGTTTTTCAAAAGATCTCATCATTGTGGTAGAAGTTGTTACTGAAATAAAAGAAATTAGCAGTTGATAAGGAGTCATAAGAATATTTACCTGTATCGAAGATATGGTGTTACGTTATTTGAATTATTAAATAGTCTTCGAATAGTTGAAGATTGAGTTTTGTAGAATTAATATTTTGAAGGTTAAGTTCCATGGTTTAGAATCTGGTATTGCCTAAAAAAAAGAGATGCTAAATTAAAGATTTAGTAGAGAGGCTGTTTAAAAGGAAAACAGTGATCTGCGTTGATAAGTGATTATTTACATGAAATGTAAATGAAAGTTATTGTTGAATTTATTATTTCTAAAGTTGAAGTAACCAAAGGTTATTCATAGAAATACAAAGGGTGAAATAAATCCAGAAGTCGTACTTACCTAGTAGATAATTCATAATTTAAACTGCACAATAAATAATTAACTACCGAATATTTTGAGATCAGTTGAAAGAGTTTGTTTATTTTGGATAACATAACCTAAGTTTTGAAGTTAAATTAAAGTAACCTTTGCGTGATGGTAAATGGCAGCGTTCATTAATTCCATTTGGGTAGCGTTCAATAATCGTCGACAGTAGAGAAGCAAGCTACACCGATAGGAAATTTTAGAAGAATATTGAGATTTGAATTGTTAGTTATTTTTGAGAAATGTGTGATTTATTATTATTAATTATTATCGTTTATTAATGTAAATAGTTAAAAACATTATAATTATATTTAATTTGAATTGGTGTATTTCTTTCGAAAAAGCTGTAAAAGATAGAAACTGGCCCAAACGACTGAGTGAAACCGAGATTGCAAAATACAAATTTATTATGATCAAGTAAAACTTTAGCTCTACAAATTAGAGGAGTTTACGCGACACTACTAAAATTAATTCCGGCGTAGAAGAGAAGCCCCCGCACCTTCCCCGCCTCGTTTTTTTTTACTAAAATTATGTTTTTCTTAACTTTTGTTATTTTTCAAACAAATTTCTTGTTTGTATAGTAAATATCAAGTTTATGTGCTAATAAAAAGCTCTTTACTGCTTGAGAATTTTGTATTAAGCCGTTATTAGAAAAGTTTATGTGATCAATGGTTTGTTGGTCCAATTTTAAAGAACAAAACACTAAATAAAGTTGAAAATCGTAACGAGTTTCTCTAACACCGACTATTTTCTGAAAAGTTCGATTCTAAAGCTGTGTGTAGTTGGATAGTATATTTCGCAATTTTACTCAATAACGTAGTAGTTTTAACACGGATCAGAAAAGTTTTGTAACGGTTACTAACCAAAAAGAATAGAACGCCTTCTTTTCCAATTTCGTCGGTCGTAAGCTTTAGCTTCCAGATCCTCCCTTTGTACAATTCAACGCTTTATCTCAATCAACGGCAGCACAGAATCGCAACGTGTCATGTAATCACATCGTAATCGCTTCTTTTTTTTATTTTAAAAGCACAATTCGAACTCCCCAACGCACCTTTTCACCCCACTTAAAAAAAAAAAGTTAAAAATGTTTCGGCATTTTTCCCTTATTTTTATTGAAATGGTGAAACGAAAAGGAAATTACTTAATCAAACTGCCGAAATAAGAAGAATCGTTTTGTAAACAACTGTCTCGAAGTTTTTCTTCCTTTTTTTTTTGAACGGATCAAAAACTTTTTCCCTTTTTTCGCGTTAAAAGTGTAAAAATATTATTTTCATTTCCACTAAAAACGAGAGCCGTTAATTCGAGTTTTTCTTCTCTCCGGCTACATCCGTACCGGTTAAAATAAATGGCCACTTAGTGGATCGTTCTTGTCCTGTAATGCAAGAAAATATTGGAAATCTGTCATTCCGGCACCCTTAATTATTTTAAGATGTTAAAAAGTGTAGCCAGAGAAAATACCCATCTGTATTTTGTGTCTTTTCTTTTTAAGTTCATCACTATAAATCTCCTTCTTTTTCTCTCGCAAATCTTTTTATTCAGCCCAACCGACGAGGTCAATTTTCTTTATACGTACGCTCGTACGTCCTTTAAGTTTCTGGGGTGGGTTTTTAGAAAAAAAATTTTAACCGATAAACGAAATAAAATTTTGAAATAATTTTTTTCTCCCCTCGCCCCGCATCCACTCGATATTTTTGTATCGTCCCAAATAATAAACTAATATAGATGGGCACGTAATCCAATTTATTTTTTGTAACTTAAATACCCATCATCGAACGGACGAATGGACCGTTTTAATAAGTGTCGTTTGTAGCCT
The DNA here is from genome assembly GCA_950108345.1 of Malthinus flaveolus. Lineage (NCBI taxonomy): Eukaryota > Metazoa > Arthropoda > Insecta > Coleoptera > Cantharidae > Malthinus > Malthinus flaveolus. Next base: position 11,738,644 of record OX467289.1, read on the forward strand.
CCTTTTTTAATTAAAGAAACGAGGAGCAAAGGATTGCGATGATGGTCCAAGTTTGTGCGCGAATCGTCCATAAAATTAATTTATGAACAATGAAATTTTCTAAATTGTTGACGTTGAAACAATGGAGAAATTGGGGATGAACTGATAAATATCTGAACCTGTGCGAGTCGAATTCACAACTTTAAAATTTTTTCCGAATTTTTGTTTGGACTTTTATTAACTTTCCTCGCGCAGTTGGGCACATTTCAAAATATGAAGTTATATTTATAAGATGTACAAGCGCCTTTTTTTCTAAACATGCAAAAAAATTCAATGAACCTACCCTCCTTTTTAATTTAAAATATTTCTCTTCTCCAATATAATTTATTTAAACGTAGTGAAGGAATAGTAATTCGATAAATAATCCCATATTTGCATATCTTTTAAAATTTCCTTTTTCCAACGTTTTCTTCTTTTTTTTAAAATTACGCAAAGTTTATTTTTTCCTGTTTGATAACAAACTCATTTTAAATTTAATTCCGTTCGTTTATCTTATCACGAACGAAATCAGTTTTAATACTCGTTTTGCCCACTCTACTGATTGGGCTATGTTTTTTGCCAAATGTTGCATTAAAAATTTATTTTTACGTACTCCATGCAGAAAACTGGCCGTACTTACAATAATAGTTCGAAAAGTTGGACCGAAAGCTTCGTCAGTTGGTCTACAAACTCCACAAACTAGAGTTTGTTCTAACGAGTTACATTTTTAGTAAAAACACACGCTATTACAATCGGTTGCACAAAACTATTTGAATATTTAAGTGCCGTTTAACCTCACATTACGAATTTATTGTTATTGTTAACAAAAACCAACTTTTGAGGTTAAGCAGTACTTAAGTATAGAAGAAAGTTTCATGCAACTGGCGGTTAATGATTGTGAACTTCACTACACACTGAGACGTACATAAAGTATCAAAAATATATTACACGCCTAACTGGTAGGCAACCGTATTCTCATTATCATAATGCAATTAGAACAAGTCTGGTACTTTCAAGGGCTTGTCCAGAAACGCGGCATGGAGGTGCCGGTAAATGACGAGCGTCGACGACTCAAACTGTAAGTAAAGGGTTTCCGCGTATGCGGTTGATGGTCGCTATTAGTAGGTATACTAGCTCTTCCGGCGCGTGTTGGAGCTCTCGGCGGAGCCATAAGCAACATTTTGGTCACTTAGCTGGTGCAGTCTCTTGGCCGGAGGAGCTGTAGACTAGTCTATTTGCAGTTGTACTTTAAATAGCAACGGGAAGACAAAAGTCTGGCACGGGTGTTACCCGCCATAGTTATGCCCTAAATGGTCCAGAACATGTCTACTGTCTACGTTCTACCCTATCCTTGTGTTCGGCGCAAATCACACTTTTGGTGCTAGAAATATGATGGTTAACTTGGTCGAACATAGGATAACAGACGCAACATGGAAGCGCTTTAATAGAGACAGGTGGTAAGGCCCGCACCTTGGGTCCTTAAACACCATCAACCACGCTCTTTATTTTACGTGAGATATTCCTCAACGTAGAGGACCCTTTCCAGTTCAGCTGGCGGGAACCACTCCCCTATGGAGTCGTTCCAAGACAAGACAAGACACGTACCTAACATTATTCAGTGCCCAACTGAGACCTCCACAAATCTGACCTCTAGGCACTGGCACGGGTAGCACCGCCCTTTGGGTTTCCATCTCACCTGTTGTGCCAGTTTAGGACATGAAACGAGGCTAAAGCGTCAAAGTGCGCAAGCCGCGGGTCAATGATCACACTCATGTTACAGCCTAACAGTCTACACCCTGACCTGCTCCACCATTCACCCACCGACTTGTATTTTTGTACCTTGACCAGCAGCTCTACTACACAATCGCTAGCACGCCCCCTGCTTCACTTGAAGAAGAGCTTGGTTTAGCGTAGATAAACCTCTCCGAGACCTAGTAAGTGGTCTGATCCAAACAAACTAAGCTGGTGACCGTCGGCACCAGCTTAGTTTCTTGCTATGCGGATAATATAGCGCTTTACAGTCGCAACCCGTGTTGTACTCTCCCGTTCTGACTAGGTATTTCCCTCTCCCGGCGTGGAGGTTCTACTATTACTTCGACAACCTTCTTATGCAAGGACGTCCGCGCAGTGTTAGAAGTTCTATTAGAATTCCCCCTGTGATCAGGTCGTAATCTAATTGCCGAAGATGTTCACACTATTCGCAGTTCAAATACAGAAGAGACCATCTTTTACTCGCCCCTCAGCAACCAAGATAGGGCAGCACCTCCGCCGTTCTAGGAGTAAACTCCAGAGAGTGCAAGTTTATCCGCAAAGCGAATTCTCTGCACGTAGGGTCTAATGTGTGGGGTGCCTATTCGGACTCACTTCTGACATTGCTACTAATTTTCTTAGCATGGTATCTAGTTCCTGCTATATCCGGGCCTTGTAACAGCTATGTGCCGGCAATTAGCCCCCCCCCCCCCCCCCCCGCCCCGACAGACTTGCACCGAGTATTGCTACTCTTCTGTCGATTGGTCAATCTTTGATCCTGATAGGGTCAAGCATCCACTTAAATGCTCAACCATCGGGCGGGAACCTGTCTTTAATGATTCTCTATTTACTTCACTCTGTTCTCGCTACGTTCCCAAACCAAGCACAATTGACGTTATTTAACAAACTTAAAACTTAAAAACTTATAAAAGGGACTGTGGCAGACGGCCTTCCAACCCCCCAACAGAAAGAGTCTACCCAATAGACGCATCAAACCCCCATAGGAACTGGTTTTTTGGGCCTCGTGAGGAAGAGAAGCATCCCTAAGGGGTACCTCCTCCTTCTTTGAATCTCATGATAGATTCATAAACGTCGCTGAAGGCTCTCCAATGTTCGGGGGCCCGAAGGAAGTCCGCTCAAAGACCCGGCTACCACGGGATCATGACACTCCGAGAGATCACTTTGGAGGACGGCATAGAGAGGATACTGGCGAAGCATGTGGTCTGAGGAGTCCATAGGCATCTCATCGCGAGCACAACCCTCGTCATCCTCTTTAGATAACTCCCAAAGCCGTCATGCTCCGTGACAACTAGAATAGTCCTCGTGCCCAAATCACAGAGCACAGTTCAAGGCAGCTTTACAACGCCATCGCCCTATGTCATAACCAGGCGTTGCGCCCTTATTTTGGCAGTGAGCTTTAAGGTCATAATGCCAGCGAAGACCTGTAGGGCCTCCAAGGAGGTTGGAGCATATAAATTGTAACATCTGATGATTGTACTTTCAGATCTACCTCATCTGATGAGGTAGAATTTGCAGTAGGTAGCTTAAGTTTTTTCTCTGGAGGATAATATACTCCATCACCACGCATACCTATTAATTATTCTCCGCCGATACCTAGGTATTTCTAGAAAATGCTAGTCGTAGAGCCAACGTAGTCATAATGAAATACGTCGTTCAAGGCCAATCCTGGATATGTTCTATCTTGAATATTACGCTCATCTGTATCTACCGATGTGTAAGAGACACACCGTGATAACTATTTTCTCAAATGTGTGCAGATGCAGCTCCCTAATATATGCGAAGCATCTGTACCCCATAAAAGTTACGACAGTTAGTGGTTCACTAGCCCATGTTTTAGGGTCACTGAGAGGTTTTCAAAGAGTGCCACTTTTAATTTTCCTTTTTCCATAACCAGATTTAGCGATTGAAGGACTTCAACCCGATTCTGAATTTCTACCGAATAATAAGAGCTCTCCCTTCATTTCTAACCCTTTTAGGATTGATGTCCACGTTATACACATTTTTTAACCCCTCCTCGTTACTTTTTCACAAATCGAAAGAGTTTAAGTAGTCCGAAATTACCCTGTGCGCAATTAAATCGATTGTGGTTCTAGCAATAAATTAATTTTGAAGCGTCGAAAAAAAAAGAAGAGACTTTAATTAAAACATTTCGCCAAATCGATGATTTAGTTTTGATGATTTTTTGATTTCTTTAGTTACACGAAAGCCGCGAAAAACGTTTAACAATTTTCCGTAAAGCCTCATTTTCATCGTTCGCCGCTAATAGATTTTTTTATTCGACGGCTTTTTCTTCCTCTGAATAACTTTTAACCATCTCTCCCGTTTTATGCGTTCGTGATGTATAAATCGAAATGCTCTAAAAGGTAACTCGTAAATATTTTGTAAGCTTTGCATGATACACTAGCTGTTGATTGTTTACATTTTCAAATAAATTTACCTATTTTGTTAGAGGTGTGTTTTGTTTCTTTCTTTTTGTGCAGCGTTTCGCGTAGCTCGAATGTTTAATAATTTGTGCTCTTTTGAGTTGCACACCAATAAAACAATCAAAATACATTATTTTTCGACTTTGTTTGTCTCGTACTAAAATATATACGAGTATCTTAACTTTTCGGTAGATTTTTTTTTTCTATAAAAGAGAACTAAATTGAAGTCTGTAGCGGCGGCTTTAAAGCTCACGTGGAAAGCGTATTTCCTCCAAAATGAGTTAGTGGTGCTTATACCAAAATTGCGTGACCTACAAGAAAGTGAAATTCATATAAAAGCTTTTCGTTTCATAATGGGAGGGGAAGTTTGTTTTGATTGTTAAACGATTTAAAATGCCACTCACTCATTTTATTCAAATACCCACCTACTTAACTCCAGGTAATTCCGAAAACTCCATAAAAATTAATTTTAGGTTGTCAGGCACATCCTCTAAATGCAAAAGTAAAAAGATCAGTGGGGTGGAAAAAATTGTTTCCGTGTCCACGTAGATTAGCGTGATTGATAAGGACGCGAGTAATTGATTACGTAATAATTTAGAGACACCCGCGCGCTTCGGTAAATTAGTAGGAGCTAATAGGCTCGTAATGGATCCACCCCCTTCCTCACGCATCCAACCTATTATACGAATACACCTAACTTTGTAGTTAAAAAGTTGTCCAATCTTGTATTTTCAAACGCTCCAAAGTACGCTCCTTAAAAAAAAAAGTTTCAGATAACTCCAAAACGCCATGCTAAGTTGTTTTTCTAAAAATGCTATTACTGCGCCAATATAACCGATACCGTGCCTCCAACAATAACCGAGATAGCAATAGCGCGCCTTTAAAGTTGAACGGTCCTTTCAAGAGAACCATATCAGGTAATTTATTTTTAACGTAAAACGTAACATTCTCGCAAAAATTTGTTTAAACTTCTTCTTTTTAAAATAAAATTGTCTCCTTTATTAAAAAAGTATATTAAAGCTCTAGCAGTTCAATTGTTTAGGATGTAACATAAGTTACGATACTTCCAACAGTTATAAAGACAAGAAGTTGGCATCATTCCAGTTCATATTCTGGTGTATTTGAAAGTTACATAAGGCGATGACCACATTTTGAGGTATTAAATCAAGAAATTAATTCTTGATGGCGAAAAACAACTAGACTCGTACCAATTTCCACAACTCTCTCGTACAGAAAACCGCTATCTTTTGTTTTAAATTAAATTTAGTCGACTGTAAAGTTATTTTATTTTTAATTTTCTTATTAAAACAATTTAATACTTTTTATTCTCATACAGGGTGTCTTAAAACATCCGAACAAACTGTTGAGAACTGAAAAAGCTTTCATGCTCATTAACAGAGCTATGATTTGCTATGGAGCTCTTGTCTGGTGGCCCAAAACCAGACAGGCCACTATAAAATGTCTACTAGACAAAACACAGAGACTCTTTTGTCTCATAGCCATAGAAGCCATGAGAACCACACCCTTAGCAGCAATGGAGGTGCTGCTATGCCTTCCTCCACTAGATTGGAGATGGCAACAAAAGCAGCCGTTCAACTGAGGGGATAGGGACTATGGTCTGTCAGATACGGAACTTACGGACACACGAAAATCCTCGAGGAGTGCTCTTAGAAGCTACCTTTCCTGGAGTTGGATGCAGACCGTATCTCTCCAAAATTAACATTCAACAGAGACTTTCAAACTCTAATGAATTCAACTGAGACGTAAATGTTTAATGAGCTGCCAAATGATATTAAGTATTCTATAAGTTTGAGGACTTTTAAGGTTAAGTGCAGAAATTATGTTAAGGAAAACGTTGCAATATTACCTAACCTACCCTAATCTAATTATTATTGTAGTAAGTATTGTAATTGTATTAATAGTTTTATAACTAAATAAAGATCATTATTATTATTATTAATAGAACATCGTAGCGGACATAACTGTCTTTACCGATAAATCAAAAGGTAAAAAGGGATCAGGAGCAGGTATTCACTCGCATGAGCTTGCCCTCGACATAAGCCTACCGCTGAATGAGAAAATACTGATACCGACGGACAGTAAAGCTGCCTTGCAAGCCTTAAAGACCTGCAAGGTAACCTCTGGTCTCCTGCTGGAATGTATAGAGCTGCTGAACCAGATATCAAAAAACAATCTTCTTACACTCTGTTGGGTCGAAGGACATCAAGGACATGAGGGTAGCGATAAAGCAGACGAGCTGGTCAAGAAAGGTTCTAACAACTTTCCCTGTGGCCCTGAGCCAATCATCAAGTGGGAAGCTTGCCCAACAAAGACTTGAAGGTTTAATCGTTCGGGAGTAGGGCTACTTTTAGTAGAGAAAAATTGCATAATGGCAACTTTCTACTCTCAACGCTCCCAGGAGGTGAAAAACTTTCAAAAATGGGGTTAGGTCCAGCTGAGAAGGAGCCCTAATCTTTGGGGGACTGTATATTAAGTGCATATATTGCGATAGAAAAAGAAGCTAATGTCTCGCTTTATAACATAGTTTTAGACTGTCATTTTTCGGTTTTTATCCGGTATAAAAATACGGCAAATAAACGAACTTTGAGAAAAATAATAAAAAGTTTGTATGATCCAGTTTTAATGACTCACGGTAAGACTCGATTCGAAAGTCGATATGTTGATCTAATGACCTTGAAAATGCTTGTTATGCTATTCTCGAGAATTATGCAATTAACGTGGTTTACTAGGTAGCAATCCTTAGGTTAGGTACGTAGGTGACTTCCGGACTTGGAGTTGACGGAGGACGTTTAGAACTCATCAACTTGAGTCGTCCCCCATTCCTCTTCACGGTGTACTCTAATTTCATTATTCGCCCTTGAATCTTCACGGCCCACCGGCCTAAAGAACGATAATCAACACGTAATCTTAACTTGCCGTCCTTCCTTGGAACAAGTACGGCTGGCTAAGCCCAAGGGGATTCACAGTCTTCGATAACTTCGTCTGCAAGCATGCTCTCCAATTCCTCATGTAAAAATTGACGCTAAGGTTCGCTTAATGGGTATGGAGGAACTGCCCTAGGTTCGTCGGTTTGCTGAATAGCAAATTCGGTTGGTCTTCCCCCCATCTCAAAGACATTTTGACGCTTGGCCATCAGTTATAACTGTACTCGTTTCTTTTTATCTGACGTAAGACTACCACCTTCATCTTCGCTAAGATTAAGATGTTCACCTACTTACGCGACTTGTATAGCTTCCTCTGCATGCGAAGCAGACACAAACAAAAACTTCTGCTTCATATCGTCGCGAAAACATCAAAAATTGTTCTTCAGGTCTATAATTATCCCTGCGTTCGATAGAAAATCTACCCCTAGTAGGGTGTGACACCGGTTTGAATTAGGTAGCACTAAAAATGTGGACGTAACCACTCGACCTCTTATCCCACATCCAATACGGTTTTTAATACTTGTTTTCGAACGTATGTCCCTTTTTGGATAGTATTTGGTACAGTTTGGCTCCTGCCATGTTTGCAGATGCGCCACTATTTGCCAGCCTTATCCCGCTGCATCCATTTATTTCGATAGATCGGTATGGTTTCTTTGAATCCTCTAAATTGTTTACATACGTATAAAAAAATTAAAAGGTGCTCTGTTCTACCGTTTGACAGTTTGGACATGTAGACCGAATAACTTACGATGCGCCACTATTTGAAACGTTCCGGATATAGCTTTTTCTTCCTTCTGCTTGACTGCTTCCCGCAGTCGGCTGTTTCGTAGCCACAATACTTACAAAAGTTGCACTTTGGCCTATGCCTGGTTGGCCGTATTTCTTGTGATCTTTCATTCTCACTTGCAGCTTAATGGAGAGGCGACGATTTGGGCTTCTCCACAAAGTTGTCTTCAAGGCTTCTCGCCTATCTCTTGCCGTATCTGTGTTTATTGGGAGCATGTACGTTACATATATAGTGCGGCCGCTTGTGACAAAAGATCTTTTACGAGTACTCGCGTACGGCTGCTTTTTTTTTAGATTTAAAACTTGCGGCCCTGCGCGCCTTGATGGCTACAATATTATATTAATGTACTGTTTAATTTGATGATGTTTACAAAAAAATTATAAAGTTGCTCTTGCGGAAAATTAAATTAGCAACATTCGCTTGTTTGAAATTAATATCTCGATAGAAGAGAAAATGATGAAAATTATGAGAATATTAAAACACAAGGAATGTATTTGAAAGCAAACCGTTATAAATTACTCTACTACTTACTTACTTGTTTTTTGCCTAAATTTTCTTTAATAAATCGTTTTTGTGCAAAAGATTAATTCGAAATTTTATTTTAGAGAGATTTCAACAGTTTAAAGCATCTCGATTTAACTGCTATTTTCCATCGAATCTATCTTCGTATTATTATCTTTAAAAAAAAACTTCTTTTATGTTTTCTTCAGAGCATTTTCTTGCAAAAAGAAACTAAAATTTAACACCTTGTGCAATTTCTCAATACCTTGCACTATCGTGCATCTGTTTAGAAGATTTATGCCAGAAATAAACAAACTAGGCAAAACCTCTAACGTACACTTATAGCTACTATTTTTAACAGTTCTTTAGAAAAATCCGGCGGCAAAAGTTTATAAAAATGCAGCGAAATTGCCGCTTTTATTGCGAGCATAAATATTACGATAACGTACATTTTTGTCTACCTGAAATAATTTAAACTAAGGGTGGTATACTCATAAAAGATGTATGCACCTTCTTCGTTAACCTCCTTTTTTAAGTGTAGAGCGTACGCGACTTTGCTGGTATTTATAAAAATTGGTAGTAGTGGGGCAGGCATGCCTTACCTCTGTATCTTCTAGATTGATACAGTACAAAACGCACACAACTGACACAACAATAACGCAATTAAAATTAGTAAATTAACTATTAGTGGGTCTTGTATGTCTCACTTCCCAACCTCGTGCCCTTGTAGTATCTCTGACGTATACTTAGGTTAGGTTAGGTTAGGTTAAGTTCAGGGGATCACCCAATCACTTACTAACCAGCTAATGAATGAAGATAATATGACGAGATAGGGTCGGGTTAACACGACAAGGGGTGCGCTAAAGCACTAGTGGCAGGACTAGTGGCATTCGCCTGAACAACGCCCAAAGCTGCTTGGACCAAAGTATTGAACGTAGCAGAATGAACGGGAAAAAGACACAGTGAGTGAGTGAGTGAGTCTTTTTATCTTTCACTAGCCTTCACTATTCCACTGTCTCCACTGGGAACAGAAGCGGATCATAGCGTCGCTAAGAGTCGACGAGACTCTGAACTCAGTTAACATCATATTCCGAGACTAGGAAAGCTGCGCTATAATTAGTGAGTTAGCCTACAAGATAATGGGAGCATAACAACGAGAGAAAGGGAGCAGCAACTACCAACAATCTCCAAAAATTATCGGCACTAAGTGCTCCGAGTCGAAGATCTACGGAGAAGCACATGGAACTAGAAAAATAAGTGGAATGGTTATAATAAGCTAGTTTGTGGGTATCTAAAAGTGAAGCATCAGTAACGTAAGGGGGGTGTTGCTCAGAAGTGTGCGCAACCGAGTACGCCAGGGTACTGTCTCACTCGTCCCTACTACCACACTCTCGGACCTCCTTTACGCAACTGACAGCTTGTTCTGCGCCAAGAGTTTCATGTTCTTCACCGGCTCAACCCTTCCACCTATTTTCTAGTTTTATACAGAAGCAGCTCTACAGCCAAGCGGATTTACATCATGAGCTCTATATCACGGCTCTATTCTCCACATACCTCAAAGAACGACAAAAAAAGAGCGGGAGTGCGCTAGGAAAGAAGGCTTACAAGTTAAAACCGAATCTGTAAAAAGAAGAACGAAGAGCTTATGTCACCGACATTAGAAGAAATGCGAAAGCGGATTCCCGAGTAGGTTTCAGTAAGTCAAGGAACTCCATAGAAAGTGAGAGTTGGTGTGGCTTTTAGTGAGTCGGATAACACCTATTTAACCTCACACTACCGTTACAGATAGTAGCGGTGTCTTTCTGAAGATTTTCACATCTATTAAAGAAGAAAAAGGTTAGGTTTTGTTAGGTCAGCTTATGTTATGTTCGGATAGCTTCTCTAGGCTGGGATGCGTTCTTAGCCCCACTCTATGGAACATTCTATACGACGACGTCGGTCAGCGACGAGGTCATATTTATGTTACGCCAACGACTTAGCCTTGCTGGTTGTAGACTAAAAGTAACAAGAGAAGACGAGAATAGCCCTAAAAGTCTGCAAAAAAATAAGAATATGGATGGAGAAAAACCAATTAGAGATAGCGGACGACAAAAAACAAGCATTAGTGTTAAATTTGAGCAGAAAAGCCAAGAAGGCGGGGTCTTGATTTCGTGTCAGTTTTGCCTAAGTCAAAAGTCAAATATTTCAAGGTCATAATAGACTATGGCCAAACGTTCGCGGCGCAAGTTGACACAGTCTGCGAAAAAGCCAAAGGCCACTAGACTGCCGAACTCATAAAAAAACCTGTCTTCATGGCTTGATTGAAAGCAATATCAGCTATTATCTCACCCAAGCATTTACTGGTCATGGTTGCTTCAAGGATTGGAATCGGGAAAGTCGGGTTTGGCAAAGATAAGAATGACGCAGAACACACACTTTTTAAATGCCATTCAAGTGGTAAAAATACCAGGCCGACTTTGAGTTGGCCCTAGGCTCAAGCTTAGGCAAGAGTAACTGCATCGAATTGACCGAAAAGTTTATATTTAAACTAATGAAGAAGAAAGAGGCCCACGAAAGGTCGCAATAAAGGCCAAGTAGAACTATCACCACGTGATACCTGATTAAATACCGGTAAGGTGATACCAGACTGATTCGACAGCACTATACTATGGTAAGATATGAAATGGGTTTAGTTGGTGGGAGGTAGGGTTTCCAAAAGATTCCCAAACCTCTATAAAAAAAAGGTTAGTTTAGGTTAGGTTAGGTTACGTTAGGATACGTTAGGTTAGGTTTTCTAGCTGGACGGACTCCGAAACGGGACAATAGACGAGGACCCTTACACCCAAACTCCAGCCGTGGGTAGAGAAGAAGCACGGGGAGTTCACCTACCACCTAACGCAGCTCCTCACAGGTCACGGGTGCTTTAACCAATACAAACATCGGATTGGAAAACTCGCCACTCCCAAATGCGAGCACTGCAACGAAATCGACACGGCTGAACACTCGCTGTTTAGCTGTGTTCGATGGGAGCAAAAAAGAGTCGCAGCAGTCTTCAAAGTGGGAGAAACTCTAAGCGTTCACAACATCGTCCAAATAATGCTCAGAGGAGGAGAAGAATGGGCCACGATACTGTATACGATAAAGAAAATCTAGAACGTGAACAGCAGATAAACTGAAAGAAGGCACGGGAGAAAGACGTGCATCCGAACAAGATCGGAAAGCGGCGCAGACGAGGAGAGCTAAGCTCTGGTGGGGTGAATTGGAAGCAATGCTTACGCAAATCCCCAATCACTTCGCAGGACGGAACCCCCATCGATAGTGGGGGTTCGGGTGTGGTTTTAGTGAGTCGGACAAGACCATCCTGTGCATCTGTGCAACCTCATACTACCTCCACAGAAAGTGAAAGTGTCTTTCTGAAGACTTCCACATCCATATAAAAAAAGAAAGTTAGGTTTTCTAGAAGCTGGAGAAGAAGCTATAATGGATTAGCAAAAACAGTGGGGAAGAAGGACGAAAGAAAGGTGGACGGTCAGGTTAATTAAAGATGTAAAGAGATAAACCCAAAGAGGACGCGGGTCTCTAAACTATTATTAATTCAAATTCTGGCTGGACATGGATGTTTCCAAACATATCTAAGTGGAATTTAAAAAAACTTATGACACCACAGGTGTTGGTTCTGCAAAGAGGAAGACGTTGCAGAGGATACGCTGTTAGAGTGTGTAAGGTAGTTCATAGAGAGGATAGTCCTCGAAACACAAGTGCAAAAGCGGACGGGGCCGAAAACCTAGTAGATATCATGCTGGAGAGCAAAAATAATTGTGCAGCGGTAGACGGCTATGATGTGTTAGGCATTATGAAAATAAAAGAAAAGCACAATCACCAGCTTAAAGCAGAAGCAACGGTATGACAGGCCACAACTTTGCCACTGGCTCCCTGAAAGAATGTCAATACGAATTCAGGACAGCCCTAAATCATGGTAAGAAAAGAAATCGGTTTAGTTGTTAGGCGGTAGCCTACGACATCGATAAGGGGGTTATTTCGCAGATTCCTAAACCTATCTAAAAAAAGGTTAGGTTAGACCAGGTTATGCTAGCTCAAGATAAATTAGGTTAGGTTAGGGTAGTTTTTCCTATACACAAAAAGAGCACAACGCGTACAATCTGAACTAAACGAACACAATTCACATGCTGTAGATCTGGTTTAAAATCGACAGTGGCAATGTCGGCATGTCTCTCTTCTCGACGTCTGTATTAGTTTGTTCTCCGATTTTGTTCTGTTTTTTGGCTATTCAATAAACATTATTATTATTTTCTTAGTTAACGGCAGTTCAATTTGTTGCCTACATAAAATTTGCGAGATCGCCTTGTCTCCCGCCCCCGATTTCTTACGCTTAGTTCTGGTAGATGCGGAAATTTGTTGGACTAAAAGAGTACAGTTACTCAGTTACTAACCGAAGACATATTTTGAAGCCAATACCGATGATGTAACGATCGGTAAGCATTTTTATCCCCACAAACTCGACCATTTAAATAAAATTCGCCCAACTCGAGTTTCCGAGCCGCATTACTGCACGAATTTAATTTCATACCTCAGAAATTTTCTAATTCCTACAAACCAAAGTATGATTAACGTCTTCTACTAACATTAAACTGAAGGTAGCTTAAATCGCTTCTTAAAAAAAGCTTTTACAAAATTATTTAGAAATTCCCTTTCAAGCTCCAACTCTTTTGATCGAGAAACTACATAGCGATGCCGATGAATGTGTAATTGGCGAACGAAACTAATTACCTTATATTACGTAAAAGTCGAAGTAAATAGCGATAAATATTTGATTTTATATTTAGTTATACGGGTTGTAGTTTTATTAAAGGGATTAAATGTGCGCGAGAGTTCTGGTCTTTTGATGCCGAACCTCCTCTATACAGCTCGTGTAAAAGGAATTCAATAGCTTCCATGTCAAGTTTCGTCCTTTATGTAATAGTATAAATGGCGTAGTAAAGGTACATTGTTTTCAACTTAAAATTATTGCCCGTGCACGAATATTGTTTAAAATACTTACTTATACTCTTTTAAATTAATTACTTTATTAAACAAATTGTAGGCAATTAGTCTGAAAAGTTGTTTAATTAGGTTAATGACTTTATCTCTGTTAGATTATTTGTTTCCAAGTTAGGCGCGTTTTGGTTCCGGATTATAAATATCAAGTAATTATTCAGATATAATATTAAGTAGAGCTATCTTAGGGTTATATAACGAATTTTAAACGTAATTTCAACTCCCAGGACGACTTTATTAAATTTTTTATTCTTTTACAATAATTAATGGAATTAAAACTCTCATTGTACATAAATAACTCAAATTTTTTTTTTTAATACGTGGAGAGATTTTTGTACGCGATATTTGCCTAATCTGAAATTTACCCACTAGAGGCTTAAGCAAACTTGAGGACTTAATTTGCATAAGTTGTGGTTTCTGAGGGCGTACTAAAATTTAGATTTACCTAAATTACATTTTAACTTATAATCTTTGATTTTAAATTGAAATTTATTTACTTTTTCTTAATTTCTTCCACATAACCAGGAAATTGCTCTACGTCCTTGCCGTCCTCAAAAAATCAAATTAACCCTCTTGCGATCTCAATCTCTCGACGAACAAAAAATAATTTTTTTACCCCATAAATTTATCCCTCTATTCTAGTAATTACGCTCTCTCGATAATTATATACAAATTGAATACCGAAACCGCGTATTATTTTCAATTAACAATAATAATAATAATAATGATTTATACGTGAGCGCGCGTGCACGCGTAGGTATGTAAATTATTTGTAGCGCATTTCGACCACTGAAAATTAATTAACGGCAGTAAACAATTTGTCAGTCACTTTAGCGGCCTCCCTTAGAGACCCCTGTACGCGTTCTCGCTTCTCGAGGTTACAAAAGCGACGACCTCGAGAAGACCTACATTGCCATCGAAAACGCCCTTGTGTGGAATACCTAATTTAATTCGGTTCAGCTTGAGCAAAGTTGAAAAGTTAATACGTTAGCCTAGACGTCTTTCTTAGAATGGTGTTTATGTTAGACCTGGTTACGTCTATTGGGTTGTCTTACCGAGACATTAGAGTTCCTGTCTGACTAATGTTGTGTATGTTTGTGCAAAAGTCTTAAGTTACTCCACTTGTACCGACAAAGTCCCTGCTCGGGCGCCAAACAAGTTAGGGCAAGCTATGTCACGCTCTTCTTAAACAGGCGGTTTTGGGAGCTACGCACGGTTCCCATCTAAATCATGTTGGGCGTTTCCAAGGATGGCTTTTTAATTTAATCTACTTTTCATTTAACGGCAATGGAAGTTTTACCGACAAGGTCCCTGCTCGGGCGCCAAATTTGTAACTTAACAGTGCCTCACACTCATCTTGAACAAGCGTTGTATGACCTATGTTGTACAGATCATGTCTCGTATATTTCCAAAGAGGCTCTTTAATTTACTCTGTTTTATGTAACGGAAATGGAAGTTTTACTAACAAGGCCCCTGCTCTGGAGCTCAATTGGTAGCGGAAAATAACAAACATCTGGAGATCTCTGTACGACCTCTGGCTGCCTCATAGTATAGCTTTAGAAATGCTCTATATTTTTCTCAACTTTTTATTTAACGAAAGTTATTGAGGTTTTGCCGACAAAGCCCTTGCTCGGGCGCCCAATTGGTAACGGAAAACTACCTTTTTGAACAACGTCAAGCGATCTCTGTACAGTCTCTGTCTCATATTGTGTATCTTTAGCAAAACTTTTTATTGTACTCTCCTTTTCATTTAACAGCAATGAAAGTTTAGCCGACAAGGTCTCTGCTCGGGTGCCAAATTAGTAACGTAAAACTGCCTTACACTCATCTTAAACTTACGCATTCTTTTTTATTTAACTGAAACAGAAGTTCTACTGGCGAGGTTCCTGTTCTAGGATCCAATTGGTAACTGAAACGACAATTGTTGTGCGATTTCTGTACGACTCCTGACTCCTGACTGCCCTAAAAGCCGACACAATCCCTGCTCGGGCGCCCAATTAGTAACGAATAACTACCTTTTTGTACAAATTCAGTGCAATATCTGTACGACCGATATTGTGTATCTGTAGATAGGGCTCTTTATTTAACTCTACTTTTTGTTTAACGCCAATGAAAGTTTAGCCGATAAGGTCCCTGCTCGGGCGCCCAATTAGTAACAAAAACTGCCTTTTTGAACAAACGTTATACGATTTCTGTTTTACCCTTGTTTGCCTCACATTCTGTATCTTTTCTAAAGTTTTTTATTTTACTCTAATTTTAAACAACAATTAAAGTTTAGTCGACAAGGTTCTTGCTCGGGCGCCCAATTAGTAACAAAAACTGCCTTTTTGAACAAACGATATACGATTTCTGTTTTACCCTTGTTTGCCTCACATTCTGTATCTTTTCTAAAGTTTTTTATTTTACTCTAATTTTAAACAACAATTAAAGTTTAGTCGACAAGGTTCTTGCTCGGGCGCCAAATTAGTAACAAAAACTGTATTTTCAACATACGTACAATCTCTGTAAGGCCCTGCCTGCCTTAGATATTGTGTACCTTTAAAGGTTCTTTATTTTACTGTGCGACATTAAAAGTATAACCGACAGGGTTCCTGCTCGGGTGCCAAATTAATAACGGAGAACTACCTCACACTCTTCTCAAAGAACTGTTAATTGGTTTCCACGCAAATACGATCATTAACTAATTGCTTTGCGTCTCTTGAACACTATTTATCATTGTAGTCGCCCTCGGAATTAAATAAATTGAAAGTTTCTAGGATTGAGTTACAAAATGTTATAGTATCTTGGCTTCACCGCAACCGTATACTTAAAACTATCTGTCTCTCTCTCTTTTTCATCTTCTGTTTTATCTTTTCTGAAACTTCTTACTGCGAGCTCTAACATTATTTATAGAAAAACTAATTGATCCAGATTTATAGACTGAAATTACTTTGGATCTTGTCAAAGAGACTCATGCAACTATTCATCATTTCTTTTTTAGGCCTAGAGAATATTTAACGAAAGGCTGGAATCTTTTTTGAGTTTTGCTTCTAAGGAAACAGAAAATAGTTACTTATGAGGCATTTCTTAAAAATTATAGTCGAAACGTTGGGAGTCTTCCTAAAAGTGTCCCTTTACGAAACATAAATATTCTTTCTACTTCTAAATTACATTAGATTTTCAACTTTCAGGAATGCGACGTAGTGACGTAAAGAAAGGAAAATAAAATATTATTTTTAGAGTTTTGATAAGTTTACGGCAACTCTCGAAAAGCGGCCCTTGAATATTATTACCCATAAAAAAATATTTATTGGAGTTAAATTTAATTAATAACAAAAAAAAGATTATAAATCGTAAAATGTTACAAACATAAAAATATTAGTTGAAAAATAAATAAAGTTCTTGTGTTGCGCGTTGCGAGTCGCGAGCAAAGAAAGGCTTTCTTTTCTGCAACATCGTTTGATGCACAAACTAATGGTTTTTTTATGATGTTCTTTAATGAAAAACATTAAAATGTCTGTTTGTTAGTTGTAAAAGCCCTGATAAAACAACCAGAGTTAAAATTTAATTATTCCCTCAGAAGCATCCCTTGAAAATTTTAAATTCGCATAAAAAATTCAACAGAATAGAAATGAATTAGTCAATACAAAATAATTTTTTAGGTTCTTTCTAACCTCAAAAAAGAGATAAAAATACGCCGAAACCATTGTTCTACTCTGATGCCACTTTAGATTTTTGTTTTTCGCTTCGAAATAATATAAATCGTCGCATCGATTTGTTCGCCACTAGGGTCGCCTATTTTTAACCCGCACACTAAGAAGTTACAAAAAAATCTCGCTAGCTCTTTTGTTCAAAAAGTGACTCTAAATTTTGAAAAGATGTTAATAAATGTTTAATAAGCTAGTTGGCTCTGCTTGGCTTACTGCTATATTTATTGCATCGTAACTAAGCTTGAATTAATCAGATCAGTTGTTGTTCAGGCTATCGCTCTCTGGTTTTCTGCTTTTATTGTACTTTTAAACCTAACCGTACACTAAGCTTACTTATACAGGGTGTTTAAAAAATGCTTATCAAACTTCCTGGGTTTGAAAATTTAGAAAAGTCAGGAGCACCCTTCGACTGCGAGGATGAAGGTCCATCAAAAGATGTGAAATGTACGGACACCCAGAAATCTTCGAGGAGTGATCCAACGAGCAGCTGCTCTTAAAGATGGGTGCAGACCGTATCTTTCCCAAATATGTATTCGATAGAGACTTCCAAACTCTAATGAGTCCAAATGAGAACATCGAAGCAGACATGACTGGTTCTGGCGATGGATCTAAGAAACAAAAAAGACTTAAAATAGGTATTTACTCACCTGAGCTTGCCCTCGAAGCAGACTATCGCTTGGTAAATATGTCTCGGTTTTTCCAACTGAACCAATGTAATCCTAGACAGGAAAAGCCTAAACCAGAAACTGCTGTCGTTGATAGGCAGTCTTGAAAGCCTTACACACCTTCAAGGTAACCGGTGGCCTTCTGTTGGGCTGTAGCTGCTTAAACCCCAAGAAAATGTTTGCATACTCTGTTGGGTTTAAAAACGTCAAGGAGAGAGACACGAGCAGCCGCCCCTGTGCTCGTGAGCCAATCATAAAAGCAGCGGTAACTACTTTTAACAGACTAAAAGACGGGCTAGGACGGGAAGCTGCGGTCAGAGCAAAAGAGCCATAATCCTAAAAAGCTTGCAAAATATTGTCTACAGCTGCTGTCGACTACATAAGCATCTCCACACACTGGGCTGGATGGATGCGAACTTGAAGACGAAACAGTTGATCATGTGCTCTTCCACTGTGCAGCTCTAACTTAGCTAAGAAGATTTATGTTCAGAGACTTCTAGCTTAACAGGACTAGAATAAGCACCGTCAGAATTCTGGAGTCGATCCCACAAGTAAGATGACTGGAGATCTGATGGGCACGAGGAGGCTGCTTTGAAGTAGTAAAATGGACCCTACTAAGAGGTCTAAAATCCCTTTCTCTAAGCAATCCTTACCTAGAAGAGTTAGGAGCACCTAGCTTTAGTTTGCTTTCAACGCCAATTAAAATTTTGCAAAAACAATTAAGTTTTCGAATTCTACGTTTAGTTTAGAGAAGAAATGTACTTTTACAAGATTTTGATTCAAGCAGCCGTTTTTGAGATATTTGAATAAACCCGTAGAGAGCACTAAATTGCAAAGAGGGCAGGACTTACCTCATGGTTTTTTGGAAACTGGTGTAGTAGGCAGTTCCATTTTTCGAATCTTTCAGCGTCTGAAAATGTATCAAAAAGCACTTTTTCACCAAAAGTTTAAGGCAAAAACCGACCCAGATACTAAGGGCCGTATGCAGAGACGCTCTTTAAACGTTCCATAACGTTATACGTTTCTTAAACGTTATGAGCATGCTCAGTAGACTAGTACTTGCACAATAAAGTCTACTGTAACCTAATTTAGGAAAAGTAACGAAGTTTAATTGTCCCCGCCACGATCACGGGAGCGTAGAGGTGATAGCGGTGAGTCCGTTGTTGTAAGGCGGACGCTTTTGAGAGTGGGAGTCACGTCGACGTGTTGTCGGGTTTTCAACGAGTAAAGTGGTGTACCTACTTGTTTTTTTAATTTAGTAAGTATACCCCCACCCCTCCGTCGTTAAGCGGGAGCCGGCGGTCTCTTCGGTATCTATTTACTGGTGCCGCGTCAGCCCGTGTAGAGGATTTGAGTGGCTTTTTTTATCTGCTTAGTCGCCTTCTTGCAGATGGTAGTGGTTTTTTTGGTGGTTTCGTTTTGCTCACCGTTATCACCACCGTTCTTGTGATCCACAGGCGACTTTTTCGTTTCCTGCTTCCAGTTTTCCTTGGCTGGTGGATTGCGATTAGCCGGAAGACGGTTATCTTCTTCCAGTTCAAGATTCCGGCGTCGTTTTGTGGTAAATTGAACGGGTGTAATCTCCGCCGTGTGTTTTAATCTGTAATTTGTGTTATGGTCGCGTCCAGATATCATTTAGGTCACCAACACCCACTGCGTTAGACCGCCCCTTTAGGGCTAGGCGCTTTTATTATTTAGTATATTTACATAGATGTACATATATTGATAAGCCCAGTTATC
This sequence comes from Malthinus flaveolus, assembly GCA_950108345.1. Taxonomy (NCBI): domain Eukaryota; kingdom Metazoa; phylum Arthropoda; class Insecta; order Coleoptera; family Cantharidae; genus Malthinus; species Malthinus flaveolus. The sequence goes on from OX467289.1 coordinate 11,758,216, forward strand.
GACGTGGAGTAGTATAATAAAAACTTTGCCGCCTAGTCTCATCCTAGTCTTATCCTAGCTTGGGGGGGGGGGGCAAGAGCCAGGTTGCTTGGCACCCAATCTTATTTTTCGTTTAACTGTTATTTTGAATCACGACCACGTCTACTGAGTCTAGCCTGGACCTCCCGACGACCACCCGTAATGCACGAATAACTACAGAGACTACGTAACAAATGAGCGTCTCTGCATACGGGCCTTAGTAACTGCACAACAGAAATTAAAAAATGAATTTGACTCGGTCCATCTACTAAATATTTTAAATATTTTTCATATCTTTAATAGAAGCTGTCACCAATTTTTTGGAGGCGATTCATGAGATGAGACAAGTTCCTTACAAATTGACCAGATACCCCTCTTGATACATCCAGGTCGTGTTATGAGTCCGCTCACAGTTCTCCGTTCTCGAAGAAGATTACAGGGCTGTTTCAATGAATCCTTTGTAAGGCCACTGGGTCCGGATGAGCAGAACGTACTGTAGACTGTCTCAGTGCGACGAAATCTGAGCACCTGGATACTATTTTTGGGAACACTTTAACGTCTGCTCGAAACCGGCTGTAGAATAGCCTGTCATCTACGGTCCGCGGTTCTAAATGCGAGAAAATTTTTATTTTGCAGATGTTAATTCCCTACTCAATCTATTTAATACATTTGGTAATGGTAAAACTTTCAAAATATGCACAAAAACTTGTTTTTCGGTGTATCACTTATACTTATAACTTATAACTCAAAAACTATCTACTTTTTGAAAAAAACGAATTAACTTAAAAGTTAACTGCATTAAATTTTCTACAAATTATATCTTCTATGTTTTTTCTTCACGCCCATGGTTAAGGTGTTAGAGCGCGCTAAAGTTTGACAAAAACTTCAAAGACTGTCGAAAAACTTGTTTCTTGGTTTATCACGCATAACTCAAAAACTACCCACTTTTTGAGAAGAGTATATTAACATAAAATTAAACTATATCAAATTTCCTACAAATTATGTCTGCAAGGTTTTTTTACACGCATAGTTTAGGCGCTACAGCGCGTTAAAGTTCGTAAAAATTCCAAAATCTTCCAAAAAACTTGTTTTTTGGTTTATCACTCGAAAACTACTCAGTTTTTGAAAAAAGTGACTTAACTTGAAAGTAAACTGCATTAAATTTTCTACAAATTATGTCTTTTATGCTTTTTCTTCACGCGCATGGTTAAGGCGCTAGAGCGCGCTAAAGTTTGACAAAAACTTCAAAGACTGTCGAAAAACTTGTTTCTTGGTTTATCACGCATAACTCAAAAACTTCCCACTTTTTGAGAAGAGTATAATAACATAAAATTAAGCTATATCAAATTTCCTACAAATTATGTCTCCAAGGTTTTTTCACACGCATGGTTTAGGCGCTACAGCGCGTTAAAGTTTGTAAAAATTCCAAAATCTTCCAAAAAACTTGTTTTTTGGTTTATCACTTATAACTCGAAAACTACTAAGTTTTTGAAAAAAGTGAATTAACTTAAAAGTAAACTGCATTAAATTTTCTACAAATTATGTCTTTTATGTTTTTTTTTCACGCGCATGGTTAAGGCGCTAGAGCGCGCTAAAGTTTGACAAAAACTTCAAAGACTGTCGAAAAACTTGTTTCTTGGTTTATCACGCGTAACTCAAAAACTTCCCACTTTTTGAGAAGAGTATAATAACATAAAATTAAGCTATATCAAATTTCCTACAAATTATGTCTCCAAGGTTTTTTCACACGCATGGTTTAGGCGCTACAGCGCGTTAAAGTTTGTAAAAATTCTAAAATCTTCCAAAAAACTTGTTTTTTGGTTTATCACTTATAACTCGAAAACTACTCAGTTTTTGAAAAAAGTGAATTAACTTAAAAGTAAACTGCATTAAATTTTCTACAAATTATGTTTTTTACGTTTTTTTCCTCACACACGTGGTTTAGGCGTTAGAGCGCGTTAAAACTTGACTAAAATTCTAAAATCTGCCCAAAAACTGTCGGTAGAATAACCTGTCATCTACGGTCCGCGGTTCTAAATGCGAGTGAATTTTTTTTGCGGATGTTAATTCTCTACTCAATCTCTTTAATAAATTTGGTAATAGTAGGTATTTGTGTTGTAGTGATCAGTAATTCCGTAAAGTAGTCCATTGGAGTAGAAAAAAGAAGAAAAATCGTTAACGTCGGTTTAAAAATTTAAAACTTCTTGAAAAGAGTAAGCCGATTATAAAATTGAATTTGCCTCAAAATTAAAATGTAAGAAAAGTTGTAAAAGCAAAATATAGAAGAAAAAGGGAAATATTAATTAAATTAATAAAAGGTTATGAAAAAAATTGTTGCGTTTTATTTAGTCCTAATTTGGCGAAAAGGTAGTAAAATGCAAATGATACAATTTTCAGAGATTTCAAAAATACATAGCATCAAGAGGTGTATAACTTTTTATTACGTAAATGTTTTTAATGTTAAGCCCGCCATTAGACAGCTTGCATTTATACGCTTTAAAAAAGTTTCGGTGTATTTTCTCGTTGATTTTTCGACGGCTGAACTCTCTTTTTAAAAGCGTTAAAGCAAAAGTGTTCGATGGGGTGGGGTGGCTTTCTAAAAAAGTAAAAACGCTTTTATTTTTTTTACGTTTAACAAAAAAAATTGCATTGTCGATTGTAAAGGTGGCAAACCACAAGGGTGCATCCGTCATTATTTTCCACCAAATGAAACTTGCTTTCCTACTTTTTATTACTTTATTTTTATCAAAAATATATACGGAACGAAAGATATTAGAAAGTTGTTTAAAAAGTTTTATTAGGATCTTGCACTGTTCTATAAAAGCACCGATAACGTTCGTTAACAAAACACATCGGTTCGAAACGCACTTTTTTCAGTTTTCGACGAGCTTATCTAAAAGTTTAATTCGCTAATTTATTAATGCGTTTTAAATTAACCCCTATTTATCTTAATTATAGTAATCTATAATTAAGCTGCATCGATCATAAAACTTTTTTTTTAAGTTGATGTAATCTGTCTTTATATAAAACACTCTTCTTTGTGAAAGTTAGTGAAGTGTGTATTTTTAAACTTATAGACGAAGACAATGGACGTGAAAAATCGGGCTCCATCACGGCCGAAAAGCTTTTCTTTCATTTTTTCGCGAAAATGCGCCGGTTTCTTTGTTTAAAAAAATACCCCATTTCGGCGGGCTATTCTAAATGGCTGTAAACAATCGAAGCAAATACAACACGGAACACGAGAGATAATTTTTGCCTAATGCGGACTTTTCTTTGAATCTATTAATGACTGTAGGTGTTCCTGTGGCGGGGAAATCAATTTTAAAAATCGACTTTTTAAAACTTTAAGACATCTAATAGGTTATTAAGGTGGTTCGGGAGGCCTTTTCAGATTGTTTGCGAGTCGGACGACCTAAAAACTATCTAATAGTGAGGGAGACAGCGAATCTTTTACTAAACAATCTCGTTTTTTGATTATTGGCTTATAACTCGAAAAATACGTACTTTAGGAGAAAAATGATTCTACATAGATAAAAACTAAATAAAATTTTCAACAAATTACGCCTCTTAAATTTTGTTTGTTGAGCAAACGGTTTCAGTGCTGGAGCGCGTTTAAGTTTGACGCGAATTTTAAAATAGGTCAAAAAACTGTTTTTCTGCTTAGAACTCGAAAACTACGCGCTTTTGAAGAAAAGTGTTTCTGTGCAAAAATAAAGAAAATAAAATGGTGTTTGAAAAAGCATTGCATAAAAAAATATGAGCACTAGAATTGGTTGTCGGCAATTCCTAAGGAGCAGCATTCGCTTAGAGGCGACTCGAGAAAGGCGTTGTTTTTTGCCCCTTTTTCAGTTTTTCGCTTATAACTTCACAACTGCATACTTTTTAAAAAATATGCAATAATAATAAAGTAAACTACATCAAATTTTCTACAAATTATACTTTTATCATTTTTTACTTACACACGTGACTTGGGCGCTAGAGCGCGTTAAAGTTTAGTAAAAACTCTAAAATCTGCTAAAAAACTTGTTTTTTGGTTTATCACCTATAACTCGAAAACTACTCACTTTTACAAAAAAGTTTATAAACATAAAATTAAACTACATTAAATTTTCTACAAATATGTTTTTTTACGTTTTTGTTCTACCACACGTGGTTTAGGCGCTAGAGCGCGTTAAAATTTGACAAAAATTCCAAAATCTATTCAAAAACTTGTTTTTTAGTTTATCACTTATTATTAAAAAACTACTCACTTTTCAGACAAATATATTATTATAAAAGTAAACTGCATTAAATTTTCTACAAATTATGTCTTATATGTTTTTTTGACACACACATAGTTTAGGCGCTAGAGCGAGTTGAAGTATGATAAAAATTCAAAAATCTGTCTTTGTTTCTTGGTTTATTACTTATTACTCGAAAACTAGCCGCTTTTTGAAAAAGTCGATTAAAATAATAGAAAACTACATCACATATTCTACAAATTATGTGTTTTACGTTTTTTCCTGACACGCGTGGTTTAGGCGCTAGAGCGCGTTAAAATTTGACAAAAAACTTGTTTTTTGGTTTATCACGTTTAACTGAAAAAGTACCAACTTTTTTGGAAAAGTGAATTAACGTAAAAGTAAGCTGCATAAAATTTTCTAATAATTATGTCTCCTATGATTTTTTCTCTCACGCACAGTTAAAGCGCTAGAGCGCGTTAAAATTAGACAAAAATTCCAAAATCGGTCAAAAAACGAGTTTTTTAGTTTTTCACGTGTAACTCTAAAAGTAGCTACTTTTTTGAAAAAGTGAATTAACGGAAAAGTAAACTGCATTAAATTTTCTACAAATTATGTCTGCTATGCTTTTTCCTCTTACGCACGGTTAAGGCGCTAGAGCGCATAAAAGTTTGGTAAAAATTCCAGAATCTGCCAAAAAACTTGTTTTTTGGTTTGTCACGTATAACTCAAAAAGTACCAACTTTTTGGAAAAAGTGAATTGAGGTAAAAGTAAACTGCATTAAATTTTCCACAAATTATGTTTTTTATGATTTTTCCTCTCACGCACGGTTATCGCGCTAGAGCGCGTTAAAGTTAGACAAAAAATCAGAAATCTGTCAAAAACGAGTTTTTTGGTTTATCACGTATAACTCAAAAAGTATCAACTTTTTGACAAAAGTACATTAACATAAAATTAAGCTATATTAAATTTCCTACAAATTATGTTTGATACGTTTGTTCTTCACACGCATGGTTTAGGCGCTACAGCGCGTTTAAGTTTGTAAGATGTAAAAAAATTTTGAAATGTAGTTTATATCGATTTATGACAAACTTTTGTCACAAAGTGCGTACTAGTTTTTGAGCAATAAGCGAAAAATCGAAAAATAGCAAAAACCCACCCTCTCGAGTCACCCCAAGCCACTTTGGAGTGACCGGCAGTCAGTTTATTACTTTTCTTTAATGCTATTTCAGATCGTTAAAAATTTTGTTTTTTTCGTTTAGTAAAAGTGCTCGCTGCCTCCCGGACTATTTATAAGTCTCTTCCTAAAGGGGAAATTATTAATTGAACGTTGTTGTACAGGGCCTTTTACGTGCAGTGGTAACTACTAACTACCATTCATAAAATACGCTTTAAGCATAAATTGAATAAAATATTTTTTGTATTTAATTAGTGATAATTACGAATACTATTGATTTTCGAATCAATACAAGACCAGGAGCCTAATATTTTGAGCTATTGATGCTTATGGCGCTTTGTGAGCCGTCTCGTATTGACACTGCGTAAGTATAATGTCTAAGCCCCCTTTTGATTTGTCATTACAACTTCACTCAAGTGGTTGAATCGCTTGTAAGTCTGTACGTGGTATAATAACAATCTCTCAATTTCACGTAAATGAATAAGCCGAAATTTGAGAGAGCAACCTTATTAGCACTTGAATGAAACGCCCTGTATAGTGAATAATAACGATGCGACGAAGAAATATCCCACTCAAGTTCGACTCTACTTGTAAAAATAACAAAACGGACGTATAGAAATGAAATGAATGGAACTTTTCGCTCTCTAATAAGGCTCCGGGCTCTGGACATATCGCACAATAAAAAATTTCATAAGCTCCTTGTTTATTTTCAATTCGCCAACAAATAAACTCGAAAATTTACATCATTATACAATGTTTTACTCCGAGAATTTACATAAAGAAAATAAAATAGTAACCAACTTAAGTAATTCAATTTTGTTATATTTTATGACTTAAGATAAACAACGTTTCCCCCAAGTTTAGCGTAATATTTCAACTTTACGTCTACTTTATTAATCTTATACGTACGTATTGCATATATGTAGTGGTTAAAATGGTTAAAGCCGTTTTAAGACCACCTTCAATTTTAACGTTACCGCTCGCGAAATAAAATAAACGCCGCTCTACAACTTTTGTATATAATCGAACATTAAATTTTATTCCGTTCCTTCAGACACTATCTTTATACATCCGCGATCGTATATTACGGAGTTTTGCAGTAAAAACCGTTATGTTTTTTCAAGACACAATATGGCATCATAAGGAAAACGGATGTGAAGATATAAAGTATTGCTAGAAGGGACGAAACGTATACACGTATATAACTTAATATTGAGTGCACAAAACGTACGCAATCGCCAAACGCATTGTATGACCGAACGTTGTATCCGCTTTTATGACCAGAATTCAATTTTACGATCTCGACCGATAGCGCCTTTTTGAAGGCGCGTTTACACACTTCCACGGCCGAAAAAGTCGCTCTAGAATTGACGCAGGTGCGTTAGCACCAGCTCACTGACCCCTTCTGTTCTTACGAAGCCAGGTAAGCGCACTTGGGCACCTTTCATGGCCTTTCCTGGCTTCACCTTTGCGCGTACACAAAAATAGGTAAAAACCAAATTTGTAGAAGAAGGCGCGAGGAACAACTTTTGTTTGAACATTTTTCCACACGTGTCCTACTTTCGGAAATTTCCGCTAAAGTAGCTTTAGTGGGCCCCACCTCCATCTTTCAACAGAGATGGTGTGTAGGGTGAACTTTTTTAGTAGGCCTAGTTAGTGGCCCCCTCGTTTGCGCCTAATTCACTTAGACCATTACGGCGTCTAATAAATATTTAAAAAAGCAATTGAATTGCCTTTTTCTGGAAAATTACGCTAACGCAATTTGGCCATTACATAAAATTAAAATTAAAATCCAGAGATTAGATGCAAATTTTAGCGCCCTCGTTAAATTTTATACATAAATTCTTTTGTATGTCGAGGAAAATTGTTGTGTGAAACGCTCGAAAATCAAATATTTCGTTTAGATTAAAAAAATTTGATTTGCCAGTGCGCCGAATAAAATTACCAGCTTTGTACTTTTCTTCAAATTTTGCCGCTCTCTCGTGTATTTATTTGAAATGGGTTTTTGAGTGACGGAAATGTATTTAATAACGCAAACTGTGTTCACATGTTAGTGCAGGTGCATTAACGCAAGTTTGGCCATTAAATTTGCTTGTAGGGTAATCGACCAGATTATCGAATTAGTATCAGAGTAATACAAATTACGCTTAATTAGTGTATACGTGCGGATTAGAGAAATGCGCCTTGTTTGGCCAAAGGAAATTTTGCCAAATTAAAAAATATTTACGCAAACGATTATACGATGTGCGAACTGCTGTAAAAGTGTCAATTTGTGAGTTCCTAAAGGGTTGTATTTCTCTTTGGGGTATTGGGGTATTGGGGTATTTAAATAAGACCTAGACCCCACGTTTTGCATTTGCAGTGCAAAAAGATTAAAAATCATCAAGCTGCCACTGAAACTCTCTATAATCCCCAGGCGTTGTAATGACTCAAGGACAACACTTTATAAAAATTATAAAGTGGATTGAATTTGCCTACGAAAGTATGAATCTTGGTCGTTTAGTTACAGATTATAACCTTTTTCGCTTATAACTTGCAAACTACGCCTTTTTTGGAAAAATTACAGTAATACAAAAATAAAGTTCATCAAATTTTCTACAAATTATGTTTGATAAGTTTTTATTTTGGCAAACGGTTTAAGCGCTAGAGCGCGTTAAAATTTGGCAAAAATTTCTAAATAAGTCAAAAATCTCTTTTTTTCTTTTTTCGCTTATAAGATAAAGCGCTCTAGCGCCTAAACTATTTGTTTGAAGAAAAAACCTTATCAAACATACTTTGTAGAAAATTTGTTGTAGTATTTTTGTATAGAAGTAATTCCTACAAAAAATCCGTCGTTTTCCAGTTATAAGCGACACACTGCAAAATAGTTTTTTTCAGTTTTCTCAAAACGAATCTTTTTCTAGTTTCTCGCTGATAACTTAAAAACTACGCACTTTTTGAAAAAATAGTTTAATATACAAAGAAGCTGCATCAAATTTTCTAGAAATCATGTTTCATGTTCATTATATTTTTCTTTTCGCTTTAGGCGGTAGAGCGCGTTCAAGTCTGAGAAAATTTTCTAAAACGTCTTATAAGCTATTTTTTAAGTTTTCCCCTTATAACTCATAAACTACGCACTTTAGTAGAAAAGAACTTCTGTACGGAAATAAACTGTATGAAATTTTATACAAATTATGTTTAATAGGTTTGTTTTTCCGACGAACAGTTTAAGCGCTAAAGCGCGTTAAAGTTTAGAAAAATTGCCAAAATTGGCCAAAAATCGTTTTTTTTTAATTTTTCGCTTATTACGGGCTCTTGCGCCCGTATGAACTATTCGTATAAAGAAGAAAACATAATTTGTGGAATATTTGATAAAGTTTTTACATATAAATAATTTTAATTTTTATAAGCAACAAACTGAAAGATAGAAAGACTGCGAAGAAAATGCGATTTTTTCGTATTTATGGCTTATCACTTGAAAACTATGCACTTTTTGGGAAAAGCGCTCCTATACAAAAAGAAACTGGATAAAATGTTCTACAAATTATGTTTATACATTTTTTTTCAGACTAACAATTGAAGCGCTAGAGCGCGTTAAAATTTGGCAAAAATTCCAAAACTGACCAAACATGTGCTTTTTTCTTCTTTCGCTTATAATGCGCTCTAACGACTAAACTATTAGTTTTAATGAAAAAACGTGTAAAACATAATTTGTAGAAATTTTACTGTAGTTTATTTTTGTATAGAGGTAATTTGTTCAAAAAGTTTATCGTTTTCCAGTTATAAGCGACAAACAGAACAATCGGTTTTCGCAGTTTGTTAGAATTTTCTCCAGGGCGCTTTTTTTTTCTAGTTTCTCGCTAATAACTTGAAAACTACGCCATTTTTTGAAAAATAATTGTAAGGAACAGAAGTTACATCAAATTTTCTAGAAATCATGTCTCTTATATTCTTCTTAGACCGACACTTTAGGTGTTATTGCGCGTTAAACGCAAAAAAATTTCTAAAACGTCTTAGAAACTGTTTTTGAGTTTTTTGCTAATAACTCAAAAACTACGCACTTTAATAGAAAAGCACTTCTATACGAAAATAAACTACATACAATTTTCTACCTATTATGTTTGATAAATTTTTTTACGTCGGACTGTTTAGGCGCTAGAGCGCTTTGAAATTTGGCAAAAATTCCAAAATTGACCAATATCTGTTTTGCTTTTGCTTACAACGCGCCTAAACTATTCGTATGAAGACGAAAACTTATGAAACATAATTTGTAGAAAATTTAATAAAGTTTATGTTTTGAAATACTTTTTCAATAAGTGTACATTTTTCAAGTTATAAGCAAGAAACTGAAAAATAAAAATACTGCAAAGAAAAAGCTCTTTTTCTAGTTTCTCGCTTATAACTTGAGAACTATGCACTTTTTGGAAAAAACGCTTCTATGAAAAAATAAAGTGCATATAATTTTCTATAAATTATGTCAAATAAGTTTTTTTGTCAGACAAAGCGTTAGAGCGCTAGAGCGCGTTGAAGTTGAAAAAATTCCAAAACTGACCAAAAATTTGTTTTTTCGCTTATAACGCGCTCTAGCGCCTAAGCTATTTGTTTGAAGAAAAAAAAGGTGTGAAACTTAATTTGTAGAAAATTTAACGCTGTATATTTTTGTAAAAAAGTAATTTTTTCAAAAGTGCGTAGTTTTCAAGTTATAACCAACAAACTGAAAAATAGTTTTTCACCGTTATTTGTAATTTTCTCAAAACGCATTTTCTAGTTTCTCTCTTCTAACTAGAAAACTACCCGCATTTTGAGAAAGCCACGCTAATGAATTATTTTACAAATTACATTTATTTAATTTTTTAGACGGGCGGCTAGACGCTAGAGCGCATTCTAGTCTGAGGGAATTTCCTGAAACAGCTTAAAGGCTGTTTTTTAGTTTTTTGCTTATAACTCGGAACTACGCACTTTTGGAGAAAAGTGTTTCTGAAATGAGACTTGGGGGAATTCCAAAAGCAGATTCGGGACCTCTCTGGGCAAAGTGGATTGAACTCGGTCCCGAAAGTATAAAGCTTAGTGGCTTGGTTACAAATAAGACCAGACGGAATAGGTCGTCTGTTCCTACCAGAAAGCTCAATATGAAGCACCTCACAACCTCCTACCCTCTTCGTCTTTGCACTTGCTACTCATAATGAGGCCATTGTTCAAAAGCACTCACTCGTAATTCGTTTGAATTTTTTCAGAGACATAGACGAATTTGCCAGGCCTTGGGCTTGTCTTACCCCACTTCTTCTACTTCTTCTGCAGAGAAGAGTTTGATACCTCATAGGCCAAATTGGCTGGGAAAATGATAAAATGTAATTTACGCAAAGGAAAATAAGAAAAACATTTTTTTCTAAATTGATTTGTGTTTGAAAATGAAAGGATAAAAGAATTTGCAACTTTAAAGAGCACTTGTTGTGATTTAATTTTGAAGTTATACGAAGTTAATTCTGTTTCATCTCGACCTATTCTACCTACAGAACAAAAGTTTTCGTTTGGCAATAACAGATATGCGTTTATTTTAACAAACTTCCGAAAAGTTTGAGCTTTTGAGTGATTTGTTTTGACAGGGGGTTTAGTCGAAGTGTTGATGGAATGGAAACTATAACGCGTTTGGGGGACTTTACCCAAATTAATTACTTTCAATAAAGCTTTCGGTATGTAACCGCACACGTGACTAACTGAGAAGGTGAACAAAGTCATGATCCCTTTAAATTTACATACAAGTTCGTAACTAACGTTCGCATCTAATAGCGTTACTTTCTATGTAAAATTGTCTTTTGTAACAACTTTTGAATGCAACAACTTTATCCATAATTTTAACACTTTTGTTCGAGCAAATTGAATATTCAATATTATCGAAGTTTGGCTCCCTTTTGAATTTCAACTGTGTCGAGTCTGCCATTATTTGGCAATTTAAGTTTGCAACAAATTGCATAAAATGGCATTTTTTCGCATTCGCAACTTCCCAAATTTTCGCTAAATAAATTTTAACTTTTTTTCCTCTTACAACCCGAAAAATGGTATTTTATAATGGCGAGAATCCTTCCTATAAAAGTTGGCCCTTTTTGTAGACTCGGGTATTTAAACTTAAATGCGGTTAAACGATAAAACGATAAGAGCTTTCTTCGATTTGTTCAATAAAACTTTCAACGAAGACTTCATTTTTGATGTATTGAAAATTTCTCGCGTTTTACATTATCTATGTCATCATTATTCTGAGTGCCTCAAATACATTTTTTTATTCAAATTGGCTTACATTTTAGCACTCGAATGAACTCGCTCTAAATTGAAACACCAACGCCCGCTTCGTGAGCGTTTCGTTCGTATTGCGAAATTTGTTTCTGTTTTAGACAAATCTGACATCGTCGTCAATTTTTATGCTGCTCGACGGCATCGATTTAAAACTAGTTCGACTTACGACTCAGAAAACGAATTTAAAGGTAACGCGGTGTGGCCTACTAACTCATTAGTCGCTTTGGGAAATGTTAGCGATATGCTCGAACCTTTTCAAATAGAGTTTACTTCTTATCGCTATCGACTTCGCTTGTCATGTCATAGTCAGCATCGGCATGGCTCATCGCTATCTACAACAAAAGTTTTCAACTTGCACGTCACTCTTCTATGATTTCTGCTCTACTCAGAGCTCTAGGAAAATTAGTTCGTGGTAGAAAAAGACTAGTAGAGCATTAGTGTCATCAGTTGCCTACTAGTTGCTAGTTGTATATTTAGTTACGATTTGTTGCATCTTCAGACCCCCCTCCCCTCTAAAAAGAAACTTCGTTTACGTAAACTTTTCAAATTTATACTGAGCTCGGCGCACAGAAACATCCTTCTGGGTTTCTTTACCAGCCATTTTGCAAGGACTTCTTTCATGGGACTTGGGGGAATCCCAAAAACAGATTTGGGGTTTCTAAACAACTGGACATGCAGCGAGAGGTTTTTACGATCAACTCGGGCGCAATCGCGATTTTTTCTCTATCGTTATTTATGTATTTTTGGATGTTGAATTCAAATTTCTACTAGTAAAAGCAAGAAAATTGCAAAAAATGTTCTTCTTTTAGATTCTCGCTTATAACTCGAAAACTACACAATTTAAGAGAAAATCACTTCTACGCAAATATAAACTACATAAAATTTTCTACATATTATGTTTGTAAAATTCCTTTTTAAACGCACAGTTTAAGCGCTAGAGGGCGGTAAAGTTTGGTATAGATTCCAAAAGTTCTGTTTATTTAATTTTTCGCTTATAACGCGCTCTAGCGCCTAAACTATTTATTTTTTAACAAAAGCACACGTATACAAAAATAAAGTACATTAAATTTTCTACAAATTATAATTCGTAAGTTTTTATCCTAAAACAAATAGGTTAGGCGCTAGAACGCGTTATAAAAAGGTATCTAAAAAATTCAGAAATTGGAAAAAAAATTTTTATTTTTCGCTTCGAAAACGCGCTCTAGCGTCTAAACTATAGGTTTGAAAAAAAAATTTGATAAAACGTAATTTATAGAAAATTTAAGGTAGTTGATTTTTGTACAAAAGTAATTCTCCAAAAAGAGCGTGGTTTTTAACTGATAAGCGACAAACTGAAAAATAGAAAGACTCCAAAAAATGCTATTTTGTAGTTTCTCGCTTATAACTTAAAAAATACCATTTTATGAGAAGAACGCGTCTATAGGTATAAAAATAAACTACATTAAATTTTCTAAAAACTATGTTTAACAAGGTTTTTTCTTTAAACAAATAGTTTAGGCACTAGAGCGCCTTGTAAGCAAAAAAACAAAAAAACAGATTTTTGGCAAATTTTGAAATTTTCGCCAAATTTTAACGCGCTCTAGCGCTTAAACTGTCCGTGGAACAGCAACTTATAAAACATAATTTGTTCAAAATTTCATTTAGTTTATTTGGTACTTTTCTATTGAAGTGCGTAGTTTTCAACTTATAAGCGACAAACTGAAAAATAGAAAGAATGCAAAAAATGCTATTTTTCTAGTTTCTCGCTTATAACTTAAAAAAATTTTTTTTGAAAAGAGCGCGTCTATATAAAAATAAACTACATTAAATTTTCTACAAATTATGTTTGATAAATTTTTTTGTCAGATAAACAGTTTAAGCGCTAGAGCGCGTTAAAATTTTGCAACAATTTCAAAATTGGTCAAAAGTACGTTTTTTTAAATTTTGTCGTATATAAGGTGCTGTAGCGCCTAAACTATTTTTTGTTTTATGTTTGTACTATGTTTTAAAAAAACTAATAAAACATAATTTGTAGAAAATTTGATAAAGTTTATTTTTTTATAGAAGAAATTTTTCAAAAAGTGTGTAGTTTTCACGTTGTAAGTGACAAACTGAAAAATATCATTATTTTGCAGTTTATCGCTATTTTCTCTGGTTTCTCGCTTATAACTTGAAAACTACGCACTTTTTGATAAATTTACGTGAATATAAAAAGAAGCTAAATCAAATTTTCTACAAATAATGTTACTTATATTTTTTTTTAACGGGCGGGGTTAGGCGCTGGAGCGCCTCAAAATTTCTAAAATTAACCAAAAATCTGTTTTTTTTAATTTTGTCGATTTTAACGGGATCTAGCGCCTAAACTACCCGTTTGAAAAAATAAACTTATACATCCTGGTCCCTTCCCTTCTTTGCACTATGCGCCTCAGCATATTATCCGCTTCTTTTTAGAAAATACTTTTTGCACATTCTGGTTGCTTCTCCAGTTTCTAAAAAATGTTCGATGCGTTTTTTCACTATTATATGATTCCGGGAGTAATGCGCAAATAGGGGAAAATCGGTAAATGCGTATGATGCCATTAGATAGTAATATTGTTGTGCACTTACGCGATTCCATTCTATGTTAGATAATTCCATATTATCTCTTATGCATAAATCGTCCTCGGACCATTCAACTAACGAAAATACTTCTTGACTACTGCTGAGGAACAAACCATGAAACCCCGTTTTTGGGAATGAGACATTATCGCAAATTTTTTCTAAAGTATTTATCTTATGTTTAAAAGGTTGAAATATTTTGGCCGTTGCCAACCGGCTTAAGTCTTTAGGTTAAGATATTATTTATTTTTAAAAACTGGTTACTAGATTTATACTAAAAACTGAGGAACAGGAGCACTAGTGATGTACATTCCCTCGGTACTTCTATTTATATTACCTTGTTTATAACACCCCCCCTCAAGTTAGGCCAAAAGCTTTTGAACTCATGACCTCATTCTTTACTAATTGCTTTCCTTATCTTTATAAATTGTAATTCAGTGTAATTAGAACACTCACTCGAGTTTTTTTTTGCTTTTAATTATCAACATCCTGTTCGAGTGTCTTATTGATAAGAAACTAAATTTAGTAAACTTTTTCAAACCAATCATTGTCTGTGTTTTTTTAAATCGTCTTTTCTTGATAAAAGTTCACCAACTTGGTACACATCCCACATTGTCTCTTTTTGCGAATTATAACGTTGTTAATTTTAACCCTTCTGGAGTATCCCACTCTGAGAAACCTTAGTGAAATCAAAAATGTTCATCTGCACTTCTAGCTCTATCCCGAGTTGATGGCACCAGCAGCGGATGCTGTAGAGTTCGTGCAGGATAAATTTTCCTCTAAAAGATTAAATAGTCAAAACTGTAAACCGACGGGTAGTACTTAAGAAGGGTACATTTCTTTGTATTTCTGTTTGCTTTAAAATAAGAAATAAGAACTTAAAATTTAGCAAAAATTCCAAAATTGGTCAAAAATCTGTTTTTTTTGTGACATATAACGCGCTCTAGAGCCTAAACTATTTGTTGGAAGATGAAGCAGAATTTATAGAAAATTTTATGTAGTTTATTTTTGAATAGAGGTAATTTCTTAAGAAAGTGCATAGTTTTTAAGTTATAAGCGACAAACTGAAAAATAGTTTATCGCAGTTTTTCGCAATTTTTTCAAAACGCATATTTTTCTACTTTCTCGCCTATTAACTTGAAAACTACGCACTTTTTTAGAAGAATATTTAGATATAAGAACAAGCTAAATCAAATTTTCTCCAAATTACGTTTTTCGATTTTCTTAGACGGTTGGCTTAGGTGCTAGAGCGCGTTAAAGTTTCAGAAAATTTCCTAAAACGGTTAAAAAAATTTTTTTTAGTTTTTTGCTGATAACTCGAAAACTACGCACTTTTTGAGAAGTGTTTCTATACAAACATAAAGTAAATTAAATTTCCTACAAACTGTATCTCTCATATTTTTTACATCAGACGTGCGGTTTAGGTTAGGTGCATATTTAGTAACAATTTATAGCATATTCTCTTCCCTCCTCTAAAATGGAACTTTGATGTAAACTTTTCACATTTATACTGAGCTTTACGCCCAGAAACATCTCGCTATGCGTCTTTAGCAGCCACTGCGCGAGGTTTCTTTAATGAGACTTGGGGGAATCCCCAAGGCTAATTCGGCGCCCCTGGACATGCTGCGAGAATTTTACGTGCGCAATCACATTTCTTTAAATTACTGTCTTAAAGAGCCCTCAAGATCAGGTCGGTTAAAGGACTTTCGGCATTTCCTCTCGACAATTGAGCCTCAGTCATGTTAGTCCTAGTTTAAGTTAAACGTAGGTAGTCAGTTTTTCATAGCCGATTAATAAGAGGGGCAGGTGTACGACCTGTAAAAAGTAGTCCTATCGATTGCAACCTGAGCTCGTTTATTTAGCGTTTTAATAAAAATAAAGTGTAATCCTCCAACAACAAATAATGGAGATGAAATAAAAATCCAAAGCTTTCGAAAACGTTTATCCGCCCGTTTTTTTCGTATTGATACAAAGTGTGTTTAAAAACGATAAGTATTTTTTTTTCTTCAAAAATCCCTTCTATCAACATCCTACTTTGCTAGTGAGTTACAGTTTAGTAAGGTTTGTTTACAAAAATCTTTTCGCGAAAATTCCAAGTTTGCCTTGGTGTGTTTTAATTCTATCCAAATATTTGCAAATTATTTTTCTGCTCTATGCTCAGTAAATTAATGGTAATTAAGCCACTTCCATTAAACAAATATTAGTATTAGTTAAAAATGCTACGAGTCGCGAAACTTACTAGTACTTAGTTGCAACGAGTTATTAGTATTCTTACGCCAGAATAGTTCCTAAGCTGCTTAGCTGCTAAGATTAGGAGTATTTTGGCTTTACCGGAGGTGGTTCCTGTACAAGAATCCCCAGCGCCAGCCTAGGCCTCTGTGTGTTTCAATACTTTCAGCATCTCCTTGTACTATTCCGCAAGACTTTTCTGTAAGACCTGTTGGCCTGTATGTTTTTGCGCTGTGATCCGGGGAAGCTTCCTCCCTCATTAGACCTATTTTGGGCGCCACCAGCTATTTCTGCTTTTGACTAGGCCACAGACAAGGCCAGATGAAAGCTTCACCAAGTAGACGTACTCTCTTTCTGGTCAAGCTAGTCCTTCACCGATTGAACGAACTTTCACCGCGATTTGTTTAAAAGGGGCGTCACATAATTTGATTAAGAGCCCCCCTACTCTTTACTCTTAATAAATTATTGAGCTTATTTAAGCCACTCAAAGCTCGGTGAAGCACCTTAATTTCTTATTAATAGAACTAAAAATAGAGTTTGATTAGACGAGGTATTCATTTGGTAGCGTATGAAATTGACGTTCTCTATTCAAGTGGTACAAAATCGATGCGTAATTAGTTTTTACGGGGCGACAAGCCAAAATTCGTCTAAATAAATTGTGATTAACTGCGAATTTTATTTTTAAAAAAGGTACAATTTTTTTGTCATAATCAAAATAAATTGGTTAGGATTCGATAAATTACAGTTTGTAAAAGGCTTCGATATTTTATATTATATACTGCACACAATTTGAAAAATTGAATACATGAGGGAAAATTACCCTAAAAAATAAAATACAATATTTATTAAAAGTTGTCACGGTGTGAAGTTATTGGCAAAATTTATTGCGAAACTTTCGATAGGTTCATCATTTTTCTTTAAAAAGTTTTCGACTCCCAACAACTAAGCCCGAAGTCACATAATACTTTTTTCTCTAATTATTTAGTTTGTGGTAGGTTTTCTATAGGAGCGAAATAAATAAAAAAGAAACTCCACTAATACAACAAGAAGTCGATACGTGACGTTTCATCAAAATGCATCGATGGTGGTTGGTAATATTGTGTAAATTGCAAGTACCTCTGGTGTACATTTCACATTAAACAGAGTGTTTGTTTAACGCTTAACGTACAATTACTGCCGGAAATAACATATTTAGAGGTTTCCAGACGTAAATTCGTTTCCTCCCTATTTTCATTGGTTTTCAATTTTGTTCGTTTTCAATTTACTCTACTCTTGTAAGTTCTTTTTTCTCTTTTACCTAACGTAACTAACAATAATACGACTCAGGTGCATCCAGATCCAGTTCGAGGTCATTTAGAAGGCATTTGTTTCTAAAAATGACGGTGCAAGGAGCTTAGATTTTAGGCAACATCAAGCAAGATTATGTTATTTAGAGATGCTCAATTAAAATTTTAACTTTGTCATCTCCTAAAAGAGGAGAAGTGATAAAATTGCATAAAAACTGCAAAAAATGACTTTCTTTTAGTTTATTGCTTATAAATCAAAAACTACACATTTTACGGGAAAAGCACTTTTATACAAAAAGAAACTACATAAAGTTTTAAACAAATTACGTTTGATAAGTTTTTTTGTGAGACAAACAGTTTAAGCCCTGGAGTGCTTTAAAATTTTACAAAAATTCCTTAAACTCGTTAAAAATTTTTTATTTTATTTTGTCGCTTATAGCGCGCTCTAGCGCCTAAGCTATTTGTTTTAAAAAAAACTTATAAAACATAATTTGTAGAAAATTTAATGTAGCTTATTTTTGTATCAAAGCGTTTTTTCAAAAAGTGCTTAGTTTTCAAGTTATAAGCGACAAACTAAAAAATAGCATTTATTTGAATTTTTTTGCATTTTTCTCAAAATTCATTTTTTTTAGCTTCTCGCTTATAACTTGAAAACTACGCACTTTACAGGAAAAGCACTTTTATACGAAAATAAACTACGTTAAGTTAAAAAAAATTACGTTTAATAAGTTTTTTTGTGAGACAAACAGTTTAAGCCCTAGAGCGCTATAAAATTTGGCAAAAATATTCGTGAAAAAACTTTTTTCTTATTTTGTCGCTTATAACGCGCTCTAGTGCCTAAACTATTTGTTTTAAGAAAAAAACTTATTAAACATAATTTGTAGAAAACTTGATGTAGCATATTTTCGTATAGAAGTAATTTTTTTAAAAAGTGCTTAGTTTTAAAGTTATGCGACAAACTAAAAAATAGCATTTTCTTGCATTTTTTGCAATTTTCTCAAAATGCATTTTTTTAGCTTCTCGCTTATAACTCGAAAACTATGCACTTTCTAAAAAATTACTTTTATACAAAAATAAACTACATAAAATTTTCTATTAATTATATTTTATAACTTTTTTCTTCAAACCAATAGTTTAGGCGTTACAGCGTGTCATAAATGACAAATGAAAAAACAGGTTTTTGTCACATTTGGAATTTTCGCCAAATTATAACGCACTCTATCGCTTCAACTGTAGAAAATTTTTAGTTTGTCGCTTATAACTTGAAAACTACGCCTACGTTTTTTCCTATAGCGAATAGTTTAGGCGCTAGAGCAAAAATAAAATTTTTCTAATTTTGGAATTTTTTCCAAGTTCTAGCGCGCCTTAGCGCTTTAACTGCTTTTCTGACAAAAAACTTTATTAAACATAATTTGTAGAAAATTTTATTTAGTTTATTTTTGTATAAAAGCGCTTTTCCTGAAAATGGGTATTTTTCAAGTTATAAGCGAGAAACTTGAAAAATAGCATTTTTTGCAATCTTTCTATTTGTCAGTTTGTCTCTTATAACTTGAAAACTACGTACTTTTTGCAAAAATAACTTCTATACAAAAATAAGCTACATCAAATTTTCTACAAATTATGTTTTATAAGTTATTTTCTTAAAACAAATAGTTTAGGCGCTGGAGCGCCTTAAAATTTGGCAAAAATTTCGAAATTGACCTAAAATCTGTTTTATTTTATGTTGTCGCTTATAACGCGCTCTAGCGCCTCAACTATTCGCTTGAGAAAAAACTTATAAAACATAATTTGTAGAAAACTCGATGTAGCTTATTTTTGTATAAAAATAATTTTTTTAAAAGCGTAGTTATCAAGTTAAAAACGACAAACTGAAGAATAACATTCTTTTGCATTTTTCAAACTTTTAGTTTCTCGCTTATAACTTGAAAACTATGCATTTTTGAGATAAGTACTTTGATATAAATACAAGCTAAATTAAATTTTCTACAAATTATGTTTCTTAGATTTTTTAGACGGACGTCTCAGGTGCTAGAGCGCGTTAGGGTCTGAGGAAATTCCCTAAAACAACTTAAAAGCTGTTTTTAGTTTTTTGCTTATAACTCGAAAACTGCGCCCTTTTGGAAAAAAGTGTTTCTATACAAAAACAAACTAAATTAAATTCCCTACAAATTATGTTTCTTATACTTTTTACGTCAGACTTACGGTTTAGGTTAGGCACTTGAACGCATTGAAATAATGTATATCGGACATAGCGGCTAAGCCAAGAACTGGATTAGCCCCTTATTTTACTCTAGCGACTGAACTACAAAGTGTTCCTCAATAGTCACTTCTAGTTCCAAATGCTAAAGCCTTTTCCGAAGTGGTTGTAAGAGGCTCACCAATAATCCACATCGCCACTATACCTCTTTCAACATCTCAACAAACCAGCTTGGTTTAAAACTAAAATTTGGCTCTGACAGTTGAATAAAAAAGATGCTACTCTATTACAAGAGCTACCTAAATATTTACAGAAGATTTAGGGTTCTTAGCACGTATGGGTTGTTAAACAGAGACTCTGAGTGTGTCGGACAAACAAACGTTACGACTAAAAAACAATTTTAGCACTTTATTTATTACTCTAAAAAGTTTATTGGGTAGAGGTTTAAAAATTATTTTTAATTACTCGAGCCGCAAGGGCTTAAAAATGAGATGCCCTTCTTAATCTTCTACTTTAAAACGTTTAAAATGGTAGTTAGTTAGTACCGTATATAAATCTAAGGCGTATTTCGTTTTAAGATATAGTTAAATATGTAAGTAAGCGAGAAGTTCACCTGGGAAAAAGGGTCGATAAGTTTTCCGTAGGGTAAGCAAAACGTCGTTGAGCCCACGCTTCAATAAAGAATAACGCCATTACGGGGGTTGCGGTAAAGTGGTGTTCGCAACATTGTCCTAACAGATGTTACTTGGGCCACTTCCACAAGAGCATCTGCTATGTCTATAAACTTCACCAAAACCTAAGTAACGTTTTGTATGTTTTAGCTATATGAGTAAACAATAAAGATATATGTATAGATATATAAATTTATTGTAACACAATCTACCACTTAATCATCCCTTATACTATACACAACAGGCACTCAATTTATTATCACATATCTTGAGGTGTGTTTGTGCGTGTGTGTATGCTGTATGTGTGTGATATCAAATCGTTTGTTAATAAATCCATCACGCGTTAAATACGTCCACAAGTGACTGTTTAAGTTGAGGAGAAGGGAGGGGTTGCCACCCCCACCAATCGTACAAATTAATACAAACCTGACGCTTGTTTTTACTCTTTTCCGTTCCCTAAGACATTTTTAACATAATAATCGTGACGGAAACGAAGTATACTTTGAATAATAGCTACGTAAAGTGGAGAAAAGCCTTTTTATTTTTTTATTGGAAAAACGAACTATTTGTGGAGCGCTTTTCAAAGACGTTCAACTTTATAAGATTATAAAGATTGCATTAAATTGAAGTTCCTAAATTTAATTTCTTATTAAACTTCCATTAGCTTATTTACGGACGTACATTTTAACAAATCTGCGTTACTACTAATGGAATATGTTTTTTTTTCATCAAAGCACGACTTAAAATTTTAATTGAGATTGATGCTTTAATAAAAAAAAACTTTTGAAATTAAATTTGTAGCTAACTGTACTTTACGCCATTTTTTATGTATACGGTTTAAGTAACAAATTTAATTAATTAAATAGGAAGTAAGCGGAAGAGTTGCTATTAATTTGCTTTATTGAACTCCCGTTGAATACAAGCGAACAGAGAGGGCTTTAAAGCTTGTTGGAGGCCGTAAAGTGAAGCAAGAGCGCCGGATTATCAACGATAGTCACGGAGGTAGAAGAAAGCCGCCGACGGACCATGTGATTGTGACCGACGACCGCGTCGGTCATCGTGACTCGTGACGAGCCGTCATGACGAGTCGACATACCTCTTGATGTTCATCGATTATCGTAACGAACATGAGGTTCAATCCCGACTATTTGTCACAATGGCCGATGAGCGATGAGAAGTCACGAGCTCCATGGGCCTATCTGGCTTGAAAACCAATCACGACGGCTCATTGCGATGAGTGATGGCCAAAGAACGAGCTCTGTGAGACCTGTAGCGGACGGGAATTGCAATGACCGAGATAGCTTAGCGATAGCACCCGGAGCGACACAGTGAAGACTCTGGTTCTAGATTATTTAGAGAAGGTGACTAAGCTCCCTCCACTTAGGCCACTTAATCGGGCCCATTGTACTAGAAGACTCGGGTTCGATCCTCGATCTAGGTCCAAGTTTTTACATTGGAATATCAGCGCATCTTGGACGTCTACCGTCTACGACCACCTAACGGCGTGCTAAAATGGTGACCCCTTACGTTATATGAATCAACAGTGCCCCCGAATCCAACTACCGCACTCTTATGTTCGCCCTAGATGGGGGATTCCCCCCATCAGCAGTAAGAGCTAAAGACACAGCCCGGATCCATGCACATACGCACACTAGGTATCGAGACGATCGACGTATCTGGAAAGGGGAGTAGTGTAGCGACTCTGTACTGACGTGAGAACGCGTGAAACACAAGGGTCACAATGGCCGATGAGCGATGGAAAGTCACGAGGTCCGTGGGCCTATCTGGCTTGAAAACCAATCACGGCGGCTCATCGCGATGAGTGATGGCCAAAGAACGAGCTCTGTGAGACCTGTAGCGGATGGGAATTGCAATGACCGAGATAGGTTAGCGATAGCACCCGGAGCGACACAGTGAAGACTCGGGTTCTAGATTATTTAGAGAAGGGACTAAGCTCCCTCCACTTAGGCCACTTAATCTGGCCTATTGTACTAGAAGACTCGGGTTCGATCCTCGATCTAGGCCCAAGTTTTTCCTCTAGAATATCAGCGCATCTTTGACGTCTACCGTCTACGACCACCTAACGGCGTGCTAAAATAGTGACCCCTTACGTTATATGAGTCTACAGTGCCCCCGAATCCAACTACCGCACTCTCATGTTCGCCCCAGACGGGGGATTCCCCCCATCTGCAGTAAGAGCTAAAGACAGAGCCCGGATCCATGCACATAAGCACACTAGGTATCGAGACGATCGACGTATCTGGAAAGGAGAGTAGTGTAGCGACTCTGTACTGACGTGAGAACGCGTGAAACACAAGGGTCACAATGGCCGATGAGCGATGGGAAGTCACGAGGTCCGTGGGCCTATCTGGCTTGAAAACCAATCACGGCGGCTCATCGCGATGAGTGATGGCCAAAGAACGAGCTCTGTGAGACCTGTAGCGGACGGGAATTGCAAGGACCGAGATAACTTAGTGAGCTAAACATCTGGCACGACTCCATAAGGACTCGGATTTGATCCTCGACCGCGGTACAAGTTTTTCGACGTTCTAAAATCGGGGCCCCTATCCCCTATGTGATATGAGTCCTCAGTGCTCCCAAGTTCAACTACCGCACCAAACAATAATTATTCTTCTAAATGTTTTAAAAGATCCTAAGTAGTGACCCAGTATATTACAGCCCTCATTTGCTGAACAACTTTATACCGAAGAGTAGTTTTTGTCTTCTGGCTCGGAACAGAAATAAACTTCAGTTGTCAAAAGTAACGGATATAAAATTTATATCTCTTCATTTATACGTTTTTTCGGAAGCCATTTTAATACAAAACAATTACAAAAAAGTATCATGTTTCGATAGTAAAAATGAGTTTTGATACGTTATATATTACACATTATAGTTGGGGGAAATGTCAGATTCATAACAACACAACACAACGTGATCTGTAAAAGTAAGATTGATGCTCAATACCGAAAAGTAGGATGATGTGTTTCGTAGTGCGAGGACGATACGATATATATCAAATATCACAATTTCGTGCCCCACCCCCTTTTTTTACCCTTCTTCATTCCTGGATTGAAATAAAAAGACGAGAGATTGAACGACGCTTCTAGATCGTTATATAGTTTTCGTTGACATCGTAAAAGAGCTAATAAAGCTCAAGTTTTATTATAAAGTATTTACGATTAATATGTGTTATATACTATAAAGTAACTGCGTGAGGGCGTAAATGCCAAATATTATGTTGGTTTTTACGGTTAAACTGAAATCACCAAATTATTACTCGAATGTCATAATAGGAGCTGTACTTCGACCCTTAATAGTATAGAGACTAATAATAATTAAAGCTCTGTTACGATCGAGAAGGCTTTAGATAAATTGCTAGTGCTTTCCAATTAAAAAAGTTTGGTGGGGAATTATTTCCCGAGCGACCGAAGCTTAAAATTTTTTGAAACGGCTCTCTAAACGTTTTAAAGGGTGACGCAGTTTTGGCGGTTAAAGTTCGCAATTTTTGTACAAAATATGGTCCGGCCTAAAAGTAAACAACTGACTACACTCTCGGTACTAGAACAAGATGGACACGTTGACCTATCGGTCAACGGAATCAGAAATGTAAAAAGTAGAAAAAGCAAGACAAAAGAAGAAATTCGATCGGCTCCAACAAACCCAACCGCAACCACTCTGATTACTCTCGACCGAGGAATTTACAGTGCTAGCCAAAAGAGGAAATTTTGCTATCACCCCGACCTCCATACCCAACGAACACATCATCGCTAATAGCGGCTGAAGACATACGCGTTGAAATCTCTAGAGTCTTCCGTAGGGTCAACCGGTAAGAGCAACTTATCGAACAAAGAAAAACTGGCACTAAGCACAACAACTGAACGCAGACAAAAGTATCGTCATCTTGAAAGCCGACAAAAGTAACGCCAAGGTCTTAAGGAACAAGGAGGACGACTAGCGGAAAATCGGCAAACTGTTGGACCCAAACACCTCCAAGCAGCGAATACGAAATCCTACAGCTAAAATTCTACGAAATACCTACCAACCTACCTATCAACTCATTAATGATTCCTCTTTAGAGTCGAAAGTCCTAAGAGAAATATTTAAAAAAAACTCAGAGATTACCCAAGATCCACAAACCTGAAGTCTTCTTGCGGCTCCTACTCACAGTAGACAAGTCCTGGAAACTTTAGATATCATACAAGACAAGTGCCCAACAGATGTGAGCGCACTGTTCCACTGTACCCTTAACTACGATGTACTTCCAGTAAGAAAAAAAGTTCTATAAACAAACCGACATGACAAGCCCCCCCAAGCCCTCCAAGCCCCCCAAGCCCCCCAAGCCTCCCAGGCCCCCCAAGCCCCCGAGCCCCCCCCAAACCCTCCAAGCTCCCCAAGGCCCTAAAATAGGTCACGCTAAAACTGAGAGTATGGTTGAGATTTGAGATATGTAGACGACACATTCGTCGTATGGGACCAGAAAAAACAGGACCTGGACACCTGAAATACCTAGACAGTGCCCACCTCAACATCCAGTTCACTGTGGAATCAGAGAAGGATGGACAGGCCGCTTTCCTGGATGATTTGGTCATGCGTCAGAGTGATAGAAATTAATAAAACTTGCTTTCCAGTCCTAAAATACCTCAACAAACCCTCCACACCAGAAAACACTCAGACAATCGACCAGTCTGAAGCAACCAGATAAGTTAATAACATCGCGACTATAATAATATAAGTGAATACCTCCAAACATCGTGACCTTTGGCCAAGACATACATCGGAAGGACGACACTCGATACTGAGGACTCATCACACAAAAGCCTTACATAGAAGTCTCACATCGAGGGAGCAGTTACTAGAAAGCGAGCTGCTTACTCCACGCTCTACCCGCTCTTCTCAGGAACAAGCTAATTCTGTACAAGACTCTAGTCCGACCCATAATGCTCTACGCCGCTCCCGCTTGGGGATACGCCGCTCTATCACACATCAAGAAGATGCAGACAGACACTGCAGACTGCAGAAACAAAATTTTGAAAACCATAGTCGACGCACCATGGTTTGTGCATAACCGTAGCGTACAACTGGACCTCCAGATAAACAGCATTCTGGAATTCGCCCGAGAAGCATCAAATAAGTTCCACGAAGCGACGCTGAACCTTGAAAACCTCACCATCCGAGGAGCATGGGGATAGAACGTCAACGAGAATTGACAACCTTTAACGTTCGCCTCCGGAATGTTTTCTATGTTTCAGATTCGACCTATGGAGGAGGCATCGGATCCAGTCTAAGGAACCCCATAACCACTTCAAGAATCAAGATTCGAGACACGAATCAGTCGCTCCTGAACTACCGGTGCGCGTACTTCGAGCACTACCGCACAGGATTCCCCGAATTTTCTTTTGAGAATGCCTATCGCAGAAATAAATGAAACATCAGTACCTTTCGACCACAGCACATTAGCTCCAGAACCGCTAACCGAAGATTTACATAATATAAGGACCACAATACTAATTTTAGGAACTGCGTACCTCTTCTTCTACAACTGTACCAACTTTTGGTTTTTACTATGAAGTAACGAGACTAGCAAAGTCAAATTGCAATGAAACTCTAGAAATATCCTAGGCCGCTTATAAGGCACGGGGTATCCTCCGTATAATGAACGATTTTGTGCATAATTTTAGCAATATTTGCACGAAAAAGACTTTTTAGCGATAGCTTACGTTTTGTTTATTAATGATTTGACGTTTAAACACAACCAAGTGATCCGGTTTCAATAATATCGCTAATGTAATCTAAATTTTCCTTTAAAAAACGTGACATGTTTAAATGATGAATTGCGCTCGTTTCTATTTAAATTTAACACGATGGTTTTTCTCATTGTTAAAATTTACCATGTAAAAATTCTCAACTTATTATTCTTCTTTGTGAAACTTTTCGAGCTCAAAAACTAATTGACGTTTAGAATAAAAGAAGCTCGCGTACATGGTGTGTGTGTGTATGGTTTTAGAGAAATTCTAGTTGTTGGAGAGCGCGCGCAAAAAGTTGCTCATACTCGTAAGTCAAGTTGACAAATTAAATGGACGTTTTTACAATGTACAAATTGTGTTGTGCTTTTTAATTTGTTCGTCTTATCCTCTCCTTCCCAAAAAAAGACACAAGAAAGTCATTCACTTGTTTTACAACTTTATATGGCTCAATTTGTATTCCGCATTCAGAATGTTGGAGGAAACTTTTGTCGTATAGGCATTTTTTTAAAGAAAAATAATATTTGTGTGCGCCGCCTCTCCATCCGTTTAGGCGTATAGTTAAAAGTTGTTTTCCAAACTATCCCGAGTTTTTCTCCAGAGTTTTTTTCCAATTTATCAAATTCATTTGGACGTAAGGCGCTCAAAACGATTTAGAAAGGTGTATGGATAATATTTGGCTCTAGTCCAACATGCGAAGTTCTACAAACGAACATAAGAGCCCAATAGCTTCATCTTGTTAAACTATCTTCTGATTTAAAGTGTAAATTCAATTTTTATTAAAATGATTAAATATGAGGGTAATGTGGCCAGCTCTACGCCCCCAATCGCCTACAGTTAGTACCGGCGTATCTAAAATACGGTGGGCCGAGAGTACTTTAAAATCAAAACAAACAGTAGCCTGGTATTGAAAATGAGATAGTTGAGCTCCAGTAGGTTGTTAGTCAAGAACTAACGACTCAGCAAACTAGTGGTGAGTGAGTGAGTATATCACGGCTCTTTGCAGAAAGCCTAAAGTTATCTTGATGCGACGACGGTTTTTGGATTACGACAGATTCTCCAAAGCTCCTTAGAGAAGGTTTCATTACGTAGTTCTTTATATTATGCGGGCTGTGGCTTTCTACTGGTTCAAGCAGAGAAGGATTTTTAACAAAACGTACTAGTATCTATGACCGTAGCGTGAGAACTCTCAAAATGCGTACCAGCGTAGCCATTTCTTGAGCAACAGAGAGTCCAACGCCACTTCTTTACTTCTGCTACTTTTTATGTTAGGGGTCCAGAGAGCCCCAACACTTGTGATTACCCCACTAGAACCTAAAAGAATTTTTTAGAAAACATATCTATGACTGTAGCGTAAAAGCTCTAAAAATGCACACTATTTAGCCATTTCATGAGCAACAGGGAGTCCAACGACACTTCTATACTTCTGTTACCTTCTGAGTTACAGGTTCAAAGAGCCTCTACTTCTTGTGTTGACTCCACTCTTACCTAGAAGGATTCTTAACACAACGTATCTATGACCGTAGCGTAAAGACCCTAAAAATGCGCACTACTAAGCCATTTCTTGAGCAACAGGGAGTCCAACGTCACTTCTATACTTCTGTTACCTTCTGAGTTACAGGTTCAAAGAGTCTCTACCTCTTGTGTTGACTCCACTCCTACCTAGAAGAATTCTTAACACAACGTATCTATGACCGTAGCGTAAAGACCCTAAAAATGCGTACTACTTAGCCATTGCTTGAGAAACAGGGAGTCCAACGTCACTTCTATACTTCTGTTACCTTCTGAGTTACAGGTTCAAAGAGCCTCTACTTCTTGTGTTGACTCCACTCTTACCTAGAAGGATTCTTAACACAACGTATCTATGACCGTAGCGTAAAGACCCTAAAAATGCGCACTACTTAGTCATTTCTTGAGTAACAGGGAGTCCAACGTCACTTCTATACTTCTGTTACCTTCTGAGTTACAGGTTCAAAGAGTCTCTACCTCTTGTGTTGACTCCACTCCTACCTAGAAGGATTCTTAACACAACGTATCTATGACCGTAGCGTAAAGACCCTAAAAATGCGCACTACTTAGCCATTGCTTGAGAAACAGGGAGTCCAACGTCACTTCTATACTTCTGTTACCTTCTGAGTTACAGGTTCAAAGAGTCTCTACCTCTTGTGTTGACTCCACTCCTACCTAGAAGGATTCTTAACACAACGTATCTATGACCGTAGCGTAAAGACCCTAAAAATGCGCACTACTTAGCCATTTCTTGAGCAACAGGGAGTCCAACGTCACTTCTATACTTCTGTTACCTTCTGAGTTACAGGTTCAAAGAGTCTCTACCTCTTGTGTTGACTCCACTCCTACCTAGAAGGATTCTTAACACAACGTATCTATGACCGTAGCGTAAAGACCCTAAAAATGCGCACTACTTAGCCATTGCTTGAGAAACAGGGAGTCCAACGACACTTATATACTTCTGTTACCTTCTGAGTTACAGGTTCAAAGAGTCTCTACCTCTTGTGTTGACTCCACTCCTACCTAGAAGGATTCTTAACACAACGTATCTATGACCGTAGCGTAAAGACCCTAAAAATGCGCACTACTTAGCCATTGCTTGAGAAACAGGGAGTCCAACGTCACTTCTATACTTCTGTTACCTTCTGAGTTACAGGTTCAAAGAGCCTCTACTTCTTGTGTTGACTCCACTCTTACCTAGAAGGATTCTTAACACAACGTATCTATGACCGTAGCGTAAAGACCCTAAAAATGCGCACTACTTAGCCATTGCTTGAGAAACAGGGAGTCCAACGACACTTCTGTACTTCTGTTACCTTCTGAGTTACAGGTTCAAAGAGTCTCTACCTCTTGTGTTGACTCCACTCCTACCTAGAAGGATTCTTAACACAACGTATCTATGACCGTAGCGTAAAGACCCTAAAAATGCGCACTACTTAGCCATTTCTTGAGCAACAGGGAGTCCAACGTCACTTCTATACTTCTGTTACCTTCTGAGTTACAGGTTCAAAGAGTCTCTACCTCTTGTGTTGACTTCACTCCTACCTAGAAGGATTCTTAACACAACGTATCTATGACCGTAGCGTAAAGACCCTAAAAATGCGCACTACTTAGCCGTTTCTTGAGCAACAGGGAGTCCAACGTCACTTCTATACTTCTGTTACCTTCTTAGTTACAGGTTCAAAGGGTCTCTACCTCTTGTGTTGACTCCACTCCTACCTAAAAGGATTCTTAACACAACGTATCTATGACCGTAGCGTAAAGACCCTAAAAATGCGCACTACTTAGCCATTTTTTGAGCAACAGGGAGTCCAACGTCACTTCTATACTTCTGTAACCTTCTGAGTTACAGGTTCAAAGAGCCTCTACCTCTTGTGTTAACTCCACTCCTACCTAAAAGGATTCTTAACAAAATGTATCTATGACCATTTCTTCCAGTGATATCCGTAAAATCTGATACTACAACATCTTTTCAAAAATAATACGTTCTTAAGCGAGTTCAAGTTGATTAATCCTAATAAAAACATCGTGGATGGAGAAAGAAACGTCTAAAATAAATACATAACCGACTTCGGAATTACTTTTCTGATAGTAAGTCCATTAAAAAAATATTAATTTTTCTGCCTCAAATGAGAACGGCGTAACTTAATGGGTAAAATATACAATCCAAATGAAGTTTTTGCTCTAGTAAACAACAAGATTTTATTTCAAGTTGCGCCTTTAAAAGTGTCTTTTATTTATACTACTCAAACTTCGTTATATTATTTATAATTGACAAAAGAATTTCTATTTTATCGCTTTATTTGAGAAATTCGAAAACGCGTTCTAGTAAGTTAAAGCATCAATAACTGCGGAGGTTTGTCAATCGATGAAAATTTGTTAAATAAAACGAGAAAATGCTCGTATCTTTATCGTTTTCTTTTTTCTCGGCAGTTCGTCTTAAAGAATTTTTTCTAAAAATACTTTGGTAAAATGTAAAATTTTGGCAATAAAAGTTTTACTTCCATTGTTACAAGTAGAAACTTGTATAGCATCGAGCAACCTTTAAAAATCCATTGTAAGATACACAATTACACAATTTACAGATAACCCATATTAGCAACGTTCTCAAAATCACACCCGCTTTGATTACTATTTTGTTAAATATCTCGAGAACTGCTCACTGTTCACTGTTCACCGAATTTAATACTTTTTAACTCCACTTCAAAGCCCTTGAGACGCTCTTCAAGAGAGGCCATTATAGTATAGTTTTAGTGTACGTGTACCTACGACAGTTTTAGTTTTATCCACACAACTTGTACATCTTATGCTCGTCTTGTGTTTTTGTTTATTAACGACACCATCGTTTCTTCTAAAAAATTTCAAGAATCTCCTAGGTGTGTGGGTACCCCAAACCGAAATATTCTGGTTAGTTTCGAAGTTAATTTCGTCACTCGAAGTTTCAACAAAGTAAAATGGCGTGCACACAATTTTTTTTGAGACGGAGAACTCGCATAGAACATATTATATAAACCAAAAACCGCATGCTGATGTTAAATTTCATTTGGTTTTATTAGTTTGCTGTGTTTATTACTTTAGAAAATCTGTTTAGCTGAATTTACATCATCCAACTTTAAATTAATAATTTAGTTGAAAACAACAGTTAATTTTAGAGATATGCAGGGAAGTTGTAATAATTGTACTAATAGTAATCATGAATAATAAAAATGAAAATTAAAGAGCGCAGTTTCGTAATCACATAATATTTTAATTAAAGTTCTGCAACGGTAAACTAATGAATTATTAAATTGTAGTACCTAGGTACGTGTTGAGTAAATATGGTAAGGTGTAGTTCCTATTGAGAACATGAGAACTTCGTATCAATATAGCAATATATCTAGAACCAGAAACCAGAACTACTGTGACTTTCTAGGAGAATTTCTAGATTCAGACACTTAAGGTACCGGTTAAAATTATTTTATGCTTCAGAACTATGACTTACTGGGTTTCTAGAAGACATCGTGTGTTTGAAGTCGTAGTTGTAGAGCTCTAACCCACTGGTTACTCCGACTGTCTCAATTCTATAGTAGTTTTGACTACTGGATAATAAATGTCCCAATTTTCTAAAGCTCCAGAACTATGGCTCTCTAGGATCACGGTAAGAGTCATAGTTCTGAGACCACCACTACTCTGACTGTCTGAATTGTCAAGGATTCTTCATCGGAGGGCAAGTTTTAAAATTATTTTGCGCTTTAGAACTCTGACTACTAGGTTCATAGGAGACATCATGTGTTTCTAGAGCTCTAACCTACTGGTTACTCCGACTGTCTCAATTGTGTGGTAGTTTTGACTACTAGATATTAGATGTCCCAATTTTCTAAAGCTCCAGAACTATGGCTCTCTAGGATCACGGTAAGAGTCATAGTTCTGAGACCACCACTACTCTGACTGTCTGAATTGTCAAGGATTCTTCATCGGAGGGCAAGTTTTAAAATTATTTTGCGCTTTAGAACTCTGACTACTAGGTTCATAGGAGACATCATGTGTTTCTAGAGCTCTAACCTACTGGTTACTCCGACTGTCTCAATTGTGTGGTAGTTTTGACTACTAGATATTAGATGTCCCAATTTTCTAAAGCTCCAGAACTATGGCTCTCTAGGATCCCGGTTAGAGTCATAGTTCTGAGACCACCAGTACTCTGACTGTCTGAATTGTCAAGGATTCTTCATCGGAGGGCAAGTTTTAAAATTATTTTGAGCTTCAGAACTATGACTACTAGGTTCATAGGAGACATCATGTGTTTCTAGAGCGCTAACCTACTGGTTACTCCGACTGTCTCAATTGTGTGGTAATTTTGACTACTAGATATTAGATGTCCCAATTTTCTAAAGCTCCAGAACTATGGCTCTCTAGGATCCAGGTTAGAGTCATAGTTCTGAGACCACCAGTACTCTGACTGTCTGAATTGTCAAGGATTCTTCATCGGAGGGCAAGTTTTAAAATTATTTTGAGCTTCAGAACTATGACTACTAGGTTCATAGGAGACATCATGTGTTTCTAGAGCGCTAACCTACTGGTTACTCCGACTGTCTCAATTGTGTGGTAATTTTGACTACTAGATATTAGATGTCCCAATTTTCTAAAGCTCCAGAACTATGGCTCTCCAGGATCCCGGTTAGAGTCATAGTTCTGAGACCACCACTACTCTGACTGTCAGAATTGTCCAGGATTCTTGATCGGAGGGCAAGTTTTAAAATTAATTGAGCTTCAGAACTATGACTACTAGGTTCACAGGAGACATCATGTGTTTCTAGAGCTCTAACCTACTGGTTACTCCGACTGTCTCAATTGTATGGTAGCTTTGACTACTAGATATTAGATGCAGAACTTTAGCTCTCTAGAATAACGGTTTAGTCATAGTTCCGGAACTATCAGTACCTTGACTCTTTGAATTGCCAAGGTTTCGTAACCGAAAGGCAGGTCTTTCAATTTTTTTATGCCTAAAAAATACGACTTGCTAGGTTTATAGAACCCATCACGTGTTTGAGTCATAGTTCTGCTAGAGCTCTAAAGTACAGGTTAGTTTCACTCCAAAATTGTTTAGTAGTTTTGATTTCTTCAGATATAGATTCAGATATAGGATATTAGATCTTCCAACTTTCTTAAGCTCCAGATGTTTGGCGCTCGTATTACGGTTTAAAGCCATAGTTATAAGTTTCAAGCCACCAGTGCTCTGACTGTTTGAATTGCTAAAAATTCTTGACCAGAGGATATGCCTTCAAATTCTTTTATGCTTGAAAACTATGACTTATTACTAGGTTTCTAAGATTACGTGATTAAGTCATAGTTCTTCTAGATCCTCTAATCCCACCGGCTACTCTGAATATTTGAATTGACTGGGAATCTTGACTGGAGAATAGGTCTTCAAATTTATTCATGCCTTAGAACTACGACTTACTAGGTTTCTAGGAGACTTCACGTGTTTGAACCATAGTTCTACCAGAGCTCTCATCCACCGGTTACTTTGACTGTATGAATTGTCTAAGATTCTTGACTTCTGAATATTAGATCTTTAAGTTTTGTTATAACTTATAAGCTCCAGAACTTCTTCGCTCTAGGATTACGGATCAGAACTATATAATGTTCTAGGATTTTAACCTATCAGTATTCTGTCTGGTTAAATTGCCAAGGATTCTTGACCAGAGGTTTTTAAAATCTAAAAACCGGCTATGTGGAGGTCATAGAATGTTAACCAAAAGTTAAAAACCAACTCAAAGCTCTACAACCAACAAGTTCTTATAGCCTAGTCGCCTAGTTGAACCCCCGAGAGTGTCAATAAGTGCCCTACCGACGTTGTAAAAATAACGAAGGAGTCTAAAAACTGTAGTTTACGGATGATTCCAAAAGAGGAAGATTGACCATCAGAATGTTGAAACCTTCAACTAGCCGATAAACAAACAACACAAAACTTGATTGGATTCCATCTCGCAGATGACGGCACTTACCAAAAGTCTAGTCGAGCTCTTAAAGCACAAATTTACTGCATTCTTCAAGGGCAACCACCACATGTATGAAAATGAGTTCTAGAATGGTAAAACATGCTGTGGCGACTTCAGACCAATTTGTACGTGTTTAAAGACATGGACTAAGATGAACTCAAAATAGTTTAGAAGGTAGCGCTAGAATTGGTTATGTTAGGTTAGGTTCGTGTGCAAGTTCTGAGTTGGCCGTTAAATGGCGATTGAGGGGGATACCCGGAATCACGGGAAAAGCCAACGCACGAGACCGAGCTCGGATCGTGCGCGTGAAACTCGCACTCAAACCAAAATGGCGGGTTAGGGCCATGTTTATGGTTCCACAAGTTCTCTTAGAATCCTAGAAAGCGACAGTGTTCTCTCACAGACCTAGAAAACCAAATAGTTTTACTTACCAGTTATTAATTTATGTGAAATAATATTATGAACGACTGTCAGAATTACCAAAAGACGACTTCACTAAACCATGATGTTTCGCAAGCTTTACCACAGGAGCGCTGATGTTCTCTCCTTTTTGACGATAATAACAACAATGGGGTATTCGTTGTCTACGGTTTCTTCCAGTCAATTTGTGCTTTTCTAATCTCTGGTAGGTGAACATTTTAATAGTCTTTAGGGTTTTTTAAAGAAGGTCTATAGTGTGTGGTCTCAGAGAAAGCCAAGACATTGCTCAAAGACAGTTCCTGATGCCTACATTGTGGTCGTGGAGACCTCAC
Source organism: Malthinus flaveolus (assembly GCA_950108345.1). Lineage (NCBI taxonomy): Eukaryota > Metazoa > Arthropoda > Insecta > Coleoptera > Cantharidae > Malthinus > Malthinus flaveolus. Next base: position 11,792,842 of record OX467289.1, read on the forward strand.
ACTTGCGTCCCTCGAGGGTTTGTTGTTTTCTCATGGATAACTTGAAGAGTTCCTTAAGAGGGTGTCTGGGAGATAGCAAAGATCCTGTTCAAAGGCAGTTCTCGGTGCCTACGTCTACTACGGTCAAGTCGACGCTCTCACGGGGAAGATGTTTACTTGTTTTTGTTTATTTATTCTGGAAGTGCCAAAGTTCACGGTCATTAGTAGAGTAACGCCCATTTTCATAACCAACCAAAATTTATTTTAGCATAATTTTGTCGGTTTTCGTAGCGCAACTTTTAGGTGAAGTACATTAGTACTTTGTTTAAAGAACCTCGCCGAGCACCTTAATTTAAAGAAGCCTTAAAGTACTAAAGTTGCTCTATGAAAACCAACAATATGGTAAAGTAAATTAAAAAAATTAAAGTTTAGTTAAAGTTGATTACGAAAATGGGCGTAATAAACGTAACTTGTTAGAAATACTTAAAATTTTTGGAACAAACATCCACTGCATAAATCAAATAAAAGAGAATGAATTAAAAAAATAAGAAAAAGTTTTATTTTATAAATTCCGGAAAGTTTCCATTCCGCATTGAGTTATATTCGTATTAAGAACAGGCGCAATGTTTTATGCACTCAATTAAGAAGAAAAATTAAAGAGGAATAAAGCATTTAAAGTCTGAAACGTCAGCAATGTAGGGGCGTAGAAGAAAATTCCCTCAAATGTACATTTCCACAATTCCGCACTAAATAAAATGACGGAAATTTTTCCTTAATTTTGCATTTCGTAAAAAAAACTTTTAAAAACTCGCGGAAATTAATATTAAATTGACAATTTAGTTTCGACAAAACTTTTTGTTTCAATTTTCCGCATGAAAAGTGCGAAATTTTAAAATGTAATCTCAAAATGCCCTAGCTTATCAAAAAATTACAACTTGACGTTGGTAGTAGCCGCGCAAAATCTTGCACCACACCACGATAACTGTTTGTGGACATCCTTTAGAGCTTTATCGCCTGGCTTTTCCTTCCTTATAACATAACACATAAGTAAACATTCCAAGTGACACTAAATAATTTTCGAGTTACGAAAATTTGTGTTACAAATTAAGCCTCTACAAACCGTCCTTAGCTTCAATTATTATTGTTCAAATATTTAAGCAGTCGAGCGTTACGATTTTGTGTCGGTTAAAGCTTCTCCACTTAAATTTACGTATTTGTTTGGTTAACGTGACGCGATTAAGTCGCGCACGTCGAAGACGGATTGTAGTTTGCACTAGTGTGTAAAATCAATAGTGGGTATTCTAGTAGGACCCATTAGGGTTTGAATAAGTTGGATGTGTATTCGAGTATGCGAGATACACATGCATTATGTAAGGCCCGCATCGCCATTGCATGCGTAGTCCTAGTTTTATTCCAGGCCATTAGCATGCCTTTCAAAAGCGAAAAGGTGGATAAATCTATAAGAATTTTCTTTTTTCTTCTTTTTTATTTTTTTTTTCGATCGTATATTAGCTGAAGAGTTTCCAACTTACGTACCTAACGTAATAAACTATCGCGAGGATTTTTATACTTTATCTTTTCAAAATGGGTCGTTAAAGTGTAATGAAAATTACACTATTGGAAAATTTTTTAAAAGTTCGGAAAACAATTCTTCCCACTACTTCTTATAAAAGCTAGTTATTAATCCCGTCTTTCTATTTTTCCACGTAAATAATTTTTGTTTTGTCTACTTGTTCTGCCTCAACTTTTTATGGTGGACAACATCATTCATTTCAAGCATTTGGCCGGTTTAGTGCAAACGATAAGACAAAATTTCGGATTGTATTTGTCCTAAATCACTTCACTAGATAAAGATGAAAAACTATCACCTTACAGGCGACGTAAAAGAATTTATTGATTCTAAAGGTAAACGATGCCTTTGACCAAGCCATACAAACTAGCGTAGTAGAGCCTCAGATTGCTAACGTAACTCCAACCACTGTAGAGTGGATGAGTTAGGTGTAAGTAGTAGTACAAGCTAGTATTGGAGTCAAAAGTCAAAAGGTTGTTTAGAATTTGGCACTGAGGTCGAGTTAAAAATTCAAGTTCTCATCAACATTAGGTCAGGGCTACGTTAGGTTAAGTTAAATAGTAGGCCTTCAGCTTTGCCGGCTGAGTTGTCACAAATCGGCCTTCCGCTTCCACTGCGTCGGTTACGCCATGCTCGATCTTCCGCCTTAATGAAATCAGTTTAAGTCTGAAATTATGTTTAAAGTCAGTAGATGGTCTATGCGGGTTCAACCATAATTTGCATATTCGACGGAATCAACTTAAGTTGCGTTTCTTCGTGGACAATTCGCTATTTTAACAACGCTGTAAACTTATTTGATTTGCGGCCATTATCCAAAAATATTTATCTTCATTTATTCTTCGGAATATGGAACTTGCGGCAGAACCCGCATACACTATCTACTACAGTCAAAAAAGGTCAAGAAAGGAACATGGTCATGGTTGAATTATCTATAATTTGTCAGCTTTAATAGACATATTATAATCTACGTAATTCTCTAATTAATTAGCGGATAACAACGATAACAGTAGTAAGACAAGCTAGTATTTGAGTCAAAAGTCCATCCGTAAGCTGTTTTTAATGAGGCAGTGAAGTCAAGTTAAACGTTCAAGGTCACATCAAAATAAAGTCAGAGCTACGTTAGGTTAGGTTAGGTAACAGACAAAGGTAACAGACAAATCGGCCTTCGGCCTCTACCGCGTCCGCAACGCCGGGTTGGGCCTTTCGCCGCAAAATCAGTAGATAGCCTGTGCGGGTTCTGCCACAAGTTCCATATTGGGCAGAATCGCGGCAGAAGTCGCGTTTTTTGCGAACCATTCGCAGTTGTAATGGCGTCGTTAAATTATTTGATACTAAAGTGAAAAAGTTCGATAGGGGGTAGGGCCATTGTTGCGTTAAGTGCAACTTAGGTTGGATTACGTCACAGGAAAGCTAAGTTTTAATCAAAATAATTCAAGATCGACTTCAATAGATTGATGTCGAAACAATGAAATTTTCTAATAATTAATCAGCGGATAGCTAACTGTTGGAACAAAGTTACTGTATCTTGACGCGAGCATTATCGTTCTAATTTTCTTAATTATAATTGCCGCAGACAATCTCATATGAGACTGACCACAAGCGGTGTTAATTCTAAATCATTAGCTCACTAGTAAAGTCACAAACGACTCTGTAATTGGTGGTTGACGTAGAGTGGCAGTAAACTTGTGGTGCTTCTACGAGAGCCACGGCTTTGGCGTGGTAGTTTATTTGCAGTTCCTGGAAGCTATGCTTTTGCAGTTTTTGTGAAAAACTTTTAGTATTTTTTCCACTTCTCCAAAGCTCGGTACGATGCCAAGTTTGGGGCTCCCATATTTTGTAGGCAGCGTTTAAGTGGGCGGTGCTCTGATAACTGGTAGCTCTTTTGTTTGCTATAGCGTAATCAAAGTTTTTTACAAATATTAGGTCAACTAATATTGGCTTATGTGAAACTACGTACTACACCAAAATTGAACGCATTTCAAAACATGTCTAATGCAGCTGCTTCGTGCTTATTGACAAAATTGCCCACTATTTAACTTGGTTAAATTGCCGAACACATTTACCATTCTTTAAATTATACATTGTAAGCCCAATTTTATCAGAACTGCTTAATAATAAATAAATAAATTGTGATTGTAATATTGATTATGTAACTCGAACGCTCTCGTAATTAAAAAACAATTTTTCATTTTTTTGTGCGTCCATTTGGCGTTATCGACCGAAAAGGAAAATTTTAAAAAGTTTTTCCATTCACGACGTGGTCCATTATGTATAATACTGCTTAGTGAGTTGTAAATCTACCCCTTTTCAGAGTAACATATTCAGCATTGCCGATAAGTTGACAGTTGATAGTTTAACTACGAATTTCCAAAGTAAAGCGAAAAAGTTGGAGAAACCACTAGACTAGGAAAACGTACGTCTCTCTCACGGCCACGTTAAATTTTAAAATCAATACTCAACAATTGAGATTTAGTAATATCACATGTACATAGTAAATGAGGCTGTGCATTACTTGTAATTTAAGAATTCTGATTGAAAAGCCAAGAAAAGCTAGAAACGGAAAAGCTTTACAAAATTTTTGTAACAGAAAGGGATGTTTACATTAGAGAAACTGAATTTTTAAAGACGCGTTGAGGTTAAAATTTATGAGCCTCTATTCACAAATTAAATATTTTTTTTAATACAAAGAACTTTCGCCAAGATAAGAAAATTGAGCTAAATCTTAAAGGTTGTGTAGAGACGGACTTCGTTTTGCTTTAACGAACCCCTTAACGACCTTTTTTATGTTAATTATAAAATTATACTAACAGCTTCAGACGTACAAGGGTTGAATTGAAAATAAATTTTCAGGAACTAATGATGTGGCCTTAACTTTACAGGTTGGTTAGGCTAGGTTAGCCTGCAAAGCTGTAATACCACTTGGCGCAGCTCCTCATTCGCTATGTATGCTCCAACCCATACAATGATCGGATAAGAAAGTTACCCAAATCCCGATGCGAGCACTGCGACGAGAACGAACACTCATCCTACCACTGTCGTCATTGGGATAGTCAGTCGATCGTCGTCTCGGTGGCCCTAGAAGAAGACCTGACGCCCCACTACCTCCCCTCCGTAATGTTGCGGCTAGAGGAGATATGGAATACAGTTGTCACCTTTGTCTCGGAAATCCTCAAGAAAAGTAAGAGCTAGAAAGAGAGCAACAACGAAACGGTAGGTTAGAACGGTAGGTTTAGAACCCATCGGCACTAAATACTTAAAGTCGGAAAAGACTGGTGTCAGAGCCGCGGTGTGTTGCTGTTCTCCCGACAAACATCGAGTGCATAAAGAAGAAAACGATGACCCAGACAATCAACCGCGTAGAGAAAGACAGTGGTGGAGAGAAAACCTTTAGGAGAGTATCCCTCTGGCAATGGTGTGCGGCACAATGTGGAAACGGTATCCCACCACCACGCGCTTGTTGGAAATTGGGCGAGTTAAGCGTTTTCTAGAGCTACCGATAGTGGCAATGTCTGGAAAAAAGGTTAAGTTAGGTTAGATTAGCTTAGGTTAGGCTAGGTTAGCTTATGTTAGGTTAGGTACACTAGAAAAGAACGAAAGCTAGCTTACGCCGACTTTCTCAAAAATCGACTGAAGCAGGTGCAATACTTAATAAGCTTAGGGCGTAATGGAGATGTTTATTAACCCGACTTCATAACCAACTAAGAGGGAGCTTTCGTTTGCTGTTATTGAGCTGGATGTGAATGTTACCAACAGAATATTAGATAGGGGTACATCATGATAGGCTAGAACGAGTGTCGGGTGAAAAAACGGCCAAGCCTACACTTTGCTTCTGGCGGCGGGGTGATAGCCGAAAGTACGCTAGGAAGCAGATAATAAGGGCACTGTGGGCAAAATGGGCAGAAGGCGATACACTACACCAACGCACCAAGGTGCACAGGAAGCTAATAACGGACGGGAAAGTAATGAGAGGATGTTAATGCACACACTCAAAGTACTAAAAATTGGCCTCATTAAGAGCAATGTCGTATGTAACGTTAATAAAAATGCTAGTTAAAAAGAAAAAGAGAGAGATCAGCCGGAATACGAAGACAAAACCACGATATAGGCGGCTCTAGGCTGATTGTAATGAAAAAATAAGCTTATCTGAACCAACTTCCCAGATAAATCCCACATTACTAAAGAAACCAATAGAAAGTGCCTATCTCGTGGCTTTACTTTTCCAAAAACAATAGTTAAGTTGGGTTGCGCAATCCATTGTGATTTACGCAACTCTGGTAAAGCAGGGGGCACAAGCGGTCCAGGGAAACAGACAGTCTCACTAGAAGCAATGCTTGCCATCACGGCTATGCCGCCTCTCCATCCGGTGGCAGCCGTACGAGCATTTTGGCGTGGGATAACATTGACAACCCGCGCCCAAACCCTCCTCGAATGGCAACTCTCCTGAAAGAAGGCACTGAATGAACTCTGATACCGAACTCTAGCCGTCGGTACAGAGGAAACACGGGGAGCTGACATATTACCTAATACAGCTCCTCACTGGTCACGGGTGCTTTAATCATTATAAACACCGAATAAAGAAGCTACCCAACCCCTAATGCGAGCACTGAGACCAAGACGACACCGCATAGCAAACCTTCTTCAACTAACTGTCTTCGATGGGAAAGACAGAGGGTAGTCGCCTCCCTTTCGGAAGGAGAAGAACTGAAGCTCGATAACCTCGGCATTTGCCACTCTGGCCACAAACATACTCAGGGCCATGGAAGAGATAGAAAGAGAGCAACAGCGGAATTCCACGGCACTAAGGCGGGCGCCAGCTGAGCTGAGCTGTTGCTCTCCCGGCTAAAATGAAGCATGAAGCAAGTAGAGACCAGAAAAGAGAGAAGCGCACAGGGTAGGACTCTGGCGTTGGTTTGCTGTGAAATGTGGAAACGATACATGGCCACCACCTGCGAGCAGAATCAGATTAGAAAAAATAAAAAGTTAGGTTAGGTTAGATTTAGGGAATTGTTAGAGATGCGTAAGTGATACTTGTGGAAAAGGAGTCCAATACTTCGGCCCAAATTTTGATATTTAGGTTAATTTTCATTTAGAGGAGCGGACTAGAAATCTGAGAGCAGAGCAGTACACCCATATTTTCGACTTTTGACTTTTCTTCAAAATTGATTTGCTCTGAAGTAGCATCTCCCTCATAGTTTTATTATTATTATTATATATTACAAAGGAAGGCGGCGCAATGCCGATAAGACCTTTACATTACATAGTGTACAGTGCAGATACGAGTATATACAAAAAACAAAAATAGATACTTTAGTAGCTCATAAAGCTTTCCAAATGCTCGTCTAGTTGGTTTTTAAATAAATTGGTAGAAGCGCCGCTCACATGTCACTAGGTAGCGCATTCCATGCGCTCACAACTCGGTTGACAATAAAAAATTTGCGGCAATGCCTATGAAACCTCTCCGGGACAAGCTTGAGGTGGTAGCCCCTTAGGTGAGCGCTAGTGTTCAACGAATAGGTAGTCACCTGGACGGAGTAGTGGTTTTGATAAATTTTGTAGGTTTTGATGAGATCACCTCGAACTCTCCTGGCCTTCAAAGTTGGCAGACGAAGCCTCCCCAGGCGATCAGGGTAGCTAAGATGTCTCAACGAGGGTGCAAGTTTGGTAAATCTTCGTTGGGTTTTTCCAGCAAGTCAATGTCCTTTGCAAAGTATGGCGCCCAGACTGGAGCCGCATAATTCAGTCTCATAATTCAGTCTCACGTAGGATTTGTAGATAGTCAGAAGGAGTTTCGGACTAGGGTTCTTGAAAGCGCATTTAATTAAATACGTTATGGAATTAGCCTTCTTGGTAATTTTGCGTATGTGGAGCTCCCATTTCAGATCTGAACTAACAGTGACACCGAGGTCTTCATGATGATCGACGCTTTCCAATTCCATATTGTTCAGATAATACTGACGATGAGGGTTGTTGTGACCTATATGTATGACTTTGCACTTTGAGGCATTTAGGGTAAGAAGCCAAGTGTTACACCAGTGCTGAATTTTGTTAAGATCCCATTGCAAGGAGAAATGATGGGTCAGAGCATTGTTCGACAGTTTGGTGTCGTCGGCAAATGATGATATGTGCGATGATAACCCATGAGGCAGATCATACAAGTAGGCCACGAACAGAACAGGGCCAAGGACTGAGCCCTGTGGAACACCGCTGCGAACAGGAAATGAGTCAGAGAATCTACCATCAACTCTCACCCGGAACGATCTATCCTTTAGGAAGTTTTCAATCTATCTGAGCAAATCTCCCCTAACGCCCAAATGTTCCAGCTTGCATAGCAGTCTATTAGTCGGGACTCGATCGAAAGCTTTCTCAAAATCCAAGTAGATTACATCCGTCGGTTGGCCGTTGTCCATTGCCGAGGTCCAAAGGTCGAGATTACTAATTAGGTTTGAAATCGTAGATCTCCTTGGCATAAAGCCGTGTTGTGTCTCCGATATTATGTTGCTGTCGAGAAAAAATTTGGTCAACTTCTTGGTTATAACCTTCTCCATACTTTTGGACAAGATCGACGTCAAGCTAATTGGTCTATAATTGCAGGGATCGAGTTTACTTCCCTTTTTATAAATAGGTACTACTATCTCTGATTTCCATTCTACCGGCACCTCACCGGTGGCCATAAATAAGTTCATTAGATCTGTGATTGGTTTCGTTAGTTCGTCCGCGCAGTTTCTTATTAGGCTAGAGTGAATATTATCAATTCCAGGGCTTGAGTCCGATCTAAGTGATGACAAAATATTTCTCACCTCTTCCTCACTGAACTCGATAGAAGTAATTGAATCATGATTTCTCTCGTTTGTGTCGAGTTTGAGCGAGCCATCCTGTTCTCGGGTGTAATTCTTTTCAAATTGTTTGACTAGGAGGTTAGCGACATCCGATGGGCTGCTTAGTAGTTTACCAGAATCTAGGCACGATAAGCAGATAGCGTTTATGTTTGATTTTAGCACCCTTTGGGTGTATTTAAAAAATTGATTGCGGTTGCTATTAACAACTCTTTCCTCATATGCTGATCCTGCTCCTTCTAGGTCGGACTTGAGATTATTTGAGAGCGTTCGGTAAATGATGTGGTCTTGGGTTTTTTTGAGACGCTGGTAGTTGTCCCATAGCTGACGTTTTTTCTTTATTTTGATTTTTAGATGATGGTTTACCCAGGGTTTACCTCGAGAGCATCTTTTCTTGCGTTGAGGGACAAGTGAATTTGTTGCTTCGGTAATTACGTTTCTAATCCTTGACCACTTGCTCTCAACAAAGTTGTCTGAGTTGAAGTCGGAACCTCTTATGAAAGCATTTACCTCTCCATAGTCCGCTTTAAAGTAGTTTTTTATTGGTAGAAGCTGTTTTGGGCTTTTGAATGCCAAGTTTATTTCTGAGTTTGCTGTGATAATGATGTGATCGCTGTTACCAATTGGTTGCCCGTATTCAATTGAAGTTATGAGTTATGAGGTTTTCGTCTGATGTCAAAATGAGGTCGAGCATAGACGGCGACTGACCCAATCTGAACCTAGTGGGATTTTGGACGAATTGGTGCAAGAGCAGGTTATTATACATGTCGAGAAAGGTCGATGATTGGTTTCTTGATTCTGGTTGATCTATGCCTATGTTCGACCAGCTGATGCCAGGAAAATTAAAATCGCCGTTGATCAGAAGAGTTTTATTTTGAGTTGTAGCTAGTTCTATGGTTTTCGTCATGGCTAAGTTATCAACGAAGCTGCAGTTCGGAGGACGGTAGATTGCAGCAAGAAGAAACTCAACGCCTTCCATTTCGACCTCGAGCCAAAGGTCGAGGTCGAAATTAAATCTAAATCTAAAATTATATTTTAATATAATTAATTTTGTACTTTTTTTTGTAAATTTAAATCCGCAAAGATTTTCCTTTTTTTAATTATTTACACAGAGCAAAATAAATCCGACTTGGTTTTAGTCGATTTTTTCATTTTTTGACGAATGGTTCTGCAATATTTTAATTCTTACTCTTACAACTTCTCGGTTATAAAATGTAAATAATAGAATATATACAATTCACAAGTTGAAGTAGAACTAAAACTAATTAAAATGTTAGTTGAATTGGAAATGCTTTGTTGGCATTGTTAAATTTTCGTAAATATTTCGATATTAACTTGTTTAACGTAGTTATTTAGGTTTAGTAAAATTCTTATAACTTATAACAACCTATAAACATTGTGATAGGTACGTACATTAGCCGTACCTTTTATATGTTTTCATATATGCATCGGGTATTGCCTCGGGGGTTTTAGTATTACAACATTTTATGTATTTCCACCCTTCAGTTTTCGTATTACAATCTCGTAAACTTAAAATTTAATGTTTTTGCCAAGCAGCGCTCTTTCTTCTATTCTTTTCAGAGAGTATTAACTTGTGAAATTAAGAGCAAAATGAGAAAAATATATTCGGCATCATCTACTAAAGAAAAGTTGGGTAAAAAAGTAACACCATAGGCGTGGAAATTGGTCGTGAACATTTGTCAAGTGTAAGAAACGAAACCGGGCAAGTAATGTCACGAAATTAATTAATTAAGAGCAGTAAATGGATGCGCAGTGGTTAACGCAGGAGTAAGAAGAACTGTAGCGGTAAATTAGAAATAAACTTTTAATGCTCGTAATTTCAGTTCTAAATGAAGAGTAATTGTTGGGACGCAGTACTATTTTTTTTAAAAACACACACAAAACTTCAAACCCAAAATGAGAACAATAACAAAGCGACAACAACAACAAAATTAGGTTTGTCAAAAACTTTATATCTTTTGTTTACATTTAGTTATGTAATATTCATTATTTGTTGTAATTTATTTCCCCTTTTTTCTTTTTTTCCACAGAATATAGCTTACGGTATAAACAATTTATCATTTTTCAATTTGTCGCTTTATTTCGAACTGTTTGCTTATTCAAGGTTTTTCAATTGTTCCACAAGGGTCCTGTTTTCCCTTGGGTTTTTATAGTTGGTTGTCAATTTCATTTGAATTGTAGTCTCTGATAGGTTCGCATTCAAAATTAAAGTCTACCGCAGAATCTAACTCAAGTTACAAATTAAACAAACACAGGCGATAATTGGAATCACTTTACTTTTGATCGAAATTGCGTTAGAACTTTTATAAAAATAAAACTAAGACCAGCGGTGCTTCCCCGGCTACAAACCAGTCTTCTGACAGTTTGCTCCCCTGAAGAGCGTTGAGCGTTGAGGGTCGACGAACATTTTAAAAGAAAAGTACCCTTCTCGAACCGGATGACCCTGTTTCTCCTAAATCTGACGTGAATGCAGACAGACAGGCCGAAAGAACAGACCGACAAAGGGATGGGCGTGCGCACAAACGCGCAAACGAACAAAATAGGCGACAATTCGAATAATTTCCTTTTTAACATCCCCACAAGCTAACTAGACATCCATAAATACGCCGAGTCGGCAAATTGGGGTTGCGAAAAATTCCTTTTGTTATAAATGGAGAACACGTTACTTTGAACTCATTCGAGAAGAGTAAACAATGGCAAATCTTTTGTTATTTTACTCGTTACGCGATATTTTGTTTGTGTTTGATTCAATCATGGCGTTAACTGCAGTGTTTATTTACTTTTGGTTACCTTTGTGGCCGTTAATTCGAGCAAGCAAACGCATTTCTTCTATTTTAGATTAAATTCTATATTTTTGTTCTTTTGTGAACTTCGTTTGTTTCAAAAACGCTCTTAATTCGATTCAGGGGCGGACTCTACTTTTCATTATTTGTAAACCGTTTCGTCGGCGTGCCACTCCGTCTACAAGCTCTTGACAAGTTAAAGGGCTGATAATACCGTTATTATTACTATTCAGCCCCCACCCCATCTTACATTCCCTTTCCGCTCAACAGTTGAGGAATAAAATTCTAGGCAAAAGAGCTTGGTAGTAGCTCTTTACTATCCGTATGCCTCTCATGGCTCATAAGCCGTCTCTCGAATCAGAATGTTATATGTACTTTGAACCCTAAAATGCTCTTTAGGCATTTTGATCTTGACAGTTAAGACAAAACTCTGTCATCTGCCTTTTAGTGCTTGTGATGGCGCCAAATATCTTATTCTCTTACTACATAACACTCTGTATATTAACTACTTCTTATACAATTTCGTTTTAATTTTCCATCGTTATGCCTTCGTTATTGTTGACCACCTTCATTATTTTGGTTTTCGTCTAGACTTTTCTCGTATTATTTTAGGAAAACTTTTATCTCGCCCGACTCGAAACATTTTATTTATGTTACGTGTCTTTGGACGTTTATTTTATTTCTTATCGTTTCCCTGCAAGAAAACCAAGTTTGCTCATATAACTATAGGTTAGGTTAGAATTAGTTAAGCTAACAATTTCAACCATGCGAGAGACTATCAACACGTACATTCTGTATACCGGGCGGTGTACTGCAAAGTTTCAGATAATTAATGACTTTTGCTTCGTTATGTACTCAGGGTGCCACAGTTCCAAATATTTCAGTAGATGAAATCTAAGGCAGAAGCTTTCAACTTTTTTTCTGAAGAGATTATGCGATTGACTCAGGTCGAAGCACACAGTACAGCCAGTGTGCAGCCTAGAGCTGCGCACAGACCTTGTGATTGCTCATCGGTCATTGATGATGGTAAAAAGCCATTGTAATTGGTTTCTAAGTCCGATGAGCCTACACACCTCGTGATATTTCTTCTTTCATTAGTCATTGTAACAAACCTTCGTGATTAGACCTCATGCATGTCACTATGTGACCTACCAAAAATCAGGTCTGTGAAAACCAATTACGACGGCTCGTAACAATCCCCAATGACCTATGAATAATCACGAGGTTTGTGGGAGGCTTAAGAGGTTTTTTGTCTAGAATTTAAATATCACGATTTGAGAGTCACTATGACCGATCAGCGATGAAAACGAAGAAGGTTGTTGGACGAAAAAGTAGGTCTGTGGGCTCATGAGTCGTGAAAAACTACCACGACCGCTTGCGATAGCCAGAACAATCTGGAGGTCTATGGACGGCTAAAGAGGTTTTCGGTTCTACAATTTAAGGTTCACAATTTGAGAGTCACTATGACTTAAGAAGAAGTAGGAGAACGATAGACTTATCGGGCGTGAAAATTAATCACAACCGCTTGTAACGATCCTCGTTGACCTATAAACAATCATAAGTCATGAGTCATGAGGTATATAAACGGCTTAAGAGGTTGTGTGCTTTAGAATTTAAGTATCAAGGTTTGAGAGTCACTATGACGATGCCGATAAAACAGTAGGTCTGTGGAATCATCGGTTGCGAAGACTAAACACGACCGCTAGAGATGATCTTCGATGGCGACGAACAATCACGAGCTCTGTGAGCAGCTTAAGTGGTTTTCTATTCTAGAATTTAAGGTTCAAATGAAATTAAAGTCACTATGACCGATGACCGATGAAAAATTAGGAGAAAGATGGACTCATTGGACGTGACCACCCACCACAACCGCTTGTGACGGTCCTCGATGACCTTTACACAATTATGAGGTCTCTAGACGGTTAAGAGATTGTGTGTTTTAGAATTTATGTATCGAGGTTTGAGAGTCACTATGACCCATTAAACAGCAGCAGGTCTGTGGGCTTATAGGGCGTGAAACAATGACTGAGGAACAATCACGATGTATATGTGCGGCTTAAGAGGTTTTGTGTTCCAAAATTTATGGATCAAGATTTGAGAGTCACTATGACCGATAATTGATGTAAAATCAGGATATTGATGGGCTGCTTAAGAGCTTTTGTTTTGTGGAGTTTAATTATCAAGATTGGCTTGAGAAAATATTCTAGTGAGAGATTAATTAAAGCAATGGAGAGCAAATGTGCAGAGTAGGAAGTAGTCGCGGGAAGGTTTTATGTTTTGAAAATCAAAATAGGTACTTTGTTTTTAAAATAATTTATAGTTGTCCAGTATGTAGAAGACAACACAGCAATAATACGACCTTGTAAAGCCCATTTTACCAGTTGAGAACTAAAAAGTGTTCGTTTAATGACGCAAAATCGAGAGCCAACTTTTAAAAATTCACAAATTATCCGTGAAACGAAAAGGAAAAGAAGTTACATTGAATTTGTGTCGTTACTGATAAGATAAGCAAATATACACCGTTACGAAAAAAAAAAGTTGTTGAAAAAAAAAGACCTAGAGCACTTATGAAAAATATAAAGAAAGTTGGAAAAACTTCACGTAATTACCACAATATTCTTTTTTATATCTTTACCCATTTAGAGCTTCTTTTAATTGCGGCGTTAAATTCTTTTTCGCAGGAATGCCATATATTTCAAAAATACCAGTTAGAAAAGAGATTACGTTTCTACACAGTTTCGATTTGTACTTTTGCTGCATAGACGTAGTATTATCTGAGCTGTTCGTTTTTGCAGCGAAAGCATTAAAAGAAGGAAAAGTGTAAATCTTGATTATATTTTTATTTCGAGATATATTTGCTGTGTTTTTAAAAATCCAATTTTTATTATTTTCTTTACACTACCTACGTAACTGCTCGTAGTTCAGTTTTGCAAAAATTCAATTTGCCATTATACGACAACAATCTTTCAGATTTTTACTTTCCTGAGAGGTTAAATTTTTATTTCGATTTATTTCTGTAGAAACTTTTCAACTTTCCACTCCTGAGCCTTCTACCCCCTCCAAATTATTAACAAATCATGTTTAACTTCTACATTCAATTTCAAAAAGTGCTAAACCTGACAGGTAGGCAACCCAACCACCATCGTTGCATTTTAATTAATTCATTAGTAGTTTATGTTTGAAGTTTCGAATTTTTCATTAATTTTTTAATGATTGCGTTGTGATTGTGAGATGATTTTTATTGGGTAATAATGTGGCTTGAAGTAAAGCACTCGAGGATTGCTCGAGAATGTTATCGCGCAATTCCAACGAGGTAAGTGACGAATAGTTGAACATGGAGCTTCTTAAAAAAAGATCATACATCGCACCGAGTGTGTTGTAGTAGAGTACAGCTATTTGATTTTTCTCTCTCTAGCAACAAACGTCAACAATTTACCGCCACATACTTTTGATAAAGTGGCTATACTTGTAAGGTTACAAAACGTATCTAAATCTCTTGGCTGGTGTTATATGTTATATGACAGCCAGATGATTACCTGCGGTGGGAATTCGCATCAAATTACGAGGAATTACACAATTTTCTTCAGGAAAACAAAATTTATGTACGAGCTTTTCAATTCATGTTTGAAATATTCGTACTCTTCTTGTAGCTGCAAGCTTCTGTAATGCTACTAGAGGTTTTTGCGGAAAATTTAAGAACTCAAGAAGTTTAGAACCAATTATATTTAATCCATTCCAAAAATATTAAATTAAGGCCTTCCATACACCGGCTCTCTCATAGTTTGAAAAAAATTCACTAGACTCTTGAACTCTTGAGCTTTTCCGTCTTCGGAGAAAGTGTATACAGAGCCTAAGGATGTAAATAAGCAGCTTAAACTTTCTGAAAGAAGCACAACGAACAAAAAGTCATGATATGTAATTTGCCATATCCAATTTAGTTCCGTTGTAGCAAGAGAAAATCGAAAGATTAAATCTTTAATTTAAGTCACACAGGGGTAAGAATAATATATCTTTCGTTTTAAATATAAAAATTCAAATTATGAAATTTGAACGTACTCCACTGTGTGAATAGATAAAATCAAACAAATTCAAAGTGGAACAGAATTAAAGTGAAACGTGTTAAAAATTGATAAAAGGCACGTGCTGTTGATAAAATTGGTAATTTCAATAAAACTCCAATTTTTTCCCAAACGAATTAAATGGCGCTTATTTTTTCCAACATAAGTACCTACGCTGAATGCGTAAATAACTGACGTTAGATGCAATCTACAACTAACACTTCTTGTCAGTATTCAAAGGTCGCATCTACGAAAACCTGGAATTTAGCTCGTTGCGTTTATTTGTGGATGTCTTGAATTGCTGCAGAGAACAAGGCCCTGCCACGAACATGAAAGCTCTAGACACGTATTTGACGTATATGCGGCAACGAGACGGCACTCTACCTTCAAAAGCAACAATTAACGTATGTGAGACCTCAAAGGTCGATAACGGGTCTAAAGAAACGCTTGACGCAGGAATTTAGTAGTCAAATTCGTATGCGAATTATTTTCATTGATGTGCGCTTTATCGGGGCCAGTTTTTGGAAGTATTACCTGGCCCTAATCAATGAGGGCTTGCGTAACATTCCTAGCGTCCTTACAACCAAAAAAAAACGTTAAGTTTGATCATTTGTAGTTCTTGCCGTACTTTTACAAATTGGCGTCCGCGCAGGGACTTTAGTATAGCAAAAACAAACGGTTTCGTGTTAACCGACACAACAATAGACTCGGCTTAGTAGGTAAAAGGGGTGCTGCTATTCGCAGTTAACAGTCCGTTTTCTCAGTAGTGTTCCAGCTTCTAAATTTACTCAATACGGTCCCGCTTTGACATTGTAGTACGCAATACACTGGACTGAACTTATGGGAATATTGGTGGTCAGTAAAACGATCTTGCAAGCCTTAAATAACTGCAAGGTAAGGCAAGGCAAGGTGGCCTCCTGCTGGAGTTCATAGAGCTGCTAAGCTGAATTAGAATGAGGGGAATGATAAAGCAAACAAGCTCGCCAAGAAAGGTTTAAGCGACCTCTCCTGTGACCTTGAACACATCCCAAAACCAGCCTTAACTACTGCTTAATTACAGACTTTATGATGGTCAACCAACACAAGTTATTGTCAGAGCAAAAGAGCCTTCCAAAAAGCTCGCTATCCCGAACCAATCTACAAACAATTGCAGTGATACTAGCGGGACATTGCCGGCTACAGAAGCACCTCCGTGCACTGGGGGACTTTTGGCTCGACATGGCGAGAATAAACACCATCTCTCTCGCCAGAATTCTGGAGTTTATCCTACAAGTAGGGTGGCTCCTGATTTGATGGGCACCTTGAGGCAGTAAAATGGGTTTGATAAAGTGACCTAAGTGCAGAGAGCTAGTTTCTCGCCTTTAAACAATCCAGATCTAGTACAAGCAAAGAAGGGTGCCGCCAAAGCAAAAAAGCTTTACTGTCTAATACTGTCTACAGTTGCCACGAACTAATCTATGAATAATTGCAGGGACACTCATGGGACACTGTCAACTACATAAACAGCTCCACACTCTGGGCTTGGTAGATCATCACATATGTCGTGGATGCGAACTAGAAGACGAAACCGCTGAACATGTGCTCTGTAACTGTCTAGCTCTAACGTCGATAAGAAGATACGTGTTGGGGAACTTCTGTCTCAACGTGGCCAGAATAAGCACCACCACTCCCGCAGAATTCTGGAGTTCATCCAACATGTGTGATGGCTCGAGATCTGAAGGGCACGGGGAGGCCGATTGGAGGTAGTACAATGGGCCCGATTAAGTGGCCTAAGTGCAAAGATCTTGCTTCCCCTCTTTAATAATCCAGATCCACAATCCAGATCTAGATTAAATTAAAGAATGTACCGTATCGTACAAGTTGGCGCCCGCGCAGGGACTTTAGTGTAGCTCAAACAAACCGGTTCGTGTTATCCGGCAGACAAATAATAGACGAAGAGTAGTCCGTAAAAAGCGAGTTACTTGAGCGTTTTTTTACAGAAGTGTTTCCGTTCCTAAATTCACTCAAATACAATCTCATTTTGACATTGTAGTACGCGATAGGTACACAAAATAAACATGTAAGCGACCGAGAGCTTAAAACATTTCCTCAGTGTCCATTAAGTAGAGCTGGAATATCGTAAAATGCGCGCCCTTTCCATAGTTGTAACTTTACGTGAAAGCAGCCGCAGAAAGCATTACAATAAGATAATAAAAATGGCTGGAAAATAGCTTAAGGTAACCGCTGCGAAGTTATGCAAAATTTATGCAAAGCTTTTCGTAGTCAAATTCTTTCGAGTTGCAGTTTTGCCTCCCCGTGTAAACTTCGAAGCTCCTAGCGCTAATTAATTACATCCTCGTCCCTTTTTAGAAAATTATGTAATTGAAATACACTTCAATTATAGTTGGTAATATGCCTCCCCGGCAATTATTAATGTAAATTACAAGCTCACACAGTTTATTTGATAGTGGCGGTAATGTAAATGTTAATGACTGATATTTAATGAAATGTAATATTATGTTTTGGCTGGATAATTGAAAATATAATAATTGTAATTAGTATTTAATTTAGTCCACCTAACGAGTGGCTCAAATGATAATTGTAATGATAACAATGGCCTACTTTGGTTTAGTTTATTGATTTGTAAGCAAAAAAAAACAGTAATTTGTCGTACTGTCGAACCTCGACGTATCTATATAATTCTCAATAGATTTAGAACGTGAGGACTATAAAAGAGGGGATGAGGATAGGATGCGATGGGAATCACCCTTAGCATATCACCTGGCGTTGTTCCAGAACGCCGTTCTATGTATACGTATACACGAGTATGTGTGCATCGCTTGCAATAAATAAGTCCAATAAAGCAAAACGAGTCAAATTTGCGAACTTTGAGTTAGCAACAAATGCGTCGTTTAAAAAAAAACGAAACAATTAAATTTTAAGCAATTTTCGTTAGCACGAATTGACGTGATTTGGGGATATTAATTATCTTTTTTAGTGGATCGTTGATAAGATTCTCAAGACAAAACTAACACGAAAGTGATGAATGCCCATTCATTTGCTTTACGATGCGAATCTTTAAATAAATTATTTTCTTAATGTAGCCATAAGGGTAATTTAAAGGAAAATTTTGCTAATTTTCGTTTGTAAAGATAAAATTGTCGTGAACTAATCTCCTCCCGATGATTAAAATTTTAATCAAACGACATTGAATTTTTTAGAAGGATTAAAACGTTTCTTTTATAATTTGGGCGCTTTTATTACCAACGTTGTGAAAATAAAAAAACTAAAGTGGAAAATTTTGTCAATAACTAAAACTAATACCAAAATTTCCTTTTGATGAGCGGTGGTTTTGAATCGAGTCCAAACTTTCATAAAGAACTATATTTTCGTCAAGAACCAAAAAAAGAAATTTGGCACTCCGCGTGGACACAGAAGTGATTTCAACCGTCGTGAAGTTCGTAGCAATACGTGGACTTGGATCACGGGAAAGTATGGAACTTCCAGGGGCTTCCCCTTCAAACGTCCATTGCTCTGAAAAATTTTGTACTTGATGACTCATCAACTCATCAAGTACAAGATTAGGCCTCATGAACGATGAGGTTCAAGTAACGGATGAGCACCGTCGTAATTAATTGGAAGTACAGGGTTTCTGCGTATTCGGTTGATGGTCAATTTAACTATACCCGATCATCTGACGTGTTGATGCCCTCGACGGAGCCATACTCGACCTTGGGGGCACTTGGCTGTCTCTTCTCCAAAGGAGCTGTGGACTCGTCTATCTACAGTTGTACTTTAACTAGTAACGGTAAGGCATATTGTTATTATTATTTCGCTGAGGCTGATCCCCAGTAGTTTCTTGCATTGCAACCTCTTGAGTCTATTGTGCGCTTCGGATGTAATCTTTCTTTATATATGAGTTTTGTGCTTTTGAAAAAGTACAGAATTTCCTCTATTGATAGTTTGGGCAACTCTCTTTTGAGTAGCTTTTCCTTTCCGAGAATGCTATGACAACTTCTTGTGAAAACCTCGCAGCATAGCAAAAGGTGAGTTGGAGTTTCCTCTGCGTCTGCACATCCTTTGCATAGTGGGTCTCCTCTCCTCCGTCTCCTCCGTCTCTCCGTCTCTCGTCTTGTCTCTCGTCTCGTCTCTCGTCTCGTCTCTCGTCTCGTCTCTCGTCTCGTCTCTCGTCTCGTCTCTCGTCTCGTCTCTCGTCTCGTCTCTCGTCTCGTCTCTCGTCTCGTCTCTCGTCTTGTCTCTCCTCTCGTCTCGTCTCGTCTCTCGTCTTGTCTCGTCTCGTCTCTCGTCTCTCGTCTCGTCTCTCGTCTCGTCTCTCGTCTCGTCTCTCGTCTCGTCTCTCGTCTCGTCTCTCGTCTCGTCTCTCGTCTCGTCTCTCGTCTCGTCTCACTAATCTCGTCTCTCGTCTTGTCTCGTCTCTCGTCTCCTCCGTAGCTCATGCTTTAAAACTGCGTTCACGCGGGAAACTCGCTTTCCCGCACTCGTTATGTAAATAACTATTTTAAGCTGGCAATGTCTCGTCATCAGTGCCGTTGCCAGTCGTAGCTCACCTCTACCCATTCTGAGTAGAGTAGGTTCTTTTGTCATAGGGTTTCTCCAGTAGGACTTTAGAGTGACCCTGTCCGGGAGTCTCCCCCCAGTGTTTAATATGCCACTTCGCTAGAAGTGACTGTATTTCTCTCTTTGACATTTCGTAAGGAATGCCAAAGACTGGTTCTGATCCGATGGGTTTTATTTTGCTGCCTTCTTTAGACAGACCGCACGCTTTCTTGTTACCTAGATGTCTGCATAAGGTGGCACCCATACCAGGTTGACAGAATTTTTTCCCCCTAGCTCGTTCAGTCCGCGAATGCAGTCCGTTACTAGTCTGGACCTCTCTTCACAGGCTTTCAGCGCCTTAAGAGCTGCTAGGCTGTCAGATGGTACAAAGATTATTTGTAGTTGTGATAACCTTGATCTAACAGTATCTGCGCACACGTTAAAATGCCGTAAATGTCTGCTTGGAAGGCGGTTGCGTGCTTTCTGATGCTTAAGCTTACCCTCTAGTTGTTGTTCCCGATTATTCCAGCTCCCGTGCCTGTTTAGAGCCGTCTGCATTCCCATTCTTCCCTTGTCAGAATTTTAATTCCGTAGGTTTTTGCGATGGTACATGCTCTAGTTATTCTATCAGGCCTCATACTAAGTATGGGGTATTCTGCCATCTCTCTTAGGATTGAGACATGTCCTTGCACATTCTTGCTAGTGGAGGATTGAATTTTAAATCTGCAAGTCTCCCTAAATGTTTTGAATTTTACTACCAAGTGTAAGGGTGGAAGATTCAGCATTGTTTCTATTGCTGCTGTAGGCGTCGTATACATAGTTCCAGTTATTCATACGCAAGCTAGTCTTTGGATTTTGCCCAGTTTATGTTTTGGAGTGTTATGGAGTGCAGCCGTAATTTTAATTGATCGGCACATAGTACCATCAGTTGTGTTGAGGCTTTCTGCAACCTAATTTATTACTGCTGCATGCGCACTGCGCAGGCCTCACTCTTGCTGTGTCTGAGAGATAGTTAGGTTAGTACCGAAACCTCTCTTGCGTCCACTCCATGATAGTAGCTCAGTCCCGCTCTATT
Organism: Malthinus flaveolus; assembly: GCA_950108345.1. Lineage (NCBI taxonomy): Eukaryota > Metazoa > Arthropoda > Insecta > Coleoptera > Cantharidae > Malthinus > Malthinus flaveolus. The sequence goes on from OX467289.1 coordinate 11,813,697, forward strand.
AGAGTGTGCGCATGATGGTTAAGCCATACACCCTCTCTCTATTGAACCTGATGGCGTAACGGGTGATGACTGCTCTCGCAGATATAGACCCAGGTATAGGTATAGATAGTCAACCTAAACCTAACCGTTACCAATCTTAATAGAATGAGCTAGTAAATATGGTTACGTTCTCCACACGTCCGCTTGATAGTTCGTCTGCTCTTAGGCGGTTTTAAGCATACTCAATTTGACATCGGCCTGCCTGCACAAGAATACATGCTGGTGAGGACGGATTTGCGGTGACTTATCACGCTTAAGGTTTCTCTAGGGAGTGATATACCCTATCAGGCTGCTCTCTCAAACCCCGGTATAGTAACTTCTTGGTATGCGGTGGAGGATAGGTCAAACGTAGTTCCAAATGCAAAAAAAGGATATATTTGGACCAAAATGAGAGACGTTGCTTCATTTTGGACTCTATCGAACCGCTATCGATTGTACGTTGTAGCCACAATTTAAATTATTATTGTTCTTGGTAATTGTTTCTCAGAATTTTATATTTATGTTTTATACATTAGGGATTAATAATTAATGTGTATGACTATATGTCATTATTAGAGCAGTTTTCTGTAAAAAAACTTCGAATATGAATAAAATAAAGCAAATTATTCATTAATGTTTATCCAATGATTTCCTAACCCTAAAAAAATGGTAAATATACCCCTGGAGCTTGTTAGTCGGGTTCCTTTTTTTTGTAAAAACAAATATAATTTTCTATTCTAAACGCAATTATCGTAAGCATTGTTGTAGACTCCACAAACCATTAGTGCTCTAAAATGTCCGTTTATTTGCTCCAAGAAAAATTTTACGACGTTATGACGTTGTTACGACCTCCGCATAACAGACTGAAAACGTTAAACCAAGTCCCCTCTATTGACATTAAAATACCAACTTCATTAAAATGGCTCTTTATGCACTTTAAAATAAGAAAAACAAATTTATCTCGTCGAAATAGTGGTTTGAGTTGAAAGTTTGAAATGCTTTAAAACTAAATTTAATTTATCGTAACAAAGCTCGACGGTGTATTTATTTTAGTTTCCCCTAAAGATACAACGCAACAAGAGCTCTAATGAGCATTTCGTTTAAAAATAATAAATACCGAGGTTATCGATTCTACTCGCTCGAATAACCAAAAGTTATTAATTTTTGTAAAATATTACGTAGCGACTAACGTGAGCGCGCTTGATATACAAGGGATTTGCAAGGACCGAGGTAGCTTAGTGGTAAAGCACCCGGGGCGGGCACAGCCCAGACAAACTCACGCTATCGAGACGAACGACGTATTTGAAAAGAGGAGTACTGTAGCGACTCATAACGCGACTGAAAAGACCGAGGTAGGTTAGTGGTAACGGATCCGGTGCGGGCACAGCCCGGACACACTCATGGTGTCCAGACTAACGACGTCGCTGGAACGGGGGGCACTGTAGCGACTCATGATTAACGTGAGCACAAGTTAAATACAACAGAATTACAAGTACCGCGATAGCTTAGTGGTAATGCACTCGGGGTGGATACAGCCCGGACACACTTGCGCTATCGAGACAAACGACGTCTCTAAAAAGAGGAGTAGTGTAGCAACTCATAACGATCGAGGTAGCTTAGCGGTAAATCACCGGCTGGGACACAGTCTGAGCACACTTGTGAGACGAACAACGTCTCTGGAGCGGGGTAGCTTAGTGGTAAAGCATCTGGCGCGGTTTTCCTTTGGATAATCAACGCAGCACGGACGTCTGCCGTTCACGACAACGCGTGCCCAAGATATTTAGGGCGAGAAAGTCAAAGTTGAGTTTCTTCGTAGTTATACAGGGTGTTTTTATTGTCCATTTAAGATTTGCCTCTTCAACCCTCATCTACAGACTTTCGACCTCCCAGTAAAGAAGCTGCAAGTTGTTTTTATTTTCTTTCTCGAGTTGCAAATAAAAATTTGAAAGGCGACTCCTACTACTGGTGTACTTCAGTGGTTCGAAACCTTTTCAGCAGCTGTAAACGCTCGTAGACTGGGCTCGTAATGCCGGGCAATTATTCGACAAAATCAAAAAGCCCAATCGTTAACTTTTGTGCGTTTCAATCGATACAACCAAAAAATAGTATACGGTTTGTTAATATTTGTTTTTTAAATTTGTCGTAGCCCGAACCTTTTTTCCTTTCAAAAAGAAAAACAAATGGCATACAAATCAGGCGAGTATCCGTGTCGGGCTCTTTTATTCCAAGCTGTGCAGCGATTTGGCTTCTCTCGTACCCAAAAGTTATCAGTCTCATGAAAAAGTTTTAATAAAAGTTTGTTCACTTGTACTACCTATAATTTTTAATATTGACGATTAAAGATGCAACAATAAAGAGAACAGGCGCACAAATTGTAAATTTGCATTGCGCATTTCTCATCTGTCCGGCACATATTAGACAATCAAACGCTCTACTCGTTTGAGGCTAGAAAAAAATTCCAAGTTGACGACAACTTGAAACAATTGTTAATAAATAATAAATATAAGGTCGTGGTATATATTTATTTATTTGTTACGTAAAGTTACGACCATAAAATATAACGAGGCGACCTTTTCCTTTCCTTTTTATTTGATTTCGTCTCAAATTCGCAATATAATAAATTACTCAAAAGTTCTAAATTGTGAAATGTAAACGGCTATTTTAAAGAAAACGTATCTCGAAAAAACTTTTGGTTAGAGTGCCTAATTGGCCGTGAAATTATCTATCAGATACCTAATTTAACCAACTCTCTATCTCGTATAGTAACAAAGTTATAAACAAAGTAAGTAGATCCTGGCCACCCTCCATCTCGGGATATAAGAGCACGAAGCTGCAATAATTGTTTTCTCAACCGCGGCTTATATACTATTTTTTCCACTACTCTAGCTAGTTTATCCCCATTACTTTATCATTTTTATACTAATAACGTAAAAAAATCTTCTGTGGGCGCTTATTTGTGGACGGCAGCGCGTATAGGAACTAAAAAGAACATCTTGAGAGAGGCAACTTATTCTGAACGAGCCTGTATATGAATAAGCAATTTTTTGATATTTTAGCCCCTGTTAATTGTTACAAGCCTAACGAACATTCCGTCCACCCCGAAACAATTTTAAGTACTACATGTTCAGTTTACAACAACACACGGCGCTAATGGATTTACGTTTCGTGATACTCAATTTACTTTACTTTGCTCTAATGTAAAACATTTGTATGCATTAGGTAATGTACGAATATTATTTTCAACAATAAATGAAATTATTAGGAGTTAATATTATAAAAATGTATTTTACGCTACCTACTAACTAACAAAAACAATATACATACTTTTTGTATAAAACACAAAAATAGGTAGAGGGTTGGTAATAAACGAAACTCTTAAAATCTCTACGAGACGCGTCGCTAAGCAATGAAAAGTTTTTTTACTGAGGCGCCTTAACAAAACAAATTAGACTAGATTATGGAAGAAAACACTTGATGCACAACAGACAATTCAAGTTGTACAAAATGCCCTTAAATACGTAACTGGGTCACGCTTTTGTTTCTTAAATTAAATAGAGGATCCTAACCTAAAAATTGCTAAATTTAAAAGTAATAAACAATTGAAACAATTAGGTACGCAATAAATATCCAACCTTGAAACATATTTTTATTTGCACTCTTTGGGGGTCGGTAGGAGTCTCTAACAAACGACTCACGTACTGGTGGTTACCTGTGGTTACCATTATCGTTGGAAGACCGACGCACCAAAACAACGGGGGTAATTAAACACTATGAAAAATGGATACGTTGAGATGCTTTTACTTACGGTTAAATACGTCGGAGCTCATCCGTTACCTGCAATGCATCAAGTGCAAGGTAAGGTAGAGCCTCAGACGTTTGAAGTGGTAATCTAACCTAACTTAACCGAGCCTAGCCTAACCTTTTTTTTAAGGATGTGGAAATCTTCAGAAAGACACCTCCACTTTCTCTGGAGGTAGTGTTAGGTTGGACAGGATAGTATTGTCCGACTCACTAAAACCACACCCGAACCCCCACTAACTGTGGGGGTTCTGTCCTGCGAGGTGATTGGAAATCCGCTTAACCATTTCTTCCAATTCGCCTCGCCAGAGTTGGACTCTTCTCGTCATTGCCGCTTTCCGGACTTGTTCTGCTACACGTATTTCTTCTGAGCTTTTCTCGTTTTTTTTTCCTGGTTGAGATGCGTCGATTGGCGGATATCTTACGCCCCGAGCTCGAAGAACTTAGTCCTCGGGAGTTCCGACATCCGCTTCTCTCTGCTTTTCTCGCTCAAACTTTTTTTTTTCTCTCATGATGCTCGAGGCTAGCTTCAGTCTAGCTAGCTTCAGCCTAGCTTCAGAGTTTAATTCTTCTATTCCTCTGAGCATTATCTGGACGATGTTATTGACGCTCAGAAATTCTCCCACTTTGAGGGCTGCCGCGACTCTTTTCATTCCCATCGAACACAGCAGAACAGCGAGTGCTCGGCCGTGTCGATTTTGTCGCAGTGGTCGCATTGGGGGGTGGCGAGTTTCCCAGTCCGGTGCAGATAGTGGTTAAAGCACCCGTGGCCCGTGACAAGCTGTGTCAGATGGTAGGTCAGCTCCCCGTGCTTCCTCTCTACCCACAGTTGTAATTTGGATATGATAGCCCTCGTCCATTGTCCCGTTTCGGAGTTCGTCCAGCACTGCTGCCACTTCGCCATGGTGTCGGCGCGGGTTATCGGTGTTATGGCAAACCTAACCTAACCTAACCTTTTTTTATAAAAAGGGTTTAGAAAACTTTCTTATGGAACTGTACCGGGAATTAAATCTAGTTCCCCGGCAGTTGTACAGAGTTGGAAGTTCCGACTTGTTAAAATCTTTTACCTCTCTCTTTCGCTAGTACTCATCCCATCCTGGAAATACAGCTAGATCTACCATCAGGACGGGAGAGAGAAGATTAAGCTCGATTCCTGGCGGATTGCTTAAACACTGCGTTTCTTGTTCCACTTCTTTCTAGAGGAGAATCTTTTCATAAGTTACTCTACGTCGTTTCAGGTTTGCTTGTTGCTGCACATTGTGTTGACCAAGTTCAATTCTTCTATCTTTTTGCCTATCTTTAATTCCAGGGCTAGCTTCATTGCGGACCATCTACAGGACCCAAAGAAGGTGTGCCCAGCCGTATCATTATCATCATGCTCACAGTATTTGCTCTTGGGCGTGATCCTATGGAGGTACTCGTTAAAGGTCCCGTAGCCTGACAGGAACTGTGTGACGAAGTAGTTTGGTTCTCCGTACTTTCTAGCTGTCCCCACCCTTATGTTTGGGATTAGTTTCCGTCTCCCCTTCTGCGAGTGTCCCATTTTGCTTGGCATTCGTTTATAGCTTCTTCTCTATTGCTGATGTTTCCTTCTAGTGAGATCATACCCGCCAGTACCGCCGCCGCCTCGACGGTAGCGGTAGCCCTGAATAACTCTTAAGTCAAAGCCGTCTGTGTTCCAATCACTCTATCCCTGTGCGGGTTTACCCGCATTGCAGGGGACCACACATGGCGTGCACATACGGTATCACCGTGTGGGTATTTCGTCGGGCTGCTCGTGATGGTATCATCCTTAATCTAGTCATATCAGTTCTCCCATCTGCCGTCTACGATTGTAGAGCAGCCTTTCGTACTTTTATTTAGCGCTCGCATTACCTCCTTTGCGAATCTCTTAGCCGTTTTCCAACCTTGCGGGCTCCCAGGCATAACATCCTGGAGCGACTCAGCTGCCACGCTAGTTCCGGCTTCCAGTTCCATGTTATTACTTTGTATTCCCCACCTCCTACATTTCAGCAGGGTATGCTCCACGCCGTCGTCTTCTTCCGGGCAGAACCAGCACCTCACATAATTTTGTTTTTTAATCCTCTTTAGGTAATTCCGAAGCACCCGTGTCCTGTTAGTGACCTAACCTAACATAACCTAATCTAACCTAATGAGCATTGGATCTAGGATCCTCCTGTTTCTCGTGAGGCCGAACACCTGCACAGCCTCCCAACTGTCAGCTTAACCCGAACGGATCTATTTGCTCTGACGAGGCAAACCCGCCAATAGCATGATCGCGGCTCAGAGATCAGCTAACGATTCTGCCTGTTACGATTTCTTGTCCTGCGGTAGTCTATAGACTGGTAGAGAGGGCAAGCTTTCTAGATTTCGTAGTTACTTTGCAATTTTAGCTGGACCGAGACCACCTCTCGGTAACCGGCAATTCGGTGACTCGGTAACTCGGTAACACGATTTCACGTATTGAAGAAAGTTTATGATTATTCCATCTTTTAGTATGTCGTAGATCTTCTACGTAAACCTCAGCTAGAAAAAAATTTTTAAATATATGTCCGCTACACTCTGTATAAAACGAAATTTCGATAGTCTCGAATAATTTCGTACTTTATTCCAGAGTTCCTAACAAACAATGCGACGCGAGTTACTAGTTTTCGCCATCGGAAAAAGGCGATGATGTTTTTGTGTGCAATAACAATGTAAAAGTTTTAAAACTGAAATGAATGTTAAACAACGAATTAAAACAAAGTTTAGTACATATTTTAATAATTTACATTACATAGTTAAGTATAAATGGGAAATATGCAGTTTTAGTATAAAACGTAAAAAGCTTAGCAGAGGAGTTATGAAATTTTAACGTAAACTTCGGCCACCCTTTTAAACAAACAAAAACAAATGGGGGGGAAACATTTACTTAAAAAGTTTATATACTACGTACATACTACGGTGTGCTATTAATATTATTGAGGCACTATCATTTTGAGTTAACTTTAAAAATGATTCCCTATGTCTCCCAAGATTGACGGTTGCGTTCTGAAAAAGAATGAGAAGACGTAAAATAGACAAACTCAAATAGTGGGACTGTTGTGCGAGTAGATGGATAGGCAACCATTTGGACACGCGTGTAAATACAGTCCGCACAAATTTTTTAGGTTATCTTCCTGATATGGAACACTAGACGCATTATTTGTTACATTTTATTAGGCGACTCTAATGGAGAATGAAGGACGGCAGATGGCAATATTATTAATTCACCACTGTTGCGCATCTGTAACGCTTTATTGGAACTCGGCTCGTGTCAACTTATAAAAGTTACAACTGATCTTTCCCATAAATACATGCAACTTTTATTAGTAATACGTATACATATCGAAAAATACTTTTTAAAGCGTCCCACGAGTTGAATTTATTCGAAATATTGGTTTGTGAACAACTTGTCTAACATTATGAATTACGAGAACTTTAATATTTTCTTAATTTATTTGCGTTACTAGTTCAATAACGAAAAATTATCTAAATACTTTCCCAAGGAACACTGAAAAAGCTTTTAGAAACTTCTATTTAAACACACACTATCGTAATCCGAGCGTCTCATTGATCATTGAATATCTCGTAATCAAAATGGAGAAAAAACTGATCCACCCCTAACTTTCTCGATATTTCGTAGAGCTGTAGTTACTCTCTTTCCGCACTGGAGCTTTAAGCTGACACTATTCAGAGTCGGACTGGTTTTCAACATTTCATTTCTACAGTTTCGCCAGAAACAGAATTATTGACACTCAGGATTGAAGACTTTAGGAATGTAACAAGTAATAATATAATAGAGCGTACTGTTCTTAGCTTAGTCACTCCGTTCGTGCTACTGTGCGTCTGACGTAAAAGCATAAAAGACATAATTTGTAGAAAATTTAACAAACTTTATTTATGCATAACAACATTTTTTTCTAAAAGTGCTTAGTTTCCGAGTTATAAGCAAAAACCTAAAATAAAAAGTTTTTGGCTGATATCAAAATTTTCATTATACTTTAACGCCCGCTAGCGCCTAAACCGTACATCTTATAGAAGAAACTTAAGAATCATAATTGATTAATTTGATGTAGTTTAGTTCTCTAGAAAAATATTTTTTTCTAAAAGTGCGTAGTTTCCGAGTTATATGCAAAAAACTAAAAAAAACAAACTTTTTGGCCAATTTGGGAATTTTTTTTAAATTTTAACGCCTGCTGGCGCCCTAACTGTACGTCTTATGAAAACAACTTAAGAAACATAGTTTGTAGAAAATTAACGTACTTTATTTATGCATAACAACATTTTTTTCTAAAAGTGCTTAGTTTCCGAGTTATAAGCAAAAAACTAAAAAAAAAAGTTTTCAGCTGATATCAAAATTTTCTTTATACTTTACCGCTAGCGCTTAAACCGTACATCTTATAAAAGAAACTTAAGAATCATAATTGATCAATTTGATGTAGTTTAGTTCTCTATAAAAATAATTTTTTCCAAAAGTGCGTAGTTTCCGAGTTATATGCGAAAAACTAAAAAAAACACTTTTTAGCCAATTTGAGAATTTTCTTTAAATTTTAACGCCTGCTGGCGCCCTAACTGTACGTCTTCTGAAAACAACTTAAGAAACATAATTTGTAGAAAATTAACGTACTTTATTTATGCATAACAACATTTTTTTCTAAAAGTGCGTAGTTTCGGAGTTATAAGCAAAAAACTAAAAAAAAAGTTTTTGGCTGATTTCAAAATTTTCTTTATACTTTTTAGCCAATTTGAGAATTTTCTTTAAATTTTACCGCCTGCTGGCGCCCTAACTGTACGTCCTATAGAAACAACTTAAGAAACATAATTTGTAACAAATTTAATGTAACTTATTTTTGTGTAGGAGTTCTTCACTCTTAAAGTGCGTAGTTTTTGAGTTATAAGCGAAAAACTAAAAAAACCACCATTTGGTCGATTTTGAAATTTTCTTTAAGCTTGAATGCCCCCTAGCGCCTAAACCATACGTCTTATAAAAAAATCTAAGAAACATAATTTATAGACAATTTGTTGTAGTTTATTTTTGTATAAAGTTATTTTTCTGGAAGTGTGTAGTTTCCGAGTTATAAGGAAAATACAAGAAAAACAGCTTTTTGACCGATTTTGAAGATTTCGGTAAACTGTAACGCCTGCTAGCGCCTAAACGATGAAAAACTAATGAAACATGATTTATAGAAATTTTGGTGTACCTAAGTCACTTTTGTTTACTTAAATGTTATTTTCTCATAAAGTGCATAGTTTCCAAGTTATAAACAAAAAAATTAAAAAACTTTTCGATCGATTTTGAAAATTTGTTCAAACTTTAACGACCGCTAGTGCCTAAGCCGCACGTTTTATGAAAAAGCGTAAAACACATGACTTATAGAAACTTTTATGTGGTTTATTTTGATTACACATTATTTTCTATAAAAAGTGCATAGTTTCCCAGTTATATGCAAAATACAATAAAAACAACTTTTTAGCGGATTTTAAAATTTTCTTTAAACTTTAACGTTTGCTATCGCCTAAACCGTACGTCTGACTAAAAAAACTTACGAAACATTCTTTGTAGGAAATTTGATGGAGTTTACTTTTATGTCAAAGTACTTTTCTCAAAAACTGCGTATTTTTCGAGTTAGAAGAGAAAAACTGAAAAAACAGCTTCTTGGACGATTTGACAAGTTTTATCAAACTTTAACGCGCTCTAACGTCTAAACCGTGCGCCCGAAGAAAAAATTTAAAAAAATTAATTTATAGTAAATTTAATTTAGTTTTGTATTGTATGGAAGTGCTTTTCTTTAAAAGTGCGTATTTTCCGAGTTAGAAGCAAAAACTGAAAAAACAGCTTTTTGGCAGATTTTCAAATTTTCTTTAAACTTTAACGTTTGCTATCGCCTAAACCGTACGTCTGACTAAAAAAACTTACGAAACATTATTTGTAGGAAATTTGATGGAGTTTATTTTTATATCGAAGTAGTTTTCTCAAAAACTGCGTATTTTTCGAGTTAGAAGGAAAAAACTGAAAAAACAGCTTTTTGGCCGCTTTGGGAATTTTTATCAAATTTTAACGCGCTCTAACGTCTAAACCGTTTGCCCGAAGAAAAAACCTAGCAAAACTAATTTATAGGAAATTTAATTTAGTTTAGTATTGTATGAAAGTAATTTTCTTTAAAAGTGCGTATTTTCCGAGTTAGAAGCAAAAAACCAAAAAATAAACTTTTTGGCGGATTTTCAAATTTTTTTTTAAATTTTAACGCTTGCTATCGCCTAAACCGCACGTTTCATTAAAAAAACTTACAATACATAATTGGTAGAAAATTTGATGTAGTTTACTTTTGTATAGAAGTACTGTTCTCAAAAAGTGCGTAGTTTTCGAGTTAGAAGCAAAAAACTGAAAAACAGCTTTTTGACCAATTTGAAACTTTTTATCAAACTTTAAGGCGCTCTAACGTCTAAACCGTTTGCCCGAAGAAAAACCTAACAGACCTAATTTATAGAAAATTTAATTTAGTTTAATTAATTCAAAAGTAGTTTTCTTAAAAAGTGCGTATTTTCCGAGTTAGAAGCAACAAAGTAAAAAAAACACATTTTTGGATGATTTAAAAATTTCATCAAACTTTAAAGCTTGCTATCTCCTAAACGGCACGTCTTACACAAAACCTTTACGAAAAATAATTTATAGCAAATTTAATGTAGTTTGTTCACATATAAAAGAACTTTTTTCAAAAAGTGAGTATTTTACGAGTTAGACGCGAAAAACTAAAAAATCACCCTTTTCACAGATTTGAGAATTTTTATCAAACTTTAACGCGCTCTAGCGTCTAAACCGTTCGTCTAAAGAAAAAACCTGTCAGACCTAATTTGTAGAAAATTTAATCTAGTTTAGTTTTGTATAAAAGTTTTTCTCTCTAAAAGTGTGTAGTTTTCAAGCTACTAGCGAAAACTAAAAAAAAGCATTTTTTGCAATCTTCTTTGAACACATCACTTCGACGAGATGGAATAGTTGAATTTTAGATTCAGCATCGATAGAGAAAGAAACTTTTATATTTTTACCCGGATTTCCTTTTATTTTGCCCTATTAATCGAAGGAAAAAAGAAGAACAATTTCTTAGTGGAAATTTCGTTATTATAATGACTTCCTTGTGTCTCGTAATCATCCGGAGCCGTCGACGATACGAAATATTTTCCGACAAAGAGATTTTCAATCAAAACTGAACCAAATACAATATATTTCCTTTTAAGATTGAACTCGTACTCGTCGATATTTGTATTTATAAGAATGCACGAGCGTGTGGGCGTGTGTGGGGGGTATATTGTTATAAAAGATCAATAATAAGCCAAATAAACATTAAATGTTTCTACAAATTTTCCTCCGAAGTTAGTAGTAGATGTATTTTTGTTTTGATGCAGTGAATGCGGCAAATTTAATAATAGAAATGCTGCAAATACGTTTGAACTGAAACATTGGGTTAATTTAATTTGTTTTATTGTTTACGAGTCTACTCAGCAATATTAAAACAATGACTTTTGCTAATGTATCATTTTATTTTAACTTGTAAAGGACCGTGTTATTTATTATTCTATTATTCGATGATTCAATTGAGCTTTTGTCCGACTATAAAAAATTTTTTAATTAAATCGCTTTTAAAATGTTTACATTTGAACTAATAACTAATTGTTCGATTGTACAAAATAAAACTCTCAAACTGTTAGCTACCAAGCTAAGCTGAACACTGAACATAACATCCTGTAAGATCTTCTACCAGCACGCAATTGAAACAGCATCCATTGTGAGACTTTCTAGTCCTGTCGAGCCGGCGGTTTCGAATTTTTATTATTTATTTAGAGCATTTACAGTTTATTGTTTCAAAGCAAATTACTTTCAACTTATTTGTCGAGTTTATGCGAAGTAAAATTGGAAGCTTTGAGTTATTTTATGTAAAATTTATTTACAAAGTTATCAGTTTCGAAAATGAAAAATGTACACGAAGGAAAACATAGTTTATGTCAGTTGAAGTAGTCAATTTATTTAAAAGTAGATAAGCTACTACACGTCCGAACCTAAGGCCATTTTAGTCAAACACCTAAAAGCTTTGCATATTCAGTAGTATAAGGGTGGAAAGCTATAAGAGGTCCTTTGTACTCATTGTGCATCTGAGTCCTTTCTTCCTTGCAAGTCGGCACTTTTCTATTCAATTTAAGAGAGAAAAAAAAAGATTGATTTGATAAGGGGCATTCTCAAATTAATCTAAAGCTCACTACGACACGAACTTAAAAAAACGCATCTGATAAAAGATTATTTTTCACACTTTACGTTTGCAATCTGTTTGCTTGTGTTGGGTATTACTTTAAAGCAACGTTAAAACTTCCATTTCATCTTCTTATAAAAGTTTACATGAAAATACTCCCAGAGGTATTGAAGAAAATTGCTTTACATCAAAATAACAAGATATCATATTTTCACAATACGATAACCGTAATAGCAAATTTTTACAATCTTTTTAAATTCGTTTACCAAAAAAGAGGAAATGTTCTTTTCTATTATACCACTCTTGTGATTTCAAATTAGCGAAATTGAAAAGAAACGCCAAAAAATTGTAAAGAATTGTTTTACCAGACTGAAAAAGCTCTATTTGTAGCGTGAAAGCTTCAAGAAAGTACGGGATTAGTTTAAAGCGCGAAATTGTTTTACAAAAAAAACCTTAACCTCAATAAAGTTCTAATAAAAGACACTGTGCCATTGCCTCTTAAATCTATAACGCGAAACCACTTTAACTGTTTACAAATAAATATTGTAACGGAACAAATATTTAAAAACAAAAATGATATTTAATTCTCAAGTTCATTTTGTTTCCACTTTAATGTATTGTAACGTTGAAGGCGTCGTAACAAACTAAAATTGTCGGGATTAGGGCCCACCATACAACATTTCAGAAATGTTTACGACGTTAATAATACGCTGCGTGGTCAAACGCATTAATTCGTGTTAATCAAGACAATGTTAACTCACAGTGCGATGACATTATTAGGAATTTGCTCAAATTTGTTAATGTAAATAAATTAGTTAACTGTGTAATATAGGTATCTGTGGTATACAGGTAGAACAGGAGAGGGCGGGTGAGATCTGGTCGCCAAAAACTCCTCGGCAGCTCTAAGGGAGCTGCTACGTCTTCTTCTCTCCCTTTATATGTGGAGGACATGGCAACGAAAGCAGTCTTTCGACTAAGAAGACCAGACGGATCACTACGAGAAGCTTACTAGACAAAATACAGAGACTCTTCTATTGCATGGTTATCGGAGTCATAAGAACCAAGCCCTTTGCAGCTCTGGAGGAGCTGCTATGCCTTCTCCCCTCACTGGATTTATATGTGGAAGGCATGGCAACGAAAGCACTCTTTCGACTAAGAAAACCAGACAGATCACTACGAGAAGTTTACTAGACAAAATACAGAGACTCTTCTATCGCATGGTAATAAAAACCATGAGAACCAAGCCTTCAGCAGCTCTGGAGAAGGTGCTACGCTTTCTCCCTTCACTGCATTTATATGTGGAGGACGTGGCAACGAAAGCAGTCTTTCGACTAAGAAGGCCAGACAGATCACTACGAGACGCTTATTAGACAAAATACAGACACCTTTCTATCGCATGGTAATAGGAGCCATGAGAACCAAGCCCTCAGCAGCTCTGGAGGAGGTGCTACGCCTTCTTCCTCTCACTGGATTTATGAGTGGATAACATGGCAACGAAAGCAGTCTTTCGACTAAGAAAACCAGACAGATCACTACGAGAAGTTTACTAGACAAAATACAGAGACTCTTCTATTGCATGGTAATAGGAACCATGAGAACGAAGCCCTCAGCAGCTCTGGAGGAGGTGCTACGCCTTCTCCTTTCACTGCATTTATATGTGGAGGACGTGGCAACGAAAGCAGTCTTTCGACTAAGAAAACCAGACAGATCACTAAAAGAAGCTTACTAGACAAAATACAGAGACTCTCCTATCTCATGGTAAGAGGAGCCATGAAAACCAAGCCCTTGGCAGCTCTGAAGGAGCTGCTACGCCTTCTTCCTTCACTGGATTTATAAGTGGATAACATGGCAACGAAAGCAGTCTGTCGACTAAGAAAACCAGACAGATCACTACGAGAAGCTTACTAGACAAAATACAGAGACTCTTCTATCTCATTATAATAGGAGCCTTGAGAACCAAGCCCTCGGCAGCTCTAGAGGAGCTGCTACGCCTTTCCCCTCACTGAATTTATAGGTGGAGGACGTGGCAACGAAAGCAGTCTTTCGACTAAGAAAACCAGACAGATCACTACGAGAAGCTTACTAGACAAAATACAGAGACTCTTCTATCTCATTATAATAAGAGCCTTGAGAACCAAGCCCTCGGCAGCTCTGGAGGAGCTGCTACGCCTTTCCCCTCACTGAGTTTATAGCTGGAGGACGTGGCAACGAAAGCAGTCTTTCGACTAAGAAAACCAGACAGATCACTACGAGAAGCTTACTAGACAAAATACAGAGACTCTTCTATCTCATTATAATAGGAGCCTTGAGAACCAAGCCTTCGGCAGCTCTAGAGGAGCTGCTACGCCTTTCCCCTCACTGGATTTATAGGTGGAGGACGTGGCAACGAAAGCAGTCTTTCGACTAAGAAAACCAGACAGATCACTACGAGAAGCTTACTAGACAAAATACAGACACATTTCTATCGCATGGTAATAGGAGCCATAAGAACTAAGCCCTGGGCAGCTCTGGGGGAGCTCCTACGCCATCTTCCCTCACTGGATTTATATGTGGAGAACATGGTAACGAAAGCAGTCTTTCCACTAAGAAGATGGGGATTTTGGTCCATTAAATATGGGATGTTCATTGTTCAGACTCACCAAAGTCTTCGAGGACTGCTCTAAGAAACTACCTCTTATGGAGATGGATGCAAGTCTCTCCAAAATATACATTCGACAGAGACTTTCAAACTCTTATGGATTTAACTAAAAACATTGTAGCAAACAGTGTCTTTACCGATGGATGAAGGGATCTTGAACAGGTTGCACTCGCCTGAGCATGTCCTTGACAGCAGCCTACCGTTAGGAATATGTGCTTCAAATCTTCAAACTGAGCTCATTTTGCACACAGTGCCAATGTTCTCATACACTGTTGGGTGAAAGAACATCAAGAAATTGAGAACACTGATAAAGCAAACGAGTTGGCCAAAGAAGGATCAAGCAGCGTTCCTTGTGCTCGTGATCCAATTATCAAACCAGCCGTAACTCCTTCTAACAAGCTGGTCAAATACTGTCAACAGCGCTGTACCGAACTAATCTACAAACACTCACGAGATACTGTCGACTACACAAACATCTCCATACATTGGGTTTGGTAGATAATCTCATATGTCGTGGATGCGTACTAAAAAACGAAACGGTTGAACATGGCCAGAATCAGCTAGCTCACCCTTCCTGGCAAAATTCTGGAGTTCATTCTACAAATAGGAAGGCTGGGGATCTGATGAGCACGCGGACGCCGTTTGGAGAAAGTACAATGAGCCCGATTAAGTGGCCATAGTGTAGAGAGCTAGCTCCTCCTCTCTAAACGATCCACATTCATAAAATTTCCTTTGGGTTTTGCGTGGTCACATTCAAAACTCATAAATACGAAAGCTACAACTGTGAGGCCAATTTCGGACATTTGGTTATTGTTAATTACGCGGATCTCAGGTGGAAGCCCAAATTTAATTTTGACGCCAATAATAAACGTCCAGACAATCAGGAAAAGGTGGAGACGATAATTTAGCACATAATATCCCTTAAGTGCCTCACGAGAAAGAGAGCCCTTCAAATAATCGTAGTGTCTAAAACTCTCCCCTACACTCTGCCACGTAATCATTTCTACGATCCCGATATAGACAGTGCTGCGATTTTTGCTAAAATGGTCGACTCTGAGCTGCATTTTTACGATTTATGAGAACACGGGGGCGTAGGCTGATTTTGGACCAGCAGAAGAGGCACTCACCACCAATCTCTTTGGGGGCTCTCAAGTGAAAGCTCAAAAGTTTTTGGAGCTTATTTTCGACTCTTCCCTACGCCAGGGCTTTGACATGATTTCTTCAATTTCGATGTAGAGGGTGCTAAGATTCTGAGCCGCATTTTTACGAATTATGAGAACGCGGGGACGTAGGTCGATTTTGTCCCAGCTGAAGAGACACTAACCACCAATCTCTTTGGCGGATCTCAAGTAGAAGCGCAAAAGTGCCTAAAACTTGTTTTAGACGCTCCCTTACGTCTTGCTACGAGATGATTTCTAGGATTCCGATGTAGACAGTGCTGCGATTTTTGCTGAAATAACGACTCGGAGCCGCATTTTCACGATTTACGAGAACACGGGGACGTAGGCTGATTTTGGACCAGCAGAAGAGGCACTCACCACCAATCTCTTTAGGGGATCTCAAGTGGAAGCTCAAAAGTGCCCAAAACTTATTTCAAACTCTCCTCTATGCCCTACCACAACATGATTTTGACGATTCCGATATAGAGGGTGATTGTGAGCCTCAATTTTTCAATTTAAGAGAACGCGGGGTCGCAGGTCTATTTTGGCCCAGCAGAAATGGCACTCACTACTAATCTCTTTGGCGGATCTCTCGGAAGCTCAAAATTTAATAATGACGCCGAAAAAAAACTATTCCGTTGATTGGAAGGTTGCAATGGGCCTTACCAGAGGAGCGCCTGCGAACCCTAAAATGTCCCACGGAAAAATGGGCAAAGAGGAAGTTCTTTCAAATCTTCGTAGTGCATAAAACTTATTTTAGACTGTCCCCTGTGAGTGCTCCGCCACATGATGATTTCAACGATCCAGATATAGAGAGTGCTGCGATCTTGGCCAAAAATGTCCATTCTGGGCCGCATTTTTACGATTTGGAGATTTGGGCACTCATCACCAAAACTAGGGTCTTTAACCACAAGCGTAAGTAGCCAATTTTAGACAAACGGCTCAGCGTGGAGGCAAATACCAAGTGGACACGAAATGTTGTTCATTCCACGATATGGTAACTACTATGTTAAGACATTAATCGTGTAGTTAGGCAGACTAGACACCCTAAATAGTCAATTTTACGAGTTGAGTGCTCTCCAAAGTCGAAGACACGCCACGTTTAAGTCACCCATTCGGTCTTTGAACCCCAAAGTCTAGTAGCAGACTCTCGTAGCTATTCGTAGCTGTGCTCTATTTTGTATAGCTTTCAGCCGGAACTTTTCACAGTTATTTCTATTGTCGCAACTTTTCTCGGTCGTTTTGAAGCCCAAGAGAGCTCTATTGTTAATTTCGCTCAGGTTTTCGGCATTTAAAATGCTTTTTTAAGTGGGCGATTGTAGTGGCGTATAATAGCCGCTAACTATATACTATTTGAGCCAATTATTTTCCAAATAAAATAACAATTCCCTACACAACTCGTTAATTTTTGCATTTAACAAAATGCTAACTAGTAGTTCCCGTAACTACCACTTTCAATATTTGCCTTATAATTTAAAAAATGGATAAAATAAAAGTCGTCATAGAGGAAAGAAAGGGCACGCTTTTACGTGGGATTTAAATTAAAATTTGTTCGAGTCGAAAAAAAAATCGCATTTTGCCATTTAAATCGTTTTCTTTTTGGCGGAAAGTGACTTTCTTTCGTATGTAAACAACTATATTATATAAAGCACATAAAGAAAGTTTTAAATGTAAATGTTGCTCGACTGAAGCCTCATGTTATTTGAAATAAATTTCTCATGGCAAATAGTTTATATGTAAAAAATTGAATATATTTTTTTGAGGGCGAAAAGAGCGCATTTTTTTCGTTCGAAAAGGTATAGGCAATTTGCGAATTTGATGAGACACTCGCGAACGTACATGCTGGAATTGGAAAGAAAATACCGTTATATTTAATTTTTTCCAACGCCACTTCTTGCTTATTTCGAGAAAGTATGCAAAAGTGTCTACTAGCAACTAGGGCTAGGCGATTGTTAAATTTCACAATTGACAATCGATTGTTTCAAAAACATCGACTGTCACGATTAATAGATTAATCGGATAATCGATTAATCGAACAATCGATTAATCGGACAATCGATTAATCGATTAATCAAACAATCAATTAATCGGACAATCGATTAATCAAACAATCGGATAATCAAACAATCGAACAACCGGATAATCAAACAATCGATTAATCGGAAAATCGAATAATCAAACAATCGATTAGTCGGATAATCGGACAGTCCGGCTTTTCAGACGGACTTTATTATTATTAATAGTTTAATACTTAATTTGTGGTTTATTGTTATGCAGTACGTAACGACTACGAATACCTACTAAATATTCAAAATTTTAAAAACGGCTTTATCAGGTTTAAGTTTTGGCAACGCCTTCTTGGCATTCACAGGAGACCGCGGGTAGTGGGAGTGTTTTGTAATTTATTTTTTCGATATCTGATACGGTTTTTGAGTCACTGCCCTTTTGGCGGTTTTTGGATTTAAATCTCACATTATTATAATAGGATAACTTTAACATGGAGCTCTCGCGGAACCCCCCAGTCTTAATAGATGAGACCCTAGAGGCTTATTCGACCCGGATGTGAGTATATGTAAGCAGGCTAGTATGCAGTAGGCATGTAGGCGAGCCTTTTCCTTATGCACCATAAACTTGAAAAAGTCAGGGAGGCAGAATCCAGCTGGCATAGACATAGCCAGCGGGCATGGACTAGGAAAAATACAATTTAATACAACCATTGCTGTAAAATAACTAATTAACCCAATAAACATTTAATCAAACAATCTCTAATCGGAAATCGATTAATCGTACAATCGATAAATCAGACAATCGATTAATCGATTGTTTGACAATTGATTATACAAACAATCGATTAATCGGACAATTGATTAATCGATTAATCGAACAATCGAATAATCGGACAATCGATTAATCGGACAATCGATTAATCGAACAATCGATTAATCGATTATTTTCAAAACTTAATCGAACATCGATTAATCGATTAAAACATCGATTAATTGATTTTTTTGCCCAGCCCTACTAGCAACTAGTACTGTTACGAATTTTTCCAACTGAAAGCACTGTGGAGAAAGACGTCGTTTTTCATTTTAGCACCGACTGGTAAAAATGTATTTGAACACAATCTTTTGCGTTGCTAAAGCAACTAACCTAACAGTGAATCGAAAATAACAAAAGTGTTGTTCTCATCATTCTTCGTGCTTACATTTTTGTTATGTACGGTATTATCATGAAAAAAGCTTTCTACACGAACATTATAATATCTAATTTTAAGAGTATCTTAGTAAGCGGGTATCTTTTGCTAAAAGCCCATAATGCATAATAAATTGTTCTCTTTTTATCCTTCTTCAACTAGTATTTTTATGTCGTACCTGTTGATTTTCGTTACACGAAAAATCTTTTAACTTATTTTCTATTTGGCGCAGAAAAAAATTTTCAAAGCTCTAATATAAAATCTTTTGTTATTTACTTTTTTTTATATTTTATTATTATATCGAGAGGTTGGGCGAGTAGATTATAGTATATGAAAAAGGGCAAATTTAATATTCTTATCACTTTATACTTTGATACATTTTGACGTGACTTAAAGAACTTTTGGGGGTGACGGATTACCCTTCAAACTTCGCATATAATTTATATATTTTTACATTTTTTTCCCGAGTACTTTTAAATGACTTCTTCGGTAAATAAAAATTTACATAATTATTAAGTGAGAGTTATTAAGTTTTAATTTATGAAAACGTTATTCGGAAATTGTTTTGAAAGACTCGTTTACGTTTACGCAAAGGCGTGCACGAGCACGGTATTCGAAATAAATAAATAAATTTGAAAAGTCCGGATGAATCTTTTGTCTCGTTTTTTTTAATAAAAAGTTTCCAGAGATGGATGCAAATTCTTTTAACGTTCCCTTAGGATACGTAAACACTCAAGAGTTCAGATTTATTGAAACGTCTTCCTTATTTGATTCGAGTACCTTCTAAAATTGTAAAGTTGGCTGGCTTCGTCTTGTCCAACAAAAAACTGCCATAAATTTCAACACAGAAAATGCCCCGTGCGGACCTCACACCTGTTACAGCAGAAAATATGTAAAAAATACGAATAACTACGATCAAATGAGATGGCACTTTTTGACGAAGATTGGATACTCACGAAAATAATGATGCGGCATTATTAGCGACTCTACGAGAAACTATAATAGCAGGCATCCCTTTTACCGACTAATCTTGGTCTTTTTTTTTGGTTAATACGATACGATTTGTTTTCGCGTCCCTGCGCGGGCGCCAATATGTACGATACGATGCATTTTTAAATTGATCTGAATCTGAATCGTTTAGCAGAGCTAACTCCCTACACTTAGGTCACTTGATCGTACCCATTGTACTGCCTGCAGTACGGAGAGGAGAGAGCTAGACAGTGACAACTCACAACATGTTCCCCTGCGTTCGGTCCTCTGTCTTCTGTCATCTGTCCTCTGCCCTCTGTTCTCTGTCTTCTGTCCTCTGTCCTCTGTCCTCTGTCCTCTGTCCTCTGTCCTCTGTCCTCTGTCCTCTGTCCTCTGTCCTCTGTCCTCTGTCCTCTGTCCTCTGTCCTCTGTCCTCTGTCCTCTGTCCTCTGTCCTCTGTCCTCTGTCCTCTGTCCTCTGTCCTCTGTCCTCTGTCCTCTGTCCTCTGTCCTCTGTCCTCTGTCCTCTGTCCTCTGTCCTCTGTCCTCTGTCCTCTGTCCTCTGTCCTCTGTCCTCTGTCCTCTGGGGTCTGTCCTTTGTCCTCTATCCTCTCTCCTCTGTACTCTGTTCTCTTCTGATGTGTTTAAGGAAGTTTAGATAGGTTAGATACAAATTCAATTTTTCTGCAACTCAAGTCTTTTTTGCTTGACCCCTTCCTATTCAACCCAATTGGGCGAGCTTAAACTATTTCGGTTGGACCACAAGTTTGGTTTACGAAGTGCAAGAAAGACAGAGATCGGGATCTTTTACAGTCAAGAAAAATGTTATCCTGCTTACACACGTATCCAATGAGCAAATTGAGTCGTTGGGAGGCAGATCAGGTAAATTTGCAAAATGCTACGTAGTAAATTTATTTATTTAAACAAATAGAGCCCATTAGCCGAAATAAATTAACTAAATTTTTATTTATTTGAAGTTGACTACCCTCGAGAATATTGTGTTGTCCATTTGCTTCAAAGGATCGTTGTAAAATGTGACAAAACCACAAATTAAATAAAACATTAGCGACAACACTGTTCTGATAAAAAATTTAAGTATGTTTTATTGATTACGCATTAAAAAATATTTTTTGAAGTCAATAAATTGTTGTAACGACACATTCAAATTCAATTTGCTGACTCGCCGAAAAATTTGGGCCAGTTCTAGCACCAACGTAGACGCAAGATGTCGAAAGTTTTTGTGGCAAACTGCTTTGGTTGTATATTTGGGCCAGTTACTTCGTTGTCTTCGTTGTTTGGAATACCTTACTACGTAATTTCGTGTAATCACGAGAATAAGTTGCACAAATTCGATTGGACGTTTTCAAAAAAACGTGTATTCTCATCGATTTTAATCCTTTCATTTCTATTTTATTGGCTCGTCGATTGTGGGGGTGCCATTGTCCAAGGTTTTAAAACCAATTTAAATTTGTTCGATTTGATTTCTTTATTTCCTAACTTTTTGACCAGCTTAGGAGCATTTACGTGTTTAATGTTTACGGCTCGACAAATATCACTTTTCATTGATTGTGGTGCTCTATTTGAAAAAGTGGCCAATTTTAGAGAATCAAAGTCAGAAGAGTACATAACAGCTCATGGCGTGAGACGTTGTCGTACTTTTGAATACGTTGGCATTTTTATTATCGTCGGCAGCGTCAGTATCTACTCAATTATTTGCGTTTGCTTCAATTTGCCATTTACAACTTTGGAAATATTTGGAACTGCGCTGAGTTTGTTCGCAATTGGGGTATTTACCGTACTCGTCGCTACGGCATGGCTTCTTATGAAGCTTGGTTTTCAAAATTTTGAAAAAACCTTGATACGCGGATTAGAAGAGAAACGTAAAATGGTCGGTACCAATTTGATCGAGAGTTTTAACTTTCGCATGTGGTTAAAATCGCAAGAACAAGTTTATAAAGCCGCCATCCACTTTGTGAATTTAGTTAATACTATTATGAATCCAGCAGTTCTCATTTGGTCTCTCTGTAGTGTAATGGTATATATTTGTGCTATATCTCTTATCGTAATGTGTTTTTTGGACGGAAAACACGACATTTTCGATTCCAAATTATTTGCAATTAATACAATACTCATTTCGGAGTTTACTGCGTCTTCTATTGGTCTTAATTATGTTACAATTATTCAAAACATGGTAAGTCTATAAAAAATACGAGTGAAGTGTATCTATTACCAACGAGTATATAGAATTCTAAAAAATAACGGAGTCGAGAACGTTTTTTACCAACATCCTGTATAAAATATCCAATTTTTAGGGGGCATTTTTTCTGGCTAAACGTCTAAATTAAGGTTGAAGATAGCGGCGGCACTGAGCGAAGCTGAGCGCACAATAATTCATAAATGCGGGTCCTACTAATGCCAAAGTGGGCATTTCATTAATTTAAAAAGAAGAAAAAGAATTTAAATTGTGACGAATTTAATCAGCTTTTATTTCCTTTTTAGCCTGGAAAAATGTTGTCTTATTTATACAAATATCCAATTAGCAAATTGAGCCGTGAAGAAGCAGATCAGGTTAGTTCACAAGATGATAACAATTTATTGGATATTTAATTCTTTTTCGTATTAGTTTGAATCTCTTATACTCACTATATCAAAAAGAAAGATAGTCTTTATGGTTTCAGATATGTTCTCGCTCACCTTATCAATTTTAGCCACAGTAAGAAATTAAATAGAAAAAATTAGGAACGCTCTTAATTTCTTTAATGTTTCAGGTTTTCGGTATAACACTTACTTATACTTTAGTCATCGTACGTTACTATAAATTAGAGTTGAATAAAAATTAGTAAAATAATAATACGACTATTAGTCCGGTTAATCTAGACCAAAAAATGAGAGTGAAGATGTATAAAGTCCCAACAAGCTGAAAATCAGTAAAATTGTTCAAAACATAATTATAAATAAAATTTAAAAGTTCCCCATCATTCCCGTGTATGGAAAAAATTTTATTTGAGGTGAAAGGTAAAAAAATGAGTTTTTCGCGATTTTAAGCAAAACGGCAAGTTTTATCATAAAAGTACTTCAAACAAAAATTGTAGATCATAAAATTATCTATAAGAAATGTATCAAAACTTTTTTTCTACGAGCCACCGTTTCTGAGATATAACGATTTAAAAAGTTGTAAAAGTTGCGCTAAGTACACTATACCTCATAGGTGGCGTGGAAACGTGTGCATGTTATTATGTAATAACTTTTAAAGGGCTCATACGAATTAGTTCAAATTTTAGTACAAGGAACAGTGGTCTTTTATCTTTATAACCGTGTTTTTAAAATTATAATCGTTTCATTGCAATTTCTTTAAGTGACGTTTTTGAAGCCGCAGATTTACTCATTTCACTCGAAATGCGTTCTTCGTGTTTGACGGCAAATAACTTTTAAACGGCTCATACGAATTACTTCAAATTTTAGTAAACGGAGAAGTGGTCCTTTATCTTGGTAACCGTGTTTTTAAAATTATAATGAGTCCGGTCAATCTAGACCAAAAAATGAGAGTGAAGGTGCATAAAATCCAAACAAGCTGAAAATCTGCGGCTTCAAAAACGTCGCTTAAACAAATTGCACTAAAACGATTACAATTTTAAAAACACGATTATAAAGATAAAGGACCACTTCTCCTTGTACGAAAATTTGAACTAATTCGTATAAGCCCTTTAAAAGTTATTACATAATAATATGCACACGTTTCCACGCCACCTAAGGTAGTGTACTTAGCGCAACTTTTACAACTTTTTAAATCGTTATATCTCAGAAACGGTGGCTCGTAGAAAAAAACGTTTTGATGCATTTCTTATAGATAATTTTATGATCTACAATTTTTGTCTGAAGTACTTTTATGATAAAGCTTACCGTTTCGCTGAAAATCGCAAAAAACTCTTTTTTTACCTTTAACCTCAAATAAAATTTTTTCCCTACACGAGAATGATGGGGAACTTTTAAATTTTATTTATAATTATGTTTTGAACACTTTTACTTATTTTCAGCTTGTTGGGACTTTATGCACCTTTGAATGTCTAAATTGACTGGACTACATTTAAGAATACACATACGTTAAAATAGAAAGCGTTATCTTAAGTGCCATTTACAATTTACATAGACAGTAGTCTAATCGTTTTGGTAAGGGCATGCGTCGTCTAAAAGCTTGAATAGGGTATTTTAAATGAACGCGTTTACAATGAAGTATGGTTGGCAAGGTCGTTGCTAACAATGGGCAAAAAGTTTGTAAGGTTTTAGCTTTTAGACCACTTAATCGGCACCAGCCAATCATAGAAGCGCATCTCTCCCACGTCGCCCAGCTATTTGAAATTTAAACAAACAGCTGACAAAATAGTTGCTTTGATTTTATTTCTTCATTTTGGTTTTTGGTAGTAGTACTATTTTAATCTCATTGTTCAAGCTTAAGAAAAAAAAATAAGAAAAAAAAATAAGGAAAAAAAATAATTGCCACTAAAGTCTATGTAAATGGTTTTACGCCACGTTGCCCACTTGGCGAGTTCTAGACCAGCAAACTACACCATCAATCTGCACTAAGTTCTATGTAAATGGGGCTTTACAAAAATATAAGTATGTTTGCTCTCAATTGCTGCACCCTCCTAGAAACACTCACTTTGACTACAGTAATAAGCTTAGAGGCTACTTCAATGTAATTATTATTATTCTGTATAGACGTATAGACGTGTAATAGCAAACTAAACGTTTAATGATAATTAAAAAAAGTATAAATAAATTGTTTAATTTATTTGCCATGTGGTGGCGCGTTTTTAACGCGTCTTTAACTCTCAAACGCATAAAAATGAACGCATGCGACAACAAATGGACGAATACGATAATAAACAGACACGTTGGCATATTTACGCATTCATTTGATCTTAAAATTGTTAATTTTTAAAGTTTACTAAATATTAAAAGGAAACTCGTAACCAAAAAGCATAACCCAGGAACGTGTAAAAGGGGGTTAAAAAATTTTTTTAAGTACTTTCTAGTTTTAATTTGAAGATTTGTAATTTTTAAAGTAAGTAGGTACTCTCGAGGATTGTCCTACCCGTTTGCCCGAGTGGATCGTTATAAAATTTAATAAAACCACAAATTAGATCAAACATTAGTGGCAACACTATTCCGATAAAAAATTTAAGTCTTTTTTATTGATAACGCATCAAAAACTATTTTTTGGAAAATAAATAAATAATTATATCGACACATTCAAATTCAATTTAGTGACTCGCCGGAAAATTTGGGCCAGTTCTCGCACCAACGTAGACGAAAAATGTCGAAAGTTTCTGTGGCAAACTGCTTTGGTTGTGTATTTGGGCCAGTTACTTCGTTGTCTTCGTTGTTCGGAGTACCTTACTACGTAATCTCGTGTAATCACGAGAATAAGTTGCACAAATTTGATTGGAAATTGTCCAAGAAGCATGTACTCTCATCGATTTTAATAATTTCATTTTTATTTTATTGGCTCATCGATTGTGGGGGTGCCATTGTCCAAGGTTTTAAAACAAATCTAAATTTGTTCGATTTCATTTGTTTATTTCCTCAATTTTTGACGAGTTTAGGAGCATTTACGTGTCTAATATTTGTGGTTCCACAAATATCCGTTTTCATTGATAGTGGTAGCGTATTTGAAAAAGTGGCCAATTTTAGAGAATCAAAATTGGAAAAGTACGTAACAGTCAATGATGTTAGACGTTGTCGTACTTTTGAATACGTTGGCATGTTTATAATCATCGCCATTGCCAGTATCTTCACAATTATTTGCGTTTGTTTCAATTTACCGTTTACAACTTTGGAAATTTTGGGAACTACGGTAGGTTTGTTCGGAATTGGCTTATTTACCTTACTCAGCTCTACGGCATGGCTTCTTATGAGATTTGGCTATCAAAGTTTCGAAAAAACTTTGATACGCGGATTAGAAAAGAAACGTAAAATGGTCGGTACCAATTTAATCGAAAGTTTTAACTTCCGCATGTGGTTGAAATCGCAAGAACAAGTTTATAAAACCGTCGTCCACTTCGTAAATTTATTTAAGAAAATTATGAATCCAGCAGCTCTCATTTGGTTTCTCTGCGGTGTAATGTTATTTATTTGCGCTATATCACTTATCGTGATGTGCTTTATGGACGGAGAGCATAACATTTTCGATTCCAAATTATTTACAATCTATACACTACTGTTTTCGGAGTTTGCTGCGTTTCTTATTAGCGTCAATTATATGACGGCTATTCAAGAAATGGTAAGTTTTAAAAAAATGCGACTGATGTGTCTAGTCCAGCCCATTTAAGTTGTCGCATTACTCATCTTCTTACAGTGTTAACTTAATGCAACATTAGTTCAATATTTTTTATCCACTGCCTTGAGCCACTTTATTTGGTCTGGACTTGTGATGATGTTTATATTAATTTAATATACCTATCTTATAAGTATCATTAGTGGTAGTAGTAGTACTTTTACAGTGATACTTTTTTTTAGCCTAGAAAAGTTTTGTCCTATTTATATACATACCCCATTAGCAAACTGAGCCGAGAAGAAGCAGATCAGGTTAGTTCACAAGATGATAACAATTATTAGATATTTAATTTTTTTTGTATTAGTTGGAGTCTCTTATACTCACCATATCTAGAAGGGAAATAGTCATTCTTGTATCGGATATGTTCCCGCTCACCTTATCAATTTTTGCCACAGTAAGAAATTAAATGGAAATGAGAACGAACGCTCTTAATTTCTCAAATGTATGTTTCAGGTTTTTGGTATAACACTTACTTACACTTTGGCGATCATACATTACTATCAATTGGAGTTGAATCAAAATGGGAACATTAATAATAATTAATACAAGAATTTCAACTACTCAAAGTTAAGCTGTACGAAATTTTGCTTAGAGGCTGCTTCAATGTAATCATTATTATTAAGTAGAGACGTATAATAGCAAACTAAACGTTTAATTAATTGATAATAAAAAATCAATACATAATATATTGTTTCAATTATTTGCCGTGCGGTGTCGCGTTCAAGTCTTTAGTAGTCTAATCGTGTTGGTAATGCTAAGCGTCGTCTAGAAGGTCCTTTCAATGTGCGCATTTACCATAAGGAGTTGGTAAGGTCGTTGCTAACAATGATGAGAGAGCTTGCAAGCTCCAAACTTCTAGACCACTTTACTTACTAAATCGGCACCAGCCAATCATAGAAGCGCACCTCTCCCACGTGGCCCAGCTGTTTGAAATTTAAATAAAGAGCTGACAAAATAGTTGCTTTGATTTTATTTCTTCATTTTGGTTTTCGGTAGTACTATTTTAATCTCATTGTTCAAGTTAAAAAAAAATTACCACTAAAGTCTATGTAAATGGTTTTACGCCCACTTGGTTGCTCACTTGGCTGAATAGCCCTATTATAAACATGGGAGAAGTAAAAAGCTTCCAAGAAGAATGAACATAAATATCGTAAACGGTTTACCCATGTTCTCTGAAACTACGTGGACTACGTACCATCATAAAACTTTTTTGGCGGTACTAGCCTCCCCCCCTCCCATCATACTTTAACCTTACCCCTAACTAACTCTTGGGGTAAATATCTATCTTTCCTTGGAGACTTGTAGAACCATTAATGGAATCAGCAACAAAATTCTCATAGTCCAGCGATGAGACCTCCATACAGTGGCCTCTATCTCAAAATCCTGCATACCATTAGGCGTTCTTTACATCCTACATATTATTGGGAAACGGCACTGAGACAGTCTACCCTGAGTACATCCACAGAAATAGAAAACAAAAAGTTTATAAATTCAATAATAATAATATTTCATTTCGGGGTGAGGGGGACTTGCCCCCTCCTTTGCTCAAACCCTTTTCAGGCTACGGCCTAGGCAACAACGAGAATAGAAAATGTGTTGGCATTTCTTTAAGGTCAAAAATCTGCTACTTGATACGCCCATCGTACCTAAAATTCTCAAAAATGACGTTAAACGATCTACTTGAAGAAGTTGTCTTAAAGTCCGAAAAATTGTTGGTACGCAAATAACCCCAGTTAAATTCGCCATTTTCGTTTTTTTACAAATTAAAAATTACTTTCAAATATACCTAATAACTCTCGAGTAGGGCTGGGAAAAGAAATCGATTAATCGATGTTTGATTACATTTTTAAAATAATCGATTAATCGATTGTCCGATTAATAGATTGTTCGATTAATCGATTGTCCGATTAATCGATTGTCCGATTAATCGATTGTTCGACTAATCGATTGTTCGATTAATTGATTATCCGATTAATTGATTTTTCGAATAATCGATTATCCGATTAATCGATTATCGGATTAATCGATTGTTGATTAATCGATTGGTTGATTAATCGATTGTTTGATTAATCAATTGTCCGATTAATCGATTGTTCGATTAATCGATTGAAGTACAATTAATCGATCTCCGATTAGCCTTTGTTTGCTTAATTGTTTATTGGGTTAATTAGTTATTTTACAGCGATGGTTGTATTAAATTGTATCTTTCTTAGTCTATGCCCCATTAAACGTTATTTTATTATAAATGCCAGCTGAATTCTGCCCCCCTGACATTTTCATGTTCATGGTGCATAAGGAAAAGGCTCGCCTACATGCCTACATGCATACTAGCCTGCTTACATCTACTTACATCCGGGTCGAATAAGCCTCAATTATTAAGACTAAAAGGGGGAGGGGGGTTTGCGTGAGCTCCACGTTAATGTTATCTAATTACAATAATGTCAGATTTAAGTCCAAAAACTCCAAAAGGGCAGTATCTCAAAAACCTTACCAGATATCGAAAAAATAAATTTAAAAGCACCCCCACCACTCCCGGTCTCCTGTGAATGCCAAGAACGCATTGCCAAAACTTGAGCCGGATAGAGCGGTTTTTTCACTTTGAATATTTAGTAGTTATCGTAGTCTTTACGTACTACATAAATATAAACCACAAATTAA
This sequence comes from Malthinus flaveolus, assembly GCA_950108345.1. Taxonomy (NCBI): domain Eukaryota; kingdom Metazoa; phylum Arthropoda; class Insecta; order Coleoptera; family Cantharidae; genus Malthinus; species Malthinus flaveolus. The sequence goes on from OX467289.1 coordinate 11,842,725, forward strand.
GTATTAATTATTAATAATAATAAAGTCGGTCTGAAAAGCCGGACTGTCCAATTATCCGATTAATCGATTGTTTGATTATCCGATTGTCCGATTAATCGATTGTTTGATTATCGGATTGTTCGATTAATTGATTGTCCGATTGTCCAAATAATCGATTGTTTGATTATCCGATTGTTCGATTAATCGATTATCCGATTGTTTGATTAATTGATTGTCCGATTAATCGATTGTATGATTATTCGATTGTTAAATTAATCGATTGTCCGATTAATCGATTAATCGATAGTCCGATTAATAGATTGTCCGATTAATCGATTGTTTGATTAATCGATCGTTTGATTAATCGATTTTCCGATTAATCGTGACAATCGATGTTTTTGAAACAATCGATTGTCGATTGTGAAATTTAACAATCGCCCAGCCCTACTCTCGAGGACTGTCCTGCCCATTTGTTTCAGTGGATCGTTATAAAACAATAAAGTTAATAAAACATTAGTAACAACGCTATTCTGATAAAAAATTAACCTTTTTTTATTGATAACGCATTAAAAAATGTTTTTCAAAAAGTGGTCAATAATTTTATTGTATCGACACATAGAAATTCATTCACTGACTCGCCGAAAAATGTGGGCCAGTTCTCGCACCAACGTAGACGTAAGATGTCGAAAGTTTCTGTGGCAAACTGCTTTGGTTGTGTAATTGGACCAGTTACTTCGTTGTCTTCGTTGTTTGGAGTACCTTACTACGTACTTTTGTGCAATCACCAGAATAAGTTGCACAAATTCGACTGGACGTTTTCGAAAAAACGTGTACTCTCATCGATTTTAATCCTTTCATTTTTATTTTATTGGCTCGTCGATTGTGGGGGTGCCATTGTCCAAGGTTTTAAGACTAATCTAAATTTGTTCGACTTCATTTGTTTATTTCCTAATTTTTTGACGAGCTTAGGAACATTTGCGTCTTTAATGTTTACGATTCAACAAATATCAGTTTTCATTGATTGTGGCAGTATATTTGAAAAAGTGACCAATTTTAGAGAATCAAACTCAGAAAGGTACATAACAGCCCATGATGTGAGACGTTGTCGTACTTTTGAATACGTTGGCATTTTTATTGTCGTCGGCAGCGTCAGTATCTTCACAATTGTTTGTGTTTGTTTCAATTTGCCGTTTACAACTTTGGAAATATTTGGAACTGCCGTGGGTTTGTTACTAATTGGGGTACTTACTTTACTCATCGCTACGGCATGGCTTCTTATGAAGCTTGTTTTTCAATGTTTTGAAAAAACTTTGATACGCGGATTAGAAGAGAAACGTAAAATGGACGGTACCAATTTAATCGAGAGTTTTAACTTCCGCATGTGGTTGAAATCGCAAGAACAAGTTTATAAAACCGCCATTCACTTCATGAATTTAGTTAAAAAAATTATGAATCCAACAGCTATTATTTGGTTGTCCTGCAGCATAATTTTATTTATTTGTGCTATATCTCTTATAGTAATGAGCTTTATGGACGGAGAGCATGACATTTTCGATCCCAAATTATTTACAACTTATACACTGTTGTTTTCGGTGTTTTCTGCGTTTCTTATTGCCGTCGATTACATAACGGCTATTCAAGAAATGGTGAGTTCATAAAAATTGCAAGTGTGTCTAGTCCAGTCCATTTAAGGTGACACGTGACTCATCTCCTTACAGCATGAGGATAAATCCATATTTAAAAGGTATTTCTTAACTTAATGCAAAATCGTGTTAAATTATTCACTGTCCTGGGCCACTTTATTTGGACTGGACCTTACTCACGAGTAATCACGAGACCTTGAGCGTTTCTATCAAACAGCCTGTATAGGTACTATCCAATCATTTAAGGACACTTTTCGTAGGCTCATCGTCTAAGTTGAGGTCGTAGATAGAGGGGGCACTGAGCTAAGCTAAGCTGTTAGTGAGAACTGAGCTTAATCTTGGTTAATTAGATTAAAAAATTTCTGATGTTTTGCTAACTTGTATGGTTTTTACTTTTCTTAATTATTTTTTGCTCGCAATTTTTTATAGTTAATGTAGTTTCCGATTGATCTGTAATTTTTATACTTGTTATACGCTCTCCTTTACTCTCCTTAATGGCTATAGCCTGCATTCTTCATTCCCCCAGAGAACTGGGAGACGACGATTTCAGATTACTACTTTACCGATATTTTTATTAGCCGAGTATATTACAATTTCAATATTAAAATTCAGGAGGGATTCGTTTATGTTATCCGTTATTTTGTAGCTTTTAAAGCTGTTTTTGATATCTAATGCGAAGTTGATCCAGTCTACATTTTTAAGATCTCATTTATCGGTCTCACTTGTGGTTTTGTTTTTCCTGTTACTTTTGAAGACTTCATGGTTAGTTTGATAGGAACATGGTCGCTGTCATATGCATAATCCAGTGTTTCCCACTCTACTGAGCTTGCAATAGCCGGGCTACACATACACAGGCTAAGATCGACAGCGGAGAGACTTTCAGATAAATGGCTGAAGTAAGTGGGAGTCCCGGTCATTTTTGTTTTTAGTTTTTCTACAAAAATTAAAAACTACTCTCAAACTTAATGATTAGCAACAATTTCCAACGTACCTAAGTATCGCATCCCATTTGCTTCAGTAATCCGTTCTAAAATCTGATAAAAAAAATAAATTCGAATAAACATTAGTGGCAACACTATTCTCATACAAAATTGAAGTCTTTTTTATTGATAACGCATTAAAAACTATTTTTTGAAAAGTCAATAAATTATTGTATCGACACATTCGAATTCAATTTGCTGACTCGCCGCACCATTTGGGCCAGTTCTCGCACCAACGTAGACGCAAGATGTCGAAAGTTTTTGTGGCAAACTGCTTTGGTTGTATATTTGGGCCAGTTACTTCGTTGTCTTCGTTGTTCGGAGTACCTTACTACGTAATCTCGTGTAATCACGAGAATAAGTTGCACAAATTCGATTGGTCATTTTCGAAAAAACGTGTATTCTCATCCATTGTAGTTGCTTCATTTTTATTTTATTGGAGCGTCGACTGTGGGGAAGCTATTGTCCAAGGTTTTAAAACTAATCTAAATTTGTTCGATTTGGTTTGTTTATTTCCTCACTTTTTGATGAGTTTAGGAACACTTGCGTGTATAATATTTTTGGTTCCACAAATATCCGTTTTCATTGATTGTAGTAGCGTATTTGAAAAAGTAGTCAATTTTAGAGAATCAAAGTCGGAAAAGTACATAACAGCCGATGATGTTAGACGTTGTCGTACTTTTGAGTACGTTGGCATGTTTATAATCATCGCAGTTGCCAGTATCTTCACAATTATTTGCGTTTGCTTCAATTTGCCAGTTACAACTTTAGAAATAGTGGGAACTACGGTCGGTTTGTTGGCAATTGGAATGTTTACCTTACTCGCCTCTACGTCAATGCTCATTATGAAATTGGGCTTACAAGGTTTGGAGAAAACTTTGATCCACGGATTAGAAAAGAGACGTAAAATGGTCGGTACCAATTTAATCGAAAGTTTTAACTTTCGCATGTGGTTAAAGTCGCAAGATCACGTTTATAAAACAGCCATCCACCTCATGAATTTATTTAAGCAAATTTTGAATCCAACAGCTATTATTTGGTTGTCCTGCAGCATAATTATATTTATTTGTGCTATATCTCTTATCGTAATGTGCTTTATGGATGGGGAACATGACATTTTCGATCCCAAATTATTTTCTACTTATACACTGTTGATTTCGGAGTTTGCTGCGTTTCTTATTGGCATTCATTATATAACGGCTATTCAAGAAATGGTGAGTGATTTAATCAACTTTTATTCCTTGGCCCACTCTTGCCATGCAAGCGCCTAAAGTTTAATAATTTTTTTTAGCCTGGAAAAATGTTGTCCTATTTATATAAATATCCCATTAGCAAACTGAACCGTGAAGAAGCAGATCAGGTTAGTTCACAAGACCATTACTAATTATTTTAAATTTAATTTATTTTCGTATTAGTTGGAGTCTCTTATACTCACTATATCAAGAAGGAAGATAATCATTCTGGTATCAGATATGTTCCCACTCACTTTATCAATTTTTGCCACAGTAAGAAATATAAAGAATAAATGGGCGGGGCCAATGCAATGCAATGCGCTTCAACCGACTATACAACAAAAATTTGAGCTATCTGGGGCTCTCCCTCCACATATACTGCGCAAGTTGATGGCCCCGCCCAGGCAATCTTATTCCAATTTTACTCAAAACTGTTCACATCTTCAATGATTATTTCAGGCTTTCGGTATAACACTTACCTACACTTTGGTGATTATACGTTACTATCAATTGGAGGTAATTCAAAAATTGGAAGTTGGATAATACAACTAGGTTTTCAAATGAGCCACAATAATTCGCATTTTACATTTAGTACGAAGCTTATGTGTAGAGACGTGTTAGGGCACTCTTATAACTTAACGATTTGTGGTAATCAATAAATGCTCTACTACAATATTGTTTCATTTGTTTGCCATGGGGTGTTGCGTCAGTTGAAAGTCCAAACCAGACATGTGCAGAATAGACGAGAATACACGCGTACGACAACTGGACACGTTTACTTTATGGTTTGTAACTCGGGTAACTTCACGTTTAATTTATGGCTTGTAACTCGGCTATCTTCACGTTTACTTTATGGTTCGAAACTCGGCTAACTTCACGTTTAATTTACGGTTTGTAACTCGGCTAACTTCACGTTTACTTTATGGTTCGTAACTCGGCTTATTGGAGGTGCCATTGTGACTTTAACTAAACTTAACTAAACATTGATTTACGATGATTCAAAACTAAGTCAAACTTCTTCTTTAGTTCGCTTGCGACCGGAGCGCATTACTTGGAACTCAAAAGCCGATGAGGCATTACATGTATAACGTTTACCTCCGTAAACTATTTTTTGAGCGCCCATTTACAAGGAAGTTTTGTTGTGGCTCGGACTGCGCGGTTTTGTGATGAGCTCAACACAAGAAGAAGCGACAAAAAGTTGAAAAAAATTGCGAGTTCCAACGAAAGGGGCCTCGTTAATTAAATCGAGTAATTATCGGTGATGGTTTGTTGAAGAAAATTAAATGTACGCTTTGCTAGAGTTTCTTAACAATTATATTTGAGTTCGGCATCGGAGAATGGTATTAGGTATTTTATTACATAATTAAAGAGCACAGACTGAACTTGAGTTCGACGTTAAGGAATAAATTTATAACGAAACGTCGTTAAAACTATTTGAAAATTCCGAACGTATATACACGAGAAGACTTATGTAAAGTTTGGCAAAGTGCCTCGCCATATAAGCGTTATAATTAAGAATAAGTGAGGTGTGAAGCGAACATTGGGTTTAGGTCTCTAAGGAACTCATCTGGGCCTCCTATATCGGAGATAAATGTCGCAGAACTGTAGATTGCACGGTCTACAACCACTTTTACTCTCTACCCCACAACATATTTGACGCTACTTTCTAGTCCTTTCCACATCCGCCGCCTTCAAATTCGACCACCACTAGCCGAATTTCGAGTCAGACAACAACTGTCAAAGCTACCTCTAATTGTGTTGTTAAATTGTTCGATTTTGCGAAACATTCGTAGAAATGGGGAGACGCTCGAACGCCGATTAAAACGAAATTGCTCTTCGCGTTCAATCAATTTTTAAACGGCAGTTAGTTTGAGCTTATAAACGACGCGAATTTTGTTTTAAAAATTGTAGCGAATCGAAAACTAATAGCGAATTTACATCAGTCGACGATGCTATTATAAAGCTGCGGAAAAACGAACGCCGTTAATTTCATTGCCCTCCTTACATTATATCGCGTCAATAAGGCGATATCATCTTCAAATGGCACAAGCTTCGAATATTTGAACAGGCTTAATGGAAGCACTTTAAATAAAAAGTTTTTGATTGCTTTATTCCGAGCTTTTTTTTTAATTTATATATTACATCACTTCATTTAAAGTACATTTTCAGAAAAGCTTACATTCAATTGATTCTTTTATTGACTTTTCATTATTAATAATCCTTTAGTCAATTCGACATTTAATTTTTATTTTCTCTTTTCTTATACATTCAACTCCCAAAACGTTCCTTGCTTTCTCGAGCTGAAATTACTGTAAATACAAATTACTGCATGTATTGTATCCGAGCACAATTAAATTAATGAAGTTAATTACAGTACAACAGTATTGTTGATACAGTGTTGTATTTCTAAAGTCGTTACACACAGACAGACTATTTCTAACATTTTTATTTTTTACCATTTTTGTATCTAAGGGGCCTAGAAACGTGGAAAATCAATTTCTTTTTCGAAAAAATAAAACTAATAGAAATAGACCGCGCTCTACCGCCAAAACTGTTCACCTGGGAAATAAACATAAGAAACAAAATATGGAGGAAATCTTATAATTTGTATTAATACGGAAGTATTTTTCACAAAAAGTGCATAGTTTTTGAGTTATAAGCGAAAAACTAAAAAAAGAAGTTTGGCCAATTTTTCGCTCTAGCGCCTAAACCGTTTATTCGAGATAGAAATCTAATAGACAAAATATGTGAACAATTTATTGCGGTTTATTTCTAGATTGAAGTATTTTTCCCTTAAAGTGCATATTTTTGGAGTTATCAACAAAAAACTAAACAAAGAAGTGATTTGGTCAATTTTGAAAATTTGTCAGACTTTACTGCGCTGTAGCGCCCAAACTGTTTACCTCATGGAGAAACCTAAAAGGAAAAATACGTAGAAAATTGAATGTATTTTTTTCTATTAAAAGTATTTTTTTCATAAAGTGCGCACTTTTTGAGTTATCAGCAAAAACCTAAAAATATAAGTGATTTATGTCCAATTTTGAAAGTTAGTCAACTTTTACTGCACTGTCGCGCCTAAACTCTTCACTTTATGAAAAAACCTAAGAGAACAAATATGTAGAACATTTAATGTGGTTTCTTTTTATATAGAAGTATTTTTCTTATAAAGTGCACATTATTTGAGTTATCAGCAAAAAACTAAAAAAATAAGTGATTTGGCTAATTTTGAAAGTTAGTCAACTTTTACTGCGCTGTAGCGCCTAAACTGTTTACCTCATTAAGAAACCTAAGAGGAAAAATTTGTAGAAAATCGATTGTGGTTTATTTTTAGATAAAAGTATTTTTCTTATAAAGTGCACATTATTTGAGTTATCAGCAAAAAACTAAAAAAATAAGTGATTTGGCTAATTTTGAAAGTTAGTCAACTTTTACTGCTCTGTAGCGCCTAAGCTGTTTACCGCATGGAAAAACCTAAGAGAAAAAATATATAGAACATTTAATGTGGTTTACTTCTATAAAAAAGTATTTTTTCATGAAGTGCACATTATTTGAGTTATCAGCAAAAAACTAAAAAAATAAGTGATTTGGCTAATTTTGAAAGTTAGTCAACTTTTACTGCGCTGTAGCACCTAAACTGTTTACCTCATTAAGAAACCTAAGAGGAAAAATTTGTAGAAAATCGAATGTGGTTTATTTTTAGATAAAAGTATTTTTCTTATAAAGTGCACATTATTTGAGTTATCAGCAAAAAACTAAAAAAATAAGTGATTTGGCTAATTTTGAAAGTTAGTCAACTTTTACTGCGCTGTAGCGCCTAAACTGTTTACCTCATTAAGAAACCTAAGAGGAAAAATTTGTAGAAAATCGATTGTGGTTTATTTTTAGATAAAAGTATTTTTCTTATAAAGTGCACATTATTTGAGTTATCAGCAAAAAACTAAAAAAATAAGTGATTTGGCTAATTTTGAAAGTTAGTCAACTTTTACTGCTCTGTAGCGCCTAAGCTGTTTACCGCATGGAAAAACCTAAGAGAAAAAATATATAGAACATTTAATGTGGTTTACTTCTATAAAAAAGTATTTTTTCATGAAGTGCACATTGTTTGAGTTATCAGGAAAAAACTAAAAAAATTAGTGATTTGGCTAATTTTGAAAGTTAGTCAACTTTTACTGCACTGTCGCGCCTAAACTCTTTACTTTATGAAAAAACCTAAGAGAAAAAATATGTAGAACATTTAATGTGGTTTCTTTTTATATAGAAGTATTTTTCTCATAAAGTGCACATTATTTGAGTTATCAGCAAAAAACTAAAAAAATAAGTGATTTGGCTAATTTTGAAAGTTAGTCAACTTTTACTGCGCTGTAGCACCTAAACTGTTTACCGCATGGAAAAACCTAAGAGAAAAAATATGTAGAACATTTAATGTGGTTTATTTCTATATAGAAGTATTTTTTCATAAAGTGCACATTATTTGAGTTATCAGCAGAAAACTAAAAAAATTTGTGATTTGGCTAATTTTGAAAGTTAGTCAACTTTTACTGCGCTGTAGCGCCTAAACTGTTTACCTCATGAAGAAACCTAAGAGGAAAAATATGTAGAACATTTAATGTGGTTTATTTCTATATAGAAGTACTTTTCTCTTAATGTGCACATTTTTTGAGCTATCAACAAAAACTAAAACAAGAAGCGATTTGGCCAATTTTGAAAATTAGTTAAATTTCACTGCGCTGTAGCGTCTAACCTGTTCACCTCATAGAAAAACCTATGAGAAAAAATATGTAGGAAATTTAAATTAATTTATTATTGTGAAAAGTTACAAATTTTAAATATTTAGGGTTAATTAGTTAGATAGATCTAATACGTTGTAAATGAACCCCAACATACACACATAAGTGAAAAAACTTTAAATGAGAAAATTTGGTTTCCACCAAGCGCCTCGGGAATCGAACCCATTGGGATCGAATAGGTTCGATTCCCGAGGCGCTTGGTGGGAAACAAATTTTCTCATTTAAAGTTTTTTCACTTATGTGTGTATGTTGGGGTTCATTTACAACGTATTACATCTATTGTGAAAAGTATTTTTTCTAGGACGGCGTAGTTTTAGGGTTAAGAGAAAAAACTAAAAAAAGAAATTTGGTAAACTTTGAAACTTTGTCAAATTCTACCATGGTCTAGTCACCTAAACCGTCACCTGAGTGGTGGATAGTTTTTGAGTTAAGAGCAAAAATCTAAAAAGGAGAAGTTGATTAACCAATTTTAAAACTTAAATTTTATTGCACTGTAGCACCTAAACCGTTCACATGATGAGAGTAAAACTTCAGCGAACAAAATTTATAGAATACTTAGAGTAGTTTATTTCTGTATGGATTTATTTTTCACAAAAATTGCGTAGTTTTTGAGTTATGAAATGAGCAAAAGACTAAAAATAGTAGATTTTTAACCAATTTTGAAACCTTTTGAAACTTTACCGCGCTCTAGCGCCTAAACCGTTTGTCTGAGAGTAAAACTTTATAGACAAAATATATAGAACATTTAGCGAAAATTATTTTGTATAAAGTATTTTCCACAAAAAACTGGTAGTTTTTGAGTTATGAGCAAAAAACTAAGAAAAGGAGTGTTGTCACCAATTTTGAAACTTTTTAAAACTTTACCGCGCTCTACCGCCTAAATCGTTTGTCTTAGAGTAAAACTTTATACACAAAATACATAGGACCTTTAGCATAAATTATTTTTGTTTAAAAGTATTTTATACAAAAAGTGCGTAGTTTTTGAGTTATGAGTAAGAAACTAAAAATAGTAGTTTTTGGCCAATTTTATATTTTTTTTTAAACTTTACCGCGCTCTAGCGCCTAAACCGCTTACTTGAAAGTAAAGCTTTGTAGACAAAATATATAGGATATTTAACGTTAATTGTTTTTGTATGGAAGTATTTTCTACAAAAAGTGCGTAGTTTTTGAGTTATGAGTAAGAAACTAATAATAGTAGTTATTTAACCAATTTTGAAACTTTTTCAAACTTTACCGCGCTCTAGCGCCTAAACCGTTTGTCTGAGAGTAAAACTTTATAGACAAAATACAAAGGACCTTTAGCATAAATTATTTTTGTATGGAAGTATTTTCTACAAAAAGTGCGTAGTTTTTGAGTTATGAGTAAGATACTAAAAATCGTAGTTTTTGGCCAATTTTAAATTTTTTTAAACTTTACCGCGCTCTAGCGCCTAAACCGTTTACTTGAAAGTAAAGCTTTGTAGACAAAATATATAGGATATTTAACGGTAATTATTTTTGTATAAAAGTATTTTTCATAGAAAGTGCGTAGTTTTTGAGTTATGAGCAAGAAACTAAAATTAGTAGTTTTTTGACCAATTTTGAAATTTTTTTTTCTAGCGCCTAAACCGTTTAGCTGAAAGTAAAACCTTATAGACAAAATATATAGGACATTTACCGTAAACATTTTTGTATGGAAGTTTTTTCCACAATAAGTGCGTACTTATTGAGTTACGAGCAAGAACCTAAAAATAGTAGTTTTTTAACAAATTAAAAAATTTTTGCAAACTTTACCGCACTCTAGCGCCTAAACGGTTTACCTGAGAGTATAGCTTTATAGACAAAATATATAGGATATTTAGGGTAAAATATTTTTGTATTAAAGTGTTTTCTACAAAAAGTACGTAGTTGGGATGGGCAAAAAAACTAACAAAAAATGTTTTGACCAATTTTAAAACTTTGTCAAATTTTCCGCCCTCTAGCGCCTAAACAGTTCTTCTAAGAGTAAAACTTTGAAAACAAAATATGTAGGACATTTAAAGTAGATTTTTTTTTTGTAGAAGTGTTTTCCTCTAATAGTGCGTAGTTTTTTAGTTATGAGCTAAAAAACCGTCGCTTTGAACCAGAAGGAGAATCACTTACTTGTGTACTTTCTATTTACCTTGCCATCTATATTTTGTATATTAGCTGCCATCCTCTTACATAATACACGGAGAGTTGATGTAAAATTTTAATTAAACTTGTTGCAATCTGCAGATTACAATGCAATACTTGGCTAAAATTGGTTTGAAAATGTACCACTACGTGTACGTGGAGAACCAAAGCTTTGTTGTTTGTTGTTACCAACACACTATTATAGTATAAATACACACGAAATAAACGAGCCGTATTTTATTGAATGTTAATTTAAATTACCATCGATAACATACACAACAAAAGCCTAATGATGCTAAAAGGGCCCTTTGATCGACGAAATTGACATCCTGTTTATTTTCAGTCATCACCTAAACGTACTTGACAGACCACAGCCCGATATTACGTACTGTGTACAACTAAATCACTAAATCACAATTTAATTAAAAAAATTTGAGTAATAATGGCCCCTTTGACGCGCACTGGCGAACCATCGTATTCCTTGAGGCTTTTTTCACGTACGCAACCCAGCGCCTTATTAGGAGTAACCGTACAAAATTATTAGGTCTTAAACGGATTCAGAAGTATGGAAGCTCGGAAACTCAGAGCCTACTGTTAAGTGGTTGTAGCTAGCTTAGCAAGTGGTTAGAGAAAAGCTTTACTGAGGTTATCGACAACATTGCTGTTTGGCTTGTTCTCCGAAAGCTTCTAAATTTCTCATTTTAAAACCACCTTGCATAAATTAATGCGGAATTAATTCGGCAAAAAGGTCAAAGTTGAAGCGTTTTAGAAAAAAGAAAAAAATTTTCGTAATGGTTTTTGTCGTTAAATAAGGCATTAATTAGAATTATCGATTATAAATTAAATTGCGCTATTAGTTATAAGTCATTTCAGCAGTTAAAACAGGTGTTGTAGAAAGCTTATCGACTTTTAATTAAATTAATGCGTTTATAGACGAATTGAGGGCGTGAGTGTCGAAGGGCGCGTAATTAAAAAACCGTAGGTACCGGTTGATCCGCATTAAAAGTCGTGGTAGGTAGGAGATGAAAATTTAACAAACTAAAAGGGGGTAATAATTTGTGGTTTTTTGGGAATTGAGCGGAATTAGATTTAATTTGTTTTAATTAAAGTTGGAATTATTTATTAGTTCGCCAATAATGAAGTTGGAGTATTGTTATTAGTAGTAGAACAAGAACGTATAGTCGTATAGGTATACATTTATTTGCTCGGCTTTGAGGATTCGGGCAACGGTCCAACTGGAAAACATCTCTAATACAACGGGATTCAACCTTTGCATAAATTGGATATTGCTTTAATAAATTACGTGCATTACAAGTCACGGTAATGGCAAGCAGCTTTGCGTTTGTTAATATAGCGAGGAGATAAAAAAATAAGTTTATCCCTCACCAGTCCCTTTTTTATAAAAAAAAAAAATTTTTTTATATCTTCCTGCGGTTTTCAACACATTTTATAAACGTCCTCATTTTTTATACCGCGCGCATTTCGGACGTCAATGGTAATTCAATTTAATGGGTTCAAAATTTCAACTTAATCCCATTTTTGTGTCACGTAAAGTTTTTCCGCCTCTTCGCAGTTTAGCATCAATTACAATTATTTCGTTTCAACCACCCTGGACTAACAAAAACAAAATTTAATTATAGCCGTAAAATAATTAGAGAAGACGTTTACAATTTTTACGATAATAGGCAATAATAATTATTAGGGGAGAAGCGTTAAGTTGAATTTATTTTTTATGGGGGTCTTGTAAATGGCCACCCTTTGGAAAATTAAATATTTACAACAGTATAAAGCAGTGGCGCTCTATTATTAAAGATTAGGTTGGTTAGTAATACTTTATTAGCGCACTTCGTATTTGAGACTAACCCACTTTTGGACGTCCTTTCAAGTTTACGTTAGTGTGTCTTGAGTTCATTTTTTGAAATTTAATTATAAGGGTAGGGTTTAGTAATACGGTCATCAAAAGGCCAAAGCTTGCAAAAAAATATATGTAAAATCTCGTAGTTCACTTCGAGAGTAAGAGAGAATTAAAAAAAAAGTGGTAGAAGATTTAGAAAACACAAGAACATAGTACGTGATGAATGTAAAGTACTACTTTTAAAGTCAATTTATCTTTTAAACCATTGGAATTGGACTGTATATTTGGCAAGCTAACAATTTTGGATTAAATTTTTCAATTGCACTATTGAACGAGAGAGAGGGTTTTGTGTAATATCTTTAACAATTTTATAACAAACTCAAAAGCTACAGTATAAATTATAAATTTTTTTCTCTCTCAAGACACTTCATAAAATGCAAATCTCTAAACTCAAATAAGAAAACTCTAGTGCCTCTAGTTTTAATTTTAAACAGATTTCAAGTAAAGAGGTCAACTTCCTTACTATCAAACAGTTTTTAGTTAGACAAAGTAAGTGTTTGCACCTCAAAACGCTATCCTGTTAACAGATTGCATTATAAGCCTTCCTGACGCCCACTATTTTATCAACCACAGTAGTTAGTAGTTGTGTGCCGTCCGTCTATGAAGTTTGCTCATACGTTTACTGTCTTGTATCTTATCTTCTCTTCTTCCGCTTTTGGTTTTCTCCCCCTATCAACTAGATTTGTTATAGCGTCTTATGAGACGTTCTGTGTCCCTCATAACTCCGCTTCTAGCTCTCTTATCAGAAAATTTTGCTTATTTTACTATTTCTATCTGTACATGACTGGACATTTGACACAGGGTATATCTAATGTGTTTCATCATACTAGCTGCGAGTGTCGGTGACACTACGTTGTTCAAGACTCAAAGACTAATTCGTTGACTCTGACAGGTCTTAAATTTACAGAAACGTGTCATGGAAAGCAGCCACCATCTCAAAAAAGATAGTAGAGAGCAATAACGTAGATTTACTCTGAAATCCTTCTTGGCGATTCCAAAGTTACTAGATTTTCAAAAGGAACGATATTGTCCGAGAACACGACAGAAAACTGGGAAGAACATTAAAGCAGCGAGAGCTGTAGTAAAATTTGGTGATACATCAATTATCATTAATTTTTAATTTATTTTCAGCAATCGTCTTGTACTACCACGTATCCTTTATCATTTCTAGATCAGCTGCGAGTGTTGACTAGCAACAAATTAGTACCTACAACTTTGGTTAACTGAGTTTATTTATATTTACCTTTACCTCTCCCAAATGTCTTCCCTATCCACCTCTCCCAAAGGTCTCCTCTCTCCACCTTTCCCAAAGGTCTCTCCTCTCCACCTCACCTAAAGGTCTCCCCTCTTTCTACTCCTCCCAAAGGTTTCCCACTCCTCCCTCTCTCCCACACATTTTTATTTAAAGTTCTCCAAAGGTCTCTTTCTACCCCTTCCTCCGCGATTTTCTTTCACAGTCTTCTTAAGGTCTCTCCCTCTCTTCCTATATCTTACAGACTTTTTAACGTCCCCCAAAGGTCTCCCTCTCTCCCTCCAAGATTTTCATTTAGAGTTTGCCCTCTCCTTCAGATTTTCTTTTAGAGGCTTCTAAGGGTCGTTCACTCTCACTCCTACTTCCTCCCTTAAATATTTTCTTTTAAGAGTCCTTTATAAGACTTCTTATTCCTTCCCGATTTTCTTTAAGAGTCCTTAAAAGGTCGCTCTCTCCTTCCCAGATTTTCTTTCAGAGTTGTCCCTCTCTCTCATAGATTTTCTTTTACAGTATTCAAAGAGTCTTCTACTCGCACTTTCTCCCTTCACAATTTTCTTTCAGAGTCCTCTAAAGGACTCCCTCACCTTCCCAGATTTTCTTTAAGAGTTTTCTAAAGATCGTCCTCTTCCTCTCAGATTTTCTTTTAGTTTTGCAAAGGTCTTCCACTCTCCTCCCTTTCCCTCCCAAATTTTTTTTCAGCGTTTGCCTTCTTCTTCACAGATTTTCTTTTAGAGTTTTTTAAGAGTCTCCCACTCCCACTTTCTCCTTCCAAGATTTTATTTTAGAGCCCTCTACAGTCCCTCTCTCATCCAGATTTCGTTAAGAGTATTCTAAAAATCTCGCAATTCCCTCCCTCCCTCCAAGATTTTCTTCTAGAGTCTTCCAAAGGTTTCCCTCTCTTTCTCTCTACCTCACAGATTTTCTGTTCGAGTTCTCTAAAGGTCTCACACCTCTACTTTCTCTCACTCACAGATTTTCTGTTAAAGTCCTCCAAAGGTGTCTCCTCTTTCCCTCTATCTTACAGATTTTCTTTTAGCGTCCCCCAAAAGTCCTCCTCACCCTTCCAGATTTTATTTCGGAGTCCCTCTTTTTTATAGATTTTCTTTTACAGTCTTTCAAGGGTCCTAATCCAAATTCTTTCATTCAAAATTTTTTCATTTGAGTCGTTTAAAGGTCGCTCTCTCCTTCCCAGATTTTCTTTCAGAGTTCTCGCTCTCCCTCTTAGATTTTTTTACAGTATTCAAAGAGTCTTCTACTCGCACTTTCTCCCTTCACAATTTTCTTTCAGGGTCTTCTAAAGGACTCCCTCACCTTCCCAGAGCTTTAAGAGTTTTCTAAAGATCGTCTTCTTCCTCTCAGATTTTCTTTTAGTTTTGCAAAGGGCTTCCACTCTCCTCCCTTTCCCTCCCAGATTTTTTTTCAGCGTTTGCCTTCTTCTTCACAGATTTTCTTTTAGAGTTTTTTAAGAGTCTCCCACTCCCACTTTCTCCTTCCAAGATTTTATTTTAGAGCCCTCTACAGTCCCTCTCTCATCCAGATTTCGTTAAGAGTATTCTAAAAATCTCGCAATTCCCTCCCTCCCTCCAAGATTTTCTTCTAGAGTCTTCCAAAGGTTTCCCTCTCTTTCTCTCTACCTCACAGATTTTCTGTTTGAGTTCTCTAAAGGTCTCACACCTCTACTTTCTCTCACTCACAGATTTTCTGTTAAAGTCCTCAAAAGGTGTCCTCTCTTTCCCTCTATCTTACAGATTTTCTTTTAACGTCCCTCAAAAGTCCTCCTCGCCCTTCCAGATTTTATTTCGGAGTCCCTCTCTCTTATAGATTTTCTTTTACAGTCTTTCAAGGGTCCCAATCCAAATTCCTCCATTCAAAATTTTTTCATTTGAGTCTTTTAAAGGACTCTCTCTCTTTCTCCCAGATTTTCTTTGAAAGTTCTCTAAAGGTCTCCCTCTCTTTCCTAGATTTTTTTTCATATTTCGCTCTCTCCCTCAGATTTTTTTAGAGTCTTTTAAGGGTCTCCCAATTCCACTTCTTCTCTGCCAGATTTTCTTTTACAATCCTCTAACGGACTCTCTCTCCCTCCCAGATTGTCTTTAAGAGTCCTCTATATATTGCCCTCTTCCTCGCAAATTTTCTTTTAGAGTTTTAAAAAGGTCTCCCACTTTCCTTCCTCTTCCTCTTAGATTTTCTTTTAGAGTCCTCCAAAAGTTTCCCTCTCTCTCTCTCTCTCTCTCTACTTCACAAATTTTCTCTTAAAGTCTTCCAAAGGTTTCTCTTTTTCTCAGATTTTCTTTTAGAGTCTTCCGAAAGTCTTTTCCTCTCTTCTACATTTTTCTTAGAGTCCTCTAAAAGTTTCCCTCTCCATCAGAGATTTTCTTTTAAAATCTTCCAAAAGTCTCCCGTTCCCTCCCCTTACTGATTTTTATTTAGAGTCTACCAATGGCTTCTCTCTCCATCATAAATTTCTTTTTGGAGTATTCTAAATGGCAAGTAGTGACAAGTTGGCAAGGCTTAGTTAAAAGCCACAAATTTAATAAACTCCACGATATTATACGCGAGTCCAACATTATGTTCTGTGGTTATAGAGTCATTTTGGGAACGCTGCCTTGCTTTGTTTAACATCTCGGTGCACACTAAATTTCTCCTGACCGTTTTAGAGCGATTAGTGTTGTCTATCTCTGTCATGTCCTCGTATCCCCACAAATCATACAATTAACCCAAGTAGGGAAGTTATGGCGTATTTGGGAATTTTTCCAAATTATTTATGTATCCAAATTTAGATAATGAAATTGCTATTGAATATTTCGGAGTTAATTTCGTAATGAACCGATAAATTTTCGACAAAATTGGGATTAAAATAGATATACTTGTACAACGTAGCCGGATTATTCGCTTCTAAAATTATCGTTAAATTTGTTTATTTATTGCCCCTAAAATGGTCGAAATTTAAGTCTTGAAGCTTTGTGTTTGATCAAGTATAAGGGACGTTTAACTAAATTAAAATTGACGTCGACTTTAAAGAATGGATCGACGAGTAAGACTTGTTAGAGTTGAGAAGATTAGGTGTATAAACATAAAGAAGCAAAAATAAGTTTAGACGTCGCTTTCTCGGACTTTTTACTTCCGCTTTTTTCCTAAGATGATTAGCAGATTATTTTTTGACGCCTAACGCTTGTTTTTGTCGTTGTTGTTGTGTAAAATAATGCAGCACAAGGTAGAGAGTTTGGGTCTTTATCGTCGCCAAATTGAATTGTCTCGTGAAATGTGAAACTTAAGAGCTTCTTTGAGATACACTTAACTTAGTTTTAGTATAATTCTAATATTGGACTACTTTAGTAAATAATAACGTAACGTAGTTAAAGCTTACATCTACAACGCGCTAGGTAATCTTGTATAATACGGAGGACAATATGATTAGCTAGGAATTAATGTTACACGATGTTTTGTGATATAAGCTTCTGATGTGGTTTTCTCTAAATTAAGCTACAATGCATTAAATACTCTAGCACTAAGATACGTGCTAATTTTGATAGGTTTTCTCGTTAAGTACTACTTGTATTTGACTACGCACGACTAATAAATGTTATCGTTCGCGAATTACTATTACCTCTTTTTACTAAATTATTTTCGAGTGGTTTGAGATTAGAGCCGACGGCGTCAAGTAGCTACCGCGTACGTCAAATTTGAGCCTCATACAAGCTGTTAGACACTTTCTCCTTCAATTCTCCCGTTGCTAAATAACCTGAAACCTGAAAGTAACCTCAGCTTTCGAAGCTTGACATGGTTTTAATTTTACAGTAAATGCAAACACTTTGCTTCCTGGCTTATTTCACCCTTCATTTTAATATTCGTAAAACAAAATAGCTTAGGCGCTACAGCGCGTGTTAAAGTTTGACAAAAATTCCAAAATCTAACAAAAAACTGTTTTCTTGTTTATCGCTTATAACTCAAAAACGAAGCACTTTTATAGAAAAGTGTTCCAATTCAGAAATAAACTACGTTAAATTTAAAGTAAATTATGTGTCTTAGATTTTTTGTGTCATACAAACGGTTTAGGCGCTAGAGCGCGTTACACTTTAAAAAATCGGTCTAAAAACTGTTCGGTTAAAGTTTATCGTTGATAACTCAAAAACTACGCACTTTTGTAGAAAAGTGTTTCTATACATAAACAAAGTACATTTAATTTACTATAAATTATATTTCTTACAGTTTTTTATTAAACAACTAGTTTAGGTGCTGGAGCGCGTTAAAGTGTGACAAAAATTTGAAAATCAGCCAAAAAAAATTTTTTTTGTTTACTGCTTATAACTCAAAAACTACGCAGTTTTATTAAAAAGTGTTCCAATACAGAAATAAATTACGTTAAGTTTATAGTATATTAAGTGTTTTAGATTTTTCTTCTCACACGAAGAGTTTAGGCGCTAGAGTGCGATACAATAAGTGACAATTCCAAAATTTGACAAAACTGTTTTATTGCTGGTAACTCAAAAACTACGCACTTGTAGAAAAAAGTGCATTTATACAAAAATAAAGTAAATTTAATTTGTTATAATTTACGACTTTTAGAATTTTGTGGTAAAACGAACAGTTTAGGTGCTAGAGCACGTTAAAGTTTGATCAAAAATTAGAATTCCAAAAGTTGCCAAAAAATTGTTTTATGGCTTGTAACTCAAAAACTACGCACTTGTAGAAAAAGTGTTTCCATATAAAAATAAAGGAACTTAAATTACCTACAATTTATCTTTCATAATTTTGTCGTAACAAAAACAAACACAAATACAATTTTAACAAATATTTAAAAGTTACAAAATTAACTTTTATCGATTGTAACTCAAAAACTACGCACTTGTAAAAAAAATGCATCTATACAAAAATAAAGTAAATTAAATTTGTTATAATTTATAACTTTCAAAATTTTGTCGTAAAACGAACAGTTTAGGTGCTAGAGCACGTTAAAGTTTGATCAAAAATTAGAATTCCAAAAGTTGCCAAAAAATTGTTTTATGGCTTGTAACTCGAAAACTACGCACTTGTAGAAAAAGTGTTTCCATATAAAAATAAAGGAAATTAAATTTCCTATAATTTATGTCTTTCATAATTTTGTCGTAACAAAAACAAACACAAATACGATTTTAACAAATATTTAAAAGTTACAAAATTAACCTTTATCGCTTGTAACTCAAAAACTACGCACTTGTAGAAAAAAGTGCATCTATACAAAAATAAAGTAAATTAAATTTGTTATAATTTACAACTTTTAGAATTTTGTCGTAAAACGAACAGTTTAGGTGCTAGAGCACGTTAAAGTTTGATCAAAAATTAGAATTCCAAAAGTTGCCAAAAAATTGTTTTATGGCTTCTAACTCAAAAACTACGCGCTTGTAAAAAAAGTGTTTCCATATAAAAATAAAGAAAATTAAATTTCCTATAATTTATGTCTTTCATAATTTTGTCGTAACAAAAACAAACACAAATACAATTTTAACAAATATTTAAAAGTTACAAAATTAACTTTTATCGCTTGTAACTCAAAAACTACGCACTTGTAGAAAAAAGTGCATCTATACAAAAATAAAGTAAATTAAATTTGTTATAAATTATGACTTTTAGAATTTTGTCGTAAAAAGCAGTTTAGGTGCTAGAACACGTTAAAGTTTGATCAAAATTTGCAATTCCAAAAGTTGCCAAAAAACTGTTTTATTGCCTGTAACTCAATAACTACGCACTTGTAAAAAAGTGTTTTTGTACAAAAATAAAGTAACTTTAATTTCCAATAATTTATGTCTTCAAAAATTTTGAACTAAAATGAACAGTTTAGGTACTGGAGCGTGTTAAAGTTGAACAAACATTCCAAAATTTACGAAAATAACTTTTATCGCTTGTAACTCAAAAGCTACGCAGTTTTAGTGAAAATGGGTTTTATACAAAAATAAATTTCTCTCAATTGTCAACAAATTATATTTCTACAATTTTTGTCGTGAAACAATCGGTTTAGGTTCTAAGGCGCGTTAGATTACAGCGCCTAGTAGATAATCGTGGGCTTTGAAGTTAAATAGGGTACAGGAAAAATTGATATAAAAAACAATTGCACTTTTTGTGTAGATTTTAAATTAATATATTGTGGCAGTTGAAAAAATTAGGTCGTCGAATCGAAAACAGCAGCAAAAGGCGTTTTTTGAAATTTCCATTTGAAAAAAATGACAGAGTTATGGCGTTTCAAAGATACGACAGTTTTAGTCTCTTTCAAGAACCCTGCCACTACAAATTAGGCGCGAAATAAACAAAATATAAAGCTAAGAGCACACCCAAGTTAGTTAAATTTTATGTTTTTAGGATTTCCACACAATGAGACTGAATTCGTTGCACATAATAAAAAAAACGAATTTTATAGAAGAAAAAGCGCAACCCGTGCTTGTTTTTAAAGGGGTAAAGCTCTTTTACCCTTGCCCCTATTTTTGTATTTTTAAAGCGCTCTTTAAGTTTTATTTGTCGAAGACGCAGTTTTTAAAAATTCACATCCTTAATAATTATTAATATTACGATACTAATTTGTTTGCTGGAGCTCCCTGTAGCTAAAGAACGACGCTTTAGGCTTCTTCTGTTTTTCTTTCGTATTCCGCTTTTGAACTCAATCCCGTGCCTTTTTAGATAATAAAATTTTAATTCGTTATCATTTTCAGAATCTCAGTTTTAATGTTGAACTTTACGGGTTTGTAAGAAGAATTTGCAATTAACTACCGAAATTATTTTTTTAATATCGTCTCAGGAAGCCTTTAAAAATTTTAATTGGATAAAAAAGCATTTTCCAATATCAAATTTAAGCTGTCGAGTGTCGTAAACATATATTAATGTTGGGCGCAAGTAGGTTGTGAATTTCCATCAAAATAGCCTTAATAGTTGTTAGTTGTAGAATTTGGCAAGTTTGAGCATAGTTGAGCAACTATTAATAATGTTGAGCCATTATGGGGCGTTGAAGCAGCTGCATATTAAATCCAAATCGCTGGCAAATCTACCTATTTTTATAAGAAGACAGACCCGTCTATCATTACGCATTAAATCCGCTCGTCTGCCCGTTTACTCGTTCACCCTTCACCGGTCCAAGGCTTCTTTAAAAAAATTTAACTCTCTTTGACTTCCATTGCGCTAGTTTTGGTGTAAGAATTTTTTTAGTCATCATTTACAACTCGAACTCGCACGTAATTAAAATTAGTTCAATTAACTACTTTTAGAATAAGAATAATTGGTATAAACAGGAAAAATAAAAAAGCTGCAAAAACGAGGGTTGATATATGAAAGTGTTAAGCTGACAATGCAGAGGGTTTTAAACCGCATTTGCAGCAATCTGCGCTTAAAATGCGAATTAATTTAGTAAAATTGATTGTTTCTATTCGTTATGCGAAATTGATGCTTTTTGATTACAAAAATTTGTTACTTTAATTTTGCAACAAAAAGAAAAATGGTATCCAATTTGAATTTTCGTAGACTAAAATGGTGGCTTATTTACGCTGGTGTAGCGCTCATTTAATGTGAAACCATACACACATAGACTCGTTTCAAAAGTGCTGTAGCGTGCAAATTATTACGAAATCGTTCTAGTTTGAAACTTTTAAAATCTCTAAGGGCGCAATTAAAAAAAAAATTGTTTTCTAATAGAAAAGAAAAATTAAAAACGAATTTAATGCTAGAAAATCGAGTGTTAGTTAATGACAATTATACGTTTCTTTAGAATTTAGAGCGTTCGCCAAGTCAAAAAGAAGAAAAATTGAAAGCTGTGAATAGTTTCAACATACTATAATAAGGAGATAATGGATAAAAAATCAAATTCGGCGAGTACGTGAGTGGGCCCACCTTTTATTTCATCTTATTTTTTACAAAACCATTAAATTTAGGAATTGTATCGATTACAATAAATTATGCTTGCCAACCAAATAAACCAAAACTAATTAAGCAAGCGCTAAAAATATAAATCTTATATTTTAGCCCAGTTACGAGGCAATCAGAGACAGCAGGAGGCAGGCAGAAGCAGGAAGAGGCAGGAGGAGGTAGGCAGATATAGGTAGAAGCAAGCAGAGACAGTAAAAGACACGCGGAGACATTCAGAGACAGCCGAATGCAGTCAAAGGCTGCCGAATGCAGGCAAATTAAATTAAAGTAAATTAAATTTTCTATAATTTTGTCGTAACATGAACAGTTTAGGTGCTAGAGCGCGTTAAAGTTTAACGAATAGTTAAAAGTTTACAAAATAAACTTTTATCGTTTGTAACACAAAAACTAAGCACTAAGAGAAAAAGTGTTTCCATTCAAAAATAAACTAAATTCAATTTTCAATAATTTATGACTTTCAGAATTTTGTCCTAAAACAAACAGTTTAGGTGCTAGAGCGCGTTATAGTTTGCCAAAATTCCAAAATTTAGAAAAAAACTTTTATCACTTGTAACTCAAAAACTATGCACTTGTAAAAAAGTGTTTTTTACAAAAATAAAGTACCTTCCATTTGCTATAATTTATGTCTTCAAAAATTTTGCCGTAAAATAAACAGTTTAGGTGCTGGAGCGTGTTAAAGTTAAACAAACATTCCAAAATTTACAAAAAAAACTTCTATCGCTTGTAACTCAAAAACTACGCACTTTTAGAAAAAAGTGTTTTTATACAAAAATAAAGTGAATTTAATTTTGTATAATTTATTTTGTTTAGAATTTTGTTGTAAAACAAACAGTTTAGGTGCTAGAGCGCGTTAAGGTTTTCAAAAATTCCAAAATTTACAAAAATAACTTTTATCGCCTGTAACTCAAAAACTACGCACTTTTAGAAAAAAGTGGTTTCACACAAAGATAGAGTAAATTCAATTTTGTATAATTTATTTTGGTTGGAATTTTGTCGTAAATGAACAGTTTAGATGCTAGAGCGCGTTAAAGTTTACCAAAACTCTAAAATTTTCAAAAATAACTTTTACCGCTTGTAACTCAAAAACTACGCACTTTTAGAAAAAAGTGTTTCCATAAAAAAATAGAGTAAATTCAATTTTGTATAATTTATTATGGTTGGAATTTTGTCGTAAATGAGCAGTTTAGGTGCTAGAGCGCGTTAAAGTTTACCAAAACTCTAAAATTTTCAAAAATAACTTTTATCGCTTGTAACTTAAAAACTACGCACTTTTAGAAAAAAGTGTTTCCATACAAAAATAGAGTAAATTCAATTTTATATAATTTATTTTGGTTGGAATTTTGTCGTAAATGAGCAGTTTAGGTGCTAGTTTACCAAAACTCTAAAATTTTCAAAAATAACTTTTATCGCTTGTAACTCAAAAACTACGCACTTTTAGAAAAGTGTTTCCATACAAAAATAGAGTAAATTCAATTTTGTATAATTTATTTTGGTCGGAATTTTGTCGTAAATGAGCAGTTTAGGTGCTAGAGCGCGTTAAAGTTTACCAAAACTCTAAAATTTTCAAAAATAACTTTTATCGCTTGTAACTCAAAAACTACGCACTTTTAGAAAAAAGTGTTTCCATACAAACACAAAGTAAATTTAATTTTGTATAATTTACGTTGCTTAGAATTTTGTCGTAAAACAAACAGTTTAGGTGCTAGAGCGAGTTAAAGTTTACCTGTAACGTAGCATTTTTAATACATGCAAAAATTCCCTACTAAATAAGATTCAGTGTTAATTTTAACGAAAAATGTAATTTTCGGCCACTCGTAAACACACATCGGAAAGGTTGAAATCTCTACGATAGTCCATATTTCACCACACGGTCCCTTACAAAAGTAATTAAAACCATTAAAACACAAAGGTAGTTTATTTAAAGCATTCCATCACTTCACAATTCTTCAAAATCCGTCCAAACCCTTATTATAGAAATTTATTATCTTCCGACAAGAAAGTAAGGTTAAAAGTCAAATATTCAAAACGTCTCTACACTCTTCAAGTTTCACTTTTCAGCATTTTAAAACACCTTTGAGGTGGTAATAATTTGTCCTCTTCCATCCAAACCCTTCAGGAAAGCTCCAAGCTAAAAATAATTTACATTAGTCAAAACAAGCGATTTTCACCCTTAATATTAAAAACGCGGGAAGAAGCACGATCGATAATTTTAGTGGGAGGTAAAATTCGAGAATAACAAAGAGAAGAGATCGCTCGTGATTGGTCGAGGACTTACCAAAAGGGTATAAAAGGAGCGATTCCAAGCAGGAAAAATCAGACGAGTCGAGGAGTCCCCAAGAGCTGGTCCTAACCAGCAGTCGCCTGCCCCGCGATATCCCCCCCCTGCATCAGTTTGAGTTCGAGTCCAACCATCCAGCCAGGAAGCCAGAAGGAAGTTCGACAACCCTACACAGGTAAAAATCCGACGCCCCGAAATACAGTACCGACGCCTTGAATTGGCGCGGTAATTAAAACCACGTCCTACAGTACCGACGCCTTGAATTGGCGCGGTAATTAAAACCACGTCCTAAAAGCACCGACGCCTTGACTTGGCGCGGTAATTAAAACCCCGTCCTAAAGTACCGACGCCTTGACTTGGCGCGGTAATTAAAACCACGTCCTACAGTACCGACGCCTTGAATTGGCGCGGTAATTAAAACCACGTCCTAAAGTACCGACGCCTTGAATTGGCGCGGTAATTAAAACCACGTCCTAAAGTACCGACGCCTTGACTTGGCGCGGTAATTAAAACCACGTCCTAAAGTACCGACGCCTTGAATTGGCGCGGTAATTAAAACCACGTTCTAAAGTACCGACGCCTTGACTTGGCGCGGTAATTCAAACCACGTTCTAAAGCACCGACGCCTTGACTTGGCGCGGTAATTCAAACCACGTTCTAAAGTACCGACGCCTTGAATTGGCGCGGTAATTAAAACCACGTTCTAAACTACCGACGCCTTGACTTGGCGCGGTAATTTAAACCACGTCCCAAAGTACCAACGCCTTAAAATTGCGCGGTCGCCAGTAATTCAAGATACAGACGCCACACTCGACGCGTTCATCGTCAATCGTATACCCTAGTCGCAACCCCTACTCCGTACATCCCTGAATTAAACCCGTTAATCAAAAATTACTTACAGGTCATCCTAATTGCTCACTTGTCAGAGAAAGGTTTCGCATTTTATAAACGAGTGCAACCTTCGGGGTAAACCCGGCATCGTAACTTACCGTCACCCCGAATTCTCATATCATTGCATGTCGAATCATCTCCGATAAACCATTTCACTGCATTTCAATTCATTTCGGTCGTGTGCTCTTCCCCTCATAAACAAAGTCAACTAATTCTCCCACGTTACTTCGACGTGGTGTTATTTTGCCCTCGTCATAGCCAGCCAGTTCAGTTATTCGATCCTACGGGATTCACAACCAGTAAAACAAGTTGTACTTCCAGACAATCCGTAATTAAAACGCTGCAGCCTGCAAAGACAAGGCATTAATAATCAAAACGCGAAATCAATTAGTAAACAACTTACCGCGGTTTTTAACCTAGAATTTGAGCACCTCGTGGCAGGTAAACTCGGTTATTTGCCCATTTACTGACCACCCCACAGGACATAGCACACGATCACTCAAACGCATTGGCCGTAATTACCGTAAAATACGGAGGTAATCATTAATTAATAACAATTTAGGATCAACAACACATCACGAGACGGCCAGGTCAGGCCACATTCCGCCATTACTCGCACGTCAGAGGGTCGACGTACGTTGAGCGCAGGATAGGCAACCAGTCAAGCCTCACTGCCAGGCAGACCAGAAATTATTTATTTTCGTTACCGCGTTTTCCTTAGAGTTCAAATACCGTTTATTTTCATTTACCTTTATTAGATTTAAGTGTATATTTTTAACTTTAAGCGAATCCTCTTTATTTCTTAATGTATAATAGTTAAAAACAATAGATTTTATTTTCGAAAAAGACTTTGTTGGTGTGTATTTATTTCTGAATAAGAGCTTGTAAAGTGAACCTTGGAACCCCGACAAAAGCTAACCCGTAAGGCAGGAGCTCTTTGAGACGGCACGAGCGCCGCCTCAAAACTCAAAGTGAAAAAGTAATACCGAAGAGAGGGTTACATACCAAAATACTAAATTCAACAATAAAATTATGGACGTCTACTTCTCGATCTAGTCTTCAGTTAACTACTCAAAACGTCTTTAACCTTCGCAGTCCCAAAATAAATTACAATCATAGTTTACCAAAACCGGGTCCTCGATGACCCATTTTTTATTTTGTGTTTTCGGATGAAATAAGGACATTTTGGTTTCGATCTAATCTCGCTTATTAGTGATTTTATCAAAAAATGTTACTCTTCGCAAAAGTTTTTACTTGTTTCAAATCTAATATTCATAGTTTCATTTTTGCAGATTTTTATACAGGGTGATCTTTATTAACGTTTTTCTAAAATTATACATTTTTTGATGTTTTCCAGCAGTACCTATACTATGTAGTTTAGTATTTTAGGAAAATACACAGAAGGAAATTATATAAAAAAATTTATCATAGAAGTCATTAAAAAAATATCGACTTTGGGTCAGTCGTGACCCGGTTTCGGAGCTGCGAAGGTTAAATAAAGAATATGACTCGGTAATTTGAAAAAAAAATTTTCAACTCGCCACAAGATAACTGATTTAGAATAATATTTTCCTTTTAAAGGAAACGAAGCATTTATTCTTTTGTTTACAAGTTAAAAGAAAGTACTAAAACAAACAATAAAGTATTTTTTCAAGTAACTTGCTTGGCAGAGTAGCTAGAATTATGAGATTCTTAAAAAAACAAAAGATTGGACTTGAACAAAAAAAAAGAATAGATGACAGGCCAAATCGGGTAATCCTATTGTGAAGGAGATGAGTTTCAACAATTTTTAGTATAAATTTGTTCGCTCATGTTCATTTATTTTTTACCTTGACCAATATTTACATTATTCCATTAGATTTTGCTTCAACGGGCTTAAAGGTATTAATCCTTGCATAAATTTAACTAAATCCTACTTAAATTACAAGCTTCAATTAGAACTTTCTCATATATAGCGCTACTGTAACAATTTTATTCAAACTTTCAATTATTCCATTTGTGAATACTGGAAATTGTATTTTAATTGTAATTTTGAAAATTTGCAAAAAGTAGAAATCGACCGAAGTTTCTATTTCTAAACATATAATGAGCTTAGTACAATCTCCTGGAACAAATCCGCATGATGGGTATTACCTTATTAAGTTGAAAGATTAGTAATAAGTAATAATAAGCTTCGGTGAATGTGGCAAAATAAATTTAAAAAGCTAAACAGTATAACATCTAAAACTTTATGTAGATGCAGTCCAATCTATGTTTCTTCAACAAATTATAAACAACTTGCCAACCGGATAATGCATTTACAATAATTAAGAAGTTTATAATTTCAACATTGTTTGTTGTCGACTCTAATTAAAAGTTAATTAATTCCTCGTCAATTAAAAACGTACTTTTTGATATAAGAAATACATCCAATTTTCTACAAAGTAATATATCTTAGTATTTCTTTCCAGATAAACGGTTTAGGCGCTAGAGCGCGCTAAAGACCGAAAAATATCCAAGATTGACTAAAAATCTGGTTGTTGTTTATCGCTGATAACTCAAAAACTACGCACTTTAAAAGAAAATTGTTTTTATACAATAATAGCGCACTAAATTTTCTACAAATTAAGTGTTGTAAACTTTTTTCTTAAGATGAGCAGTTTTGGTGTTATAGCGCGCTAAAGTTGAGGAGAAATTTCAAAATTGTTTAAAAAGCTGTTTTTTTAGTTTATCGCTGATAATGCGAAAACTACGCACTTTCAGGAAAAATTGTTTCTATATAATAAAAAAGTACTCTAAATTTTCTACAAATTATTTTAACTAGGTTTTGTATTCAAATAAACGGTTTAGGCGGTAGAGCGCGTTAAAGTTTAACACAAATTTCAAAATTTTAAAATTGTGTTCTTTAAGCTTATTGCTGATAACTCGAAAATGAGCAACTTTTAGAAAAAAGTGTTTCAATAAAAAATAAAGCAAATTAAATTATTTTCAACAAACTATTAGCTTAAGTATTTTTCAAATAAACAATTTAGAAGCTAGAGCGCGCTAAAGCCAGACAAATTTCAAAATCGGTCAACTTTTTAGTTTATTGCGGATAGCTCAAAAACTACAAACTTTTTAAGAAAAGTCTTCCTTTAGAAACAAAGAATACTAAATTTCCTACAAATTGTGTCTTGTAAACTTTTCTCTTTCGATAAGCGGTTTTGCTGTTAGAGCGCTCTAACATTGGACAAAAATTCGAAAGTTGGTCATAACATTGTATTTTTTAGATTTATCGCTCATTACTCAAAAATTACTCTTTTTAGAGAAAATTAGTTTCAAAGAAAAGTAAAGTAAATTAAATTTTCAATAAATTAAGTCATTATGTGTTATTTACGAATAAGCGGCTTAGTCGCTAGTGCTCGCTAAAGCATGACAAAAATTCTAAAATCGGTCAAGAAACTGTATTTCTAGTTTATCGCTTACAACTCAAAGACTACGCACTTTTAGAGAAAATTGTTCCTTTAATAAACCAAATACGCTTAATTTCCTACACATTATGTATCTTACACTTTTTTCGTCAGATAAGCGGTTTAGGCGTTAGAGCGCACTAAAGTTGGACAAAAATTCCAAAATCGGTCGAAAAGTTGTTTTTAAGTTTTTCGCCAAACACTCGAAAACTACGCACTTTTAGAAAATTTTTTCTACTGAAATGGAGAGTGCAATAAATTTTCAACGAATTATATTGATTAAGTTTTTTTTCCAAATAAACGGCTTAGTCGCTAGTGCTCGCTAAAGCATGACAAAAATTCCAAAATCGGTCAAGAAACTGTATTTCTAGTTTATCGCTTACAACTCAAAGACTACGCACTTTTAGAAAAAATTGTTCCTTTAATAAACCAAATACGCTTAATTTCCTGCACATTATGTATCTTACATTTTTTTGTCAGATAAGCGGTTTAGGCGTTAGAGCGCGCTAAAGTTGGACAAAAATTCCAAAATCGGTCGAAAAGTTGTTGTTTTTAAGTTTTTCGCTAAACACTCGAAAACTACGCACTTTTAGAAAAGTTTTTCTACTGAAATGGAGAGTGCAATAAATTTTCAACGAATTATATTGAATACGTTTTTTTCCAAATAAACGGCTTAGTCGCTAGTGCTCGCTAAAGCATGACAAAAATTCTAAAATCGGTCAAGAAACTGTATTTCTAGTTTATCGCTTACAACTCAAAGACTACGCACTTTTAGAGAAAATTGTTCCTTTAATAAACCAAATACGCTTAATTTCCTACACATTATGTATTTTACATTTTTTTTGTCAGCTAGGCGGTTTAGGCGTCAGAGCGCGCTAAAGTTGGACACAAATTCTAAAATCGGCCAAAACTTGTTATATTTTGGTTTTTCGCTGATAACTCGAAAACTGCGCACTTTTAGAGAAATATTTCTATAGAACAATAAAGCGAGATTAATTTTCAACAAATTATGTAATTTAGGTTTTTTTTTTAAATAAACGGTTTAGGCACTAGAGCTCTCTAAAGTTTGATAAAAATTCCAAAATCGGTCAAAAAACTGTAATTTTAGTTTTTTGCTCACAACTCGAAAACTACGCACTTTTAGAGAAAACTGTTCTTCTTATAAACCAAGCACGTTAAATTTTCTTCAAATTATGTATCTTAGATTTTTTTTGTCAGATAGGCGGTTTAGGCGTCAGAGCGCGCTGAAGTTGGACAAAAACTTCAAAATCGGTCAAAAAATTCTTTTTTTCTATGTTCTCGCATATAACTCGGAAACTATGCACTTTGAGAGAAAAGTGTTTCTATACAAAAATAAAGTAAATTAAATTTTGAGCAAATTACGTTTCCTAGGTTTCGTTGTAAAACGAACGAATTAGTTAGTTGCTCCCCAAGTCTCTTGATTTCCTAAGGTATAATAATCACGTCATCAGATTTAGAATCGACTAAATGCTTACTCAGATTCACTCTTCACGGTTAGATGCTTACCAGGTGTATTTTTAAATTATTTATATTTATGAACAATCATTACCAATCTCAAAATAGATTTGAAGGGTAAGGTGCTCAATTTCCTATCTAACTTATCATGCACTAGATGCTCTAGTTCTCTAGTTAATAGTTTATGTATGATGTTGCCGCTATTATAATAGTTTACGAACAATATTGTTGCAGACTGCAATCGTGCACGTTTCCTCAAATGTTATTAAAATACTTTCCAGAGTTTCTCTCAGATAAATTCCATATTTTAATTTTGTATAAAATATGTACATTGCCCACGTACATTTTATAGTGGAAACGGAGTTGTTGAAATAGTCTACACTTACTTTTGTGGTAATAAGTACGTGCTGTTTTAACGAAAAATTGTTAAAAAGTTCAAAATAATTGAGATAAACGAGTAAAAAGGTGGTTAAGATGGTTAAGCCGGCGCCGACCGTCCAGTCCGTGCGTAACTAGAAAAGCAAGCATTTTGGTGCGCGCATTTGGACGGCCACCACATCTAAACTGTTGCTATTAGAAGGAACTCGTTTGAAACTTTTTTGTAGATAATTTTCCGCTCTACAAAAAAGCTTCTATACAATTTAGCAGTATGTGGATTACTTTTCGTCTAAACACGGGGCTCGAACAAAGTAAAACTTTTTCTTAAATTGTTTCGAAATACTTGTAGAAATTATTTCTATTGGTCTTTGAAAGGGTAACGTCACGAATGTAGCAGCACAAAACGTCGTAATTGCGCAACAAAACTTTTTAATTTCACAAACTCAAATCGTCCAAGTTGGCAACACTTTTTAAAGTATACGATTCTTTATTATTTTGCTTCCTTTTTAATTAGTAAAAAGTTCTTGATAAAAGAGGTGAGTCTATATTATTTACGAACGAGATTAAAACGTGTCTAAATTGTTTGTTCGTTTTAATTTGTCAAGTTTGGGTTGAACTTTCCGCCAAAGTTTCTCTTGTTTCGTAATTCTACGTTTTAGCACGTTTCATACAACAATCATGAAAGTTCTCCAGGTGTGACGGAGTTTTAATACTTCTCTAAGGAGATTGTAAATTTTCTGTTTTACAAGACGGGTGTCGGGACGCCGTCAAGTCTGCAATAAATAGGTGAGATCGTCGTGGAAATTAAAAAATGGGCGAATTAACGTGTTTTAATTAGTGGGCCACGACAAAAATTAGAAAGTTACTTTTCCAAATTAAAAGACGAGCA
Source organism: Malthinus flaveolus (assembly GCA_950108345.1). NCBI lineage: Eukaryota > Metazoa > Arthropoda > Insecta > Coleoptera > Cantharidae > Malthinus > Malthinus flaveolus. The sequence goes on from OX467289.1 coordinate 11,873,870, forward strand.
ATAATTCGCAAATTTTCTTTCGGTATAGCGAGAGAGGAGACGTGCGAGGACTTGGGCATCACGTGCGAAGGTTTCCTTCGGTTTCGGTAACAAACTTTAACGGCGTACAGCTAATTTGCATCTCGAATGGTCGAGTAGCTCGTTTTAAGAAGCAAAATTGCTCGGAACGAGGAAGGAGTGAGGCACGAGCCGTATAATAGCGGTTTAATCTCCAGAACCGTGTCATAAATTTATTAAAACGTATTAAATGAAATGATATCCGAATCATGCTGCAAAAATTAATGGCTCGTAGTTATATTTCATCGATTTGAGAGGAGAAAAAATTACTTGCGAGTCTTGGGAGGGCGAAAAAAAATATAATTGCTAATTTTTATTGCTCTTTATTAATATTAATGGAACTACTTTTAACTGCTTGTGGTAATTGCGATGCCATGAGAATTTTAAGTGGATCTGGAAAACTAATTTTAACCAGGAAATATGACAAAATTTTCTTGTAGATGAAAGCAAACCTTTGATTAACATTACCATTAAGCTTTGTAATATCTTTCCTTTTTACTATCCAAGTTTTCTTATTTAATCTTCTTAACTTAATAAAGATTTTCCCATTTCAAAAAATTTATAATTATTTTCTCGTTTATTTTCTTTGAAAAAAAAAGGTTTAAATTCCAATTTTCTCTTAATTACGCATTCATGCACCTGTTTTACGCTTAAAAGGCAAGTCTACATGATCAACAATTTTACAAAATTTTTGAATTTACCTAAAAAAATATTTTTATACATTTCTTAGATTCAATTTGTTTTTTCTTTCTAATCGCTTTTAAAGCTTCTTAATGTTTACAGCTTTGCATGCCCGAAGGCAGCTAATTTTAAATTTAATTGGGCGATTTTCTTGTCAAATTGAAAAGTGGAAAACTGTAGGTAGGTACACTGTGCGTCATTGGACAAAATTATTAAATATAGCACCAAACAACATAATATGCAAAGATGACCAATCGGGTATCGCTATTTTATTCAATCGCCTGAGGGCCCGGGATTTAATTTTGTGGCTTCATGCACCACCTAATTTCTTAACTGCTAAATTATTTTATGTTAATTCGTGCACTGCCAATAATTTAATAAAAACAAAAAATATATAAAACGTACTTTAGCGGATTTAATAACGGTGACGTTTAATTATTCATAGCTTTAGGTAAAATTTTAACAAACAATTATCGCAAAACCAAATATAAACTGCTTTAAGGAAGACTGTAACAAATTCTGTAAGTTAATATCCCTTGCCACAACTTTGTGTAATGGCATACCTTCTTCATTTTAAACTTGTCTTTAATTAAATTTTCATTGCAGACAATCCATTAAAAGAGAATATCTAATAATACCTAAAAAGCTTATAAAATTTTATTAAAAAATAATAATTAGGTTGAAATTAAATTTTTTTAATTTCTCAATAAGTGAGGCTAAACCTTTAGTTAGTTTTCTTCAAAAAGTTAGGTTAGTTTAACCTACTTTGTCACACTAATCTTAAATATTTAGGTACTGCTTAACCTAAAAATTTTGTTAGTTAAGTCCAAAGCGGCATAAAAATTATTAATTTGTTGTCTCTATCGTTCTTTATGTATTTTGAGATACTAAATCCCAAAATTCAAACTGTTACTGCGGAAACTACGCAAAAAATACTATTTTTTCTGTCTTTCGCTTATATAACTCGGAAACTACGCGCTTGTAACTTAAGCTTTTTCTCAAAATGAATCGCCTAGGCGCATCAATGCTTAACAAAAGTTTCTAAATTGCCCAATCAGCTGGTTTTTCTAGTTTCTCGCTTATAACTCGGAAACTGCGCACTTTTATCATACAAACGGTTTAAACGCTAGAGCGCGTTAAAGTTTGGTAAAAATTCCAAAATGGGCCAATAAGCTGTTTTTTTAATTTTTTGTTTATAACTCTGTAACTACACTATTTGAGAGAAAAGTGTTACTATACAAAAATAAAGTACATCAAATTCTCTACTAATTATGTTTAATAAATATTTTTATGAAACATATGGTTTAGGCGCTAGAGCGCGTTAAAGTTTGGTAAAAATTTCAAAATGGGCCAAAAAGCTGTTTTTTAATTTTTTGTTTATAACTCTGTAACTACGCCATTTTAGAGAAAAAAGTTGCTATACAAAAATAAAGCACATCAAATTCTCTACTAATTATGTTTAATAAATATTTTTATGAAACATATGGTTTAGGCGCTAGAGCGCGTTAAAGTTTGGTAAAAATTTCAAAATGGGCCAAAAAGCTGTTTTTTAATTTTTCGTTTATAACTCTGTAACTACACCATTTTTGAGAAAAGTGTTGCTATACAAAATTAAAGTTCATCAAATTCTCTACTAATTATGTTTAACAAATATTTTTATGAAACATATGGTTTAGGCGCTAGAGCGCGTTAAAGTTTGGTAAAAATTTCAAAATGGGCCAAAAAGCTGTTTTTTTAATTTTTCGTTTATAACTCTGTAACTACGCCATTTTAGATAAAAAAGTTGCTATACAAAAATAAAGCACATCAAATTCTCTACTAATTATGTTTAATAAATATTTTTAATGAAACATATGGTTTAGGCGCTAGAGCGCGTTAAAGTTTGGTAAAAATTTCAAAATGGGCCAAAAAGCTGTTTTTTAATTTTTCGTTTATAACTCTGTAACTACACCATTTTTGAAAAAAGTGTTGCTATACAAAATTAAAGTTCATCAAATTTTCTACTAATTATGTTTAATAAATATTTTTATCAGACAAACGGTTTAGACTCTAGATTAGCATTAAAGTTTGGTAAAAATATCAAAATGGGCCAAAAACGTGTTTTTTATATTTTTCGTATATAACTCTGTAACTACACCATTTTTGAGAAAAGTGTTGCTATACAAAATTAAAGTTCATCAAATTTTCTACTAATTATGTTTAATAAATATTTTTATCAGACAAACGGTTTAGACTCTAGATTAGCATTAAAGTTTGGTAAAAATATCAAAATGGGCTAAAAACGTGTTTTTTTTTAATTTTTCGTTTATAACTCTGTAACTACACCATTTTAGAAAAAAGTGTTGCTCTACAAAATTAAAGTTTATCAAATTTTCTACTAATTATGTTCAATAAATATTTTTATCAGACAAACGGTTTAGACTCTAGAGCGCGGTAAAGTTTGGTAAAAATTCCCAAATGAGTCATAAAACTGTTTTTTAAATCTTTCGCTTATAACTCGGAAACTACACATTTTTAGGAAAACGTGTTGCTATTCAAAAATAAAGTAGATTAAATTTTATACTAATTATATTCAGTAAATATTTTTGTCCAATAAACGGTTTAGGTGCTAGAGCGCGTCAAAGTTTGACTAAAATTTCTAAATTGTCCAATAAACTGTTCTTTTTAATATCTCGCTTATAACTCGGAAACTACACATTTTGAGGAAAAAGTGTTTCTATTCCCAAATAAAGTAGATTAAATTTTCTACTAATTATGTTTTATCAACGGTTTAGACGCCAGAGCGCGTCAAAGTTTGCCGAAAATTCCTAAATTTCTCAATAAACTGTTTTTTCTAGTTTCTCGCTTATAACTCAGTAACTACATCATTTTAGAAAAAATGTTGCTATCTAAAAATAAAGTAAATCAAATTTTATACTAATTATGTTCTATAAATATTTTTGTAAGATAAACGGGTTAGACGCTAGAGCGCGTCAAAGTTTGACAAAAATTCTTAAATTGCCCAATAAACTGGTTTTTCTACTTTCTCGCTTCTAACTCGGAAACTACGCGCTTTTGAAAAAAATTGTTGCTATACAAAAATGAAGTACATACAATTTTCTACTTATTAGTTAAATAAACTTTTTTTTCAAACGAACGGTTTAAGCGCTAGAGCGCGTTAAAGTTTATCGTATATGGGACGTATCGGCTAAGTCAACAACTACTATCATCTTGCCTGACCTAATCCGTAAGTCTGACATAAAAAATCTGGAAACTTAAATGTGTAGGAAATTTAGTGTTGTTTATTTTTGTACAAAAACATTTTTTTCTAAAAGTGCATAGTTTCCGAGTTATAAGCGAGAAACGAGAAAAAACGATTTTTTGGCCTATTAAAGAAATTTTGTCAAACTTTAAGGCACTCTAGCGTCTAAACCGTTAATCTGAAGAAAAAACGCTAAAAAATAGAATTTGTAGAAAATTCGATACATTTTCTTTTTGTATAGTAAAACTTTTTAAAAAAGGCGTGGTTTTTAAGTTATAAGCAAAAACTGCAAAAAGTACATTTTTTGCAGTTGTATGCAAGTTTTAGATGTAGAAGTATGCAATGCATGTTTTAGATTAGAATAACATCACTTTTACGAAGTAAAGTTGAAATTTGGATTTAGCATCCTAAAATACCAAAAAAAAATAGAAAAGAAAACTTCTATGTATCTTTTTTAGATTTTCCATTCATTTTCCCCCTGTGACTGGACTAAATAATTACGCAACGCAACTAATACTTTCCGAATTGCTGTTCTAGTTTTTTGGGCCACACTGTATAATTTTAATAAATACACAAAGACACCTATTTTTTATCACTCCTCAATTATTAAAAATTGGTCTGTAAAGACTGTAGGCGTCCGTATGTATTATTAAATCGTTAAAAGAGAACAATGTGATTTTTCGTAAAATTTGCCGATAAAGGACAATAAAATTGTATAAAATATAGAAAACCTTTATTGAATTTATATCAACAGTATTTGATCAGTTTTCCAAAAATGTAACTCAATAAAAAGACAAAATTGTATCAAATGTGTCATTCAAACAAAGTTAAGGACTTACACATTTTTAAATTACCTTTTAGCTATTTTTAGATGAAGCGGAATTTTTTTTATCAAACACGGCGAGTTTTAAATGGCGAATGCGGTCCACGGTGCGGTTAATGGAGCCCTTAAAGATCGATTTTTAGTGGCCAAATTGCTGAAAATAGAGGCAAAGTTCAGAAATGGATAATTCTCAAAACATCCAACACCATATTTTTTGTGGTAATGCAGTTTTGTCCATTAAAGCTTGATGCTACTTGGGAAGATGAGCAATGCTCATAGATAAACGAATCAGTAAGTCCATGTGAATGTTTGACCGTAGATCCAGTTTCCCATATTGAACCACGTTTTCATTTACCACCGCTTTGTTATCCTACGGGGTAAGTAATTCAAGAGATTTTGGTTTTATTTCAATTTTCGAGCGGGTAAGATCGATAACGATAACATCATTCGTGCCGAGTCCCTTAAATTTGTAAAATTAGCTTCCTTTCAATTAAGTAATTTTAGGTTAATTTCCCATTTTTGTGGTTGGTCGAGTCTAAATAAATTTAATTTCGTTAATTGTTAATCAAAATCGTTAACCAAATTTTCGGAGCTTTTAATGGTTAAAGTACCCCAACCAGACAAGCACATCTGAAGTTGAATCACCCCGTGTGTACCCTGAACTCTTAAACAAATTCAACCCTTAATTAATAAAGTTAACAATTAATAAACGAGACGGCGCAACAACTTTAATAATGTGTTTTAATTTTCTTTTGTGGTTGCACTTTAATTAAAATTTTAATACTGCATGGATATATCAACTATGCGGAATAGAATTATAAAACTTTTAAATGCATTTAAGAGTAAGTAAACATTTATTTATACACCAAACATTAAACAAGTTGAGTGAATACTTTTTACATAAAATTTTTGAACCCTCTCAGCTATTTACAACCGCCTCTATTCAAGATTCCACACATACCCAAGCAGCGAGCGTGAGCTATAAAATGACCAAGGCGTTTTAATGAGAATTGTGAAAATCCTACTCATACTGAGGTTCTAAAGGTGGCTATGGAATTAACCGCAAATTTCAGCTACAACAACTCGGGTAGTTATTTTGTCGGAGAAAAATGTTAACAAACGCGCAACAAAATTTTACTTTTAAAATATTTCCTATCGGAAGTTGATGACGTAATAGGATGTCTTATACTCATTTTTGAAGAATAATAAAACATATCTTACATTTCCGTATATTACACGTTATTTGGTAACGTTGATTTTACAACAAAGAACTTAGGAACAGGTAACGTAAAAATGGCCACGTTTAAAGAAAATACCAATTGTAGGTTTGTGCAGAATTAGGCGATAGAAGCAGGTTAAAGTAGTCAGAGTATTCTAAAGAGACGAAAAAAGACAGGCAGAGATAAGAAGAGGACGGCAGAAACGAGAAAAAAGAAGCGGAGTCAAGCAGAGACAAGAAGAAGTAAATTTACCCAAAAGAGGTACCTAATAGAAGGGAGCTAAAACAGTCAGAAAAATTAAAAGTTAGAGGCGGATGATAGAGACAAAAAGAAATATAATATAGAAAGCTGGAGGCAGTCAGAGACAGACAGAACAAAGGTAAACGCAAACGGCGACAAACAATGACTTTAAGAGACAGACAGAGATAGTCAAGGGTTGGCAGAGGAAGTCAGGTATGGCTAATAGAAGCAGGCAAAGAAAGTCAGAGACAGTCGGAGACAGCTAGAGATATCCGAAGGCAGTAAGAAACAGCCGGAGGTAAACAGAGGTAGGTAGAGGTAGCAGGAGGTAGCCAGATATAGGTAGAAGCAAGCAGAGACAGTCGGAGACTCCAAATGCCAGTCAAAGGCTGCCGCATGAAGGCAGATACATTTAGAAACTAGCTTAAACAGTTACAAACAGGCAGATACCTCAGTAAGGCCTAGGTAGCCGGGAGCAGTTAGAGACAAGCAAAGTAATGCAGACGCAGCCAGAGGCAGGCGGATGCTGGCATATAAAGGTAAAAGCAGGAAGAGAAATTCAGAGACTGCCAGAGACCGGCAAAGGCCGCCAGAGACTTACTCGTAAGTAAATTTACGCAGTCAGTGACAGGCATAGGCAAGCGGAGACAAACAGAAACATTAAGAGACAGGCAGAGACCGTCAAAGGCTGCCGGAGGCAGTCAGGTATGGGTAAAAGCAGGTAGAGGCAATCAGAGACAGCAGGAGGCAGACAGAGGCAGGAAGAGACCGCAGGAGATATTGATGGAAGCAAACAGGGACAGTAAAAGACACGCAGAGACAGTCAGAGACACCCTAAGGTAGTCAAAGGCTGCCGAATGCAGGCAGAGACATGTAGAAGCTGACATAAAGGTTTTGAGACTGGCGGAGGCAGTTAGAGCTAGTCATAGGTAGCCGGAAGTAGCCAGAGACAGACAGGGTCATGCAGACGCAGCCAGAGGCATGCACTGGTAGTCATATTAAATTAGAAAAAGGCAGACATTCAGAGATTGGCAAAGACAGTCAGAGATTGCCAGAGACAGGCAAAGGCAATCTAAAACTGCCAGAGACAGACAAAAGCCGTCGGGAGACTTACTCGTCAAGTAAATTTACGTAGTCAGTGACAGACAAAGGCAAGCGGAGGCAAACGGAGATATTAAGAGACAGGCAGAGACCGTCAAAGGCTGCCGAAGGCAGTCAGGTATGGGTAAAAGCAGGTAGAAGCAATCAGAGACAGCAGGAGGCAGGCAGAGGCAGTAAGAGGCCGCAGGAGGTTAGCAGATATAGGTAGAAGCAAGCAGAGACAGTAAAAGACATGCGGAGACAGTCAGAGACACTCGAAAGCAGTCAAAGGCTGCTGAACGCAGGCTGAGACATGTAGAAGCTGACATAAAGGTTTTGAGACTGGCGGAGGCAGTTAGAGCTAGTCATAGGTAGCCAGAAGTAGCCAGAGACAGACAGGGTCATGCAGACGCAGCCAGAGGCATGCACTGGTAGTCATATTAAATTAGAAAAAGGCAGACATTCAGAGATTGGCAAAGGCAGTCAGAGATTGCCAGAGACAGGCAAAGGCAATCTGAAACTGCCAGAGACGGACAAAAGCCGTCAGAGACTTACTCATCAAGTAAATTTACCTAGTCAGTGACAGACAAAGGCAAGCGGAGGCAAACAGGGATATTAAGAGACATGCAGAGACCGTCAAAGGCTGCCGAAGGCAGTCAGGTATGGGTAAAAGCAGGTAGAAGCAATCAGAAACAGCAGGAAGCAGGCAGAGGCAGTAAGAGGCCGCAGGAGGTTGGCAGATATAGGTAGAAGCAAGCAGAGACAGTAAAAGACATGCGTAGACAGTTAGAGACACTCGAAAGCAGTCAAAGGCTGCTGAATTCAGGCTGAGACATGTTAAAGCTGTTATAGAGGTTTAGAGACAGTCATATGTAGCCAGAAGCAGTCAGAGCCAGACAGAGTCATACAGATGCAGCCAGAGGCAGGCGGTGGCAGGCATAAAATGGCAGAGACAGTCTAAAAAATATACGAGATACGTATATTACACCACGTAGACGTATATTTTACGTATAATAAACGTAACTGTGCTTATTGCGTCAAGTTTCCAAGTGCTGTTGAGTTTTTTTCGTGAAATTGCACCTGTGTAATACAATAAATCAAATTTAGCAGAAGCATTCTCTTGATAGCGCATCCTTCGGATCCCTACTCTCTAACCTTCGACCTTTCTTGTAGTTAGTAAACAAAGCAACCTATTAAGATTTTGAGTTTAACTGTACAGTAAACTTACCTCTACCCTATTTAGTATGCGATGCGTGCACTACTATCACCATGTTTCCATCTGGGCTGTTATATTCGACGGCACTTTTCTTAAATAAGTACTCAGAATTGTCAAACGATCTTTACTACTATTTTGAAAAGCAAAAATTGTCAAACATTTGAATAATAAATCAGAGCGACTGTGGTAAATTTATAAATTTTCCCAACGTAATTAATTCAAAGTAACCGACTATAGGGGCATTGTAACGAGTTGAAATTTTGATGAAGGTTTGAAGGGTATAAGGAGCATTTAATCAGAACTATCAGTTCTGCATTAACGCATCAGTCAGGCCGGCACGAACAAAACGTCAATACGAAAAGAAACTAACCTTACCCAACGTCACCATACCTAACCTAAAAATGAGATTCTGATATAAAGCGCAATCCAAATTAACGCCATCGAGCTTTTTAGCGCAAACAATGGACGAATGGACGATAATATTATTACTGCATTCTCATCTTAAATGCGCGGCGCGAGGCGGAAAACGATCTGTGATTTTTCTTTTGAAAGGAGAACGTAGCGTTTTACGTGTTTTCTATTTTTGAGACTCCTTGCTTCTTGCTAAACTTGTCACGTATAAAGTGGTACAGCGAAATTTGATGTACTCGAATGTCACTTTGTGTGGGTCTAGTGGCACTTGGAGCTTTGTAATTGTGTTTGATAAGAAAAAACACTGCGAGGTTCTTTTTTTTCGGGGGGTTAAGTTATCTGAAATGAAAAACGTTTAGATATCGTCTCCACTTTAACTTGATATGGCCAATCTATATAGCATCAATATTTAGATTAGCACGTAAAGGAAAAAAGGCTGGAATTGTAAGCAGATGTTCTTTTGTAATACGAGAGTGCTTATTTGAAAATCACAGCACGTTACGAGAGTAAATAGGCAATCTGTGACTGGTACATGTAGGCAAAAACGTATGTTGCTACACATGGGACTTTGCGTTCTTTACTACACATCGGTATAAAATTGTAACAATAGTAGATCACTACAGTCTTAAAATACGTAATTGAATTCTTTCTTCAATTTGTTTTAACGTAATACAACTCCATTATGCTTCAGTGGTTTGTCATTTACGTTATATATCAAATAAATTGTGTTAAAAGAAACTGCTAACGCCTGCATCATGTTTCATACCTTACTGGCCGTTGTTTGTCAAACACAATTTGTTTCTTTCGTCAAAACAAAAAGGGCCAATTCTTTTCATTTTTATTGATTTTCTCTAGAATTACTCGAATAGCGCAGTTTTTAACAAGAAAAGACAGCCGCCTAATTGATTTTATATAAAAGAATTTCATCTGTAAGTAACTTTCGTGAAACGCTCATTAATAATTGACAATCGACCTAAGAAATTTGCTAAAATGTTACCAGAAAGAAGGGCGATAGAAGAACTGGTCATGCTGACTTACTCGAGAAAACAGACAGATAAGAGGTAGACAGAGACATATCTGAGACAGGAAAATGTAAGTTTGTGCAGAATTAGACTATGAAGGCAGGCTTAAGTGGTCAGAGAGTCTCAAAGAGACGGAAAGAGGTAGTTAGAGACAAAAAGAGAGCGACAGAAACGAGGAAAAACAGGCAGGTTCAAGAAGAGGCTGGAGTAAGTATATTTACACAAAAGAAGTAATAGAAGGGAGCTAAAACAGACAGAAAAATTTTAGAGAGGCGGACAGAGATATGTAGAGATAAGAAAAAAGATATAGACACGAGAGTAGGCTGCAGAAACAAAAAGAGACAGGAAGTACGTTTACACAAAAAATAATAGAAGGAAGCTAAAAAAGTCAGAAAAATCTAAAAAAGACGGAAAGATTTGGATATAAGCAAGAAGAGGTAGATAGAAACCAAAAGAGGAAGAAATAAACAGGCAGAAGCCGCAAAAGGCAGTTAAATACAGACAGAGGTAGCCGGTAAAGGCTGTCGGAGACAGGCAAAAACATGCAAAGACAACCGGAGACAAAAATAGGCAGCAAAAGGCAATCAGAAGCAGACGGGGGCAAGATGAAGCAGGCGGAGTTAGGCAGAAGTAGTAGATATGGGCAGTGGCATCCGCAGGTATGCGGAGATAGGCAGAAAGAGTTGGAGGTAGTCAAAGACATCCAGAAGCAGTTATAGACAGGCAGGGACAGTTAGAGACAGCCAGAAAGCAACAGTGGCAGGCAGAAGCAGTTGGAGGTAAGCAGATATAAGTAAAAGCAGGCAGAAACAAGGCAGCAGGCAGTCAGACAGTCAGAGACAACCGTAGGCAGTCAGAAAAAAGTAGAGGAAGGCAAAACCAGGTAGAAGTTGGCAGAGGCAGCCGGAGGCAAGCAGATATAGGTAGAAGTCGGCAGAGACAATCAGAGACAGCGGGAGACAACCGGAAATAGCCGCAGGCAGTAAGTAGCAGCAGAGAAAGGTTGATAGTAATTGGCAGAGAGAGTCAGAGGCACACAGAGATAGTCAGAAGCAAGAATAGCAAGCAGAGGCAGTCGAAGGCAAGGACATACAGGTAGAAGCAGCCAGGGACAGTAAAAGGCTGGCAGAGACAGTCAGTACTGTCGAAGGCAGTCCGCGGCTGCCGGATGCAGGCAGAGACGCTCAGAGACAGGCGGAGATAACCAGCGGCAGGTAGGAACAGTCAGAAGCAGGCAGAAGCAGTTAGGAAAAGTCGGGCGCGATCACAAGCAGCGGGAGGCAAGAATAGTAAGGCAGATGCCGCCGGAGGCAGGTATATACAATAATGTCAAGCATTTGAAGATAGCCATAAAGAGTCAGAGACAGACTGAGACAGTCATAAACAGCCAGAAGAAGGAAGAGGCAGGTAGAGGCACAGAGATAGTAAGCAATAGGCGCCAGACACAGTTAGAAACAGCCAAAAGCAGCGAGAGGTTGTTTGATACAGGCCGAAACAGGTAAATGCAAGCAGAGACAGTTAAAGGCTGCTGGAGGCGGTCACAGGCAACTGAAGCTAGTTAAAGACAGGTAGAGCCAGGCTGCTAGGCATACGCAGTCAGTGACAGACAAAGGCAGACGGTTGTAGAGAAATATAGATAGAAGAGACAGAGACATTTAGAGAGAGGCAAAGACAGTCAGAAACTGGTTAGATATAGCGAAACAGCCGGAAACAGCCAGATACAGCTGGAGGAAGTCAGAAGCAGACAGAGCAAGGCAGAGACAGCTAGAAGCTAGCCAAAAACAGTCAGAGACAGGCAGAGACAGGTAACGGCAGGCAAAGGCAGCCGGAGGCAGGTAATCACTGGCAGAAACTGACAGATCCAGTAAGACAGTAAGACAGGCGGATACAGTCAGAGGCAGCCGAAGGAAGTAATAAACTGCCAGATGCAGGTAGTCACAGGTAGAAGCAGGCTTATACAGTTAGAGACAGGCAGAGGCTAGTAAAACAGGCAGGGCAAGTCAGACGCAGCCAGAGGCAGATGGAGGGAGCCGGAAGCATGCATATACAGGTAGAAGAAGTCAGAAACATTAAGAGATAGGCGGAGACAATTAGAGGCTGCCAGAAGCAGGCAGAGACAGGTAGAGCAGGCAGAGACAGTCAGAAAGAGGCAGAGGCAGATAAGGCAGGAAAAAACGGCAGAGGGCAGTAGGAGGCTTTAGTGACACAGAGAAGCGATCAAAAATAGCAGGTGCGCACATTAGCAGACACATGCGGGCAAGGACAAGCAGAGACGAGTATACACAGACAAAGTTTGTCGTTGTGGCCGAAAATGGCGTAAATTACTAATACCTAATCCCAAAATTTTTATCTGAACCTGTACCACCATCCCTTTTTCGGTAAATGCAAAAGCAAACTTAATTAATTATCCCTCATTAATTTAGTTTAATTAAGATATTTCATAGTAGGAGTAGTCGAAGTTTTTGCTCCGTAAAAGTTAAATAGAAAGGGTTGCAGTATACGAGTATATAGCGTAGTTTAGTTTAGAAACCGATTAGTGCCTAACCTCTTATAAAAGGGGTGAGCTATCTGTAATGCAACTAAAGATTTTCTTATAAACGAAAGGAGCTTTTAGCTATAAATTCATCTAGTCGAATAGTTCAATATGCTTTTTTGTACGTTTAACAATAATGAAACTACTTCCAATTCGATTGTGAGGGTGAAAGTTGTTCTCCTATTTGTTTCACATAAGGTTACGTAAGGCTTGTATTTTGTGCAAAATTATTACATAACGAGATAAGATAAAGTAAAGTTTCGTATGTCATTATAAGATAAAACTAGTACCAAAGTTTAAAAATACATTATAAACTCGTATAACAAAGAATATAAGTTTGAAGGTTTTCTACTGAAAAGCGGAAAAACGGGACTAAATTCGGGTAGGTGAACTAAATTAGAAAAATATCAGCAGTCTTGGTTTGAGTTTGAATAGTGCAGGAGGAAGTATAACGGGTGGCCGAAAAGTATTGATGTGGGGTGTTGTAGGTATAACTCTAATCGTTCTCGGGATATGGTCACTTCAAAACTGCATTAGACGCACGCGAGTAGTACTTCACTTTCGAGGCGTTTTTCTTAGTTTTTTGCTTGGTAACACCCTGTATATTTTTACAGTATTTGATTTTTTATAACATTATAGTTCATTTAAATGTAAGGTGTTGTAGGTATAACTCTAATCGTTCTCGAGATATGGTCACTTCAAAACTGCATTAGAAGCAACGCGAGTAGTACTTCACTTTCGAGGCGTTTTTCTTAGTTTTTTGCTTGGTAACACCCTGTATATTTTTACAGTATTTGATTTTTTATAACATTATAGTTCATTTAGATGTAAGGTGTGGTAGGTATAACTCTAATCGTTCTCGAGATATGGTCACTTCAAACAGCATTAGACGCAACGCGAGTAGCACTTCACTTTCGAGGCGTTTTTCTTAGTGTTTTCCATGGTAACATCTTGTATATTTTTACTGGGTTTAATTTCTTATAAAATTATAGTTCATTTTGATGTAAGGTGTTGTAGGTATAACTCTAATCGTTCTTGAGATATGGTCACTTCAAAACTGCGTTAGACGCAACGCGAGTAGTACTTCACTTTCGAGGCGTTTTTCTTAGTTTTTTGCTTGGTTACACCCTGTATATTTTTACAGTATTTGATTTTTTATAACATTTTAGTTCATTTTGATGTAAGGTGTGGTAAGTCTAACTCTAATAGTTCTCGAGATATGGTCACTTCAAACAGCATTAGACGCAACGCGAGTAGCACTTCACTTTCGAGGCGTTTTTCTTAATTTTTTTGCATAGTAACACCCTATATATTTTTACAGAATTTGAATCCTTATAAAATTATACTTCATTTAGATGTAAGGTGTTGTAGGTATAACTCTAATCGTTCTCGAGATATGGTCACTTCAAAACTGCAAAATGGTACTAGGTTTTTGGGGGCGTGGCTTAACGAGGCAATAATTTTGGCTTTTAGAGTTGCCTTGTTGCCGTATTTAAAAATAGTAGTTAAGAAATTCATAAATGAGCGTCTGGTCTAAGTGCAAGGGGCATGTCTAGGGATCCTAAGTTTACTGGGTAAGTGGGGAAAAGCCAAAAGTTTCAAGGTTACACAAATTAACCGTTGCCTCTTTCCAACTCATCAGCTAAAGCCCATATTAGCTTAGCAAGGTTTTAAAACTTAGGGTGCAACTGAAAACTGAGTGAGCTGTGCCTTTGATATTTTAATTGTTTGTGAAATTATATTCAGTATTAACTCCAAACTCCACTCAGAAATAAAATTAAAGTAATAGTGCAACAAACGAACGAGTATCCATAAGTTCTGTAGCGGAGCACATTTAAAAGCATCGCCTTCCATATTATAGTTTAATCCTTTCGAAAATATTAATTGGGGCAATTTAAACAAAGTGTATGAAATTGCAACTCACTTTATAAAAGACAAAAAAAGAGCAATTGAAAAATGAACAAAAACACAAAAATACAAAAAGACAAATGAAGGCATTCAACTGTTATTTCTATTGTTATGTACACATTTGAAACTGAACTAACCGTTTAGATTTGTTACGAAACAAAATAGTCACACATTTTGTGAAACAACCAAGTAATTTGTTAGTCTCAAAAAAGTTCGCGTTCCGTCTCCATCTTTTTCATTTTTTTAAAGGCGACAACCCTCAAACTGCGTTTGAAAATAAGCGACTCTGTTTGAAACTTTACGTCTTATTATCTTATTAATAATACAAGGAATGAAGAGAATAAATTAGTTGGGTATAAACGCGAATTTCTATCATAATTAAAACTGTTTACCTACATCAATCTCGACAATAAGCTTTTCTAAGAAGCATATTTATCGTATATTAAAACAAGAGAAGATCTTCTGTGATACCTTAATTAGTTTCGTGTCAAAGCAAGGCCTGCACGTTCTACTCCAACTTGCATGAAATATATATTGCACCGCACTACTATTAAAATGGCGCTTTATTAATAACCCTAGTAGTGTTTAGTAGAAAGTTGCAGCTTTATAGTCTTCATAAAAGCTAACAAATTTATTAATTAATAGCAAATACCCTAAGACCCAAGGCAAAAACTGATAAAGGGTTTTTTAAAGTTTCGTCTTTTTGCTCAGGCGGTTTGCCAGTAGTTCACTAGACAAGTCTGTGTAAATTGTAAATAAAATAAAACAAAAGTTAGCAAACCAAACTAACAAAAGCGAACCGAGGTGAAACTGAAAGAATCTAAGGGTGTCGAAGACACCTAACCTAACCTAACAGAACCTATCATAACCTAAGCAAACCCAACCTAACTTTTTTTTTAATGTGGAAATTTTTAAAACAACACCTCTACTATTTGTAGAGGTAGAGTGAAGTTGAACTAACTTCATCAAACTCACTAAAAGCACAATCAAGTCCCCACTTTCTGTGGAGGTTCAGTCCTCCATTCCTCCACGCCATCCTGCGCTGACGTGTTTGGTCTTTTACTGCAGCACTTCTCTCTGTTAGTCCGCCTCCCCGTTGGTTCGTTACAGTCCGTTCGGCAACGTCTTTACCTCCTGTGCTCGGGGAACTTAGAGCTCAAGGTTTTGGGGCTTTGCTTCACGCTGCTGCTGCCTTTTGACCTCTTCGCTCTCTTTTATGATACTCGACGGACTTTAAGCATCCTGAATCTGTTTCGATCATAGACCAGTGCGTTACTGCAGAAGGGAGCTGTCTCCATTTCTCGGTCTTTGGGTTCCCCATGTTTGGCAAGATACGTGCCAGCTGCGTCGTAATTGCGGTCGCCCTGGCACTGGTCTCCACTATGTTCTCGGCGTAGTTGAGGTGATTATCATTTATCACGCTAAGCACCTTGACGGAATTTTTATTCAGGATGTCGGTTTCGCCAAGTTGAAGTCGTATCTGCAAACATAATCTCCTTCCGCAAACCATTACTACCTCCAACTTCTCCTGGACCAGAGTTAGGCCTCTCTCGTTTGTCAAAAGCAGAATTTTTAGGATAGCCTCATTTGTCAGTTGCTCCATGTGGTTTGCTTCTTTAGCGGGTTCTACTAGGGTAAGGTTGCCGGCGAATACAAAGAGCGTCGTCTTCTCCGGCATAGGCTCAAGAACTGATTCCTGCGGAACTCAACTGGTCTTGTGGATCATCGGAGACTATTCCTGGGAACCTTAAAATTATTGACCTACTGTTGGCCAGGTAAAAGGGCAAGTTATTCAAGAGGCTCGACTCGGCGTCTATTTTTTAAGGCCCCGAGAATTCAACTCCATCCTGCGCAGTTGAAGGCATTCCTCACTTCTAGTGTCACGATGAGACCGTATCTTCTTGTTCTCCACGTGCCTCTCTTATCTTCGTGTTACACCTTCGTGATAGTCATGAGGGCGTCGTTTGTCGAAGGCCTGCCCGAAATCCTAATAATCTTGTTTTTCGTCGATGATATTAACTCGTCGGTATAGGATCATCCTCCTCAGAAGGCAGGTGGAACCCAATCTAACCAAACCTAACCTTTTTTTTTGTTTTATGGATGTGGAAATCTTCAGAAAAACACCTCCACTTTTTGTGGAGATAGTGTGAGGTTGGACAAGATGTTATTGTCCGACTCATTAAAACCTCACCCGAACCCTCACTATCTGTGGGGGTTCTGACCTGCGAGGTGATTGGGAATTCGCGTAAGCATTTCTTCCAATTCGCCTCGCCAGAGTTGTACTCTCTTCGTCATTGCCGCTTTCCGGACTTATTCTGCAACACGTCTTTCTTCCGTGGTTTTCTCGGTTCTTCTTCTGGTTGTGATTGGCTTCGATTGGCAAATATCTTACGTCCCGAGCTCGGAGAACTTAGTGCTTGGGGGTTCAGGCATCCGCTTCTCTCTGCTTCTCTCGCTCAAACTTTTCCTTTTCTCTCATGATGCTCGAAGCTAGCTCCAGCATCGTGTTCCATTCTTCTATTCCTCTGAGCATTATCTGGACGATGTTATTGACGCTCAGAGATTCTCCCACTTTCAGGGCTGCCGCGACTCTTTTTTGTTCCCATCGGGCACAACTGAACAGCGAGTGCTCAGCCGTGTAGATTTCGTCGCAGTGGCCGCATTGGGGGGTGGCGAGTTTCCCAATTCGGTGCAGATAGCGGTTGAAGCACCCGTGACCCGTGAGGAGCTGTGTCAGATGTTAGGTCAGGGCCCCGTGCTTCCTCTCTACTCACGGTTGTAATTTGGGTATGAGAGCCCTCGTCCATTGTCCCGTTTCGGAGTCTGACCGAACCTAGCGTAACTTAACCTAACCTAACCTAACCCAACCTAACCATTTTTTAATAGAGCTTGGGGAATCCTTCATGGACTATCTCGACTAAAAACCTTTGCCGAGGGATATGTTGGACTCTCCTCAGACACATCCACCTACACCCCTATCCTCTCTTCTTCGAGTTGAAGTTGGGCTGGGAGACCTTATCGGCATTACTTTGACCTAACATAAGGGAAGAGTGTATAGTGTGCTTCATCAGAGATAACATCTGAGGTGCCCAAGTCCTGTTACTGCCTGAGTCAGAGTGTAGGTGAGATATCCGTGCTCACGACTCCTCCACGGGCGTGAGTTTGCTATTACGTTATCAGTTTTTGTGTTCCATTCTGACCCATTCTTCTTGCCATGTTGAGTATTTTAACTTACGTCATGTTCTATCCCCATCTAATAGATTTGAACGACGCCCGCAATGACCAGCACCACCTCCATAGATAATATTTGGTGCGCCATACATAGTCATTGCGATAGCCATTTTTCTTTGCACTGAGAGCAATCTTGTTCGATATCTAGATATTTTTATGGGGTTTTTCTACACTGGCGCCGCATATAGGTAGTAGTGTCGAGTCGACGACAGATGACAGTATCTTTCATTTATGCGTGGTTGAACCCTCTATCCTAGGTATCAGGGTTTTGAGAGCCGTTACTAGTTTCTTCGCTCTACTGGCCGTTTTTGCTATATTAAGTGGCCAAAATGTTAACCAGGTTTGATTATGACTTCAAGGAATAAACGGCATTCTTGGGGGTAATCTCTAAGCCATCCAGGTCTGAGCCAAAATCTGAAGGGTGTCAACTTCTCTTTGCCTGGTAACAGTAGGGCATCAGTTTCTATTGTTGCTAGTTTCAGGGTTTCCCGGGTACCTAACTCGCTCCCGATGATTTGATAAATTAATGTCACTAATATTTTACGATTTTATGAGCACCCTGTATATAAATATTTATCTGCGCTTCATAAAAATGAAATTAAATTTTTATTTAGACAAACAATTTGCTCACAAATTAATTAATTATTGGTAAAATTCTCTGCAACTTACAAAACAAAACAAAAAATATAAATTTTTTACTTCAAAAAGCGAGCATACCCTTCAGCCTTAAAATTTTGGTTTTTTGTTACCTTCGTATTTAAAATTCGTTTGTTTTATTTAAAAAAAACTTTATATTGGTTTTACTGTAAAAAAAGTTGGAAATGCGGAAAATGCCAAGGATTTGCTTATCCAAACTTTACATTCTCTGTTGCATTACGTCTGCTATCCAACCCTTACAGCCAATTTAACTTGTTCGATTTCGTTCTTCAAGTTTTTGGTTGACTGCTAAAGTCGATGCAGACAATTTAGCAATAAATGTATATATTTATTGGATACTTTCACTTTATCTAAGGTTTTTTTTTCTGAAAGCGATATTTTTTGCCCGAAAAGTGAGTAGGTTTAGGATAAAGGTTAAAGTTGCCACGAGAACGCTTTACTCATTTTCGGGTAGCACTTCATTAGACTTTTTAGTAGCCCAAATTTCCGAACGAAGTGGAAATTCTTTGTATTTTTGTAATGGACATGGTCCACTGCGTTGGGGCTGAAAATAAAGACCTAAAAGTCTCGAATACAAATTCCAGTCTCTTTCGGCTTAAAATGAAAAATAAATGGGTACAGTTAAACTCAAATTAAATTGTAAATGATAATATTCGCGTCACCATTCTGTCGCGATTTAATTAAAATTCTGCATCTGACCCAGAACTTTTACACGGAATTTATGTATCGAAAAATTTGCTTCAACGTCTCAAGTTACAATTTGCACATTACGTGAATATCATAAATTAGCTCTAAACTAAAACAAACTTATGGTCACGTCATACTCATTAAGGTTGTTAAATAAAGACGTTAAATTGTGTAAAAGTTAGTTAACTTTTACATAAAATTTACAAGCAAATTTCGTTGAAAATGTGCTCATTACTTAAAACCTCATAAAGAAGTGTATACTTTAATCCAAATGTATGTCTGTTATCTGCTTTCTACAGACTCCACCAAACAGTATGCAACCACATTCACAGTGTACACTTTACAGTACTATGTTACACCAATTTGGAGATTAGAGTGGATTTGGTTTAGCTTTATTACTATTTTGTTGCACTTTCCGTGTACTTTTAAGTCGTTTCGGTTTTTATGGAAATGTGTAATTAAAAGCTCTTCTTTTAGACGTCATTCAAGTGCTGCTGATATACTCTTAAAGCAGGCCCGTGTTAAGGGCCTCACCGCCTGAGGCGATTCAACAGCAAAATTTTTTCTTTAATTAATTAGTGGGGACAATAATACAGAATTATTTCTCTCGATATTTCTTAATGTTGTATTTTGAGAAGCTGTTGCTAAATCCGAATGTCAACTTTGCTACCTCGTAAAAGAGGTGCGTCCCAAGAACATTGAGAAATACTTCAAGAAAATGTTTTTTGCTTATAACTTGAAAACTACACACTTTTTGAGCAAAGTTGGTATATACAAAAATAAATTATATCAAATTCTCTACACATCATCTTTCTTAAGTTTTTGTAGTTTTTGTCAGACACACGGTTTAGGCGCTAAAGAGCTTCAAACTTGACAAAAAGTTCAAAATCGGCCAAAATCTCTTTTTAAGGTTTTGAACTTGTAGCTTAAAAACTACGCACTTTTGGAGCAAAGTGGGTCTACACAAAAATAAACTACATAAAATTCTCTACACATCATCTTTCTTAAGTTTTTTTTGTTCGACACACAGTTTGATCGCTAAAGTGCTTCAAGTGTGACAAAAATTTCAAAATTGGCCACAATGCTATTTTATAGGTTTTAGCTTGTAGCTTGAAAATTACGCACTTTTTGAGCTAAATAAATCTTTACAAAAATAAACTACATCAAATTCTCTACACATTATTGTTCTTAAGCTTTTTTTGTTGGACCCTCAGTTTAGGTGCTAAAGCGCTTCAAGTGTGATAAAAATTCCACACTTGGCCACAATGCTATTTTTTATGATTTTACCTTGTAGCTTGAAAATTAGTGACTTTTTAAGCAAAATGGATCTACACAAAAATAAACTACATCCAACTCTCTACACATTATTGTTCTTAAGCTTTTTTTGTTGGACCCTCAGTTTAGGCGCTAAAGCGCTTCAAGTGTGATAAAAATTCCACACTTGGCCACAATGCTATTTTTTATGTTTTTACCTTGTAGCTTGAAAATTAGGGACTTTTTAAGCAAAATGGATCTACACAACAATAAACTACATCCAACTCTCTACACATTATTGTTCTTAAGCTTTTTTTGTCGGACACACAGTTTAGGCGCTAAAGCGCTTCAAGTGTGACAAAAATTTCACAATTGGCCACAATGCTATTTTTTAAGTTTTGGCTTGTAGCTTGAACATTACGCACTTTTTGAGCAAAATGAATCTACACAAAAATAAACTATTAAATTCTTTACTTTTATTGTTCTTAAGTTTTTTTTGGTTGGACCCTCAGTTTTGGCTAAAACGCTTCAAGTGTGAGAAAAATTTCATAATTGCCCACAATGCAAGTTTTAGCTTGTAGCTTGAAAATTAGGCACTTTTTTAACAAAATTAATCTACACAAATATAAACTACATAAAATTCTCTACACATTATCGTTCTTAAGATTTTTTTGTTTGACACTCAGTTTAGGCGCTAAAGCGCTTCAAGTGTGATAAAAATTTCACAATTGGTCAAAATGCTATTTTTTAAGTTTTTAGCTTGTTGCTTGAAAATTACGCACGTTTTCAGCAAAATAAATCTATACAAAAATAAACTACATCAAATTCTCTACACATTGTCTTCCTTAAGTTTTTTTTGTTGGACCTTCAGTTTAGGCGCTAAAGCGCCTAAAGAGCTTCAAACTTGGCAAAAATTCCAAAATTGCCAGAATGCTCTTCTTTAAGTTTTTCGCTTGTAACTTGAAAACTATACACTTCTTGAGAAAATGACGTGTACAGAAAATAAGCCATTTTAAATTTTCAACGCATTATAGTTTTTAAAGTTTTTGCTTCAGACGGACAGTTTAGGCGCTAGAGCGCGTTAAAGTTAAACAAAAGCTTTAAAATCGCCCAAAGAGCTGTTTTTAACTTTTTCGCTAATAACTCAAATTTGTTCCGAGAGTTGCCGTTGATTTTTCCCTGGCGACTGGACTATAAAACTACAATTTTGAGATACTAAAAGAATTGTGTTTTCAAATTAAAATTTGGATTTAATTTGAACCATTCAAACCGATAATTTAAGTATCTACTTTTAGGCCTTCAAAGCCCAGTTTATATAAACTTGTTTGTCAGAGAACCCGATAAAAGTTAAAAGTTTCCCGTCTAATTCCCTCGCTGAATAAAAATGTTGAGATATTTATAATTGCCCTGCTTGTTAGTGCGCTAAACGGCATTAAAATTCCGTAGACGTACGTCCTACAAAATTAGGCAACAATTGTCATGTTACTTACGACACGACAAATTGATATTATTACAACCTCATCGTGTATTCAGACTACTTCGGATTAGCGGTTAGTTCCTTAAGAGAAGAGAGTAATTGAAAACGTGAAAAATTGATACCGAAAGAAGGCCGGGCCTTAAGAAAATAGTTACCGAATTTTTCTCATCTCGCTCCTCGTCTTTTTCGTTATCTCCATTAAGTATTGATTTTATGCAAATTTATTCTAAAAGTTGTAGAAATTATGTAACTAGTTAGTTGAGAACTAATCCTAACTAAATGATATTGAATCAAAGGGAAAATCGGATGTGCGTAAAATCAAATTTCGAGTTGGATAAATAACTGCACATTGCGAGACTTAACAACAACTATAAAATAAATGACGTTTCGGATTAAAATGGAGACGGAGTGTAAAATGATTCGTAGTATAATAATTAATCAAAGATGACAACTAACAGCACGAACTGATATTTACTCGGGAAAATTGATTAGGTACCAAAAAGATACGATTAATTAAATCGGCAAAAAGAGAGAAAAGTTTCGGACGTAAAAAATTTTGGAAGAAGTGCACAACGTATTAATGGAATTTAATTCTTGGGAAAATTCACAATGTTGAAGTTGGAAAAAAAAATATTCCATTAACGTACTTCAAATTTTATTGTTCAATAATTCAATATATTTGAGAAAATTCAACTTCTATCTAGACGATTCATGAATTTTAAAATATTTTCAATGTTCACTTTTAACATTCCACTGTTTTATGCTAAGTGATCTACCCGATTAGATTTAATGTAAAATTCGCGCAGATTTCAATTTTTTTTTATTCGACTCATTGGTCATTAGCGTTAGGAGCACAGGTTCACGCTCTCGTTACTCATCGCCGATTAGACCAATAAAATCCCTTTTGGAAAAAAAAGAAAAACCGCCGTCATCTTCTGTCCAGACTCCGATTGAGAGCTGCCACATTTGAAATAAAACGAATGGGCACTCGCGCGAATACCCAGTTTGATCCAGCACGACCTCTGCAAAGCTCATAATGATGAAGAGGTCAGTTAAACTAGTTACAGTCTCTCTGGTGCTCAAGTCGACTTAAAATGAAGTTTATTCGAGCGGAATCCAATTAACTAATCACCACGAGTTGTACGTCGTGCACTTTTATTAGGTAGTACCTCGTGGATTAAAGCAAAGCGATAAATAGTCTCGCTGCTCAGTGAATAAGGATGTGACTCTCCTAATGTAGAGCTGAAAAGAAAACTCTTCTCGTGGACTATCAAGCAACTTTACAGTTGTTAAAATTACGCAATTCAAAGAGAGTTGTCGCTGCAACGTTTCTCAAATAACCTGGGGCGAACTGTAATCTATTTGGGTCAATTCTGCCTTTTAATAGAAATATTGTCGTGTTAAAATAATTTAAGACGTTCGATATAAAAATGTATTGCTTATACAGTGTCGCAAAATAAATAATTTATTTTTCGGAAGTAAAGATGGGTAAGCAAGCAATAGCTCGACGCTTAACTTAATTTCAAAGATATTGGATCAGTGCCATATGTTCAGTAAAAGTATTAAAGATCGAGTGTAGAAGATTACATTGTTGCCAATTTAATATATTTTCTAATCGTAGATGGTATACGAAGGCTTGAATGTTAACGATAGCATTAATTTATTTAAAGAGCATCGGTTAAAATACTGAAAACAAAAGAATTGGAGTGTAATTATCGTGTATTATATCTCTTAGGTCTTACTTAAAATAGACAGCAGTGCATCCAAGTACCGGCTTAGCAAAGAGGTTCTGACGTGTTAGTAATTGATGTGGTTTTGTGACTCTAAACGCACCTTAGTCCATTGGAATGGCCACTTTATAAGAAATCACGCTTTCCTAAGTCCCAATTTTGTCCTAGTGCTTTCTACGTTCCTTTATAAATAATTTTCCAGTCTCTTTGAACGGAACTTTAGGAAACTACCAAGAGCGGTTTTGGAGACACTAATGGTACTCTGGTGTTACGAACTGGCCTTACTACCCTACAGTTTTTTTATAAATCCGTACTAGGAGACTTCTAGTACGACATGGCCAAACCAGCCACCACCCCTTCCGCAAGAATTCTCGAGTTTTTTCATCAAGTAGGGTGTTTAGTATCTTCAATAAAATCCTTTAGTTTTAAATGCCGTTTAGCGCACTAATAAGCAGGGCAATTATAAATATCTTAACATTTTTATTCAGCGAGGGAATTAGACGGGAAATTTTTAACTTTTATCGGCTTCTCTGACAAACAGGTTTATACAAACTGGGCTTTGAAGGCCTAAAAGCAGATACTTAAATTCACGGTTTGAATGGTTCAAATTAAATTCAAATTTTAATTCGAAAGCAAAATTGTTTTAGTACCTAAAAATTTTAGTTTTATAGTCCAGTTGCTAGGGGAAAATCAACGACAAATCTTGGAAGAAATTCGAGTTATTAGCGAAAAAGTGAAAAACAGCTCTTTGGGCGATTGTAAAGTTTTTATTAAACTTTAACGCGCTCTAGCGACTAAACCGTTCGTCTGAAGAAAAAATTATAATGCGTCAAAAATTTAAAGTAGCTTATTTGTGTAAAAATGATTTTCTCAAAAAGAGTATAGTTTTCACTTTACAAGCGAAGAACTTAAAGAAGAGCATTTAGGCGCTTTAGCGCCTAAACTGAGAGTCCAACAAAAAAAGCTTAAGACAGATAATGGGTAGAGAATTTGATGTTGTTTATTTTTGTGTAAATTTATTTTGCTAAAAAAGTGCGGAATTTTCAAGCTACAAGCTAAAAACAACATTTTGGCCGATGAGAAGCTGGAAGCGTTTTAGGTACTTTAACACCTAAACTGTGGGTCCAACAAAAAAAACTTAAGAAAGCTAATCTGTAGATAATTTTATGTAGATTATTTTTATGTACACTTATTTTGCTTAAAAAGTGCGTAATTTTCAAGCTACAAGCTAAAAACAACATTTTAGCCGATTTGAGAAGCTGGAAGCGTTTTAGGTACTTCAACACCTAAACTGTGGGTCCAACAAAAAAAACTTAAGAAAGCTAATCTGTAGATAATTTTATGTAGATTATTTTTATATACACTTATTTTGCTTAAAAAGTGCTTAATTTTCAAACTACAAGCTAAAAACATAAGATTTTGGCCCATTTGAGAAGTTTGAAGCGCGTTAGGTGCTTTAACACCTAAACTGTGGGTCCAACAAAAAAAACTTAAGAAACCTAATCTGTAGAGAATTTTAAGTAGATCATGCTAATGTAGACTAATTTTGCTCACAAAGTGCGTAGTGTTTAAGCAGCAAGTTAAAAACAAAAAAATAGCATTTTGACCAATTGTGAAATTTTTATCACACTTAAAGCGCTTTAGCGACTAAACTGAGTGTCCAACAAGAAATCTTAAGAACAATGATATGTAGAGAATTTAATGTGGTTTATTTTTGTGTAGATTAATTTTGCTCAAAAAGTGCCTAATTTTCAAGCTACAAGCTAAAAACTTAAAAATTAGCATTGTGGCCGATTGTGAAATTTTTTTCACACTTGAAGCACTTTAGCGCCCAAACTGTGTGTTCAACAAAAAAAACTTAAGAAAGCTAATCTGTAGAGAATTTTATGTAGATTATTTTTATGTAGACTAATTTGGCTCACAAACTAACTAATTTACAAGCTGCAAGCTAAAAAAATTAAAAATAGCATTGTGGCTAAGTGTGAAATTTTTGTTACACTTGAAGCGCTTTAGCGCCTGAACTGAGAGTCTACAAAAAAGCTTACGAGCGACAATGTGTAGAAAATTTGGTGTAGTTTATTTTTTTAAGATTTATTTTGCTTAAAAAGTGGCTAATTTTCAAGCTACAAGATAAAAACATTAAAAATAGCATTGTGGCAAGCTGTGAAATTTTTGTCACATTGAAGCGCTTTAGCGCCTGAGCTGAGGGTCCAATAAAAAAAGTTAAGAACGATAATGTGCAGAGAATTTGATGTGGGTTATTTTTGTGTGGAGATGGTCTCTTTATAAGGGATTACGCTCTTCTAAGTCTCAATTTTGTCCTAGTGCTTTCTACGTTCTTTTATAATAATTCCCCAAAATCTCTTTGAACGGAACTTTAGGAAACTACCAAGAGTGGTTTTGGAGACACTAAAAGTGCTCTGGTGTTACGAACTGGCCTTACTACCCTACAGTTGTTTTTATAAATCCGTACTAGAAGACTTCTAGTACGACATAGCCACACCAGCCACCACCCCCTTCCGCAAGAATTCTCGAGTTTTTCCATCAAGTAGGGTGTTCGGGATTATATTGAAGATGCTATAGTCCTCTACAGGTGGTCCCTAATAGTATGTAGAGCTGTTTTGGCTATCACATGGCATGGCCTGTTTATAAGGAATTGCGCTCTCCTAAGTCTCAATTTTGTCCCAGTGCTTTCTACGCTCCTTTATAAATAATTCCCCAAAGTCTCTTTGAACGGAACTTTAGAAAAATGCCAAGAGAGGTTTTGGAGACACTAAAGGTGCTCTAGTGTTACGAACTGGCCTAACTACCCTACAGTTTTTTATAAATCCGTACTGGGAGACTTCTAGTACGACATGGCCAAACCAGTCTCTACCTTTTCCACAAGAATTCTCGAGATTTTCCACCAAGTAGGGTGTTCAGGATTTTATTGAAAATACTATAGTCCTCCATAGGTGTTCCCTGGTAGAATGTAGAGCTGCTTTGGCTATCACATGGCATAGCCTCTTTATAATGAATTACGCTCTCCAAAGTCTCAATTTTGTCCTAGTGGATTCTACGTTCCTTTATAAATAATTCCCCAAAGAGACACTAACGGTGCTCTGATGATACGAACTGGCCTAACTACCCTACAGTTTTTTATAAATCCGTACTGGGAGACTTCTAGTACGACATGGCCAAACCAGTCTCTACCTTTTCCACAAGAATTCTCGAGATTTTCCACCAAGTAGGGTGTTCAGGATTTTATTGAAAATACTATAGTCCTCCATAGGTGTTCCCTGGTAGAATGTAGAGCTGCTTTGGCTATCACATGGCATAGCCTCTTTATAATGAATTACGCTCTCCAAAGTTTCAATTTTGTCCTAGTGGATTCTACGTTCCTTTATAAATAATTCCCCAAAGAGATACTAACGGTGCTCTGATGATACGAACTGGCCTTACTACCCCACAGTTTTTTATATAAGTCCGTACTAGGAAACTTCTAGTACGACATGGTCAAACCAGCCACCACCCCTTCCGCAAAAAACCTCGAGTTTTTCCACCAAGTTAGTTTGAAATCAAAAAGATCCGAGAGCTTGGGGCTACTTGGAGTGTGTTAAATGGGCTCTAATAAGCTATCTTGTTTACCTTCTTTACGATTGAGAGCCTAAAACGCCTTATGTTCATCTCGCTTTGAGAGAAAATTTGTAACTACCCTATTTGTTTACGCGAAGTTTGGAGTAATGCACAAAAGTGTTTAAATATACATTAAAAGTGGTTGGCGGTGTTTACTTTGAGAAAAGTTGATCCTTTCTATTTTCTATATGCTTGACTCATATTCCAATTCGTTTGCTCGCATAAATAAACGCATATAAACTCAGAACGTGACATAGGCACCTTAAAACTATAAGTCAACGTATTATAATAAATACGGGTACGTTTTTATTAATTTTGCCCTTCGCTAGTTTTCCGCATAACTTTATCGAATTATAATTTTCTCAAAGTTATTACGACGTTTTTGTATCTTATTGTTGTAAGTTATAAGAAACGGCAGCAAAAAGAAATAAAAATGCGGTCGCGAATTATTTAGGGGTATATAAATGTGTGTAATAAATTTAAAATTTGCTTTTGTTATAAATATTTTTTGCAAGTTTAATTAATATGCGGGTTAAATGTAAATACCCTCAATTTGTGCATCCACTAAATTGCAATTAATCATTAGGAATTTCGAATCACATCAATAAACTATAAAACGGACGTTTTTGCAATTAAACGTTCGGGTAGGTATCGCTCCGGAAAATGTTTTAAAGTCCAAAAGCATTTTTTGCTTAAAAATTGTTTTAGGGTCGATTTTCTAACTTTTAAGACTTATTCGATGGGCGATTGGTTGGGCTCGCAACGAGAACTATTATTACGCCATTACGTTATGCATCACCTATAGTAATTATTTATGAAAGGATAATTGAGTACGCGGTGATTCGAAATTGCCTCTATAATCAATAATCGATGCATTTAACGTGCAAAGCAAGAATTTTACAATTTATACGATTATTGAGCTGGATGAGAATGTCAAACTGGAATATTTTTAATTTTATAAACTTGTGACGAATACTTTCGAGATTCCCACGAACATTTGTATGCGCTACTGTCATAGTTTACACCTCTACAGAGTCTCGATAGTGTTGGAGTAGGTACAGTGCAGTATTTCTAATAAAAATACTTCTTACCGTGAGCCCTCGCCGCATCCACTTCCTAAACTCACAGCCCAGATCAACGAGTAGTTACAAATTGCCATCTCTGTGGGTCTGTAGGCAATGTCTAATAAACAAAGAGTAAAGCAAACGACTTCGTTAAATTTCTGGCACTTGTAAAGAAACTCGATAGGGATGGAAGGTGTATTCGTTCACAGTAATGAGTTACAATGTTATAATCTATAGATTAATTGAGTACTTACTAACTTGTAACGTACAAAGCAAGAATTTCTCTATTAATGAGATTGTTGGGAGTTAGATCACGTTGTCAAAGTGGAAAATGTAAACTTTATACAAACGACACCTATAACTAGATATATATTGCATGTTGCATAAACTTGATATCATACTAGTAAACGACAACACTAGTCGTTTACAACGTGTAACGTGTAAACTACGTATCTCGTATATTTTTAGACGTATACAATTGGTATTTTTTGTCATAAAATAAACGTAATCACATAACGAGTAATAAATGGAAATGTAAGATATGTTTTATTACCAAAGGTAGCTAAAACTTACAGTTCTAATACGTTTTGACGAAAACGTATATTAAATGTAAAAATATACGTATATTAAACGTCCAAATTATACGTGAAATAAATAGATTTTAAGTACGTATAATATACGTTTAAAATACCTCTAAAACAACCAATCTCACTTTTGAAAATTTTGTAAACAGTACACAATATTAACATGTACAGGTAGATGGCGCTACTCATAGCGTACACCAGTTGCTTCGTACCTATCTATGTACTTAATGATCCGCCAGACGGCTCGCCAGTAAATCACGTTAACTGCTTCTTTCTCAAGACTCAAGAATAGCATAGCTAGCGTTTTCCACGTGATTGTTAGACTCGAGTCGAGTTTCTAATATATTCTTAGAATGAGTCATAAAAACTGGCCCATACAAAATTATGAAACAATATAAAATTCTCACGACTGAATTGAGAAGCTTGACTAGCTAAGTTTTATTTTCTATAGTTTGCCATTGCTTTCCGCATAGTGATGCCACATTATAATTTAGAATTGAATTCATTTTAACATTTAAGCGCTGAAATTCTAATCGGGGAGCTCTAGAGTCTAAAGTTTAGAGGTTAAGTCTGTACTCACATGCCTTAGTGGCTCAAAGATGAACAAAAAATATAAGCTGTTGCCAAAACAAAGGAGCTGTACTGGGTTCTTCTAAAAAACTGGCCAAGTATTGTCTACAACTGTCCCGAACTAATCCACGAACAATTACTGGAACACTCACGAAACACTGTCGACTACTGGGTTTGGTAGATAAACCCATACGCCGTGGACGCGAACATGTGCTTTGTAGTGACGGTGGTAAATACAGTCCTAAAGATCGTGATCTTCGGCCAAGATATACCGTGGAAGGACGATACACGATACTTGAGACTCACCATTAACATGGAAACCCCCCATCGAAGAAACGGTCGCCAGAGCCTGAGCTACCTACTCCGCCGTCTACCCACTCTTCTCAGGAACAACTCTGGACCTCAGGAACAAGACCGTTGTCCGATCTATTAGTGTCCCGCCTAAGGGTACCCCGCTTCGTCACACATCAAGAAGATGTAGACACTCCAAAACAAGACTCTACGAACCATACTCAACGCACCGTGGTTCGTGCAAAATCGGAACATCCACGAGGACCTCGAGATAATTAGCGTCCAGGAATTCATCCGAGATGCGACTGTGAAGTTCTAACAAGCAACGCTTGACCACCACCCTACCATTCGAGGACTAAGAGGATGCAACGTCAACGATACTAGGCCCAAATTGGTCCTCGACAGAGTTTAGTTTTCGTCCAGCAAGACCGATAATCTTTCGTTTCGAGTTTCGACCGTTGAAGGAGATAAAGGAGTAAGTCCTTAGAACCTCAAAACCATTCAATATTTACGATTCACGACCCACCTCTAACGTCGATAAAAAGACTGGGGGAAGTCTGACTCGACATGGCCAGAATAACCACCCCTCCCGCCAGAATCCTGGAGTTGATTCTACCAGTAGGTTGGCTCGAGATCTTATGGACAGTGCGCGGCCAATTGGAAAAATTACAATGTGCCCGATTAAGAGGTCTAAGTGCCTTAGTGGGTTGTTATTTTTTGAGAAGATACAGTAACCCTTGCAGTAAGTGCATCAGAGTGCAGTTTAAAAACACAACTTTGTGTGGGCGATAGTGTTGCTATTAACTTTCATATTAATTACTCATAGATGTCGCTAGCATAACTGTCAAAACGTGCAGTAAATTTCAAACGGGTAACTCGACGGCCCTTTTAGTTTAACTTACGACTGCGACTAATTTTTTAGACAAAAAAGTGTTTTTTTTACAAATTCCAGGCTTTTCGACAATTGCGTAATCTCACCGTACAGAAACACGTACGTTTTGTTACGAAGGCGGCTTTAAACCGTTCACGAAACCAAATAATACACTTTACTTGTGAACTTCATTTATAAATGAAGAGCAGACTAAACCGACCTAGCTTTGGGGTCTCTTTACTGGTTGGGATCCAATCAATATTAAATTTCCGTTTCGCACGTTTTTTTTAAAACTTCTTTCGAGGAAACTAACTTACCGGGTGGAAAAATCTTCGGAGTATACGCGAAAGCGTTGATAAATTCTCCTCTAGAGAGGACTCAAATTTCCGATTGCGCCTGGTTGCTCGAACCAATAGTCGCAAATAGTTAGGTGGACGGTAGAGGAATCAACTTTTGCAGATTTCCGTAGACCTAGTAAAGCGTCGCCCAGGCTACTGCTGCAACGTTCAACGCGCAACGCGCGCACTACACGTTGCAGTTCTAGTCTGGACGACGCTTAAGTCTGTAGCACGCCATCTATTATGAGTCTTTTAAAGCTCATTTTTTTGCCTAAACGGTGCCATGTTTATCTTAACCACCGCCTACTCACTAAAGCGCATTATTTAAGAATCACCCTATACAAGAAAAACTAACAAAAAGACCATAGATGCAAATTTAAAGTACTAAAGTTTAAAAGGGTATATATTTGAGTTATTTATTTTACTTTTAGTAGGTATTGAATTTTTCAGACTTTTATGTATAAGGATTTTGTCGGTTTTTATACAATCACGTATTTCAAATTCTATTCCTTCTTTATTGTTTTTTTGAGATATTGACACTGTAAACAAAGGCAAATTGCTTTTGTGCAAATACCTATTCAACCAAAACAAGAGATTATATCTTATGGAGACGCCTACAATAATTTTTTTTAGTATTATTGAACGAAATTTTACAGCTCCCTTTTTTACACACTACGCCAAGTGCTTCGTCGCCATCTTTTGCATACATTTTTTTGTGTAAGTCGACTTTTTTATAAGTACAACAAATCGCGTGTCGCAATATGCACCTCAAAAAATTTGGAAATCGCGTTGTTATCGCTTTTGACGACACGTAAACGAAACCGCAACATATAACCCAAACGTGTGAAGCTTCTTATACTTTATTTACAAACACAGCACAAACAAAAATGTCAACTCACATTCAACGTCTCCGAGACGTCGATTTAAATCTTGTTGGGTCTCATCCGCTGGGTGTAGTTGACGTCAATGAGTTGTTCTCCACCCTTAACACTTTTTATTAATTGAAAATTCTATTGCAGACTTACATGCTCCAATAATAGGTGCCTCCTCAGCTTAGCTGCTCATGTGCCTTGAATATTATTTGTGGTTTGTATCTATTTCCATAACAAAAGCATTATGACAGCCCTTACAGAGGAACTTAAATGCCACCGTTGAAATTAAGATAAGAAAATACTTATATCACTTACGAGGCTACTTGGAAGTTTGCGGATTCCTCTTATTACAAGAGACCTCCAGCGTCTCTTCCCAACAACACGAGCTGCTAGCTCAGATATTATTAATTACCCTCGGATGTTTAATAAAAGTTTTTTTGTAATAACAACGTTAAAAATTAAAATACATTAAACGAAATTACAAGGTCGACGTGTAACGTGAACAGCAACAGACGTTAATAAAGAGTGGACGTGTACAAGAAAAGCTTTTACGACTTCTTTTATAATGAGAATATTCTCTATCGGGACAGATAAGTGGCTCTTCTTTCCATTCATAATTCAATCCAATACTCGCATAACAAAAGTTGGGGAAGAAATTTGAAAGCATTTGCGCGAATAAATTTTTAAGGCGAAATTATAACAACAGGCCGGCGCTGACCTAGCATTTCCCAACTCTAGCTACACAAAGAACAGATTTCTCGTTTACTTTCCTGCAAGTTTTGCCAATTTTACAGTGTCTCACACAATAATCCGAGTAGCTCGAGACGTCTATATAGCTGTAACCGATTAAAATGTAATTGTTGCGCGGGAAGGGGAGACGGGGGTAGATTAAAATTATTGAGGAAAGGTGAGTCGAAACTAACTAAAAGATTGAAAAACGCTCTACTTGAGATTATAGAGAAAATATGTTGTGGCTCACAATGGTCAAGTTGTGGATAACTTCTAAAGTTGGTATCTTGTTCCGCCTACTGAGCTGTTTATCTGAACTTAGTTTGGCTCCCGTTTTGTTCAAATTTGGCCGGAGATGAGTGTTAAATATTAAAAAACTAAAGTTGGCTCATTTTTTATGGATCGTAACAAAACTACTTTGAGACGCCTAAAAATAAGGAAAACTAACGTTTTGTAAAGAATTTATTAAAGTGTTCGCCCGGAAGTGATAAATCCGCATCTAAAACTCCTAAACTCAGACTGACAGTGTGACAGGAAATTGAATGTAATTTATTTTAGGTTAGAACCACTTTTTTCTAAAAGTGCGCAGTTTTTGAGTTATGGACCATGAAACAATTTTTTACCGATTTAGAAAGTTTTTTTAGTTTTAACGCGCGCCAGCGCCTAAATCGCTAACCTACAGAAAAAAACTCAAGATATATAATTTGTAGGAGATTTACTGTAATTTATTTTTATACAGATAAACTTTTTTCATAAAGTGCGTACTTTACAAGTTATAGGCGGAAAACCTAATAAAGAGCCAAAATCCTACTACAACTTTTTCGTGTATTATCGTCTCTCGTTCGTTCGCTCTGCGAAATCAGCGAATCAGCCTATCAAACTTCAAAGGCGTTTACCACCACGAAGGCCACACTTAAAACCGTGCGTCTGCCACAATATATTTATACAAAATGTACACAAACAATGCCTACCTACCCTACATGGCTTAAGTTTCACATTCAACAACTACTCTTCTTACTTCAACGCGCTCTAGCACCTAAACTCTTTGTTTTGGGGAACAAACTTAACAAGCGTAATTTGTAAAAAATTTAATGTAAGTACCTTATTTTCATGTAAGAACACCTTTTGCGTAAAGTTCGTAGTTTTTGAGTTATTCGCAAAAAACTAAAGAAAACAGGGTTTTAGCTCATTTTGAAATTTTCATCAAACTTTAACGTGCTCTAGCGCCTAAACTATGAGTCTAACGAGAAAAGTCTAACAAATATAACTTATTGAAAATTTAACGTAATTCATTTTTGTATAGGAACACTTTTCTCCACAAGTGCGTAGTTTTCGAGTTATAAGCGATAAAAAAATTTGTTGACCAATTTTGGGAATTTTTTTATTTTTGCGCGCTCCAGCGCCTAAACCGTTTTGCTGAAAAAAATATTTGTAAACATAGTTAGTAGAAAATTTGATGTACTTTATTTTTGTGTAGCAGCAATTTTTTAAAAACTGTGCATTTTTTAACTTATAAGCGAAAAACTGAAAAAAGAGCTTTTTTGCTATTTTAAAATTTTTTGCCAAACTTTAATGCGCTCTAGCGCCTAAACAATTTGACTAACGAAAAAAATCTATAAGATATAATTTAATGAAAATTTAACGTAATTTATTTTTGTATAGTAACACTTTTCTCCAAAAGTGCGTAATTTTGAGTTATCAGCGATAAAAATATTTGTTAGCCAATTTTGTGAATTTTTTAATTTTAGCGCGCTCCAGCGCCTAAGCCGTTTGTCGAAAACAAATTGTTGTAACATAATTAGTGAAAACTTTGGTGTAAGTACTTTATTTTTGTGTAGCAGCACTTTTCTAAAAAACTGTGCAGTTTTTAATTTATTAACGAAAAACTGAAAAAAGAGTTTTTTTTACAATTTTAGAATTTTTGCCGAACTTTAATGCGCTCTAACGCTTAAACCATTCGTTTAACCAGAAAAATTTATAAAATGTAACTTATGTAAAATTTAACATAATTGATGTTTGTATAAGAAAACTTCTCTACAAAAGTGCGTAGTTTTCAAGTTATGAGCGATGACAAAATTTGTTAGTTGATTTTTGGAATTTTTTAACTTTATCGCGCTCTAGTACCTAAACTATTTGTCTGAAAAAAAGTATTTTCAAACATAATTAGTAGTAAACTTGATGTACTTTATTTTTGTGCCGCATCAATTTTCTTAACACCTGAGCAGTTTTTAAGTTATAAGCCAAAAACTGAAAAAAGAGCTTTATTGCCAATTTTAGAATTTTTGTCAAACTTTAAGGCGCTCTAACGCTTTAACCAGTTGTCTAACGAGAAAAATCTTTTCGAGATTATTTATTGGCAATTTAACGTAATTTATTTTTGTATAGAAACGCTTTTTTCCAAAAGTGCGTAGTTTTAGAGTATGAGCGATACAAAAATATGTTGGCCGATTTTAAAAATTTTTTTAGCTTTATGCGCGCTAGCGCCTTAATTGTTTACTAGAGAAAAAAACCTAAGAGATATCACTTGTAGAAAATTATTTAATGTATGAAAGTATGAACTTTTCATCAAAAGTGCGTAGTTTTTGAGTTATAAGCGAAAAAGAGCCAAAATTCACCCTTTTCGAGCCTCCCCCAAGTTAATTCTGCCGCTTTTAACAGGCAGACTGACGGTCGGTTATATTGCTAATTTTCAATGCCCTTTCATACTGCATAGGCGTATAATCAAAAATTTTCTACTTAATTGTTTAGTAAATGAAAGTTGCATCCGGGACTGTAACGATCGCGTGCACTTCTAAAAACAAACTTCGGCGTTGAAAAATCGACACGACCAAGCCAAACTAACTAGTAAGTTTCAAACAGTTCCATCGGTTCCATTTCCCTTTTCTTTGGGGCGTTCAGCTATTTTCCTGTCGGTAAAATTAAACTTTGGTCGATAAGAAGTCACTTTCTTTTAAATTAAACGTAAGTTGGCGGGCGGTTGGTGTTTCGAGTATTTAAATTGAATTTTGTGCGCGTGTATAAAAGAAGGGGGCAAAAGAGAAGAAGAGTTGTTTGAATTTACATTTTTTTTTGTTTCAGAATACAGTTAACGCGATAAAAATTTTTATAAGCCAGCTTTGTTTAGTAACAGCGTTGTTATTCTTTCCGTTTTGAAAACAGTAAATGCGCCAAGCATGAAAACAAAAGCATTTGTGACCATCTGATGTGTTTTTGTATGATACGGTATAAAAATTTAGGGGATGAAAAAGCTTTGAAGCTAATAACAATCAATCATTAAAAATAACGTTTTATATTTATAAAAATCCATCATTTTTATCGTAATATCATCTCATCTACTTTTACATATTTCGATACGAGAGACGAACGATATATAAAAGATAAACTGGGTATAGATGTGGGCATTTTCAGGATGTAGGTAGGAGATGGTGATGTTTAGTAGCTGACCCAATTTCCGGTGTCGGATGACCGGAACAACACACTCTGTTTTCCTATGTTATCGGTCACCGCATTTTGGTGATGATATAAGTACCCAATGGCGAAAAGACCCTCATTTATAACCTTTTAAAACACACACTGCATTTTAGCACAATTTATTCCCTAATTGCTCGCCTAAAAATATCGCCCGGAATATATTCCTAAGAAAAATATCACCCACACTCCTCCCTAACTCTTATACCGAGAGAAGCAAAGCGTGTGAGCAAGTTATGCAAAACAGAAAATATTTCTCTATGCAAGTTCATTTTAATAAGCAGGCATTTTCTAGAATATGCGCGACGAGACCTTTTTATTTTTATTATAACAAAAATAAACGTCTCGGTAATTCCGCATAGCACTACGAATACATTTCGTCATAAAAATTCGATCAAGACGTCGAACTCGGATAATGAATTTATGTTAATGCTCCTCTCGCATTTAAAATAACTATTTACCCACTCTTTCGACGAAATTAAGTTAGAGACGGATGTTCGTTATTTATAAGCCAATTTAACGAATACAATTACAATTGAAAAACCGTAATCCGGCTCGAAGGACCACGCATTAAATTAAAATAATTGAGTCTGGCTCAATTAAAGCCGTTAAGTCGAACGCCGGTAGCTCTCATTGCGTGCTAATACGACTTCAAGTGGTTACCGCCTAATTTCATTCTTTCAGCACCATCACTATCGACTTGCCGTAATCCGGCTCGAAGGACCACGCGTTAATCTAAAAAAATTGAGTCTGATCCAATTAAACCCGCTAAGTCGACCGTCGGTAGCTCTCATTGTCTGCTTGGTGCTTATGACGTCTAATCTTTAGTGCCTACTTGTGCTTTTTTGCCACCGCCTCTATCGTCTTACCGTAATCCGGCTTGAAGGACCACGCATTAAATTAAAAAGTTGAGTCTGATGCAATTCCCCCCGCTAAGTCGACCGCCGGTAGCTCTCGTGGTCTGCTTGCAGCTTAGGGCAACTAATTTAATCGCCTAAGTTCATTCTTTCGCAACCACCTCTATCGTCTGACTGTAATCTGACTCAAAGGACCCCACATTGAAGCCTAGCTCAATTACACCCACTAAGTTGAAGGTCGATAGCTCTCATTGCGTGCTTGGTGCGTACGACCTCTAATGTTTAGCATCTAATTTCATTATTTCGCCCCCCAACACCATCGTCTTGTCGTAATCCGGCTCGAAGGAGCACGGATTAAACTAAAATAGTTGAGTCTGACGTATTTAAATTTAAACCCACTGAAAGTTGAACGCCGGTAGCTCTCATTGCGTGCTTAGTACTTTGGACGTCCAATGTTTAACGCCTAATTTCATTCTTTTGCCACCACCACTATCGTCTTACCGTAATCCGGCTCGAAGGACCACGCATTAAATTAACATAATTGAGCGTGACGCTATTTAACCTACTAACTCAAACGCCGGCAGCTCTCATTGCGTGAATTGTGCTTACAACTTCTAATGTTTAGAGCCTAAATTTTATTCTTTTACCACTAGTACTATCGTCTTGCTTGAAGGACCACGCATTGAATTATAACTGAGCCTGACTCAATTAAATCCACTGAGTAGAACGCAGGTAGCTCCCATTGCTTGCTTAATACTTAGAACCTCTAATGTTTAGAGCCCAATTAGATTTTTCGCCATCACCACTAACGTCTTACCGTAATCCGGCTCGAAGGACCACTCATTAATTAACATAATTGAGTGTGGTGCTATTAAACCTACTAACTCAAACGCCGGCAGCTCTCATTGCGTGCATTGTGCTTACAACCTCTAATGTTTAGAGCCTAATTTTATTCTTTTACCACTAGTACTATCGTCTTGCTTGAAGGGCCACGCATTGAATTAAAATAACTGAGCCTGACTCAATTAAATCCACTGAGTAAAACGCAGGTAGCTCCCATTGCTTGCTTAGTACTTAGGACCTCTAATGTTTAGAGCCCAATTTTATTCTTTTACTACCAGTACGATCGTCTTGCGGTAATCCGGCTTGAAGGACCAAGCCAATTTAATTAAAATAATTAAATCTGACGCAACTAAGCCCGCAAATTTGGCAGCCAGTGGCTCTCATTGCGTGCTTAGTGCTTAGGACTTCTAATGTGTAGCGTCTGATCTTATTATTTTTCAGCCGTCGCTATCGTCTTACTGTAATCCGGCTCGAAGGACCACGCATGAAATTCTAATAATTAAGTCTGACTCAACTAAGCCCGTGAAGTCGAACGCCAGTTCTGCCCTGCTAAGGAAAAAGGCGGCAACTGCAAATGTACAAGTTTCGAGTAAACCGTAAAAAACTTTGAGTGCATAATCTATAAACTTTAGATAAGAATTTTTTTATTTTGTTGCTCACATATGACAAAGTAAACATTAATTTACTTTTTGGAATATGATATACGAATTAATTTGTAAGTGTGGTAAAAATATATCGCATATTGCTTTTATTTTTAGTAAATCGATTTAAAGGGTATAACCTATAAGTATCATAAAGGCGGTAACTACCATTTTCTTTGTAATTACTGCCTTTTTATTACTTATACTTTGATCTTGCGACCAATTTCACAAACATGGTTTGCAATAATATATTTTGTTTGGTATTATTAATTTATTACAAAATGTTATTGAAAAGTAAAGAATATAAAATATAAACAGGAAAATAACAAGTTATTCGTCTTGGGTCTCATTCAGGTCTGCTACATCATCTTCTTTCAGACTTTTCCAAAATTCCAACCTGCTTGCTGGCATCAATGGACACAGCTTTTCTAAAATACCAGTTTTCTTCGCTTTGTTGATTCCTCTATTGATTTTTCTTGCTTCCGGAGCAGAAGTTATACCTAATTTCATAGTTTTAGAATTAAGAAAATTTAATTCTAAACAACTTTCGTTAAAATTCTTCCAATACTTAAGTGTATTGTGACCTCTCGTTGCAACAATCCTAACCATATTATTTAAATAAGGGCGAGGTTCAGTTTTATTTTTATTTTTATTTTATTTTTATTTTACAAATTTGGGACAACAACAGGTGCACAATCACCTCACGTTAGCTCGCCGATTGCACACCCAATAACAGTTGTCCACGTACAATACTTCAAAAAAGAGAATAGTACAATGCTTTGCTGATTCAATACATTTTTAAGAATTTCAAACACAGGTACAAAATTAAAATAATAGTGTGACTGGCAAAAATGTATCTACATACTATATGGAATAACCATTAAAAAAGATCAAATATTACTCATTACACACAATCACTACATAGCATCAACAGTGCCCGAATGGAGCAGCACAAAACGTTTGAAAGTCGACAGGCTCGACGAAAAAATATCCGGGAACTGCTCAAACTCACTGAACCTATTGAATGTACGCATGATTCTGTTAATTGGGCAGTTCTGTGTGTAGCTAGAGCCAGCAAACCTGGGCGCAAACAATCCAGACGCCCTAAGCGGTCTTGCAGGCACCTTAACTGGAAATGAAGACAATAGGTCAGGACAGTTAATTCCCGCATTGAAAAGTTTAAAAACAAAAATCATGTCCCTTTCTAGACGACGAAGGCTCAAAGACCTGAAAGAAACGTTTGTGTGGAATTTCCAATTAAGGTACCTTACGAACTTGTTCTGGACTCTCTCCAGCCTGTCCCGATATACAAAATAATGAGGAGACCATATTATACTGGCAAACTCGAGTTGGCTTCTCACTAGAGAAAAATATAGCGTTTTTAAACAGTCGATACTATTGAATGATTTGCACAGCCTAAATATGGTCCCCATCGTACTCAGTGCTCCGCCAACTATTTTATCAATATGCTCGCTCAACAGTAGCTTACTATCCAAGATAACACCAAGGTCCCTTATTTTAGCTACTCTTTTTATAGTTGTATTATTAAACAGATAATTGTATGAAATTTTATATGTGCTTCTACTGAAAGTAATAACAAAACATTTATCTAAATTCAACAACAAATTGTTTCTCAGGCAATACTCGTGGAACCTTTCAAAATCACTAAGAAGCCTAATGCAGTCGTCAACTCTCTGCACTTTCATGAATATTTTCAGATCGTCTGCGAACAATAAAAATTGACAGTGACGAAAACATTGGCCAACATCATTTATGAATAGATTAAACAGTAAAGGTCCCAAATGGGAACCCTGTGGCACTCCCGATATTGCCCTATAAGGAGCCGATCTGTGTCCGCAAACAACCACACACTGCAAGCGCGCCCCCAAGTAGGATGCCATCCACCTGAGAAGAGTACCGTGAATGCCAATTTGTTCGAGCTTGACAAGAAGCAGCTCATGATCAACCTTATCAAAAGCTTTGGCCAGATCAGAGTAGATGGCATCCACCTGCACACGCTCGCCCAGAGAACCAAGAATATAGTCCGTATAAACCATAAGATTAGACTCGACCGAGCGACCTGCGTGAAAGCCATGCTGCTGATTGATTATAATATTTTTGGTGTGATCAAATATTGTTTTATAAATTAGAGATTCCAGAACTTTACTTAATATGCACAGTTTTGATATAGGTCTGTAATTATCAATACGTTCTCTAGAGCCGCATTTAAATACCGGAACCACTAAAGCCGTTTTCCACATTGTAGGACAATGTCCGTCGTTCATACACTTATTAAACAACATCTGCAAAGGTTCCGTCAGTGAAGACGAACAACATTTTACAAATACACTTGGGATACCGTCTGAACCCGCACCCTTGTTGCTGTTAAGATCCTCGATGGCCTTTGACACCTGTTCAACCGTAAATTGAATGTTGTGTAAATTGACGCTACTCGTGTGCGACGTTTCATCTTCGTCCGCCCGTGCCACAGACCAGTCAGAGAAGACGGATTTGAAATGATCCGCGAACAGGTTACATATCTCCTGAGACGTCGTAGCAATATCATCACCCAGGTTCATCATAGGTGGAAAAGAGTTTAATTTTTTGTTGGTTTTGGCAAATGTCCACAACTTTTTGGGATCACTTTTTATTGACTTTTGAATGTCCACTAAATATTTCTTATGGGAAACCTTTATACTGGCTTTAACTTTTTTGCGGTACACACTATAGTCATGGTAATAACATTCCAGTCCATATTTCTTGTATTTTGAACGCAATCTTTCTTTTTCTTTTAATAATGACTTAGTGGTGCTATCAAACCATACCGGGTACCTATTTCGCGATTTCTTCAACACAGGCACATACTTATGTATGTATGAGTTTTTCTCAACTTCACTTGAGAGGCGCAATCCTTCCAGTCGTGGAAATCTTGAATTGCCATATCCTTAATATTGACTTTTCCAGAATTGGCCTCTTGTACTGACTGTTTGAAATCATTGAAATCGTAGAGATTTCTCTTTTTCATAGATTGCTCGACCTGGTGATGGAAACTGTCGGCGCTCATAAAAGTATGGCCTGGCTCAAAATATTTAATATCAATCTCTTTAGCATTTATTAATGTCGAATTTACTATATAAATTAAATACGTCAAGAAACACCAATTTTTATTTTGCGCCGAACAATTGTCGAGCCATAACGTTATTTTAATCGCATCTCTATTGGATAGGAAAAATGCATTAAAAGCACTAATGATGTCTTCCTTTTTGCGTCCTGCTACTCCTTCATGCCATATGGCAGCGATAGGTTTTAAAGTTGTTTGCTTTGTGCCCACCGGAACAAAGCTTTCATTGAATAATACAATCCTTCGTGTAAATATCACAATTTTAAATTGGTCTATTCTTGGCAACATTATGACCTTCTGTAAATCAGCAGAGTAAACCGCATCATCGCTATTTCTATTTTCAAAGTTTGCATCTTGGCGATACATTTTTCTGCAATTATCAGCTCTCTCAATATGGTTCGAGTATTTAGTACATTTTTCACAATCTGAATCTAAACTGTCCTTAGTGTGGCCATGTTGGGAAAATATTGTGCATTCCTCACACTCCTCATTTCCAAGTTTGGCGAAAGAAATATTTAAATCTTTTACTACACTTCTGTAAAGATCATATGAGCAGTAGTGGTTTTTATCAGGATTTTTTTTAATATAATCTTTATACATGAAGGTAACTGAAATTTCGCTTGGCAAGTATCTTCGTTTTGGCGCATGTTCTCTTCTGTAATGTGATACACAAGGATGAAAACTCAATATATGCTCCTGTATCGTACATCTATTAACTTTTTGAGGATGCGACTTTTTTCCTAAAATGAAACACAGCTCATACATACAAAAAATGAAATAGATACGATTCTTACCTCTCATGTCTGGTTTGGGAGCAATATTATTTGCATTTTTTGTATTGGACAATGCATTAAAAACGACTTTATCATTGCTAGATTTGAATCCAAGGGTTGTTAAAAAAAATGGTTTGCAAACCTGAACGTTTTCGCCCTTCTCGTTTTTTAAATAATAACAATGACTTTTGTTCCTTGCAGAATTACTAGATTTTTTTCTTTTAATTTCAAATGTTTGAGTATTACTTATTATAAAGTGTCTCTGTCCAATCCAGTCCATTTTCCAATATTCATTGTTTATGATTTCCCTCTGTTTTTCTGACATATTTAATTTACATTTCTTTATGCATTTATCTGAACAAGGAGGCTTAATTTTAAAACTTTCTCTCTTTACGTCTAATTTAGCTTGTTTTCGATCCATCAAAGGTGTATCGAAGGTTTTTCTCTTACGTTTTAATCCCCTTTTTGTTAATTCATTATTTTTAGAGGTTGATGGTTCGGGTTCAGTTACAGGCTGATTGTTCGAAATTAGCTGTATATTTTGCAGCACACGAATTTTTCCTGTATCATTTAACAAATTCCCCTGTGTAGTAATTTTATCATCATCAATATTAGTAGCACACTCAGTATCCTTCTCAAAGACTATTATAGAATCGCCAGTGGTTTTCTCAAAATTTATATTGTTATTCTCCCCATTATTTACGTAACCCGTATCGTTTTCGGAAACATAAATGAATTCGTTTATATTTTCAATGTCAACTGTGGCAGGTTCATTTGACCGTATTTGTACACTATCTTCAGAGTTTGGGTTCAAATTAGTGAGTGTCATCATCGTTTTATCAGAAGCCTCAAATTTTAAAGACTGATCGATACTAAAACTAGATCCTGCATTTTGATTACCATTTTTTTCAAATATCAAACCAATTGGGCATTCATTTATGTCAGTAATATTTCCCACTATATCATCTGTAACTAATGTAGAGAAGTGAGTATTTTAAAAAAATATATAATCTAGGTAGGTACGCGGTAGTTGTTGAACAACAACATTTATATTCTTTTAGTATTCGATGGTTTTAAAAATTTGTAATAGTTTTAATTACCTAGTCCGATAATAATAACATAAAACATACAAATAATGTTTGTTTAACTTACCGATTTCTCCGCAAATCGTTGCCTTCCTGTTAGGTGAATGCAAATGAGCTAATTCTTTTCGTAGTTGTTTGGGATCTTCAGCACAATACGTGGAAGAACTGCAGCAGCTGCTACTTTCATGTTCAAGTTCCGAATTATTTGGAGAATATTCAGAAGATCCTTCATATCGTTTATTTACAGCTTCATTATTACGCGCCAAATCTACTATTCTTTGGGCTCTACTTCTAAACGACATAGTAATAAATTTTGTAACACTGTTCTATTAATTGTTTTAAACAACACACACAACTATAAGAAACTAACACAAATATAATCACTTATTATTATAAAATTATTCAAATATCTAGGTAGACAAACGCGTGTCACGCTCGAGTAATGTCGATGTCGCTAGTAGTTAATGAAAGAACCGCCTACTCTTAGGAGATAAAAAGGCGGCAAATACATTCATTTTTGCAGATACTGCCTTTATTCTTAGTAATTGTTAGTTGCTGCCTTTTAACTTATTGAAGTGATGACGACATGTAGTTACTGCTAACATCGTAAGCGATTTAAAGGTATTTGGAATGCGTTTACCGCCTTCTAACTTCGTACAGACATAGAAAACAGTATTACCGATCATATAAAACAATAATATGAAATTTCCTAAAAACTGTATTTACTGCCTTTTTCCTTAGTACGGCAGAGTTAGTAGCTTGGTGCTTAGGACCTCTACTGTAAACGCGCAATTTTATTCTCTAACCACTAACATCTTGCGGTAATCCGGCTCGAAGGACCAAGCATTAAATGAAATTAATTGAGTCGGACGCAATTAAATCCCCAAATTTGAACGTCAGTAGTTCTTATTACGTGCTTAAGACATCAAATAGTTCATAATTCCATTCTTTCACGACCACCACTCTATCGGCTTACGTAGGTTCCTTCAAAGACCTCCCTACCTATGCTAAATCTTTTGTTTTTATTGTGCGTGCTACGGGGATCTTTTTGAAGTACTTGCGCTCTTTGTACGTTACGGATTTCTCGGTTGTCTTGCGTCTTCGAAAAAGACTACAAACAGACTACAACAGATGGATAATTTCTATAGTCGCGAGTAA
The DNA here is from genome assembly GCA_950108345.1 of Malthinus flaveolus. Classification (NCBI taxonomy): domain Eukaryota; kingdom Metazoa; phylum Arthropoda; class Insecta; order Coleoptera; family Cantharidae; genus Malthinus; species Malthinus flaveolus. The sequence continues at coordinate 11,918,218 of OX467289.1, forward strand.
ATGTTTTGGGTGGGTGCGGTGAGGGAGGCTTGTAGCGTCTGGTAATAAGTATTCTGGCTTTAACAGGGTATGACTGAGCCTCTGTGTGTTCCAATGCTTTTTTAGGTGCTGTCCCGCAAACTTTGAGAACTTTCGACTGTGTGTCCTTTGCACCAACTCTATTAGGTTAACCTTTTCTCTATTTCCGAGAGGCATATAGAATCCCTTTTTCACAATTTTAATACATAGAACGTTGGGGCAGCAGATATCGGAATGGAAACACTTGGCGGTTATTGCCCAAGACTATTATTCGTGCGTGTTTGGGGCTCAAACACTTTACTCGAATAATTTATTGTCTTTTTAAGGCATAAATATCCAAGCATTTGCATGAAAGTTTCCAAAAATCGAACCCGAGACCTCCTGAATTGATGAAAATTATTTTGCTGCAATTCTCATTTTTCGATAACTTACTATTTAGTTTGTGCACGTGCATTTTCTTTTTCTTTTTAGTTTTACAAAGAAATCTTTAGTAAAATGTCTATTGATTAATATAATGCGGGTTTGTGCTTTGTAAGCGACTCTCTCTCATTTTTAGTCCACCCTTGCCAACTTTAAATCCAAAATTGCAAACTCTTAAAGATTACTATAGCTTATTTATTGCTGTATGTGCTCCATTAGATGCAAACTTATGTGCATGTAAATACTGCCATTTTATTAAACGGAAAAACAAATAAAATATAAAATTTTCCAAATTTTCCATAAATAGCTTTATATTAATTAATTTTTAAAACCCTCGCATTACTTCATGTAAGTACGCTAAACAAACTATAATTATTTTCGCAAGAAAGTGGTTAATAATTACAAGAGATGGGTTTATATTTACTCATTCGTTTGTTTTGTAAATAAAGCATAATGAGAAGCCAACAAGAGCCAACCAACCTGCTAACTTTATTTGCGCGCGAGGTGCATCAGATCTTTACCAACAGAGTTGCATTGGGACGTCGTTTAGACCTCAGCTCCGAGGGCTACAAAACCCAACTTTAGACCTCTTCAATGTTTAGACCTCATCGATGTTCAATACTATTATAATAATAATTATTATTGCTCTGAGGCTGGCCCTAGAAGATGGATTGGAGTTTCCTCTGTCTCTGCACATCCTCTGAATAGTGGCTCTGTCCCACTATATGAAGCAGCTTTTTAAGCTGGCAGTGTCCCGTCATCAGTGCCGTTGCTAGTCGTAGCTCACCTCTACTCATTCTGAGTATAGAGCGAGTTCTTTTGTCAAAAAGTTTCTCCAGTAGGACTTTAGAGTGGCCCTGTCCAGGAGTTTCCCTCCAGTGTTTAATATGTCATTTCGCTAAAAGTGACTTTATTTCTCTCTTTACCATTTAATTAGGAATGCATAAAGCATAAGGTCCGATGAGCGTTATTTTGCTGGCCTCTTTAGCCAGACCGTCCGCGTTCTCGTTCCCTTTCTTCTTTTTATTCTTTGGTTGTGATAACCTTGATCTAACAGTATTTGCGCACACGTTAAAATGGCGTAAATTTCTGCTTGGAAGACGGTTGAGTGCTCCTAGAGGCTGAAGCGTAACCCTTGCCTCAAGTTGCCGTCCCCGATGATTCCAACTCCTGTGCCTGTTGAGCTTTTAGAGCCGTCTGTAGAGAACACAAGTCCATTCATTTTTACTACCTTTTATTCCCATTCTTCCCTTCTCGGAATTTTAGTTTCGTAGGTTTTTTCGATGGTATATGCTCTGGTTATTCTATCAGACCTCATACTAAGTATGAGGTGTTCTGCCATCTCTCTTAGGATTGAGACGTATCCTTGCACATTCTTTCCTGGGAAGGATGGAATTTTAGATCTGATGTGAGCATTCCTTAATGCTTTGGATTTCACTACTAAGTGTAAGAGTGGACGGTTCAGCATGGTTTCCATTGCTGCTGTAGGCGTAGTACTCATTCCTCCAGGTATTCCTAGGCAAGCCAGTATTTGGATTTTATCCAGTTTATGTTTTCAAGTTCTTGTGTGTGTTTTTCTCTACCACGCAGAGCTTGCGTATGTGACTATTGGTATGACCATTACGGTGTATATCTGTATATCCAATAAGTCAACTGAAGTGTCAGTCCCCAGGTTTTGCCGAACGTTCGTCTACTGGTTCATAGGGCCCCTGTAGTAGCTTTGTTTACTACTCTGTCTATTTATGTGGTATGTAGCTTAGTTTGCTATCGAGGATAACACTCCTAAGTATTTGGCTTCTCCCACTGCTTCCAGAGGCATCTTAAATAGGTATACTTTCCTGTTACCATCAGTCTTATTTGTTCTTTTTGTGAAATGGATTAGGGAGGTCTTAGGCCGGTCCTCCATTTATACGACATGTTGTATACGACATGTTGCAGACATGTCGTATCATTTTTAAACCAAGAAAACAAGGAATAACTTGTTTACGACACGTCTGTCAAGTGTACGAATCTCAATTAATAAACACAGGTTTAAAAATGATATGACATGTCGCAGACATGTCGTATACGACATGTCGTATAAACGGACGACCGGCCTTAGTTAGATTAACCGTCAGACCCTCTTCCAAACACTATTTCTCTACAAGATTCAGGGCTCTTTGCTTCTTTCAAATACAGTAGCCCCAAACTTTCGCGTTGTTGTTATGGCTATGTCGTCAGCATAACCTACGACTTTTAGCCCCTCTTTCTCTAGACGGGTGGGGTAGATGCAATACTATACTAACTCGTCTCCTAAATTTATAGCAATCCATTGGTGGTTTTATTCGCTTTATACCCATCTCTGCTGCTATTTCTGGAGCTCCAACAACAAGTTCGAGCTGTAATTTCTAGCCGATAAATAAATTTAGGTACAGAATAGTGCTTTCGAGGACAAAGTACGTTGAGAAATTTAATACGGATGAAACCAGCGCCTGGATGGGTTTTTCAAATTGAATTGGCATAAACTCGGGCTTAGATTAACTTCTACTCCTCGGTTACAAATCGCATTAAGATACAAATCCTGGACCTGCTTTGGCGAGCAAAGTTCAACATCGATTTTTTTGACCTACATAATGACTAATGACGAAAAAAAATAAAACCGTGTAAATGACAAAAATTAGTTGGGGTGCAGAAAACCATCTAAATTAGCGGAATGCACAACCGCTAGTGTAAACTTTTTTGCAACACATAATAGAGGGTAGCGCAATAAAATAAACTCTTTTTTTTTCAATTAATTTAATTTAAAGCTCGACGATGAACACGACCTGCATTTAAACGAATAAAAACAATAAGTGAATTTAAAACCGAGCGCAATTAACTGTAAATTTGGGAGTCAGAAAAAATTGTAACAATGGCATTTAATTAGAAATTAAAATACAATTTGATTGTTACGTCCAAGGTTAAGCTTGTTATTGCTGAAATGGACTTACTAGAGTTAACGCTCCTTTCAAACGTGACGGTTGCGAACGTGCGTGTAAGAAACGCACGTCAACAAGCCCAAAAAGCACACATTTGTTAAGTGGGGCGAAGCAGCCCGTCAAACTTTTCAGACAGTGCAGGTTTTCACAGCCTACTTAATTTAGTCATAGATATAAACCACGCGCGTTTTTTGACGTACGTCTAAAACCGCTACGTGTGGCTCGTTAGAAAAACAAATCATCGATATTTTGCATAGAACGAACGATGTTATGTTGAATAGGCGCTACGTTTGCTTCTAATGGTGAATTGCAATCAATAAATTATTATTAGAGATGCGAAACGCACCTCAAACTTAACAAGAAGTATTCTCATATTTGCAATTTCTCAAAACACTCCTCAAAATACACAATTTCTCCTCTAGACGTACTTTACATGAATAATACAACAAAATAGATGCTTTAAACGACCCGAATATTTTACTACCGTCTTTCCCTTATAAATTATATCCCGATATGGTCCAATGATTTTTTTAGTTGTAGTTTTTATTGTTTGAGACATTTCTTTTTAAACGAAAAAAAAGTGTTTTTTCGTGTTAAAAAATCTGAGCACGTTCGCGTCTCCATTAGTTTGAAAATAGTGGTCTGCCGCATTTATGGCTGTCGTAAACAAGCGACACTCGTTATAATGCGGATAAACTTTGACAGAGTTTTGTTGTAGGCCTCGAATTTCACATATGGCCAATTTTCGAAAGGGGAATTTAGAGTTGTGTTAGCGCAAATCTATTAAAATGGGAATTCACGCATATTTTTGGAGATATCGCGAGGGCGAGGTTAAGGGATCTTTAATGTAAGTCGTTTCACCTATTCGGGGTCGTTTAAGGAAGTATAAAAATACAAAAATAATTTTTTACTGACCGTCGCCGTCGATAAACCAATAGTGTCTGTACAAGTTTAAGTGAGTAGACCGAAGAGGACCAACTTAAAAGAATTGACGTTTTTTTCTTAAGACCAACGGTTCAGGCGTTAGGGATCATTAAAGTTAGAAAAAAATTTTTAAATCAGCAAAAAAGCCGTTTTTCTAGTTCGTGGCTTATAACTCGGAAACTACACACTTTTAGACAAAAGTGTTGTTACATAAAAAAAAGTAGGTCAATTTTTCTTCAAATTATGTTTTATAAATTTTTTTCTAAGACAAACAGTTTAGGTGCTAGAGCGCATTAAAGTTTAACTAAAATTCCAAAATTGGCCAAAAAGTTGTATTTTCAGTCATTCGCTTATAACTCAGCAACTACGTACTTTTTGGGAAAACTGTGCTTATATAAAAAGAAAGCACGTTCAATTTTCAATAAAACATACTTAACAAGTTTTAGTGCCGAACAAATAGGTTAGGCGCTAGAGCGCATTACAGTTTGACGAAAATTCTAAAATTTGCAGAAAAGAGGTTTTTCTACCTTCGCTTATAACTCGGAAACTACCCGCTTTTAGAGAAAAGTGTAGCTACATAAAAATAAAGTACATCAAATTTTCTATTAACTATGTTTGATAAATATTTTTTTCAGGCACACGGTTTAGGCGGTTCAAGTTTGACAAAAACTCCAAAATCGGTAAAAAAGATGTTTTTTGAGTATTTCTCTTATAACTGGGTAACTACGCACTTTTTGAGAAAACTGTTCTTATAAAAAGAGAAAGCACGTCACATTTTAAATAAATTATGTTTAATAACAGTTTTTTTAAACAAACGGTTTAGATGCTAGTGCGCATTAAAGTTTGGCAAAAATTCCAAAATCGGCCGAAAAGCAGCTTTTCTAGTTCTTTCTAGCTACTGTATTTGTAACGTATAATAAACGTAGCTACTGGACTACTTTTAAACCAACATATTTATTGGTGAGGATTTTGTGTCTGTACAAGTTCAAGTGAGTAGACCGAAGAGGACCAACTTTGAAAACCATTTTTTGAGCTAAATCCAGATACGTATATTACGTTTCATAAACGTATTTTTTACGTATAATTAACGTAGCTACTGGACTACTTTTAAACCAAAATGTTTATTGGTGAGGATTTTGTGTCTGTACATAGTTCAAGTGAGTAGACTGGGAAGGATCAACTTCGAAGACCATTTGGTGACCTAAATCCAGATACGTATATTACGTCACGTAGACTTATTTAAAACGTATAATAAACGTAGCTACTGGACTACTTTTAAACCAAAATGTTTATTGGCGAGGATTTTGTATCTGTACAAGTTCAAGTGAGTAGACCAAGGAAAACGAACTTTGAAGACCAGTTTGTGACCTAAATCCAGCTACGTATATTACGTCACGTAGACGTATTTGTTACGTATAATAAACGTAGCTACTGGACTATTTTTAAACCAAAATGTTTATTGATAAGAATTTTGTGTCTGTACAAGTTCAAGTGAGTAGACCGAGGAGGACCAATTTTGAAGACCATTTTGTGACCTAAATCAAGATACGTATATTACGTCACGTAGACGTATTTTTTACGTATAATAAACGTAGCTACTGGACTACTTTTAGACCAAAATGTTTATTAGTGAGGATTTTGTGTCTGTACAAGTTCAAGTGAGTTGACCGAGGAGGACCAACTATAAAGACCATTTTGTGACTTAAATCCAGATACGTATATTACGTAACGTAAACGTATTTTAAACGTATAATAAACGTAGCTACTGGATTACTTTTCAACCAAAATGTTTATTGGTGAAGATTTTGTGTCTGTACAAGTTCAAGTGAGTAGACCGAGGAAAACCAACTTTGATGACCATTTTGTGACCTAAATCAAGATACATATATTACGTCACGTAGACGTATCTAAACGTATAATAAACGTAGCTACTGGACTACTTTTAAACCAAAATGTTTATTAGTGAGGATTTTGTGTCTGTACAAGTTCAAATTAGTAGACCGAGGAGGACCAACTCTGACGACCATTTTTGACCTAAATCCAGATACGTATATTACCTCACGTAGACGTATTTTAAACGTATAATAAACGTAGCTACTAGACTATTTTTAAACCAAAATGCTTATTGGTGAAGATTTTGTTTGTACAAGTTCAAATGAGTAGACCGAGGAAGACCAACTTTGAAGACCATTTTTGACCTAAATCAAGATACGTATATTACGTCACGTAGACGTATTTTTTACGTATAGTAAACGTATCAGTGTTTATTGAGTATAGCTGGCTACCCATAACGTTTGTGTACTGCATCAAAAAAATGTTAAATAAGTGCCCGTTGTTACCAAGTACAACAAAGAGAGGGGGGGTGCCGAGAGCTGCTACAAAAATGGCGGTCTCACTATAACTTAAATTTCGCTTTAAAATTTGATGTAACAAGCAATTTTCTTATATCACCACTTTAGGAATACGTTTATTAGAGGGAGCAGGAAATAACGCTCGAAGTTATATCGGCAAAACATTTTAGTTATAAAATTGAAAATAAGAGAAACACAAAAAGAGCGAAATTTGTAATGGGTAATCAATAACGACCGTTAAAAACATTGTAAATCCAATTTTTATACAAAGCTCTTTGAATGTGTACGTGCCAATACATATCTCACCTTAAAATTGATCACGTCGAATATTAAACTTTTTAATGCTTCCCCATTTCTCGAATATTTATATTTAAAAATAATTCAAAAACGCAAATAGTGTAGTTACATTTTCTAAAAACGTAAACAAAAAAGTAATACGTTTCGTATTCAAATAAAAATTGCGAAAGATGCTAAAATCAATACGCTTAAGACCATTAAGTGAATATGTGCAAGAACATTTATTGTTATGCCGTGTATAAAATTCAATTTTGAAAACATAAAGAAATAGAACGAAAAATAATAAAGAGAATGTGTTTTTTAATAAAATGTTACGGTCAATTTGAATTAAAAAATACTTTTTTTCCGGAGAGTGAAGGTAAACCCACATAAAAGTGTGTTAATTTACGTAAAAAATTTATACTTTTAAATGTGCGTTTGGTGAGCTTAAATAAACAACTGCCTAAACCTAATTAAAAATTTATACGAAAGCGTAATTATGATACCTTTTAAATTTGTAATATCTCTACTTTTCGAAAAAAATTTGTAAAGCAAATATGAACTTCAAAAGAATTTTCAATAAACGTCACACGTCTGTCGTCTGATTAAGGGGTAATTAATTATCCGAAAAGCCATATCAAATTTTTAGAGCTAATCCAATCAAATGGTAGTTTGGAAAAAGAACAAGGCATATACGTTTATTTCTCTATTGTTGTTTACGAATTTTTGAATGCAGAAGCCAAATTTCTAATTTCAATTTTGAAAAAAGCTGCAACAAAATCTATATTTACAGTTTTTTGCTTATAACTTGAAAACTGCGCACTTTTTGAGAAAAATACTTCTATAAAAATATATACTACATTAAATTTGCTACAAATTATGTTTGCTAAGTTTTTTTCTGAGACAAACACTTTAGGTGCTAGAGCGCATTAAAGTTGAACGAAAATTACAACATCGTCGAAAAGTCGTTTTTCACTTGTAACTCGGAAACTACACTTTTAGGGAAAAGTGTTACTATATAAAAATATATTACGTTTAATTTCCAATAAATTATATCTTATAAAATCTTCTTATTAGAAAAATGGTTTAGGCGCTAGAGCGCGTTAAAGTTTGGCAAAAATTCCATAAAAGACAAAAAATATATTTTCCAGTTTTTTGTTTATAACTTGAAAACTGCGCACTTTTTTAGAAAAATACTTTTACAAAAAACGACACTACATCAAATTTTTTACACATTATGTTTGGTAAATTTTTTTCTTAAGACCAACGGTTCAGGCGTTAGGGACCATTGAAGTTTGACAAAAATTCTAAAATCGACAAAAAAGCTATTTTGCTAGTTCGTCGCTTATAACTCGGAAACTACACACTTTTAGACAAAAGTGTTGCTATCTAAAAAAAGTGCGTTAATTTTTCTACAAATTATGTTTTATAAGTTTTTTTCTAAGACAAACAGCTTAGGTGCTAGAGCGCATTAAAGTTTAACTAAAATTCCAAAATCGGCCAAAAAGCAGTTTTTTCAGTATTTCGCTTATAACTCAGTAACTACGTACTTTTTGGGAAAACTGTGCTTATATAAAAAGAAAGCACGTTAAATTTTCAATAAATTATACTTAATAAGTTGATGTTCCGACAACTTGTTTAGGCGCTAGAGCGCATTACAATTTGACGAAAATTCTAAAATTGGCAGAAAAGAGGTTTTTCTAGTTCTTCACTTGTAATTTGGAAACTACCAGCTTTTAGAGAAAATCGTGGCTACATAAAAATAAAGTACATCAAATTTTCTACTAACTATGTTGATAAATATTTCTTTCAGACACACGGTTTAGGTGGTAGAGTGCGTTCAAGTTTGACAAAAACTCCAAAATCTGTAAAAAACTGTTTTTGAGTATTTCGCTTATAACTGGGTAACTACGCACTTTTTGAGAAAAATGTTCTTATAAGAAAAGCAAGCACGTCAAATTCTAAATAAATTATGTTTAATAAAAATTTTTTTAGACAAACGGTGTAGGCGCTAGGGCGCATTTAAATTTGACGAAAATTCCAAAATCGAACAAAAAGCCGTTTTTCTAGTTGTTTGCTTGTAACTCGAAAACTGTACCCTTCTCGGAAAAACCGTTTCTATACAAAATAAAGTAGATAATTTTCTCCCAATTATGATTGAGAAGTCTTTTACTTCATGCAAACGGTTTAGGTGCTAGAGTGCGTTATAGTGTGTCAAAAACGTTCGGCCAAAAATCTGTTTTCTTATTCCTTTTTCGCTTGTAACTTGGTAACCACACATTTTTATAGAAAAATGTTTTAATACAAAAATATAGTACATTAAATATCCCACAAATTATGTATCCCAGGTTTTTTTTGTCAGACGTTCGGTGTAGGTTAGGCGTTAGAACGCGGCTAAGCCAAGCACAACACTTCTTTCTGTGGTGAGTTCCGACTTTTACAATCTCTATTAAAACAATTCAATTAAGTAGTTAATATGAAATTATTTGAATTACTTACATATTATGGAATGATGAAAAATCGTCTGTTTAGTAAGCGCCATTAAAAAATTACCAATAATGCTCTTTAATTACCCCAAATCTCAATTTGGGGTTCTCAGATCTAGCAGTTTAAACTTAAACAGCCCAACAAAGCTTTAGCTACATTAGTGGAAGCTGCAATTTTTTGTCTATACGCCCCAACGTATCTTACGTTTTGCAACTTGTAAAAAATAATTATTAATTACCAGCAGAAAATTCCTTTACTGCTAAAAATGAATTTCGTTCTAAGTAGGTAACTAATTAAGAGCGTTCAACGTGACAAACTAATTAGTCGACCAAAACAGTCTATTGAGGGCGTAATTAAGATGAGGGTCAAAAAAACATTCCCAAGGTGCTTTTTTATGTAACACAAAGATTCAATTAAAAAAAAATGATGGAACACAAACCTTTTCGGACGTTTTGTTTGCTATACCTAAAAGTTTTTCACTTTTCTTTCTAAACGAAGAGTTGGTTCGCTTACTTATTGCTTTCTTTTGATCTGTGGGATTTGTTGACTATCATTTATTTCTTAGTATTAGACGAACTTCCTTTTTCATTTCATTCCTTTTTTTCTCTTTGCCATAACTCATTGTACTATGCGTTAGTTCGCTTAACTTTTTGTTCACCTTAATTGTTCTTTTGTCTAATATCCAAACGACATTTTAGCGGTCGCCTTGATAAATAGGAAAAATTTACAAGTGGGGTTTTTGTGGAAATAGCATTTTGCTCATTTTGGGAGCCGTACTAAAGATATAACTCCTCGAGGCCTCAACTTATTTATATTATAAAGGATTGTTAATTATAAACTGCGTATATTTTTGTTAAACTTTAACGCGTTCCAGCGCGTGTGGATGAAAAACAACTTATAAAACAAAATTTATAGAATAGTTAATGTAAGTAGTTTATTTTGGTATAAATAAGCTTTCCCAAAAAGTGCGTAGTTTGCGAGTTACAGGCGAAAAATTAAAAAATAGCGATTTGACCAATTTTGGAATTTTTGTTAAGCTTTAACGCGCTCCAGCGCCTAAACCGTGTGGCTGAAAAACGATTTTAAGAAAAAAAATTTATAGTAAAGTTAATGCAGTTTATTTTGGTACTAACATGATTTTCCCCAAAAGTGCGTTTTTCTGAGTTACAAGCGAAAAATAAATAAAATAGCGAATTGGTTAATTTTGGAATTTTTGTTAAACTTTAACGCGCTCTAGCGCCTAAACAGTTTATTTGAAGGAAAAAACTTAAGACACAAAATTTATAGTAAAGTTAACGCAGTTTATTTTGGTACTAACACGATTTTTCCCAAAAGCGCGTTTTCTGAGTTACAAGCGAAAAATTAATAAAATAGAAAATTTGTTAATTGGGGAATTTTTGTTAAACTTTAACGCACTCTAGCGCCCAAACCGTTAGTCTGAGGAAAAAAACTTAAGAAACATAATTTATAGAAAACTTAATTTAGTTTATTTTTTATAAACATGATTTTCCCCAAAACTGCGTCTGAGTTCCGAGTTATAAGCAAAAACTAAAAAAATAGCGATTTAACCACGATTTGGAATTTTTCTTCAAGTTTAACGTACTTTAGCGCCTAAACCGCTTATCTGAAAAAAAAACTTAAGAGACGTAATTTATAGAAAACTTAACGTAGTTTATTTTTGTATAAAAATGAATCTCCAAAAAAGTGCGTCGTTTCCGAGTTATAAGTGAAAAAAAAAAATTGCGATTTGGCCGATTTTGAAATTTTTGCCAAAATTAAACGCGTAGCACCTAAATCGTTTGTCTGAAAAAGAAAACTTAAGAGATGTAATTTATAGAAAACTTAACGTAGTTTATTTTTGTATAAAAATGAATCTCCAAAAAAGTGCGTCGTTTCCGAGTTATAAGTGAAAAATAAAAAAAATTGCGATTTGGCCGATTTTGAAATTTTTGCCAAAATTAAACGCGCTCTAGCACCTAAATCGTTTGTCTGAAAAAGAAAACTTAAGAGATGTAATTTATAGAAAACTTAATTTAGTTTATTTTTGTATAAAAATGCTTCTCCCAAAAAGTGCGTCGTTTCCGAGTTATAAGCAAAAATTAAAAAAAAATTGCAATTTGGCCGATTTTTAAATTTTTGCCAAACTTAAACGCGTTCTAGCACCTAAATCGTTTGTCTGAAAAAGAAAACTTAAGAGATATAATTTATAGAAAACTTAATTTAGTTTATTTTTGTATAAAAATGCTTCTCCCAAAAAGTGCGTCGTTTCCGAGTTATAAGCAAAAAATTAAAAAAAATTGCAATTTGGCCGATTTTTAAATTTTTGCCAAACTTAAACGCGTTCTAGCACCTAAATCGTTTGTCTGAAAAAGAAAACTTAAGAGATGTAATTTATAGAAAACTTAATTTAGTTTATTTTTGTATAAAAATGCTTCTCCCAAAAAGTGCGTCGTTTCCGAGTTATAAGCAAAAATTAAAAAAAAATTGCAATTTGGCCGATTTTTAAATTTTTGCCAAACTTAAACGCGTTCTAGCACCTAAATCGTTTGTCTGAAAAAGAAAACTTAAGAGATGTAATTTATAGAAAACTTAATTTAGTTTATTTTTGTATAAAAATGCTTCTCCCAAAAAGTGCGTCGTTTCCGAGTTATAAGCAAAAAATAAAAAAAAATTGCGATTTGGCCGATTTTTAAATTTTTGCCAAAATTAAACGCGTTCTAGCACCTAAATCGTTTGTCTGAAAAAAAAAACTTAAGAGATGTAATTTATAGAAAACTTAATTTAGTTTATTTTTGTATAAAAATGCTTCTCCCAAAAAGTGCGTCGTTTCCGAGTTATAAGCAAAAAATAAAAAAAAATTGCAATTTGGCCGATTTTTAAATTTTTGCCAAACTTAAACGCGTTCTAGCACCTAAATCGTTTGTCTGAAGAAGAAAACTTAAGAAACGTAATTTATAGGAAACTTAATTTAGTTTATTTTTGTATAAAAATGCTTCTCCCAAAAAGTGCGTCGTTTCCGAGTTATAAGCAAAAAATAAAAAAAATTGCAATTTGGCCGATTTTTAAATTTTTGCCAAACTTAAACGCGCTCTAGCGCCTAAATCGTTTGTCTGATGAAGAAAACTTAAGAAACGTAATTTATAGAAAACTTAATGTAGTTTATTTTTGTATAAAAATGCTTTTTCCAAAAAGTGCGTCGTTTCCGAGTTATAAGCGAAAAATAAAAAAAATTGCAATTTGGCCGATTTTGAAATTTCTGCCAAACTTAAACGCGCTCTAGCGCCCAAATCGTTTGTCTGAAAAAGAAAACTTAAAAAACGTAATTTATAGAAAACTTAATCTAGTTTATTTTTGTATAAAAATGCTTTTCCCAAAAAGTGCGTAGTTTCCGAGTTATAAGCGAAAAATAAAAAAAATTGCGATTTGGCTGATTTTGAAATTTCAGCCAAACTTTAACGCGCTCTAGCGCCTAAACCGTTTGTCTGAAGAAAAACACTTAAGAAAAATAACTTATAGCAAAATTATTGTAGTTTATTTTTGTGTAAAAATGTCTTTCCCAAAAAGTGCCCACTTTTCAAATTAAAAGCGAAATACTGAAAACGAGCATTTTTGGAATTTTCTGAGTTCGCCTCACTTTTACGAGGTAGCAAAGTTGAAATTCGGATTCAGAATCTCACAATACATAAAAAAGCAATATAGTTTTTTCTTGAATTTGCCTCTTGATTTTACCCTAGTGGCTGGACTCCATTAGTTCAGATTCCATTCTCATTAGTTCAGATTATACCCAATCTTGTAAATAAAACAAAGGAGGATATTATTATTTGTATAATTTAAATAAAATATTGTGTTTCGAGTTCCAATATCTCAACAACAGCACTTCAAGCTAGATATAAACTATTCAAATAGTACCTCCTCGATAATAATATTTTGAGAAATGTTTTGAGTTGTTTACAAAACGAATTTATTTCACATAAACATTGGATTTGGGATTCGAACGCAAAGACAAAGTGAAGACCACGTATTGGAGTAGGTAGTAGTCGATAGTGACGTTACGAAAAATGTTTTGAGTTGTTTACAAAATGAATTTATTTTATATAAACATAGGATTTGGGATTGCAGTAAAGGGAATTCACGCCATGGATGATAAATGGCCAAACCAAGGCAACTATGCGTCTTGAGGGTACTAAATTATAGCAACTCACTGTGGTCTGGCTACGTTTTACGCTTTCTACTAACTGGCTTACCACAACTACTTGTATACCACAAACACAATAACTACTTGCGAGCATTCATCGACAACAATTACAAGAATAATATTATGACAACTTTAACATAATAATAAACGTGAAATTAATTGCATTTGAACTAATTCTTGGCGGTAATTAGATTCGTTAATTCTGAAAGGGGTGTTGTTTCCAAGAAGCGAATTTAATTTATTTAAACGTTCGAAATTTGAATTTTGATAAGAGTGCGAAAAATCGATCGTAAACTCGCAAGTGGAAAAGTAACTGTTTTCACCTACGCCCGCCCTACTACACGGTGTTGCCTGTTGCAGTGGAAAACTCGCAACTCACAACTTCATCGTGTGCTCGTGTGCATTTAAAAATAAATTACAAGCTCATCTACATACTTGTATTAAAAAGCTCGAAAATTATTCTTAATAAAAATAGAATAAAATACGGTTAATTTATATCCTTTTGTTTTTAAGTAAGCAACAAAAGTTGTTAGTTTAAAGTGCGCATAATTCTTCAACTTAGTGAACATAAAACAAAAACCTGACGTTACGGAAACGAGGACGTATTTTTTAAGTGCGCGGATGTATTAAATTAACATAATAATTTAAATTTAGCCAAAAATTAAAATTGTTGACGAAAAGTTTTCGAAAAAATTTACAACTTGGCAGGGTAGTTTTTATTCGCGTTTGGCACAATTTTCTATTACGTCGTCGTTTCAGAAATTCGTTAGAGAATCCTCAATCCACTTTTATTTGCATTTTGTGTGTCATGATTATTATTGAAGAGGATGCACGGCGTACGAGAGGGCTAGTAACAAACAATAAAGTGCTTATATCCGTTGTTCAAGTGACCTACGATGAGGTGGGGGCGATTTTCAGTTATAATCGAGAGTTGGGGTGCCCGAAGCTTTTGTGACTCGATACTTAATAAAACGACTGATGTGGCGATAGCGGGACTTTTTCGTACGCGTTGAAAATATTTAAAATGATATCAGAAGTAGTACCTAACAATAATATGCTCAGAAGCTCTCCCTGATTTCAAAAAGCTAAAATTATACGAGGCGTCTCTAATTGAAATAGGAAAGCCCATCTCATTTCCGGCAGAATCAAAAAAGTCAAACTGTAAAGTGTTTAGTATCCCTAGAAAGATAATTTTACAGTATTCTCAACCTTTTTAAATAGAAAATAGAAAACCTTACCATATTTCCGGTTAAACCGGAAGTTAAAGTTTAACATGTTATTGGGTCTCATTGGATAGCTACTCTTGCGATATTAAAAAAATCATAAAGTATTGATTTTAATACGTTTTGTGCACAAAAATGTCTAATTAAAAACAAAGTCTTCTGTCTGACTGTCTCTCTGTCTGCCTGTCTATCTATTACTACTCAAATTCACGAACTCGGTTGAAGCAAAACAATTAAAATTTGGAAGTTCATTGCTCAAGACACACAAGACAAGATTTTCTTAAGTATTAGAATTTGAGCACACTAACCCTGTAATTTTCATCCCTCTCCCGGCGTTGTTAATAACGTAATGCGATCAGAAATGTTTGAACATCGCCATAATTAATAAAGAAACGTGATCAATCACATTGCAAGCAGAAAAACCGAAAATGTTAAAATGGCATGACTATGGAGTCCCAATTTGCATATTCGATCTGCTGTATACCAAAAATATACGTTAATCACAACCGTCTAGAATGCACTTAAAATTTACGTTGATCAAAAGCGTCTATATTTGGTCTACAATATCCTAGAAATTTACGTTGACCAAAAGGAGACGAATTCGATATTTGGTTTACAATATACTAGAAATTTAATTTAATCAAAACCGTCTATTTAAACGCTAGAGCGCGTTAAAAATTGACAAAAATTTCAAAATCGGTCACAAAATTTGTTGTTTCATGGCTTATAACTCGAAAACTAAGCCCGTTTGAAAAAACTAGTCTTAGCAAAAATAAAGTAAATACAATTTTCTACAAATTATATCTCAACAGTTTTTTTCCTCAGACGATCTGCTTAGGCACTAGAGCGCGTTAAATATTGACAAAAATTTCAAAATCCCCAAATAATATGTTTTTTGGATATCGCTTATTACTCGAAAACTACGCCCTTTTAGAGAAAACTGGTCCTATAAAAAAATAAAGTGAATTCAATTTACTATATGTTTCAAAAACATTTTTCCTCAGACGATCTGCTTAGACGTTATAGCGCGTTAAATATTGACAAAAATGTCAAAATTTCCCAAAAATATGTTTTTTGGATCATCGATTGTAATTCAAAAACTAAGCCCTTTTAGAGAAAACGCGTCTTTTACAAAAATAAAGTAAATTCAATTTCCTACAAATTAAGTTAAAAAAGTTTTTTCCTCAAGCAATGGGCTTACGCGCTAGAGCGCGTTAAAGAATGAGAAAAATTTCAAAATCTCCCAAATATTGGAACTATTTGGGTTGTCGCTTATAACTCAAAAACTAAGCCCTTTTGAAGAAAATTGATTTATGCAAAAATAACGTAAATTCAATTTGCTACAACTTTTATATGAAAATCTTTCTCCTCAGAAAATCGGCTTAAGCGCTAGAGCGCGTTTAAGATTGATTAAAATTCCAAAATTTTCCGACAAATTTGTTTTTTTGAAATATCGCTTATAAATCGAAAACTAAGCCTTTTTAGAGAATACTAGTTTTATCAAAAGCTTTTTTTCTCAGACCATCGGCTTAGGCGCTAGAGCGCGTTTAAGATTGATTAAAATTCCAAAATCTTCCGACAAATTTGTTTTTTTGAAATATCGCTTATAAATAGAAAACTAAGCCCTTTTAGAGAATACTAGTTTTATCAAAAGCTTTTTTTCTCAGACCATCGGCTTAGGCGCTAGAGCGCGTTTAAGATAGACAAAACTTCTATAAGCTGCCAAAAAATTTGTTTTTTTGGATTATCGCTTATTACTCGAAAACTAAGCTTTTTTAGAGAAACCTGGGCCTATACAAAGATTAAGTAAATTTCGTTTACTACGAAATTATTAGTCTTAAAATTTTTGTTCCTCAGACGATCAGCTTAGACGCTAGAGCGCGGTAAAGATTTATTAAAATTCCAAAATCAGCCAAATACTTGTTTTTATTGGGTTGTCCTTATAACTCAAAAACTAAGCAATTTTGGTAAAAACTGGTCCTATATTAAAATAAAGTAAATTTAATTTCCTACAAATTATGTCTAAAGAGTTTTTTTCTCGAGTAATGGGCTTACGTGCTAGAGCACGTTAAAGATTGATTAAAATTCCAAAATCTGAGAAATATTTGTTTTATTTGGGTCGTCGCTTATAACTCGAAAACTAAGCCCTTGAAGAAAATTGATGTATGCAAAAATAACGTAAATTCAATTTCCTACAACTTTTATATGATACTCCTCAGAAAATCTGCTTAAGCGCTAGAGCGCGTAAAAGATTGATAAAAGTTCCAAAATCTGAAACAAATTTGTTTTTTTGGAATATCGCTTATAAATCGAAAACTAAGCCCTTTTAGAAAATACTAGTCTCATCAACAGTTTTTTTCCTCAGACAATCGGCTTAGGCACTAGAGCGCGTTTAAAATTCATAAAAATTCCATTCTAATCTGACAAAAAAAATTTTTTAATTATCGCTTATTACTCAAAAACTAAGCTTTTTTAAATAAATTAACTTGAATTAAATTTTTTAAATAGAAGTAAATTCAATTTTCTACGAATTAGTCTTAAAAGTTTTGGTCCTCAGACGATCGGCTTAGACGCTAGAGCGCGTTAAAGGTTTATTGAAATTCCAAAACCAGCCGAATACTTGTTTTTATTGGGTTGTCGCTTATAACTCAAAAACTAAGCAATTTTGGAGAAAACTGGTCCTATATTAAAATAAAATAAAGTCAATTTCCTACGAATTATATCAAAAAAGTTTTTTCTTCAGACAATTGGCTTAGCCGCTGGAGCGCATTACAGATTGCAAAAATTTTATAATTTACTAAAAAATTTGTTTTTTTTGTTTATCGCTTATAACTTATAACTTATAACTTAAAAACTAAGCCCTTTTAGAGAAAACTGGTCCTATACAAATATAAAGTAAATTCAATTTTATAATCAAAAGCTTTTTTCTTTAGACGATCGGCTTAGACGTCTATATTATTATGTCTAGAATACGTTAAAAATTTAAGTTTGTCAAAAACTTTTATATTTGATTTGCTGTATACCAAAAATTGACATTAAATAAAATCGTCTATATTTGGTCTAGAATACACTAAAAATTTACGTCGACTAAAACGTCTATATTTGGTATACTTACAATATCCTAGAAATTTAAGTTAACCCTCGAACGGGCGCGTGGTGAATCGTAACACCAGTGGGCGCGCGCGGACTGTGAGCCCGCAATCACTTTTAATTAAAATTTTGTTATTTTAAGCAATATTTTCATCAAAATAATGGCTAGTTGTTTAAGATAAACTATTTAACTAACTAAAAAAAATAGTTTAATTCTTCAAACAAAACAATAATACTAGTATAAATAAATAAAATAAATTCGCCTATTAGAAGCTGACATTGTTTACCTTATTTTTAATTTAATTTTATTTATTATATTATATGGAAAATCACTATTTTATTCTTAAGATGTTTATTACTAACCCAAATTTCATTAATTACTTATCAGATATCAGAAAATTCGACACCTTCAACACACAAAGCGCGAGTGGCGCGTGCGAATTGTGACTTCACAACGCCGTAAAAACAACACGGGCAGCGATTTTTTTGCTGAATGTTAATTATACTGTAGGGTATGCATAGTTAGTAAGCTAGAATAAGTCACAAGTCGCTAAATTAAAATTTGGCAAAAATATAAACAAAAGTGTAAATGTGCGGACTGAGAGTCCGCGCGCGCCCGTTCGAGGGTTAACCAAAATGACTAAAGTTGACTAAAATTTTACAAGGAATTTTCTAAAAATCGGCGACCGCGGCTTGGTCTGCATTTTGATATATGTTGTCAATATTAAAATTTCTAAATAAACACCGTTTGTTTCGTTTATAATATGATATGTGCAGATCCGGAGCTACGATTTTTTTTAAATCAAAATCTCAAAAATTTCAAATTTCTTTGTAATTGCAAGTTGCTATATTAATTTATTCAATATATTTCTATTAGTTGCTACAATTTTTGCTTAAAAAACACTTCCGGTTCAACCGGAAACTATCCAACATCACCATGAGTTCTCGTTTTGAAATTGTAGGTGGTTACTGAGCAATTTGCCAACACTCAAACTTTCGGGACATCCGGTATACCTACTACTAATATTAATATATTATTTTATTATACTTACTAAAACTTTAATAAACAAATTTCTGTTTACGTTGAAAAGTGTTGCTATGTGGAAAAGTGCCACTTTTCTAAATGGAAAAACATTTTTAGATATTATGTTCGTCCGTTCCGCTACTAAAAGCGAGCGCGCAAAACGCAAAAGTACATTGCGGTGGTGCAATGAAAACTGTACAACTTGTCGGAAAAAAATTTGAATCGTAACAATGAAATCTGAACGTAGGAAGCCATCACGACTGACCTCACTGTTGGAAGTTTAATGGTTGTGTTCGTTTATTTACCCCAAATGGAATAAAACAAATAAAAGTGTAACTTTAAAAATAGCACTTTATTTATAAATGTGGAAGCAACAGGAAATAAAGCGCAACTTGAGAACGGCTTAATAAAATGAAAAAAAAAAGAAAAGTGTATTTCGTGTACGAAATATTCGAGAAAAATTAATGTGAAATTGAAGCCAAAATGTGAAACCGTTGGATAATAACTAATAACTCACGTTTAAATTCATTACTGGACCACAAATATCGTTTATAATTATTAATAAGTTATAATTAATTAAATATAAATTAATTAATCCAACATATTATTCGTAATGATAGTTGAGTGTTTTGCGTTATTGCATATGTTGTCGAATCCCAAAGGTTGCGTCAAAATAAATTTTCAGTTATCGGTGTTTGCGAAAACTAAATATTAATTAAATTACATTAGTTAAATCAATGTTGACACGTATGTGTTATTATTATTATTATTAAATAGTAGAATACAATAATGTAAATCTGATAGCTTATCAATATTTGCTGAATTTAACTCGAAAGCATTTCTCTCTCTGAAAGTTGTTTCAATACGGATATTGGACGTAAATCTTCAGTTCTGCATATAAACTAGCAATGATTGAAAATGTTGCAACAACAACATCTGCCCTCTAGCAAATTCAGGTGGTAAAATGTTTTTGCGAAATGTATAAACTACGCAACATTTACCTTTATGTATTTGTGGAACTTAACAATTTTTCTCTTTTAGCAAAATGAAAAATGAGACGAAATTTAACCAAAAATATTTCGATCACGCCATATGAGAGTAAAACGCGTCGAAATGTAAAAAAAATTGTTATGCGAATTGTGGGTGCCTAAAATTTAATTTTTGCGCATCGCCGCGCCCACGAAAAGGGTTTAAGTGGGGTAGCGGCACTTATAAAGCAAGCTGCACTACGCTAAAAAGGAATTCTCTTAGTTTATTTTGAGAGCAGCATCTGCACCTTAGTTTCGGATTGAAATTTAACCGTTTTTGAGTAAATGGGCCGATCTTTTTGTTTACGAACTAGGCGAGCCCTTCACTAAAGCCAGTGTGGACTTTTATGGATAATTTCAAAATCTTGCGACACCAGGTGCTCGTCGCTGATGCTAATTCTAAAGTCTTCAGTATGTCCCTTCAAGCAGAGGTGATGGATGGCACTTAGACACTAAGAGGACCACCACCTCGTGTACAAAATGGCAGCGGTTAGTAAAGTGATGGCTTCCAGTTTGACCAAAGTTCGGAACTCGGCCAAATACTCCCAATTTAAAATGCGAAGTCTTTAGAATCTTCAACGGGCTAACCAAGTTCTCTTTTATTAGTTGGATCTGAAACAAAAAACAACTACAGTTAGATGAAGTGACGAAGACGCTAGCAATACTCGTCCGCTTGGTTCGCCGAAGGCGAGAGAACTCAGGTTATCTCATCGTACCAAGCCCAAGCCCACATGGGCTTGTTTTAGATGGCCTGCATTTTCTAGATGTAGGACGAAGTGGCGTAGGTCATTATGAGTCTTCTACAGAAGCGGGTTGTTCCGGAGATCCAGAGTAGTTCCTGATAAAAAGCTAAAAAGGGTAGCATAAACGGCTTGAGCTCGTACGATGGTTCCGTGGATATGATGCTCGCAAGTGAGGCCCTTGACGATAGTAAGTTTCAACTATTTTGTCTTCTCCCTCCAAGGTGGGCATCCCTTGGCTGTTGGTCGTTGGGGACTACTTTGCTCCCTGAAAAAAGCATTTGAGTGATTTTACGCGTTGACAGAGATTCTCCACTTTTAAAGGCGACATCGAACGACTGGTGGGTCCCTCCTGCTGACCATTAAACCTGTGTTTGAGGCAAAGATCGAGAGGCTTGCCACTTCTTTCTTTGGCTTGTCGCTGATAAATAGATGAAAAGATAAAATGGCTCTGTGTAGCACTCAAACGGTCTTGGGCTGGACTTGCCATTTTTGATCTTGACCCGAGCAGGCGATAGTGAGACTAGCGGCTAATTAGAAAAGAGCAGAAGACTGCGTCAGTTAATCCTGAGCCACAGTTACAGGCCAAGTTTTTCCTCGGGTAAACTCACAGGGGTTTACCCATAAAACGATGGAGAATCTGCCATATATCCGTTACCGAAGGCATGAGCAAAGAAGGATCTTTTCCGCATTTTAACTGCGAATAGTTTTTCTTCGTGGATGAGAACGCAAGGGGTGTTTCGATAAAGTCTCCAGGTTTCCTTATTGTCTCCTAATTCGCGAGCACGATCTGGGCTGGATTCGGAGGACAAAGTTTTGGTGCAACCTCCCCTCGCCAAAGGAGGGAAGGTACCCAGTCAGATGGAGGGACTACGTCATCGAAAAGTACTAAACTGTCTGACGCGAAAGTATTTGATATGGTCGCCCCCCCCCCCCCCATGGAACTAGAAATTAAGTGGAATAGTTATAAGGTTATAGTTATAAGCTAATTTGAGGGTATTTAAAAGTGAAGCATCGCCAAGTACGCCAAGGTACACTCTCACTCTTCCTAACTACCACATTCTCGGACCTCCTTTATTCAACTGATAGCTTGTTCCCCGGCAAGAGCTTCTTGTTCTTTGCGCGTTCAACCCTTCCACTTATTTTCTAGTTCCATGGTCACCCCGATGCCGTCAGTCGTAAAATACAAATTGTCCGTTTCAGATCACCAGGTTCTGGACAAGCATGTTCACATTTACCCAAATCCTTTGTCAAGGGAAATACTGCCGGTGAGTCGCCTACCAGTCGGTAGGTCAGGCCCTGATGCCGTCAGGGCACTGTATCACTAGTGTATTCGTTGACCTGCAGCTTACACCTGTGGACGTTTCGGTCTCGGCGGCTTCATGTCCTGAACTGGTATTCCAAGTGAGATGGGAATCCAGGGGATGGTGCCATTCCTTCCAGTCTCCAGAGGTCTGATTCGTAGGGGCCTCAGTTACGGCTCTAAGTGATGTTAGGCCCCATATTCATTTACGTGACATGCTGTTAAAAGGGGCGCCCCCCGCCAGCTGTATTAGAAAGGATAGGCCCGCCAGGGCTTGGTGCAGCTGGTTTACAAGTTCACATACGTGAGGAGTATCGACGTCAAACGAGGTAGTAAACCGAACTTCGGGTATTTTTTCATCGAGAACTTTCAACCACAGCTCATTTATTAACTCATAAACCGTTACCATCACCTTACCTCCTCTGGGTGGTTTTAAGAGAGCTACCAAACTGACTGATTAGATCTGGCCGCATAAAATATTACCGACTGGTGTGAATTCTAAAAATACGTGCACTGAATGAAGACGTATGATGACTTGATGACGGTCGATTTCTGACTGCTTTTTAGTGGGGGTAGTGAGTAGTGGGCCTACATATTAACAAAATTTAATTAAAAAAGTTGAGATTTCCTAAAATAAACAAAAAACGTTGGATATTTGATATACTACAGTCACGTCATATCAATTATACATGAGCGAACTAACTGCCTCGTATGATACCAAGCATCTCATATCAATTTGATATATCCAAAAGAATTTTTGCTTCCAGCTGTAAAATTTTAGTTTTTTCAAACAATTTCACAAAAATATTCTCGAAAGTTTTCCCTGACATAATATTAAAAGTAAGTTATGTCTCAATATTTTTTTCTTGGGTTTCTCCAAGTGATTTAGTATACCACAGCGATTTCAACAAATCTAAAAGGATCGAAAAATGATAAAGACTTCCTTTAGGCATTGTGCAAATCTTATTGTACAATCTCGAATATGACAAGATGGGTTTGGTTAAATTAGATAACGTCTCGCGAAAGAATCGCGGGCACTTAGGCTTCGCACAAACAATTCTTTTCTCGTTCGTCATTAAAATTTCAACCCTTGGCTCATTTAACAAAATTTATAATGAAAGATACGACTGGAGATAAAAATAAAAAATAAACTTTGTGACCGTTAGATCCTGAAGAAAGCTATAAATTGGTGTTTTAGTTCGATTTAACCTGGTCTTGAAGTTGGATACGTGACATTACTAAGTTTGGATCTTAAAACTCCCCATACGACGGTCACTTTCTAAATATTATCTTCTTTGACACTTTGCTCGTGCTCTGCTTTCAAACTACTGCTGAATTATTTACTTTCATAAACAATTAATATTTTCAAATTAAACTTTATTGAGCTAGCAAAAATGGATGCGACCAATTTATTTATAAACAATATCTTAATCTGAAAATACAGTTCTAATAGGTACAGTGGTACAGCCACAGAAAAAATTTATTGGCCACTATTCGACACTTTCTCAAATTTCAACGCGCTGTAGCGCCTAAACAGTTTTAAATAACCTTAACAGACTTAATATGGAGCAAATTTTTTTAAGTTCAATTTTGTACAAAACAATTGTTCTCAAAAAGAGCGTTGTTTGAGAGTTATTAGTAATAAACTAAAACAGTTTGGCCGATTTTAAAACTTTTTCTAATTTCAATGCGTTGTAGCGCCTAAACGGTTCCTGGCAGAAAAAAAACTTTAAAACCTAAAATGGAGAAGATTTAATGTAGTTTATTTTTGTATAGAACAGTTTTTCTCAAAAACGGCGTCGTTATTGAGTTATTAGTCAGAAACTAAAAGCAAAGTCGCTTGGTCGACTTTAAAACTTTCTCAAACTTCAACGCGCTGTAGCGCCCAAACAGTTTTTGTCAGAAAAAACCTTAAGAGATAAAATATGGAGTAAACTTATTTCAGTTTAGTTGTGTTTAAAACAATTCTTCTCAAAAAGGGCGTAGTTTGTGATTACTAGCAATAAACTAAAAGTAAAAGTTGTTTGGCCGATTAAAAAACTTTTTCTAATTTTAATGCGTTGTAGCGCCTAAACGGTTCCTGACAGAAAAAACCTTAAGAAACAAAATATGGAGAAAATTTAATGTAGTTTATTTTTGTATAGCACAGTTTTTCTCAAAAAGAGCGTAGTTTGTGAGTTACTAGCAATAAACTAAAAGTAAAAGTTGTTTGGCCGATTTAAAAAGTTTTTCTAATTTTAATGCGTTGTAGCGCCTAAACGGTTCCTGACAGAAAAAACCTTAAGAAACTAAATATGGAGAAAATTTAATGTAGTTTATTTTTGTATAGGACA
This sequence comes from Malthinus flaveolus, assembly GCA_950108345.1. Taxonomy (NCBI): domain Eukaryota; kingdom Metazoa; phylum Arthropoda; class Insecta; order Coleoptera; family Cantharidae; genus Malthinus; species Malthinus flaveolus. The sequence goes on from OX467289.1 coordinate 11,942,587, forward strand.
GTTTTTCTCAAAAAGAGCGTAGTTTGTGAGTTACTAGCAATAAACTAAAAAAGATAGTTGTTCAGTCGAATTTAAAACTGTCTCTAACTTTAATGCGTTGTAACGCCTAAACGGTTCCTGACAGAAAAAAACTTAAGAAACCTAAAATGGAGAAAATTAAATGTAGTTTATTTTTTTAGAGAACAGTTTTTCTCAAAAATGGTGTCGTTTTTGAGTTATGAGTCATGAACTAAAAAACAAAGTTGTTTGGCTGGTTTTAAAACTATCTCAAACTTCAACGCGCTGTAGCGCCTAAACAGTTCTTGACAGTAAAAAATCTTAAGAAAAAAGATCTAATAGGTACAGCCACAGAAAAATTTATTGGGCACGTTTCATGTACGTTTTAGCAGAGAGCATGGCATAAAAATCTAGAGTACTGTAACGATAAAGCTTTCTATTTGTAATTCGTAAAAATTATTGCCAATAATTATTTTCCCGACTGTACATCAGAAACTTTTATGTACTAAAAACGCAGATGGCTGCGTGTGCACTCAGTTGCAACTAATGCAACAAGACATTTTTATTGCATCTACTTCAGAGCACCCCACACAAATACCTCATTTGGTTTTGGCAGCTGTAAAGTGCAAAGTCTTGATGCCCAAACTCTTTTTGACATTCATTAGTGACTCAAAATGTAATTTGTACGTGGAAAACTTGCATAGCCTAACTACCTCCCGGTGCACCCTCGTAATACTTCCCAACTATCTCACCTTACCCGCCACAAATCACAATAAATATACGAAAGTTACCCTCCTCTTCATGCAGCCTTCCGGAACAATACCTCCATATCGATCCCCAATATTGTTTCAGATAACTTCCCAATAAGTCCAAGTCCGTATAAAAGCTACGAGTAAAGCCACAAATTGACAAATCAAAATCTAGGGCGAAAATTATAAGCTTAAGATGACAATAGGCGATCGTTCGACCGAAGGATAATAAGGGTAGGAATTTATTTAGTTTAAGTTATGCGAGAGCTCCTCGCTCGAGCCTTCCATTTACGTGCGTCAAAAGTTGTTTTCGATAAATCTAAAAACTACTCCAATTCTCTCCATTCCTGTCGAATTCAAATTTGCGTTTTTTTATAAACATTTGGGTAATTTAAAAAGTTTGCTTTAACTAAAATATTCGCCTAAAAGCAATGATCCGTGACGTTTATTAGTTAATGAACATTTGCAGCTCACGCAATTAGTACAATTTGCGACCCTTAATTTGCCATTACTGATATATTAATTTGTGAACAAAATAGGTAACCAAACGCGTAAATTTGAGGCGCAAATAAAAATCTTTGGGTTTTAATAGGACGCTAAACAAACGGCGTGACTTGGAACGGTTTTTAAGGAAATTAGTGAAAGTTTAAAAAAATTTCGCATGCGAGGCCAAGTCGGAAAACTTCAAAATATGCGAGTGAACTCATCTAAAACGTTAAAATGACAAAATTAGGCAAGTTTCGCGTAATTAACATTTATCGATTAAGGTGGCGTATAGGCCATTAAAGTAACATGAGAGTCTTTAACCAGAACCCCGAACCTCCCTGACCTGTTGGGAAAGACGCATCGTTGTCAGGATTGCACCCTCGTGTATAATTCGCTTACAGGCGTTTCCAGAAATTGTTCCGCTTTATGCATTTTCCAGTGAGTTAGATTGGGTGCGAGTTGAACTTAACAAAAGCTTTCGTATTCGGCGGCGGCCATTTAACAGCCTCAACAATAAATTGAAACCGTGAAGTAAAACGTCGCTAATAACCGGAACAGAATGGAGAGAACTTATATAGAAACTCGCTTGTCATTAAGCGAGGCTATTGCAATCCACACAAAATCTCGTAGCAATTCTAGATCGTTTTTGGCTATTAAACAAACCCCCATTACTATCACCTTTACTCTCTTCTTCTTATAAAAGGGGGATGTTCTTAATTAAATTTTAGACATTGATTTAATCGACGAAAATCTAATTTTAAATTCAATTTTTTTAAATGACTTCATTTCGTAAATGAACTCTGACTTTATGCTTGATTTATTTAAATTTCTTAATTTAATGAAAAAAGAATTTTTCCACTTCCCTTATTATTTTTCTTTCGAATTTACAAACAAATTCCCGTTCTCTTTCGAATTAAAATCTCCTTTTTGTAGGTCGACTACAGAGCCAAAATTTGAGATTTTGACCAAACCGCCGAAATAAAAAATACGACCGCTTATAGTCACAAACGAAATTGCACTAAAAATTTTGGAATTTTCTTCTTTTGTTTACTTAACAAAAAACTACTGAATACCTACTAATTAACAGTTTTTCGGCCAATTTTAACTCTGTCCAATTGTAACGCGCTTTAGCGTCACATGCTTCATATAGAAGCATTTTCCTCTAAAAACAAGTAATTGTGGAGTTATAAGCAAAAAACTCGAAAAAAAGTTGTTTAGTAGATTTAGAAACTTTACCGAACTTCAACGGCGCTGTAGCGCGTAAACAGTTGTTTACAGAGAAAACCTAAAGAGACAAAATATGTAGGAAATTTAATGTAATTTACTTTTGTAAAAACTAATTGTTTTCTAAAAGTACAGAAGTAATCAGTTATTAGCAATAAACTAACAGAGTTGTTTAGCCGATTTTAAAACTTTCTCCAACTTTAAAGCGCTGTAGCGCTTAAACAGTTCTTTGCAGGGAAAACCTGAAAAAAAACAATATATAGGAAATTTAATCTAGTTTAGTTTTGTTTATAAGTTTTTCTTAAAAATGGCGTAGTTTTTGAGTTGTTTTAAAAAAACTGAAAAGCAAAGTTGTTTGACCCATTTTAAATTTTTCTCAAACTTTAACGCGCTGTAGCGCGTAAATAGTAGATTACAGAGAAAACCTAAAGGAACAAAATATGTAGGACATTTAATGTAGTTTACTTTTGTAAAAAACAATTGTTCTCTAAAAGTGCAGAAGTTTTCAGTTATTAGCAATAAACTAACAAACAAAGTTGTTTAGCCGATTTTAAAACTTTTTCAAACTTCAACGCGCTTTAGCGCGTAAAAAGTCGTTCACAGAGAAAATCTAAAAAAGCAAAATATGTAGAAAGTTTAATGTAGTTTATTTTTGTATATAACAGTTTTTTCTAAAAAAGGGCGTAGTTTTTGAGTTATTTTCAAAAAACTGAAAAGCAAAGTTGTATGGCCCATTTTAAATTTTTCTCAAACTTGAACGCGCTGTAGCGCGTAAACAGTAATTCACAGAGAAAACCTAAAAAAACAAAATATGAAGGAAAGTTATTGTAGTTTACTTTAGTAGAAACCAATTGTTCTCTTAAAGTACAGAAGTATTCAGTTATTAGCAATAAACTAACAAACAGAGTTGTTTAGCCGATTTTAAAACTTACTCCAACTTTAACGCGCTGTAGCGCGTAAACAGTTTTTTGCAGGGAAGACTTAAAGACAAAGAATATATAGAAAATTTAATGTAGTTTATTTTTGTATATAGCAGTTTTTCTTAAAAAAAGCGTAGTTTTTGAGTTATTTTCAAAAAACTGAAAAGCAAAGTTGTTTGGCCCATTTTAAATTTTTCTCGAACTTTAACGCGCTGTAGCGCGTAAATAGTTTCTTACTGGGAAAACCAGAAGAGGCAAAATATGTAGAAAATTTCATGTAATTTAATATTGTGTGCTCTAAAAGTGTTAAGGTTTTGAGTTATTAATAAACTAAAAACAAAGTTGTTTTGCTGAATATTAAACTTTGGCGAATTTCAACGCGCCGTAGCGCGTAAGAAGTCTTCACCGGGAAAACCTGAAGTGGCAAAATATGTGGGAAATTTAATGTTGTTTATTTTTGTATATAACAGTTTTTCTATAAAAGGGCGTAGTTTTTGAGTTATGTTCAAAAAACTGAAAAGCAAAGTGGTTTGCCCCATTTTAAATTTTCCTCAAACTTTAACGCGCTGTAGCGCGTAAACAGTGATTCACAGAGAAAACCTAAAGAAACAAAATATGAAAGAAATTTAATGTAGTTTACTTTTGTAGAAACCAATTGTTCTCTTAAAGTACAGAAGTTTTCAGTTATTAGCAATAAACTAACAAACAAAGTTGTTTTGCCGATTTTAAAAATTTCTCAAATTTCAACGCGCTGTAGCGCCTAAACAGTTTTAGACAGAAAAAAAACTTAAGAGGCCAAATATGTAGAAAATTTAATGTTATTTCATTTTGTATATAATAGTTTTTCTATAAAAAGGCGTAGGTTTTGAGTTATTTTCAAAAAACTAAAAAGCAAAGTTGTTTGGCCTATTTTAAACTTTTCCCAAACCTTAACGCGCTGTAGCGCTTAAATCGTTTCTTACAGGGAAAACTTGAAGAGACAAAATATGTAGAAAATTTAGTGTAGTTTATTTTTGCTAAGAACAATTTTTCTCTAAAAGTGCGTAGTTTTTGAGTTATTATCAATAGACTAAAAAACAAAGTTGTTTGGTGATTTTAAAATTTTGTCAAACTACATCGCGCTGTAGCGCGGAAATAGTTCTTCACTGGAAAAATCCAATTTTTTTAAATCCAAATGTCGAAATGTAAAAAATGGCACGCCACTGTCTTTAGGGCTAGGGTAATAATTCAAATTATTTTCAAATTTGTACTACGGCGTTGTGATATAAAACTTTCTTATCTACAAACGACACAACCCGATGTGTTCGGAATTGATATGAAAATAATTATTACTCTTTCTTTTATCTTTTTCAATATTCAAATTGTCATCGATAACAAATTACCCTTCTATTTTGAAAAGTGTTACGAATTTATTCACTTAATTTTTAATGCGGTTTGTTACTAAATTATTAAAGTAATTACTTTTCCTTTTATCTCTAAAATTATTAACGTGGCTTAGCTGGAAATTTACAAAAAGAGATTTACATAGAGTATCGTTTTGCTATCTACTATTTACAGACAACCCATCTATATTGTTCTATTCAATCTGTTGTGCTTAATACTTAAGGAGTTTAATCTGCCTATTGATTGAGAGAGCTGCGAATTTCCAAACCCTTTCATTGACGGCTCGAATCGGGAATCGTCTATTAGCTATTAGAGACATTTAGTTGTTTAGTGGCTGTGAAATTTAATACCAAACTATCGCATACACATAAAACATAAACAATTTATTGTTACCTTCGTAAATGTAGTGCGTTCAAAAGATGCGTTAGTGATTAGTGATTAAGGTAGAGCACCTATGCTATTCAGTGCTAAGAACAGACTCGGCGAAACCAAGTCGCTATTAATTCCCCCCAAATGCGCGCTGCGCACTTTAGTGCCGGGCACATACAGAACCAACAATTATTCGAGTTTCTGAAATTAGCGAGAGATGGATGTTAAACATAAAGGTTGATGTAACTCAATCATACAAGAGGGTTAGGAATGGAATAGTCTCGAGCTGCTAATTTTATTTTCAAAACAGAGCGATCGTGTAAAACGAATTCAAGCGTAAACACTATTATTGCTTTTGTCTCTACTATTTACCGATTAAATGGAGTTTAACAGAATACTTCCTCTTTATAGTTACACATAGTTTACGCAAATCTTGAAATAATTTCCATTCGATTGATTGTCAACACTTACATTTCCTCCCACTTTCCTTTGTGCACAAACATTATGTTCGGTTATACATTTTTTTTCGTATTACTTTGTAATTTACTTAAAAACTTATTTTTATAATTCACACACAATTTGGAGCTTAAAATGTGTTAAAAAGTTAAAAGCTTGACAATCTTAATGGGCGCGTAAATTAATTAATTATTTGGCGTAATGTTTACTTAATTTTCATAATCTTGTACTAACAAAAAAATGTTGGACAAACTTTCGGATAATTACGCGGATTACGCGGCTATTAATAATTATTAACGTATTAATTCGAAATAATTATTATTAGTTTAATGCTTTTTTAATGTTGAAAGGGTAACACTTTTCAGGTAATTGCTTTCAGGTAAAAAATAGGGAAAGATGGCGCAGGCATGGAGAGCTTACAAAGGACGGTCGTTTGTGGTTTTTCGCTAATAACTTGGAAACTACGCACTTTTTGAAAAAGAGCCTTAAGAGGGGACATTCAAATTATCAAAGTCAATAGATGGCAGCACGTGCTATTTCAGCTTATTTTTATTTACCACACCATTATTATTCCGTCGAGCGAATCGATTAATAATACACACCTACTAAATAAGAACTTGGTGCTCTATAGCCTAACGCAATTTTGAGAGGCGTAAATGGTAAAATACGGACGCAACTCACTTATTAAAATTCACGTAATTAAAAAAAAAATACAAATATAATTAAACTTTGAGATGGCTAACCTGTACTTTGGATGTTATTTTAGAATACGTAGAGGTGCAAAACTGAAAATTACCAACCCTAAGTGCACAGTGTGACTTAAACACAAGACATTGACAGACAATAGGTTAGATGTTGACTTTCTGCCACAACATAAACAGTGCAGTGGCGTACCAGCAAACGTTAACAATGGATAACATTCAAACTTTACACGAGTGCGTCACTGCACTTTTTATGTTGTGGCGGACAGTCAACATCTAACCTATTGTCTGTCAATGTCTTGTGTTTAAGTCACACTGTGCACTTAGGGTTGGTAATTTTCAGTTTTGCACCTATACGTATTCTAAAATAACATCCAAAGTACAGGTTAGCCATCTCAAAGTTTAATTATATTTGTATTTTTTTTGAATTACGTGAATTTTAATAAGTGAATTGCATCCGTATTTTACAATTTACGCCTCTCAAAATTGCGTTAGGCTATAGAGCACCAAGTTCTTATTTAGTAGGTGTGTATTATTAATCGATTTGCTCGACGGAATAATAATGGTGTGGTAAATAAAAATAAGCTGAAATAGCACGTGCTGCCATCTATTGACTTTGATAATTTGAATGGCCCCTCTTAATAACAAAATAAACAACTATAAATTTTATACAAATTATATGTGTAAGACTTTTTCCATCAGACAAATAGTTTAGGCGATAGAGGGCGTTGAAGTTTGAAGAAAATTCCAATATCGACCAAAAAGCAGTTTTTGTGGTTTTTCGCTAATAACTCGGAAACTACGCCTTTTTTAGGAAAATAGTTTTAATAACAAAATAAACAACTATAAATTTTCTACAAATTATATGTGTAAGGCTTTTTCCATCAGACAAATAGTTTAGGCGATAGAGCGCGTTGAAGTTTGAAGAAAGTTGCAATATCGTCCAAAAAGCAGTTTTTGTGGTTTTTCGCTAATCACTTGGAAACTACGCCCTTTTTAAGAAAAAAGTTTTAATAACAAAATAAACAACTACAAATTTTCTACAAATTATATGTCTAAGACTTTTTGCATCAGACAAATACTTTAGGCGATAGAGCAGCGCGTTGAAGTTTGAAGAAAGTTCCAATATTGTCCAAAAAGCAGTTTTTGTGGTTTTTTGCTAATAGCTCGAAAACAACGCACTTTTTGGGGAAAAGAGCTGTAATAACAAAATAAACAACTAAAAATTTCTTAAAAATTATGTGTCTGAGACTTTTTCTATCAGACGAATAGTTTAGGCGATAGAGCGCGTTGAAGTTTGAAGAAAATTCCAATATCGTCCAAAAAGCAGTTTTAGTGGTTTTTTGCTAATAACTCGGAAACTACGCCCTTTTTAGGAAAAAAGTTTTAATAACAAAATAAACAACTATAAATTTTATACAAATTATATGTGTAAGGCTTTTTCCATCAGACAAATAGTTTAGGCGATAGAGCGCGTTGAAGTTTGCAGAAAGTTACAATATCGTCCAAAAAGCAGTTTTTGTGGTTTTTCGCTAATCACTTGGAAACTACGCCCTTTTTAAGAAAAGAGTTTTAATAACAAAATAAACAACTACAAATTTTCTACAAATTATATGTCTAAGACTTTTTGCATCAGACAAATACTTTAGGCGATAGAGCAGCGCGTTGAAGTTTGAAGAAAGTTCCAATATCGTCCAAAAAGCAGTTTTTGTGGTTTTTTGCTAATAGCTCGAAAACAACGCACTTTTTGGGAAAAGAGCTGTAATAACAAAATAAACAACTACAAATTTCTTAAAAATTATGTGTCTGAGACTTTTTCTATCAGACGAATAGTTTAGGCGATAGAGCGCGTTGAAGTTTGAAGAAAATTCCAATATCGTCCAAAAAGCAGTTTTTGTGGTTTTTCGCTAATAACTCGGAAACTACGCCCTTTTTAGGAAAAAAGTTTTAATAACAAAATAAACAACTATAAATTTTCTACAAATTATATGTGTGAGACTTTTTCCATCAGACAAATAGTTTAGGTAATAGAGCGCGTTGAAGTTTGAAGAAAGTTACAATATCGTCCAAAAAGCAGTTTTTGTGGTTTTTCGCTAATCACTTGGAAACTACGCCCTTTTTAAGAAAAGAGTTTTAATAACAAAATAAACAACTACAAATTATATGTCTAAGACTTTTTGCATCAGACAAATACTTTAGGCGATAGAGCAGCGCGTTGAAGTTTGAAGAAAGTTCCAATATCGTCCAAAAAGCAGTTTTTGTGGTTTTTTGCTAATAGCTCGAAAACAACGCACTTTTTGGGAAAAGAGCTGTAATAACAAAATAAACAACTACAAATTTCTTAAAAATTATGTGTCTGAGACTTTTTCTATCAGACGAATAGTTTAGGCGATAGAGCGCGTTGAAGTTTGAAGAAAATTCCAATATCGTCCAAAAAGCAGTTTTTGTGGTTTTTCGCTAATAACTCGGAAACTACGCCCTTTTTAGGAAAAAAGTTTTAATAACAAAATAAACAACTATAAATTTTCTACAAATTATATGTGTGAGACTTTTTCCATCAGACAAATAGTTTAGGTAATAGAGCGCGTTGAAGTTTGAAGAAAGTTACAATATCGTCCAAAAAGCAGTTTTTGTGGTTTTTCGCTAATCACTTGGAAACTACGCCCTTTTTAAGAAAAGAGTTTTAATAACAAAATAAACAACTACAAATTATATGTCTCAGACTTTTTCCATTAGACGAATAGTTTAGGCGATAGAGCGCGTTGAAGTTTGAAGAAAGTTACAATAACGTCCAAAAAGCAGTTTTTGTGGTCTTTCGCTAATCACTTGGAAACTACGCCCTTTTTAAGAAAAGAGTTTTAATAACAAAACAAACAACTACAAATTTTCTACAAATTATATGTCTAAGACTTTTTTCATCAGACAAATAGTTTAGGTGATAGAGGGCGTTGAAGTTTGAAGAAAATTCCAATATCGTCCCAATAGCAGTTTTTGTGGTTTTTCGCTAATAACTTGGAAACTACGCACTTTTTGAAAAAGAGCCTTTATAACAAAATAAACAACTACAAATTTTCTACAAATGATACGTTTAAGACTTTTTCCATCAGACAAATAGTTTAGGCGATAGAGCGCGTTGAAATTTGAAGAAAATTCCAATATCGTCCAAAAAGCAGTTTTTGTGGTTTTTTGCTAATAACTCGGAAAATACGCACTTTTTGAGAAAAGAGCTTTAATAATAAAATCAACAGAATCTAATTTTCTACAAATAGTGTTTCTTACGCTTTTTCCGTAAGACAAATCCATTAGACGCTAGAGCGCGTTAAAGTTTAACAAAAGTTCCAAAATCAGCCAAAAAGTTGTAATTTTTAGATTTTCGCTTATAATCAGGAAACTACGCACTAGAGATCGACTGACAGAGTTTAGTTGAGTTGGGTAGATTTTTTTTTAATAATAATATATACTACAGGCTATAAGAATCAAGCTATGGATGGGACGAATCCTTCAATATTTTTTGGGCTGAAAACCGAACTTTGCGGCACCGATACACTCATCGATTCATTTTGCTTGTCTAGAGGGCTGTAGCTTTTATTGGAAGGACTCGTGTGGCAAGGGCCGTCTGCAAGAAACTTTTGTTAGACACTTCCTTCTAGTGGCTCATTTTTTCAAGATTTTTATACAAAGTCTCTTAGAATTAATTTACTACAGTTATTGTTCCATTTTATTTGAGTTAGTTGCGGATGTAGATAATCCTATTATGCTGCGGCCATCCTCCATTATCACTACAATGTATTCATTTGACAAATGCAAATTACAACAATGTTTCATTCAAGTTTCGTTGTTGACGTTTTGCATTAACGACAAATAATGCATTTTAGGTATGGCAAAGATTCTAAAATCCGAACCGAACCGAATACCTAAATTGCTATCTAAATTATCTTTCGAACTTGTGCTAAAGTTTACCTGAAATATATTCCAACTAATTACTTTATAATGGCGCCCGTTTCTTAACGTTTTAAACCCGTTAGGTTCCCTATGAGACTGGCGTTGTAATGAAGGTAATGTGACTATACTACAGTCACGGAATCCGTCGAGCTTGAAGTTAGTTTTACTGTAGGGAAAAAATTAGTCCAATACGTAAGTAAAAAAGCAGCCCCGCAACTTCCTACCCATTATTGTGTCTACTGATTTGTTGATGGGGCTAAACTGAGCCGGGATTTCAGATTAAAAACTTAATCTTTCAGTACTAGTTATAAATTGAAAATGTTGGGCGCCAGGTTACTAACCAATAGGCGAGCTCAACCCAACGAAACTCTAAAACCATCTACAGGGCGTTGAAAAAGTGCCGCAAGCAACTTTGTTAATTTAGCAAATATCAATTCGTTCGTACTAAGGTGTACTGTCCCCTCAGAGTACCCAAAAACATATTAGTTGCAATTTAGGCCTTATTGCGACTAGTTCGCCATCTTGAAACTAAAGGCGACGCCGAACAGAGCTTCTGTTTCAAATAAAAGTTTTTTTGGAGACTCGTCGTACTTTTTGAGAAAACAATCCGTATGTTTTCATCGAAGAAACTCGTGTTGTTTGCTTAACGGTGATTATCAAGGGTTGACTATTCGACTAATTAATCAGACCTTTGGGAAAGTCTAGGGTTTTAGACATAGAAACTTACGTGCTATCCCGAGGGAATTTTGAAGATTACATCTTCTTTAAAATTGTCTTGTAAAAGCTACCTCTGCATGTTTTGTCAAATTAATGAAAATAATGGGACTTTTTAGTTGAGTTACGACCTCAAAAGTGGTTTGTACTTTAATAATACACTATTATTCATTTATACAGAGTGTTCGTAATTATTGTCATTAGTTTTCTTGCTAGGAGCAATTTTTGTTCTCTAACGAGCTTTTTTGACGTTTAACTTGCAGAAACTCGCTCTAAAATTAATTTTTGGGTTAATCTCGAGCCGTTTAATCTACGTCTTTTAATAAACTTACGTGTCAGATTTACGTATACAAGTTCGTCGTTTTAGCTGAATAGGATACACATAATTTTGACGTGATTATCTTTTCGTGTATTTAAGAGACACGCTGTCGAAGCGACTGTTTGTGACTGAATTTACAGTTGTGGAAAATTGATGCAAATGTAATCCAATGACGAAATATTTAATGTAGGTCAACAGATACAATAATTAACTATATTGAGCTTGAGCAACAGCCACTGTTGAGCCCCGTATATCAGATGTTCTCCTCTTCTCGTGATTCAATTTCCATTTCCTTGTAGCTAATTGCATTTGTTTTTAGACGTCTCGGAGCAACGACTATAGGTGCTCAACAACTTGATGAGCTTTTGAACACGAGAAAGCTCGCATTTTAGTTCTTTTAAAATAGTTAAACTTAATCAAATCGGTTTAATGTGCGTTATTTTATACGAAGGCATTTGTCAATTAGCTCTACGAGCTATACGCGTGCGAAACGGTGTACAAAAACGTCCAATTTCATTAATTCCACACGAGAAATAAAGAAGTGTTTTGTCAAACATCCCCCACAAACATAATACGTCAAGTTTTTAATTTGAAAGTGCGTTTGGAAGGACTTACACTTTTTAATTTGGTTTTACTATGTAGTATTTCATTTGCCTACGCACAATGCCCTCTAACACCAACTTTTGCGTCACAACTAGTGCTGCAAATCTCACCTCCACACTTTCCGTACTCACCTCTAGTAGGTAGTTCTTCTATAGCTACAAATAGGTGATTAAGTACTTACGTAATAAAACAAATGACAAAAAAATTTTAAACACTCACCTCTTCCAATTTCAGTTTTGTCAATTTGTTGCGGTTCGTTCTCGTGCCGTCATAAGCACATATTATAACATGCAAGTTAAAAGTATTTTATTGAAAGCGTTATTGAGTTATTGTTACAACGTGATCCAGTACAATAGTAGATTTGGGAGAAAAAACATTTTTGGCCCTTAACCGCTCATTATGTATTTTGGGATGCTGAATCCGCATTTCGACTTTGTCACTTCATACAAGTGAAGCGTTCTGAAATAATTACGAAAAACTGTAAAAACGGCCTTTCTTTGAATTTTCGCATCTAACTTAGAAACTTTAAGTCATTTTTAAGTCACTTTAGTGATGAGTCATAGAACACCTGTCCTAGTTGACTATAACTCGGAAACTGTGTGTGTTTTTATATTAAAAATAAAGCGCATTCAATTCCTTACAAATTATGTCTTAAATATCTTTTCGTAAAACAAACGGTTTAGGCGCTAGAGCGCGCTCAGGTTTGACAAAAGTTGGAAAAACCGACCAAAAAGTTCCATTTTTACTAGTTTTCTGTTTATAACTCGAACACTGTGCGCTTTACGAAAAAGTGTTTTTACATAAAATAAAGTGCATTTAATAACAAAGCGTAAAAATGATTTGTAAAAAGTTTGACGTGGTTTATTTTAGTATAAAAGTGCCTTAAAGTGCGCCGTCTCCGAGTTATTATGAAAAAGTAAAAAGAGATGCTTTTTGGTGGATTTTGGAATCTTCCACTAACTTGATTGCGCTCTAGCGCCCAAACCATTTAACTGAAGGCAAAAACCCAAGACACAACATAATTTGTAGAAAATGTGGTGTGGTTTGTTTTTGTACAAACGCGCCATTCACAACAAAAGGGCGTCGTTTCTGACTTATTAGCGAAAAAGTAAAAAAAATGCTTTTTGGTCGATTTTGGAATTTTCTACTAACTTTAACGCGCTCTAGCACTTAAACAATTCTTCTGATAGAAAAAGTGTAAGAAACGCAATTTGTAGAAAAATTGGTGTAGCTCATTTTGGTACAAAAGAGCTTTTCTCAACAAGTGCGTCGTTTCTGACATATTAGCAAAAAAGTAAAAAAAAACGCTTTTTAGGGGATTTTGAAATTTTGTACTAACTTTAACGCGCTCTAGCACCTAAACAATTCGTCTGATGGAAAAAACGTAAAAAATACAATTTGTAGAAAAATTGATGTAGCCTATTTTGTACAAAAGAGCTTTTCTCAAAAAGTGCGTCGTTTCTGACTTATTAGCAAAAAAGTAAAAAAAAATGCCTTTTGGTCGATTTTCGAATTTTCTACTAACTTTAACGCGCTCTAGCACTTAAACAATTCGTCTGATGGAAAAAGTGTAAGAAACACAATTTGTTGAAAAATTGATGTAGCCTATTTTTGTACAAATGAGCTTTTCTCAACAAGTGCGTCGTTTCTGACTTATTAGCGAAAAAGTAAAAAAAATGCTTTTTGGTCGATTTTGGATATTTCTACTAACTTTAACGCGCTCTAGCACCTAAACAATTCGTCTGATGGAAAAAGTGTAAGAAACACAATTCGTTGAAAAATTTATGTAGCCTATTTTTGTACAAAAGAGCTTTTCTCAACAAGTGCGTCGATTCTGACATATTAGCGAAAAAGTGAAAAAAATGCTTTTTGTTCGATTTTGGAATTTTATACTAACTTTAACGCGCTCTAGCACCTAAACAACTCGTCTGATGGCAAAAGTGTAAGAAACACAATTTGTAGAAAAATTGATGTAGCCTATTTTTGTACAAAAGAGCTTTTCTCAATAAGTGCATCGATTCTGACATATTAGCGAAAAAGTAAAAAAAATGCTTTTTGGTCGATTTTAGAATTTTCTACTACCTTTAACGCGCTTTAGCACCTAAACAATTCGTCTGATGGAAAAAGTGTAAGAGACATAATTTGTAGAAAAATTAATGTGGCCTATTTTTGTACAACAGAGCTTTTCTCAACAAGTGCGTCGTTTCCGAGTTATTAGAGAAAAACTAAAAAAACTGCTTTTTGACTGATTTGTAAATTTACTTCAAACTTTAACGCGGTCTAGCGCCTGAACCATTCATCCAATGTAAAAACTCTAAGAAACGCAATTTGAAGAAAATTTGATGTGGCCTATTTTTGTCCATAAGAGCTTTTCTCAACAAGTGCGTCGTAAGTGCGTATTAGAGAAAAACTAAAAAAACTGCTTTTTGACTGATTTGTAAATTTACTTCAAACTTTAACGCGTCTAGCGCCTGAACCATCCATCCAATGTAAAAACTCTAAGAAACGCAATTTGTAGAAAATTTGATGTGGCCTATTTTTTCAAAAAAGAGCTTTTCTCAAAAAGTGCGCCGTTTCTGACTTATTAGCGAAAAAGTAAAAAAAAATGCTTTTTGGTCGATTTTGAAATTTTCTAACTTTAACGCGCTCTAGCACTTAAACAATTCGTCTGATGGAAAAAGTGTAAGACACACAATTTTTAGAAAAATTGATGTAAGTAGCCTATTTTGATACAAAGGAGCTTTTTTCAATAAGTGCGTCGTTTCTGACATATTAGCGAAAAAGTAAAAAAATGCTTTTTGGTCGATTTTGGAATTTTCTACTAACTTTAACGCGATCTAGCACTTAAACAATTCGTCTGATGGAAAAAGTGTAAGAAACACAATTTGTAGAAAAATTGATGTGGCCTATTTTTGTACAAAAGGGCTTTTCTCAACAAGTGCGTCGTTTCTGACTTATTAGCGAAAAAGTAAAAAAAAATGCTTTTTGGTCGATTTTGAAATTTTCTAACTTTAACGCGCTCTAGCACTTAAACAATTCGTCTGATGGAAAAAGTGTAAGACACACAATTTTTAGAAAAATTGATGTAAGTAGCCTATTTTGATACAAAGGAGCTTTTTTCAATAAGTGCGTCGTTTCTGACATATTAGCGAAAAAGTAAAAAAATGCTTTTTGGTCGATTTTGGAATTTTCTACTAACTTTAACGCGATCTAGCACTTAAACAATTCGTCTGATGGAAAAAGTGTAAGAAACACAATTTGTAGAAAAATTGATGTGGCCTATTTTTGTACAAAAGGGCTTTTCTCAACAAGTGCGTCGTTTCCAAGTTATTAGAGAAAAACTAAAAAAACTGCTTTTTGACTGATTTGTAAATTTTTTCAAACTTTTGTCGCTCTATCGACTAAATCGTTTGTCAACGGTTGTAATAACGAGAAGACCCATTCCAAAGTCCAAACACACTCATGGTATTCCCTGGAAAGGCAAGTAGGTACTGTAGCGACTCAGAGTTGCAAGAACCGAGGTAGCTTAGTGGTAAAGCACCCGGTAAGATATTGGGGAGACTCGGATTCGATCTCCAATCGGGGTCCAAGTTTTTTCCTTAGATAATCAGCAAAGCATGGATGTCTACTACAGTCCACAACCTCGTGACATTCGTACATTCGTTGAGGAATAGTCCAAATCGGCACATGGATACGAATAAACGGATGGCCCCCGTATAAACTATACCAACTTCAATACCATTGTTGTTAAAACTCGTTCAATCTCAAAAACAAATTCATGACATAGATGACATGAATACTACAAAGTTGCCACCACGAACAAATACCGGTGGTTAATAACGTAGCAAGAAATTGGTATAGCAGTTCAGATAAACAAGCTTCGTTTCGGAACATTTACCAAAGTCCGTATAAGTCGAATATGTATAGTACTTTGAAAACTCTCCACTCTAAACGAGCAATTGTTTAACTTTTATACGTTTAATAGTAGGAGTAGGTACTTTAATTCGTATAATAATACCCACTGGTGTAAACAGGAACGATTATGAGCCGAATCCACTGGATTTGGAAGTTACCGCAGTTATTAACAGCACCTGAGGCCGGCTAGTGAGACTAAAAGAAGTGGAATTTTCATTTAAGCCCACCGATATTTATGCTTCACGGATGCCAAAACTTAAGATGATACTACGATAACGCAATATGTCGAGCACAAACGTATAAACTTAACTTTACGGATGATTTAAAAGGTCGTAAAAATTTTAATCAGAAAATTTGAAAATGGAAAAGGTTTTACAGCGGTGTCATTTAACTGTCTACTTACTTTCTATTTAAAAGTTTTTATATAACTTTAATCTCGTTACTTTTACAACGGGGCAATAAACGTATCCTCGTGCAATTTGATTTTACAATATTATTAGTTGTTGTTAGGTGAGACGTAAATTGAAACTCGGGTTAGTAGTTGTATAGAAAAGAAGAAAATTGTATTTCAAAAGCAGACTCTTATTGTTGCCATTTTTTTGTAATGAAATAAGGACAATATTATTCGCCCTTTGCATCACGAATGAATTCAAAATGAAAGATGCGTAAATATATGGCTACATAAATCAGTTTTTTTTTGTTATAAAATGTAAAAAATATATAAAAATAAAACGAAATTCTTTATTGAAATGCAGCCAGTTGTTTAAAATGTCATTGTCAGCGAAAACTTTTTTTGATTTCCCGCATCTGGAAAATGATTTTCCACTAGTTTCCTTCCCACACACTTATATGAATAATTTCGAGCTTCGTATCTCGGTCTTTCTTTTAAAGAAAAACTTAAGAAAAATCGATTAATTTAAACGAGTAGTCGGTTACATCGTTTGCGTAATTTTCTGATATTTTAAAAGCCTCTAAGACCGTTTAAGTTTAAGTTTCAAGAAAGTTCGCTAATGTCTCAATCAGGGGTGGACTAAGAAATTGAGATCTTTATAATGTTGTAATGGAATGTAAGATCGCCGTTTATCCAGAATATGAAGGAATTTCAGCTAAAGATCAAATGCGTCCAACAATGCTAGAACCGCCAACTTGTAAACGCCGTGAAATAATAAAATAGATGAGGGAATAACCATAAGAAGAAAGAAAAAAGTGCTTTTCTCGAAAAGTGCGTTATTTCTGAGTTATAAGCAAAAAATTAAAAAACCGATTTTGAAATTTTCTTCAAATTTTAACGCGTTTGCAGTTTCGAGTTATTAGCAAAAAACTAAAAAACTTGTTTTTGGCCAATTTTAGAATTTTCTTAAAACTTCAACGCGCTCTAGCATCTGAACCATTCGTCTGATGGGAAAAGGCAAAACACATAATTTGTAGAAAATTTTATGTGCTTTTATCTTCATACAAAAGCGCTTTTTTCAATAAGTGCGCCGTTTCCGAGTTATTAGCAAAAACAAAAAAATCTTTTTTAGGTAGATTTTGGAATTTTTTTCAAATTTTAACGCGCTCTAGCGCCTAAACCATTCATCTGATGATAAAAGCGTAGGAAACATAATTTGTAGAGAATTTAATATGACTTATTTTTGTACAAATGCGCTTTTCTCAACAAGAGCGCCGTTTCCGAGTTATTAGCGAAAAACTAAAAAAACTGATTTTTGTCCGATTTTAAAATTTTCTTAAAACTTTAACGCGCTCTAGCATCTGAACCATTCGTCTGATGGGAAAAGGCAAAACACATAATTTGTAGAAAATTTTATGTGCTTTTATCTTCATACAAAAGCGCTTTTTTCAATAAGTGCGCCGTTTCCGAGTTATTAGCGAAAAGCTAAAAAAACTTTGGTAGATTTTGGAATTTTTTCAAATTTTAACGCGCTCTAGTGCCTAAACCATTCATCTGATGAGAAAAGCGTAAAACACATAAATTGTAGAAAATATTATTTGCTTTATGTTTATACAAAAGCGCTTTTCTCAATAAGTGCGCCGTTTCCGAGTTATTAGCAAAAACAAAAAAAACTTTTTTAGGTAGATTTTGGAATTTTTTTCAAATTTTAACGCGTTTGCAGTTTCGAGTTATTAGCAAAAAACTAAAAAACTTGTTTTTGGCCAATTTTAGAATTTTCTTAAAACTTCAACGCGCTCTAGCATCTGAACCATTCGTCTGATGGGGAAAGGCAAAACACATAATTTGTAGAAAATTTTATGTGCTTTCATCTTCATAGAATAGCGCTTTTTTCAATAAGTGCGCCGTTTCCGAGTTATTAGCAAAAACTAAAAAAACTTTTTTTGGTAGATTTTGGAATTTTTTTCAAATTTTAACGCGCTCTAGCGCCTAAACCATTCATCTGATGATAAAAGCGTAGGAAACATAATTTGTAGAGAATTTAATATGACTTATTTTTGTACAAATGCGCTTTTCTCAACAAGGGCGTCGTTTCCGAGTTATTAGCGAAAAACTAAAAAAACTGATTTTTGTCCGATTTTAAAATTTTCTTAAAACTTTAACGCGCTCTAGCATCTGAACCATTCGTCTGATGGGAAAAGGCAAAACACATAATTTGTAGAAAATTTTATGTGCTTTTATCTTCATACAAAAGCGCTTTTTTCAATAAGTGCGCCGTTTCCGAGTTATTAGCGAAAAGCTAAAAAAACTTTGGTAGATTTTGGAATTTTTTCAAATTTTAACGCGCTCTAGTGCCTAAACCATTCATCTGATGAGAAAAGCGTAAAACACATAAATTGTAGAAAATATTATTTGCTTTATGTTTATACAAAAGCGCTTTTCTCAATAAGTGCGCCGTTTCCGAGTTATTAGCAAAAACAAAAAAAACTTTTTTAGGTAGATTTTGGAATTTTTTTCAAATTTTAACGCGTTTGCAGTTTCGAGTTATTAGCAAAAAACTAAAAAACTTGTTTTTGGCCAATTTTAGAATTTTCTTAAAACTTCAACGCGCTCTAGCATCTGAACCATTCGTCTGATGGGGAAAGGCAAAACACATAATTTGTAGAAAATTTTATGTGCTTTCATCTTCATAGAATAGCGCTTTTTTCAATAAGTGCGCGGTTTCCGAGTTATTAGCAAAAACTAAAAAAACTTTTTTTGGTAGATTTTGGAATTTTTTTCAAATTTTAACGCGCTCTAGCGCCTAAACCATTCATCTGATGATAAAAGCGTAGGAAACATAATTTGTAGAGAATTTAATATGACTTATTTTTGTACAAATGCTCTTTTCTCAACAAGGGCGTCGTTTCCGAGTTATTAGCGAAAAACTAAAAAAACTGATTTTTGTCCGATTTTAAAATTTTCTTAAAACTTTAACGCGCTCTAGCATCTGAACCATTCGTCTGATGGGAAAAGGCAAAACACATAATTTGTAGAAAATTTTATGTGCTTTTATCTTCATACAAAAGCGCTTTTTTCAATAAGTGCGCCGTTTCCGAGTTATTAGCGAAAAGCTAAAAAAACTTTGGTAGATTTTGGAATTTTTTTCAAATTTTAACGCGCTCTAGTGCCTAAACCATTCATCTGATGAGAAAAGCGTAAAACACATAATTTGTAGAAAATATTATTTGCTTTATGTTTATACAAAAGCGCTTTTCTCAATAAGTGCGCCGTTTCCGAGAAATTAGCGAAAAACTAAAAAAACTGCTTTTTGGTAGATTTTGGAATTATTTCAAATTTAAACGCGCTCTAGCGCCTAAACCATTTGTCTGATGTAAAAAGCGTAATAAACATAATTTGTAGATAATTTAATACGTCTTATTTTTGTATGAAAGCGCTTTTCTCAACAAGTAAGCTGTGTCCGAGTTAATAGCAAAAAAGTAAAAAAACTGCTTTTTGGTCGATTTTGAAATTTTCTTTAAATTTTACGCGCTTTAGCGCCTAAACCATTCGTCTGAAAGCAAAAGCGTAAAAAACACAATTTGTAGAAAATTTGATGAGTATTAGTTTTGTACAAAAGCATTTTTTCAATAAATGCCTCGTTTCCGAGTTATTGGAAAAAAGCTAAAAAAAGTGCTTTTTCGTCGATTTCGGAATTTTCTTTAAACTTTAACGCACTCTAGGCTTAAACCAGTAGTCTAATGTAAGAAGTCTTTAAACCTAATTTGTAGAAAATTTGATGCGGCTTATTTCTGTATAACACACTTTTCTCTTCAACGGCGCCGTTTTTGAGTTATTAGCAAAAAACTAAAAAACAAACCTTTTTGGCCGATTTTAGAATTTTTTCAAACTTTAACGCGCTCTAGCGCCTAAACCATTTGTCTGATAGCAAAAGTTTAAGATACACAATTTATATAAAATGTCATTTGGTTTCTTTTTGTATAAAAGTATTTTTCTGAACTAGTGCGTCGTTTCCGAGTTATTGGCAAAAAACTATAAAAACGACTTTTTGGTCGACTTTGAAAGTTTCTTCCAACTTTAACGCGCTCTAGCGCCTAAACCATTCGTTATGAGATTTTAAAATCTCTAATTTAAGTTTAAGATTCACAAAAGTTTGTTAAATTCTAAACCAGATGTGGACTAAGAAATTTCAACTTTTAGAATGTTGTAACGAAAATTTATCTCGGAACAAGAAAAGGAGATAAGCTGCGACTTCATGAATGGAATGGAAGATATCTATTTATCTAGAAGATGATGAAGTATCAACTAATGCAGAGCAGATCAGTCCAGAAAGGAAGACTCACTGTTTGAATATACTAGGCGTTTCTTGCTACTGTCAACTCTACTCACTACCATCGTTGCTCATTTCCACCATCCTCGTCACTCCACTACAACCGTCACCTACTAGAACGAACCTTCTGTCAGGCGGTGTTCCCGTTTCAGGAACTAATTTTTAGTGACCACATGAGTTAGACACCAGAGACCGAGAGAACGGTAGTTACTACTTTTTACCCAAGGCATTCCAACTTCCAACGGAGATGCTCTTGATTCATTTCCATCAACTTATGCATGTCAGAGCAACGCAGCACGCGGCTTACAATCAGCCACGAGCAAGTAGAGGGGATTCGTAAAGATTTTCCATCTCCATGGGTCACTTCCAACTTCCAACAAGCACTCCCCATTCTCCATTACTAAGGAATTTCTAAAAACTATGAAGAGATGGTCGCGGCAGAGCCAATAGATATAGAGACAAATGCTTACAGGGTGGCATTTTTTATCCATATCGTACCTAAACACTCGTAAGTAAACGGTAGTACAGAGTTAGCAACTGGATCAAAAATGGTGGCTCTATGCGGTACTCTCTATATCCAATGGCTCTGATCTCCAATCTCCAGGGCCCATGTGTGCGCATCTAGTAACTACTAGATACGGCGTATATTTGCTTGTAGAGATGTAGAGCGCCCTAATTTTTTTGTGCGAGATATTTATCTACTAGTTTGTGTTAAAAATTTTTGTGTCTTATGAATAATTAAAATATTCGTTGGGGCGCTTTAAATTAATTACGAAAACGTTGAATAAAAATCGATTAATTTAAATGAGTAGTCGATTACATCGTTTACATAATTTTTTGTTACTTTATTAGGGGAGTAATTTGATATTTTTGCAAAATTTAAAACTTGAAAAAAGTGCACGTGACAGCATAAAATTAAGTGTTCTCTTTAATTTTATAAGTGAAGAGGACCCTGCGCGTTATTAAAAAAACCCTCTTTTCGCTTTTGAATACTTAGTTTTTAGCTTTATATAAAAGGGGAGGAGATAAAACAATAGCACTTGAACAATGATAAATTGTTGAAAGGAGAGTTTGAAGTTTTTGGGTAAGAATAGAATGAAAATGAGACCGCTTAATCTGCGTGCAAACTACAGACTAACATTTCGGGTCGATAAGGACAACCGTAAAAAGGGAAATTGGCGAAAGTAAAAAAGCTCCAGGTATAGTATACAAGATTCGACCACACGGCGGTTTTATCCGGGCTACAATTTCGTAGGCCGGTGGCTTATTCCCGTCATACCTGACAAAAGCAGTTCGTAAATGTCCCCATCTATCAGTGTCAGCAACTCGACGCGCGAAAACCGCGATTAATGGAACTTACACGAATACGAAAAGGATGCAGCAGCATAAACAATCCTTAATGAAAAACAAACCCACACGTTCGCTTATTAAAATATTTTCATCCACCTATTATTGTACGAAAATTCGCTTTTAGTTAAAGCAAAAATTTTAAAACAGCCTCGCACCGCCAAATGACGCCTTTGCATTCAATACAGAGCATAAATCACAACTTCCAGTCATTCGTTAAATTAAAAACCGCATCTGAAAAATAAACGAGGAGCCTCTTGTATCTGATAAGCGGCAATTTTATAAATTTAATGGTTTCATTAATAACATCCTACGTTATTCCGAGTGCCCTATTTAATCTTCCCAGGTATGGTCTTTGCATCGAATTTACATAATATAACTTGGCTACGCTCTTTCTCCCTTAGATAAATAAGCTTACGAATAAATTAACCTTAAATAATTTTCTACATACAAAAAATAACTTCATAATGCTTGTGAGTGATGACCTGATGACTAGACTTAACTAGAAAACAGAATCTATTAGGTTTATTTTTTCTGTTTATTGCTCATAACTTGAAAACTACGCATTTTCTGTAAGTATCGCGTTTATACAAAAATAAACTACCTACAATTTTCTACAAATTACTTCTTTACAATTTATTCCTTCAGACAAACGGTTTAGACGCTAGAGCGCGTTAAAGTTTAACAAAAATTCCAAATGGAACAAAAAGTTGTTTTCTTAGTTTTTCACTTGTAACTAGAAAACGACTAAGCGACGCACTTTTAGAGCAATTAGGTAATTAAATTAATTAAATACTAACTAATTGAACTTTTAAAAATGAGGATTTGTAAAAATAGAGCTCACCACGAGAAATATAAATTAATGTAGGTCAGTTGGTCTTGGCAGCTACGTTAGATATAGCTCTAAACTTCAACCCTTTCTAGCGGCTAACCTAACACGTGGGTTTGGCGTAAAAAGCTTGAAGAAGCTCAATTTATAGCAAATTCATTGCACTTTATTTTGGTATAGGAACGCTTTTCCTTAAAAGTGCGTAATTTTCTGGTTATGAGCAAAAAACTAAAAAAGCAACTTTTTGGCAGATTTTGGAATTTTCATTAAACTTTAACGCCTCAACCGTTTTTACTTGAAAAAAGTCTAAAAAATATAATTTGTTGGAAATTGAATGTAGTTTATTTTGTGCTTTTTTCAAAAAGTGCGTAATTTTCAAATTACAAGCGAACTAAACTATAAAAACAATTTTTGGGCAGATTTTAGAATTTTGTTCAGACTTTAACGCGCTCTAACGCTTAAACCATACGTTTGATGAAAAAAGTCTAAAAGACATAATTTGTTGGAAATTGAATTTAGTTTATTTTAGCATAAAAATGTTTTTCTCAAAAAGTGCGTAATTTCCGAGTTATAAAAGAAAAACTAAAAGACAGGTTTTTGGTCCATTTTAAAACTTTCTTCAAACTTTAACGCGCTTTAGCGCCTAAACCGTCCGTCTGATACAAAAAGTCTAAGAGACAATTTGTTGGAAATTAAATTTTAGCATAAAAACGCTTTTCTATGAAGGTGCGTAATTTCCGAATTATAAGCAAAAAACCAAGATACGGGTTTTTGGCCGATTTTTGAATTTTTTTCAAACTTTAACGCGCTCTAACACCTAAACCATTTGTCTGATAGAAAAAGCGAAAGAAACACAATTTGTAGAAAATTTGTTGTTGTTTAATTTTGTATAAAAGAGTTTTTTCCAAGAAGTGCATCGCTTCCGAGTTATTTGCGAAAAACTAAAAGAACTGCTATTTGGCCGATTTTGGAAATGGTTTCAAACTTTAACGCACTCTAGCGCCTAAACCATTTGCTTGATGGAAAAAGTGTAAAAAACATCATTTGTAAAAAATTTAATGTTGCTTATTTTTGTATAAAAGATCTATTTGCAACAAGTGCGTCTTTTCCGTGTTATTAGCACAAAACTAAAAGAACTGTGTTTTGACCGATTTTGAAAGTTGTTTCAACCTTTAACGCGCTCTACCGTCTAAACCATTCGTCTGATAGAAAAAGCAAAAGACACAAAATTTGTGGAAAATTGATTGTTGTTTAGTTTTGTGTAAGAGCTCTTTTTCCAACAAGTGCATCGTTTCCGAGTTCTTAGCGAAAAACTAAAAAAACTGGTTTGTGGTCGATTTTGAAAGTTGTTTCAAACTTTAATGGACTCTAGCGCTTAAACCATTAGTCTAATGAAAAAGGTGTATAAAACATAATTTGTAAAAAATATGATGGTGTTTATTTTTGTATACAAGCTTTTTTGTCTAAAAGTGCGTCGTTTCCGAGTTATTAACGAAAAACTAAAAAACACCTTTTTGGCCGATTTTAAGTTTTTCCTTCTAACTTTAACGCGCTCTAGCGCCTAAACCATTTGTCTGATGGAAAAAGTTTAAAAACATAATTTGTAGGAAATTTAACTTGGTTTACTTTTATGCAAAAAAATTTTTTTAACAATTGCGGCGTTTCTGTGTTATAAGCGAGAAACTTAAAAAAAAGCTGCTGTTTGGCCGATTTTGGAATTTTTATCAACCTTTAATGCGCTCCAACGCCTGAACAGTTTGTGAGAAGGAAAAAAGCTACCAAATGTAATTTGTACAAAAATTGATGTAGTGTAGTTTTATAAGAAATGCTCTTCTCCAAAAGTGTATAGGTTTCAAGATACTCGTATAAGAAAAGATCTCAAAAATAGCATTTTTTCGCTCTACAAATTACAAAATGGCGAAACGACAAAATGACAAGTGGCAAGTGACAAGTGACAACTGACAGTTGAGAAGTGACAAGTGACACTTAATAAGTGACAATTGGCAAGAGACAAGCTAAAATTATTTTTTTGTGCTGCCATTTTTTGAATAAAACCTCATTTAATCATCCCAACTCGTTCTTTCGCTTCCCATTTACGTAACATAACTCTACTACCTCTTCCTCCTCGAGATAGATAAGCGCCGGAATAAATTAACATTAAATAATTTTCGCCGAAGAGAAAAAGGCGAGCCCGTAAAATAACCTATACATATGTAAGTATCACATCGACACGTTTTTCTTTTTCCTTTAGGATCAAAAAGTCGAATAAATTGCTTCAAAATGGCCACCGATAATGCTAAAATGTACAACAAACCGAAATGTAACCAATGAAGAAAACAGATTTTTATCCCGGCCGTGTAGATCTTGAAAATCCGCAATAATGATTTTTAAAGCTGTCTTCATTACACTGTAATCGTGGTTGCTAAAAGAAACCGTTAAATACTTAAACGCTTTTAGGGATTCTCACACACTTGATATATATGTTTTTATATTCTTTTACACTTTTATTTTCAATTTTTTTCACTCGGAGGCGCATTAAATGCGGAGAGGTATAATTAAAAGCTCTCCTGTTGAAATAGCGAAAAAGCTTTTTCGGTCGTCTACAAGTGCTTATTCCATTTTTTGATTCTTTCTGACTTTTTAGTGTTAGCCCTTGAGTAGAGAATTGAAAATAAGTAAATACAGGTGCTATTGGTACGCTCTGAATAAAATGTGACCCCTTAAGAGCGCATTTTTAAAGCTTCTCGCATAAAAAGTTTTTTTTTAATTCCTAAGGCTTTATATGTCGCTATCTACTTTTCATCGACCCTATATATAATACGTATATATTATGTTGTAAAAGTCAACCTGCGTAAGCCCCTTTTGTTCATTTGAAAGGAACCTTAACGTTGAAAATGTTTATAATGTGTAATAAAGAGAAAATCTATTAAAATTAATTATTTTAGTTGGGAGGTTAGTGGAATCGTTTTGTGTTTACACACTGATTAAAATTTTGGGGTTCGCTTTTGACTACGCGTCCATCATTTTTACCCATTTCTCATTATCTCGAGGTTTCCAACGACGCACATTAACGTAGGTGCCTAATATAAAATTACAATAACTACAAATTAAATTTTCTTTCTCTTTATACGTAATTTATATTTGTAGGTTTTCCACAATGCAAAATTTTCACGTGCAGCATTTTATAATGAGAGCTCCTTATCCGCTTCTTTCAAAATTGCATTTGTATGCGCTCCAATTTCCTTTAACAACGCCATGTGCATCAGTTTTTATGTAAAATATTGCGGAGCTTAATTAAAACGTGGCACCATATCTATTCCAATGCACGATAATTTTAACAAGTCGAGTGTACGCTTGAACCACGGCTCAGAGATCACACTTTCGAACTATTGACCTTGAATTTGGACTCAGCGAAGTTAAACTCGAGTCTGCCACACACTAAAATTAGTTTCTGATACGGATCGTACCTCTAACAGGCCAGTCAAAATCGACAATAAATCAACAAAACATGCTGTATCTCTGATTTTTTATTTAGACATATTATTAGGGTAGTGTATACCCAAGTTTTCAACTCTCTAAAAGTTGTGGCAAAAGCGTAGCACACAAAAAACTGCAAGATCTTCGGACTTTTCTCAGTTTTTGCTCTATATCTCCTAAACTATGCATTTTTCGACAAAAGCCACTATATACGATTTTAAAGAGAATTAACTTTATGACAATTTAAGCCTAGCCGGAGCTCTATATTTCAATTAGTTACCGAATTACGGCACTTTTAAAATATGCCATTTTTTCAAAAAACGAAAATTTTTGTTTTATATCTTCTTTAGACCAAAATTACGGCAAAACTATTGATTCTACGAGTAGAACTCATAGAATAGAAGTTGTAAGCAATTTAATTAGCTTCAAACTAAATGCATAGAAGGGTCTGTAGGCGTTATAGTTGTCTTACAATCTCAAAAAAACCTATACAAGGTAAAATCGCATTTTTCCAAAAATTTTCCAAAACCTTTCTATCTTTTGTTTTTTTAGTGTGATAATGAAAGAGAAGGCATGAAATCATTTAAAAAACGGTAAAATGTATTTTAATATAAACAAAAGTCATCAAAATTAGTGAAAATATATATCCAGAATTTGTGTGTTTTCATTTTACTTTGAGTTGAGCCCGTAGCGGCTAAACTTAGGAATGGGCCTAAATGAAGATTGAGCTTATTGTACCAAAAATTTAAAAGACTATCCAAACATGGGTACAGTTTTGTTCCAGGACCACCGATTCCAACGTCACAGGTGTCAAAAGTGAAAATATATCCAGAATTTGTGTGTTTTTAATTTTATTTTGAGTTTGGCCCTCCGTAGCGGCCAAACTAGGGAATGGGTCTAAATGAAGATTAAGCTTATGGTAGACAAAATTTAAAGGACTATCCAAACATAGGTACAGTTTTGTTCCAGGACCACCGATCCCGACGTCACAGGTGTCAAAAGTGAAAATATATCCAGAATTTGTGTGTTTTTAATTTTACTTTGAGTTTAGCCCTCCGTAGCGGCTAAACTAAGGAATGGGTCTAAATGAAGACTAAGCTTATGGTAGACATAATTTAAAGGACTATCCAAACATGGGTTCAGTTTTGTGCCAGGACTACCGATTCCAACGTCACAGGTGTCCAAAGTGAAAATATATCCAGAATTTGTGTGTGTTTTTAATTTTACTTTGAGTTTGGCCCTCCGTAGCGGCTAAACTAGGGAATGGGTCTAAATGAAGATTAAGCTTATGGTAGACATGATTTAAAGGACTATCCAAACATAGGTTCAGTTTTGTGCCAGGACTACCGATTCCAACGTCACAGGTGTCTAAAGTGAAAATATATCCAGAATTTGTGTGTGTTTTTAATTTTACTTTGAGTTTGGCCTTCCGTAGCGGCTAAACTAGGGAATGCGTCTAAATGAAGATTAAGCTTATGGTAGACAAAATTTAAAGGAGTATCCAAGCATGGGTTCAGTTCTGCTCCAGGACCACCGATCCCGACGTCACAGGTGTCAAAAGTGAAAATATATCCAGAATTTGTGTGTTTTTAATTTTACTTTGAGTTTAGCCCTCCGTAGCGGCTAACCTAGGGAATGGGTCTAAATGAAGATTATGCTTATGGTAGACATAATTTAAAGGACTATCCAAACATGGGTTCAGTTTTGTGCCAGGACTACCGATTCCAACGTCACAGGTGTCAAAAGTGAAAATATATCCAGAATTTGTGTTTTCAATTTTACTTTGAGTTTAGCCCTCCGTAGCGGCTAAACTAGGGAATGGGTCTAAATGCAGATTAAGCTTATGGTAGACATAATTTAAAGGACTATCCAAACATGGGTTCAGTTTTGTGCCAGGACTACCGATTCCAACGTCACAGGTGTCTAAAGTGAAAATATATCCAGAATTTGTGTGTGGTTTTAATTTTACTTTGAGTTTGGCCCTCCGTAGCGGCTAAACTAGGGAATGGGTCTAAATGAACATTAAGCTTATGGTAGACATGATTTAAAGGACTATCCAAACATAGGTTCAGTTTTGTGCCAGAACCACCGATTCCGACGTCACAGGCGTCCAAAGTGAAAATATATCTAGAATTTGTGTGTTTTTAATTTTACTTTGAGTTTGGTCCTCCGAAGCGGCTAAACTATGGAATTGGTCTAAATGAAGATTAAGCTTATGGTAGACATAATTTAAAGGACTATCGTAACATGTGTTCAGTTTTGATCCAGGACTACCGATTCCAACGTCACAGGTGTACAAAGTGAAAATATATCCAGAATTTGTGTGTTTTTAATTTTACTTTGAGTTTGGCCCTCCGTAGCAGCTAAACTAGGGAATGGGTCTAAATTAAGATTAAGCTTATGGTAGACATAATTTAAAGGACTATCCAAACATGGGTTCAGTTTTGTGCCAGGACCACCGATTCCGACGTCACAGGCGTCCAAAGTGAAAATATATCTAGAATTTGTGTGTTTTTAATTTTACTTTGAGTTTGGCCCTCCGTAGCGGCTAAACTGTGGAATGGGTCTAAATGAAGATTAAGCTTATGGTACACATAATTTAAAGGACTATCCAAACATGAGTTCAGTTTTGTGCCAGGACCACCGATTCCGACATCACAGGTGTCCAAAGTGAAAATATATCCAGAATTTGTGTGTTTTTAATTTTACTTTGAGTTTGGCCCTCCGTAGCGGCTAAACTAGGGAATGGGTTTAAATGAAGATTAAGCTTATAGTAGACATAATTTAAAGGACTATCTAAACATGCGTTCTGTTTGGTGCCAGGACCACCGATTCCGACGTCACAGGCGTCCAAAGTGAAAATATATTCAGAATTTGCGTGTTTTTAATTTTACTTTGAGTTTGGCCCTCCGTAGCGGCTAAACTAGGGAATGGGTCTAAATGAAGATTAAGCTTATGGTAGACATAATTTAAAGGACTATCCACACATGGGTTCAGTTTTGTGCCAGGACTACCGATTCCAACGTCACAGGTGTCCAAAGTGAAAATATATCCAGAATTTGTGTGTTTTTAATTTTACTTTGAGTTTGGCCCTCCGTAGTGGCTAAACTAGGGAATGGGTCTAAATGAAAATTTAGCTTATGGTAGACATAATTTAAAGTACTATCCAAACATGGGTTCAGTTTTGTGCCAGGACCACCGATT
This sequence comes from Malthinus flaveolus, assembly GCA_950108345.1. NCBI lineage: Eukaryota > Metazoa > Arthropoda > Insecta > Coleoptera > Cantharidae > Malthinus > Malthinus flaveolus. The sequence goes on from OX467289.1 coordinate 11,971,943, forward strand.
CCGACATCACAGGTGTCCAAAGTGAAAATATATCCAGAATTTGTGTGTTTCTAATTTTACTTTGAGTTTGGCCCTCCGTAGCGGCTAAACTAGGGAATGGGTCTAAATGAACATTAAGCTTATGGTAGACATGATTTAAAGGACTATCCAAACATAGGTTCAGTTTTGTGCCAGGACCACCGATTCCGACATCACAGGTGTCCAAAGTGAAAATATATCCAGAATTTGTGTGTTTCTAATTTTACTTTGAGTTTGGCCCTCCGTAGCGGCTAAACTAGGGAATGGGTCTAAATGAACATTAAGCTTATGGTAGACATGATTTAAAGGACTATCCAAACATAGGTTCAGTTTTGTGCCAGAACCACCGATTCCGACGTCACAGGCGTCCAAAGTGAAAATATATCTAGAATTTGTGTGTTTTTAATTTTACTTTGAGTTTGGTCCTCCGAAGCGGCTAAACTATGGAATTGGTCTAAATGAAGATTAAATTAATGAAGGTTAAAGTTCTGATATGTCGCTTCAGTTCGAAAACACAAAAGAGATTTTTATTTGCATGCGATCAAAGGCCTAGTAATTTATATGCCAATTCAGATGTCCCCTTCACTAATGAGCAATTTTGAATTTATAAATTAACAGTTGTTAGTATCCGAAACGATGTTAATTTGCAGGAAATGGTTATCTGCCGACGGCCTAACAAATTTTCCCGAAACAGTAACGACTCTCACACTTAAATTAATAATTATTACCAACTTAAAGTTAAATATAAAAATTAAACTTTAACGAGACCAAAGTAAGTAAACTCAAAGGCCTCCCTGGTTCCGCTGCTTAACAAATACAAAATTTAAGCGAATTTATACAATATTCATATTATTTTAACAATAGATCGAGACCACTAGGTACGTCAAAAACTTGTGTCATTAATAAAAAATTCATTACCTCTCTGAACGCGAAAATTTCCTTCTTCGACCCTGCGAACGGGCAATGAGTTGCACATTTATATTAAAAAAAAAATCTCGTTTTGTTTGTATTACGTAATGTATTTTTTACATCCATCGTTCATTGTCAAAAAAAAATTAAATAAGGGCGGTGGTGGTGGCGCAAAGTACAAACCACAAAAATGTAAATTCATTAAACCTAATATTCGTTGACATTTTTAGAAAGCCGTAAGTTAATCTCAAAATGGCCAAGAATCAAGTAAGCCGATGAATAAGTAATTGAAAGAGGGTATTTCTCGAAACGTGTGACAAACTGCTACCCTTAACTTCGTTTATCTTGTAAGGGTCGTAAACTAATAGGAAATCAAACAAGAAGTTATATACTTTTGGGAATGGCCCTCTTTTATTCCCAAAGGAACACGTATATGACCCATACAACAACCGGACTATGAATAATTTCGCTTTTACTAACATCTCCGGTTAATGTTATTGAACAGGATCACGTGCAGATATATCCATTAAAGGGGGTGCGTTTGTTTAATGTGACGCACGCAATGTGCCTGTTAGATCGGATTTGTCACCGGAACTACGTTTGCATTTCCATAATATAACATGTACATTTATATAAATATGCAGGGCCGTATTCACAACTGTGGCATCATACGGTAAAAATATAATTTTCCCCTTATTAAAATTTTCACACACCTATGGAAAACCCCCAAGCAAAACTTTTGTAACTTTAACTCGAAGTCTTGATTGGCTCGTTTTAAGTGAAAGAGACTACTTCTAAGGAACCCCCGGCGTTATACCGACACATTTTGCAAATCCGGGGAGGTGGAGAGCGGGTGGGGGGTTAAAAAGGCATTAATCCAATTTACGAGAATACGAGTCTAATAAACGTACGTTAGGCGATATTACGCCTGTTATACGATTACGAAATTTTCTACAAACTTTAACGCGCTCTAGTGCCTAAACCACTCAATTCATGAAAAAATTGTAAGACACATAATTTGAAGAAAATTAGATGTTGTTTATTTTTGTTTATTAGCTCTTTTCTTCACAAGTACGTAGTTTTTGAGTTACTGGCAAAAAACTAAAAAAACTTTTTTGGATTCCAAAATTTTCTTTCAACTTTAACGCACTCTAGCGCCTAAACCATTCGTCTGATGGAAAAAGTATAAGAAACATAATTTGTTAAAAATTTCATGTGATTTATTTTTGTATAAAAACGCCTTTTTCAACAAGTGCGCCGTTTCCGAGTTATTAGCGAAAAACTAAAAAAAGTGCTTTTTGGTCGATTTTGAAATTTTCTTCAAACTTCAACGCGCTCTAGCGCCTAAACCATTTGTCTGGTGGAAAAAGCGGAAGAAACATAATTTGTAGAATATTTGATGTGGCTCATTTTTGTACATAAACGCCTTTCTCAACAAGTGCGCCGTTTCTCCGTTATTAACAAAACAATAAAAACTGCTTTTTTGGTCGATTTTGGAATTTTCTTCAAACTTCAACGCGCTCTAGCGCCTAAACCATATGTCTGGTGGAAAAAGCGTAAGAAACATAATTTGTTGAATATTTGATGTTGTTTTTGTGTAAACTTTTTTCAACAAGTGCTTCCCTTGCGAGTTATCAGCAAAAAAGTAAAAAAACTATTTTTGGCCGATTTAGGAATTTTTGCAAATTGGGGTGTTTAAGGCATTAATGCAGTCTACGAGAATACTACAGTCCACTCAACGTACCTTAGGCGATATTATGTCTGTTATACGTTCAACGTCTTTGACCAAGTCACGAAGAGCCGACCCTGCGTATACAATTTATCAACTTAATAGGGCTGTTAGTGAGTATTGAAATTGATTTCAAAATCCATATCAATTCCATCAATCTGAAAAAAGTTTACTTTACCTCCACAAGCGCACAAACGTTATTTGACGTGCAGTAGTTTAAACAACTGCCTCTCTGTTATATCGAGTTATTTGATATATTAAACACATAAAAGGGGATATAATTTGAAATTTTGATAACCATTTTTTTTCTGTTGAATTAAATTATAAATAAACTTCTGTTTGAAGTATTACTTTACTCCAAAAACGAGCCCGGTTATTTTGATCTACGTCAAAAAAATGCCAACCTGTTGTTGACCCTTATCTATTTAAAAACATTTATTTTATTCAGGAAAAACTTTGCAAAACGAAAGAAAAGGGCCTAAATAAATTATTAGGCAAATTGATAAAATGAAAATAAGAGCTCAACGTATATAAAAAGGAAGACGTACTACAACAACTCGTGGAGAAAACGTTAGGTCAACTTTTAATTTCTTGAGTGTGTTGACAAAAAAGTTTTTCTTTTGCTACTTAAAGTTGGGGGTAGTTTGTTTTCTTAAGATAACGATTATGTTGTAGGTGGTAATTGATTTTATCGAACAAATGTCGAGTGAAAGGGAAAGGTTGAAGAATAATACATCGAGGAGCTTTAAATTGAAAACTGTTGCTGCAGAGATTAAAAATTTTTCAACTAGAGATTTCAAGAATTGTGAAGGATTAGGAAATTAATTTAAAATGTTCGCTTTTTCGTTAAAAGAGATTATTGAAATTGGAATCAAACAAAATTAAAATTAAATTAAAAACGTCCTTATTTGTGTGCGCATTTTCTAAAAAATCGTAAGAACGGAGTCGTAATACGATTCTTGAGAAAAAATGCGGCCACATTTTGTTTGTTAATGAGGGTTGTGTATTCATATAATATTTGAGTTTTATTTTCTAAAAAGAAAGATCTCTTGTCTCTTGTCTCAGTCGTGTCTCATAGAAGAAGGCTAGCAGCTCGCATAGATCCGTAGGTGTCCACTAGCTCCGAATAAGAAAGCACAGAAGCGCATGTTTCAGAAGCTGGGCTTCTTCGGCTTAAAATAATATATTCAGAGATTTGTTCTCCTCCTTAAACTCTTATTGTGTGATAATTGATAACCTTCTAGTTATTGAAGGTACAGTAGCGCATCAGGTTTTTAGTTTAGGTTGGGTTAGGTTAGGTTTTGGATTCGCAGTGGCTTACGGCTTAACTAGGGAGTGGTGACCCCTATCAGCCTGCTCACTTTAACCTTGATATACGACAAGTAGGTCCAAGAGGGAATAGGAGAGTGTTAGACCCAACAATGAGGTTAGGTTAGAGGACCACGTGCGGTGGCGCAAACGATCATCCTTTACGCAACTCCGGTCTGGAGTAAAGCACTGGTCTACGACCGCAAAAAAACAGAATGCTTAAAGTTCAGAGGGAAATGGCGCTACGAATAACAAGCGCATACAGAACCATTTCGCTTGACGTGGCGCTTGTAGTAGCGTCGCTGCCACCCATCCACCTGCTCACCCTATAAAGAGCCACCAACCGCGAAGAAAATTCATCAACTCGCGTGAATTCCATGGAGCAGTGGCAGAGCCGCTGGACTGACTTAAACAAAGGTCTATGGACAAAATCGCTCATACCCAACCTCCAGCCGTGGGTAGAGAGAAATCATAAGAAGCTGAGCTACCATCTTACGCAGCTCCTCACAAGGCACGGTTGCTTCAACCACTATAAGCACCGAATTGGGAAACTAGCAACCCTTCAAATGCGACCACTGCGACGACATATATACTGCCGAGCTGTTGTGAAGACGTTTCTCTCCTGCCTCTGTAAAAAACGGTTAGGTTAGGTTAGGTTAAGTTAGGGAAACAGAAGGGAGTTTGGGACACAGACCCCCCCCCGCAGTCAAAGGAGGACGAGGGACATGAAATAGATCTAGGGTGGCAGATGCTAAAAATAAGTAAGGGCATGTCTTACGAAGACTACGCTGCGATAGAGAACCAGTTTTAGAAGGAAGATACTTACCAAAGAACCGAAATAATTAAAGAGAATAAGGAGGGTGAACAAATGGAACACCAAACCATGCTGGTAGACCCAGGAAACGTAGCACAGGGTGATATCCCCAGTGGACTCTTCAAAACGTACCCTCGGCTAAAAAGTGGGTCCTAGACCAGAAGGCACTGGAGCCGGGAAAGCTCCTTCTGCTTGAGAATTCCAAAGCAGTGGCCCTACTCACAAACGATCACAAAGACGGGACGACGACAAACGAGGTCATTACAACCCTCATACTCGTAGGAATAGAAACACCAAATTATACAGAAAAAATACCAGAACAGAAGGAGCGGGAGAAGTGCAAATACAATGGCATCTCTAATAGCGCTCAAAGGGGCACTACAAAGGAAGAAGATCTACAAAGGGTATATCCGAAACTATGGTGGTATTGAACCGACCAGGCTGCCGAGAATGGTGGGACCACCATAAATCTCTTCTAAATAGGGAAGGAGACAACTACGCCAAGAGGGTAGCCGGACAAAGACAGGATGCTACCAAAAAAGCCGTAGAGATAGGCATAAAGACTACAGAAGTGAGAGACCCAAGCCTGGCATGCATTATGGACAAGCTGACAAAAAACGTAGACACCGAGCAGATAGGAGTGCAAATAACCAGATGCCAGAGGTCAGATGGAGGCAATTGTCTCCGTGAACAAGGTACTTGCAAATCTTCTTCTAAAATAAGGTAAACTGAAAATAGGTTGGACCAAAATCAGGGTGCACGACCTCATCACACCCAAAAAATGCAACAGGTGTAAGAATTATGGGCATGGAGTGAGTTAGTGCTCTAATGAACCAAAGGACATAGAGCAGGTACTATGGCTTGTGGAGAGTACAGAAGAGCAGTTAACATAATACTAGAGAAGAAACGAAAGCACCAGAGTAGAGGTGCGGGTGCGGGTGGTAACGAGTCCTAACAAGAGTCGAACACCGTATATAGCGACAGGAGAGCTGATGGCAGACCTAACGGTATTACCAGCTCTCCTCCACTACGCGCAGAAGAAAAGGTTTAGTGGGTAGGCGCCAGGGTGAACAACTTTCCTGGTGAATCCCACACTACCCAGAGTGCACAAACATTCTAAGGTAGCCCTGGGTGTCTTCTCGAAAATTCCTAAACCTCGTTTTAAAAAAATGGTTAGGTTAGGATAGGTCAGATTAGGTCAGGTCAGATTGTTAGAACCCGCGTCTCTATGAACCTCCGCATCTCTATACTTACATCTCATCAGCTTCTGATGCAGAGCAGAAAGTGCTCTAGAGTCTTTCACACCTAGTTGTCTGCACTCATTTGTAGTGTCGCAGCTTTGGGTACAAAGAATGCTTGCAAATGCGCCAACGCGTTTTGCTCTGTAGTCAATTCCACAGAATGACTTAGTTTGTGACTGGGTCAAAAGTTAGGGTGCTGTAGAATGGGGGGGTGGGATAGAGCACCCAAATTGCTAGAAAGCGTTTCACAATTTCGCGGCTAGTTCTAGCAAAGGTGGGATCTAGAAGCCTAACAACTCTTCTCTTATACTAGTGCCGTTGGTAACTAACGTTTGATTGTAGGTTGTAGGTTACTCGCTTTTTTTTCTTTCCGCTGAGTACGGCTCTAGATGGAATCTTTGAGGCCACACATTGTTTTAGAATTTAAGCTGTTAAATTATAATATTACAACCTGTTCAACATCTGTGTAACCCAATCGTAAGGGCGATATGCCATGTTAATGGCAGGTAAGTCGGCATTAAATAACAGATGCGTTAAATGTTAAACAAGGCATTATATAACAAAGGGGTTATAATTAGATCTAATTGCTTTACCCGAGCATCATTATATTTATCTACTTCCATATCACAACAACAGACTCTCGTATTTTAAAGTCAAATTCGTCTATTCCACGTCATCTAATAGTAACGCGAATTTCGTGAAATCCTTCAAACATCAAGAACTTTCAACCAATTAACGTAGCCAAGTTCCCTAGAAACCTCGTACTAATAAGTGTGAGGCATTCTGTACCAGCCCTTTAGGTTGCGACTTGTCCTAATTATCGGTTTGTGCTAATCTTCCACGTTCTCCCAAACTGCCACTTAAAGCTATAACCCAACTAAACCCAACTTTCCAACTTTTTCGCTTTAAGCTCATTTTAAAATTAAAACATTCAATTACACAAACTATAACGATAATACTAATACTAATGGTAAAAACGCATTAGCAAAGTTAAAGTAATAATTGCAAGAAAGTTTCTTAACGTCGTAACCGCATTCGACTGCTTCGCTAGAAATGGCGGTATGTGTGCGCCCTTAATTTCGCGTCGAGCAAATGTTAATGTTTATAATACGTCCGGTAGTAATTCGAGCATCAAAAATTATTTTGAAATAAGTTAGTTCCTTTGGAGTAATTAACGCGAATAATTTTAATTAAAATTAAGATATACGCGTTTTAATTTACATACCGACGTAACGTGGCGTCGGCGACGCGGCGGTCCGTCGGTTTATTTACTTATTCACAAAAGCTCCGCCGAGCTTTGCATTTCAACAACTTCAACTAATCTACAACTCTTCAAATCGGTTGTGGTTTTGGTAACTCTGTACGTTTATGAAATACGCATTAGGTCGTTGTAATTTGTTTAATTTTAAAATAACTGTTTGGTTTTAATCGCTTTAAAATTATTATACGAGGCGTATTGGGATGATTAAATATTTGTTGGTGTATTGGATGACGTTTAAAGGTTAGTTAACGATGTAAATTATTGGGATTATGCCCTTTCCCTATTAGGACTATTAACTATTGTGTTATGTAATGATTTATAATTCGTATTCGATTAAAGCAATCACCGTTTATCCTCTTGCACGTGATCCTGTCGCTACCGGAAATCCTGTATGGGACAAGTGTCTAAGCAATATCAAGGGTACTTAATTGAGTTGCGTTTACAATTGAGGGAGAAATACTCATTTCTAAATTAAGACACACGAAATTTACTTCAAATGTATATTGTCAATTTATTTAGTGAGCTCGTGGCTCGTGGCGATGTAACGTTTCTCTTTATTGCGCCCAGGCAAACAAAGAATCATTTACATTTCACGTTTTAAGAGAAGTTCGTTAGTACTTCCAACAACGCACTGCCAAAGGACATAATAAGCCCTCAATTCGTGGATAATTGTTGAACCCTGTACCTACAGCAGATCAAATTAAAAAGTTTAAGGGCTTATTTCGGGGATCTGGTGGAGTTACGCCATCGATTGCTAGTCGACCGTCTGGTCTGGCCAACAGTTTTTTTTTTGTTTTGTGTTAAATAGACTATAAGACTATACAAGTGGACTCCTCATCTGTCAGGTTTATCCTTGCCAAACACAGACCTCCTAACATGATGTAGCCCATCTGCCATGTTCAGTTTTACCATTCGTAACCAAAGAAGGCAAACTAACTGGCGTCAACGTCGACAGTTCAGTTAAAATAGTAGTTGGGCAGGCCAAATTATAGAAGCTTTTCTCTCTATCGTTTTTTATATATTTTGAGATGCTGAATACAAATTTCAAGTTTGATGGCACTTTGGAAAAATGGCGCGTTCTGAGAAAATTACGAAAAACTAACCAAGTGAGATTTATTCAGTTTTTCGCTCGTAACTTAAAAAATATAGAACTTTTGGACTAAGCGCTTCTACGTTGAAATGAACTACATGAAATTTTTTACAAATTATTATTTTTAGATTTTTGCCGTAAGTTAAACGGTTTAGGCGCTAGAGGGCGTTAAAGTTGAACAAAAATTCCAAAATCTGTCAAAGAGCTGATATTTTAATTTTTTGTTTATAACTCGAAAACTAGGTATTTCATGAAAAAAGTACTTCTATAGAAAAATTAACTACGTCAAATTTTCTACAAATTATGATTGATAAAACTTTTTTTTCAAACAAATACTTTAGGCGCTAGAGCGCGTTAAGTTTGGAAAAAATTCCAAAATCCGCCAAATAGCTGATTTTTTAATTTTCGCTTATAACTCGAGACTAGTTACTTTATAAAAATGTACTTTTATACAAAACTAAACTACATCAAATTTTCTACAAATTACGTTTGATAAGGCTTTTTCTTGAAACGAATAGTTTATGCGCTAGAGCGAGTTAGCGTTTGTTAAAAATTCTAAAATCCGCCAAATAGCTGATTTTTTAATTTTTGCTTATAACTCAAAAACTAGGTACTTCATGAGAAAACTACTTCTATACAAAACTAAACACAATACAATTTTCTACAAATTATGTTTGATAAGGTTTTTTCTTAAAACGAATAGTTTCGGCGCTAGAGCGAGTTAATGTTTGTAAAAAGTCAAAAATCCGCCAAATAGCTAATTTTTTAATTTTTGCTTATAACTTGAAAACTAGGTACTTTATGAGAAAAGTACTTCTATAAAAAACTAAACACAATAAAATTTTCTACAAATTATGTTTTATAAAGTTTTTTCTTCAAACAAATAGTTTAGGCGCTAGAACAAGTTAAAGTTTGTAAAAAATTCCAAAATCCGCCAAATAGCTGATTTTTTAATTTTTGCTTATAACTTGAAAACTAGGTACTTCATGAGAAAACTACTTCTATACAAAACTAAACACAATCAAATTTTCTACAAATTATGTTTGATAAGGTTTTTTCTTAAAACGAATAGTTTAGGCGCTAAAGCGAGTTGCTGTTTGTAAAAATTCTAAAATCCGCCAAGTAGCTAAGTTTTTAATTTTTGCTTATAAATCGAAAACTAGGTACTTTATGAGAAAAGTACTTCTATACAAAACTAAACACATTAAAATTTTCCACAAATTATGTTTAATAAAGTTTTTTCTTAAAACAAATAGTTTAAGCGCTAGAACGCGATAAAGTTTGTAAAAAATTCCAAAATCCGCCATTTAGCTGATTTTTTAATTTTTGCTTATAACTCAAAAACTAGGTACTTCATAAGAAAACTACTTCTATACAAAACTAAACACAATACAATTTTCTACAAATTATGTTTGATAAGGTTTTTTCTTAAAACGAATAGTTTCGGCGCTAGAGCGAGTTAATGTTTGTAAAAAGTCAAAAATCCGCCAAATAGCTAATTTTTTAATTTTTGCTTATAACTTGAAAACTAGGTACTTTATGAGAAAAGTACTTCTATAAAAAACTAAACACAATAAAATTTTCTACAAATTATGTTTTATAAAGTTTTTTCTTCAAACAAATAGTTTAGGCGCTAGAACGAGTTAAAGTTTGTAAAAAATTCCAAAATCCGCCAAATAGCTGATTTTTTAATTTTTGCTTATAACTCGCAAACTAGGTACTTCATGAGAAAGCTACTTCTATACAAAACTAAACACAATCAAATTTTCTACAAATTATGTTTGATAAGGTTTTTTCTTAAAACGAATAGTTTAGGCGCTAAAGCGAGTTATTGTTTGTAAAAATTCCAAAATCCGCCAAATAGCTAATTTTTTAATTTTTGCTTATAAATCGAAAACTAGGTACTTTATGAGAAAAGTACTTCTATACAAAACTAAACACATTAAAATTTTCCACAAATTATGTTTGATAAAGTTTTTTCTTCAAACAAATAGTTTAAGCGCTAGAACGCGATAAAGTTTGTAAAAAATTCCAAAATCCGCCAAATAGCTGATTTTTTAATTTTTGCTTATAACTCGCAAACTAGGTACTTCATGAGAAAACTACTTCTATAGAAAACTAAACACAATCAAATTTTCTACAAATTATGTATGATAAGGTTTTTTCTTAAAACGAATAGTTTAGGCGCTAGAGCGAGTTAATGTTTGTAAAAATTCCAAAATCCGCCAAATAGTTAATTTTTTAATTTTTGCTTATAACTCGAACACGAGGTACTTTATGAGAAAAGTACTACTATACAAAACTAAACACAATAAAATTTTCTACAAATTATTTTTGATAAAGTTTTTTCTTTAAACAAATAGGTTAGGCGCTAGAGCGCGATAAAGTATGTAAAAAATTCCAAAATCCGCCAAATAGCTGAATTTTTAATTTTTGCTTGTAACTCAAAAACTAGGTATTTAATGAGAAAAGTTTTTTCTACACAAAACTAATCTACATCAAATTTGCTACAAATTATGTTATATAAAATGTTTTCTTCAAAGGAATAGTTTAAGCGCTAGAGCGCGTTAAAGTTGGTAAAAAATTCCAAAATCCGCCAAATAGCTAATTTTTAATTTTTGCTTATAACTCTAAAACTAGGTACTTAATGAGAAAAGTACTTCTACACAAAACTAAGCTACATCAAATTTTCTACAAATTATGTTTGATAAGGTTTTTTGTTCAAAGGAATAGTTTAGGAGCTAGAGCGCGTTAAAGATTGTCAAAAATTCCAAAATTGGTCAGAGCTGTTTTTTTATTTTTTGGCTTATAACTCGAAAACTAGGTACTTTATGAGGAAAGCACTTCTACGCAAAAATAGACTATATCATATTTTCTATCAATTATTTCTCTTAAGTGTTTTTTGTAAGACAAACGGTTTGGCTGCTAGAGCTAGTTAAAGTTTGTTCAAATTTCAAGATCGGTCATCGAGCTGTTTTTTTAAGTTTTTGTTTTAACTCGGAAAATATGCATTTTTAAAATAAGTTTTCTTATAAGAGACTTAATTTATAGAAATTAAAGAAAACATTTCTTCAAAAGTGCACAGTTTCCGTGTTATAAGCGAAAAACTAAAAAAACAGCTTTTTGGTCGATTAAGGTATTTATATCAATCTTTAACGCGCTCTTGCGCTCAACTGTTTCATCTGAAGAGAAAACCTTAAAAAACCAAATTTGTAGAAAATTTTATGTAGTTTATTTTTCTGTAGTAGCTATTTTCACATAAAGTGCGTACTTTTCGAGTTATAAGCGAGACTTCCAAAACGCATTTTTTCGTAATTTGTGGTGTGTTTTTTTGAGATGGCTAAGTTGAAATTTGTATTCAGTATCCCAAAATACTTAACGTTCGTTTGTTTACCGTTTTAAATATTTTATTTAAATAAAATAATTTAAATCTTTCATTTCCCAAGTCAATTTAGGTGGCGCTCGAGCGTACCGGCCCGTGCTTTAAAAAGTTACTTTAAAAAAAATTGTTACGCATAACGCTGGAATAAATATAAAAGTACTCTGTAGATTTTCATCATCATTGCAGACGTGTCCGTTCAAGGCCAGCAAGTCGATTCGTAGCAACCCGGTTGTTAGCAACAGTCACATCGTCTGAAATTGGCTCAGATAATTAAAAAAGTGAATAAAGGGCGTTTTCAAACGCGGGACAATTTCCCAGATGCACAACGAATAAATTGAAATAAAGGAGCAGTTAGAACAGTTAATTAGAACTGTATTGTTTCACTCGGTTTTAAATTCGACATTTTTATGCGATTGAGATACAACAACGGCGTCTATTATTACTCACCTATCACAGAACTTTTATTATCACAAACATCCCCTGTTATTTACACAAGTACGTACTCACTTACTATGTAGTTTGTAATGAATAGTGATGTTATTTCCAGCTTCCAGCATGGAACACATTAGTGGAGTACGTTATCAAAACGTTTGCATATCACATATCACATATCACCACATACAAAGCGTGAAAAATTAAGTCATTTGCATTGGAAATATCTATCGTTGATGTTATTTTCCACTGTTAGTTTAAAATGGCTCTATAACGGATTGCGGTATTTTTGAAAAAAAAAATGCTTTTGTGGTGAAAAAGCAAGCTACTAGTAGATACGGTGGGTGTACGGAGGTGGTTTGCATAAAAAGTATGCCACTGAGCGACTGAGCCATCGCTTTTTTTTTCCTAAAATGGGAGTTAATAATTTATACTCGATTAAAACTAATTCTAGTGCACGTAATTCTGTCATTACCAAAAATTTCTGCTAAGGACAAGCGTCTGGGCAATAGGAGAGAGCTTAATTGAGTTCCGGTGTGCATTGGTTTGTAAAGCTTGCCCTTAGGGAATAATTCAGTGGTGCTCTTAATGAAGAAACCACTTACCCTAATAAAGACCTGTTTCGATTATGGCCAACCACCGCCGCAATCAATTAAATAGCTTATTAGTGGCTAATTCAAATTCCAACTAAGTTAAGGAAAAACCAAAAAGAAATCACTTCAGAGGAGAAGTTAAGTCGAGGCGAGTCACGTAAATGGGTCGAGGGACGCGTGCGAGCGCGTGTGTGAGGGAATGTTATCTCGATGTTCGAAAAAAAACTAAAATAAGAATCTAGAAGACGGCCTTTGGGGAACAACAACTTTGAAGTAGCACAGGAACCAATTACTAGCAGCAAGGCCGTGTCTCCGTCGACAAACAGCCGCATAAATACATGTCGAGCCCGATGGTGTGAGCTTTGTTATCGCGCGATTCGGAAACAAGCAGAAAGTTATTGCGGTGCTGGGTCCAGTTTAGAATCTGAAGCAAACCTAGCACCTTAGTAAGAAAGTTTTAAACTGGGAGAAAAAGTTAAAAAATTGGTATTACATAAAGTTTGTTTGTTGGAATCGGTTGCAAATCTCGAACGCATTTATCATTTCGCGTTTTTCATAAAACGAATCCAACGAAACGTGCATACGTACGGCCAGCGTAAAAATTATTGGGCACCTATAGGTTGTTTGATGACTATTTTGTCCACAAGTTCGCAATTTCTGCCTTGCAATTTTTATGAATTACGAATGGGGTGCTTCATAGTTATATCACTCTCGATTTTTAAGCCATTATCTGCTAAAATGTAGATGAAAACAAGAAAGTTATTACTTACTAGTGCCCAATACATTTTAGTCTGACTGTACGTACACGTTATATCGTACGTTTCGTAATAGAAAATAATCAAACATTTGAATGACGTAGAAAAGGAAACGCGAATTGAATGGGATTTTAACGAATTTTTAATGGCGTTACAAATTGGATCTAGATTTTATTGTCCTTCGCAAATATATCAAAAAGCGTCGCAAAATTGCGTTTTTTCGCCGTGCCGCGTTAAAAAATTGCCACTAACTAAAATTTAATAACATTTTCTATTAAAGGTTTGTTAGGGCGAGAAAATTGTTGAAAACACAAAATTGTGTATGAGGTAATTTTGGGTAAACATGTTTTGCTTATAAGGGGATACTTTGTCAACAATTTTGTCGTGCAATGCGTTTTCTCGTAGCTATTTACTTCCCTTTACGCGTCACAAGACGTCGTGATGAGATAAGGACGTAACACAATTGAACAACGTGACGCCGATGCGTATACACCGCGTATCCAGAGGACTAAAGGGGAAGAGAACATAATATCGCAAAATTGTAAAGACCAATGATTGTTATGAGAGAACGTTGTCGCCCAAGGAATGTACGACGAGATTATTCTGTTCACCGGATCTTCCGCTTCGAGGGGTCGCAAGGACAGTTTTAGTCCTTCGGGGTCGTATATTACGCTTATATGCTCTCGCAAATAACTTATTAACTAACGGTTACCGTAATTGCTGTAACAAGTTTTCGTAATTATAGTATATGTAGGGGGTAAATCAAAATACGAGTGGGGTAGTAAACGAAATAAACTCTTTTTACGACTTTTAATAGTGACACTATTTTGGTCGTAAAGTCCGCGATACAAAAAGAACGCTAACACAATAGAAACGGCAATAAATGAAAAATTATATACTTCGAATAACAAACCACGTTATTGCTCGTAAAATTTCAGAAACGTGAAGTATAAAAAAAGGTTAAATTTTGATTTAAATTAAATTTACCGGGGCCTGGGGCGCGCCTGAGACTCTCTCGAAAAGAGAAATTTTCGTAAGTGGCCAAAAGTGATTCGAAATAAAGACTTGGTCATACAATTTTCTAATTTTCAAAGTTCGCCCTTGTGGCTCTACGGGTTTATTATTACTTACGTTGAAAATCGTTTTAAAAGACCCAATATACGTTTATTTCACGTAAAATATACGTCTACGTGGTGTATTATACTTGACTTATAAATAAAAAAGGTTAACGTTTAATTTAAATTAAATCCACTGGAGCCTCGGGCTCGGTTGGGACTGTCTTGAAAGAAGAAGCTTTCGTAAGTGACCTATATGGCCAAAAGTAATTCGAAATAAAGACTTGGTCATACAATTTTCTAATTTTCAAAGTTCGCCCTTGTGGCTCTACGGGTTTATTATTACTTACGTTGAAAATCGTTTTAAAAGACCCAATATACGTTTATTTCACGTAAAATATACGTCTACGTGGTGTATTATACGTGACTTATAAATAAAAAAGGTTAACGTTTGATTTAAATTAAATCCACTGGAGCCTCGGGCTCGGTTGGGACTGTCTTGAAAGAAGAAGCTTTCGTAAGTGACCTATATGGCCAAAAGTAATTCGAAATAACGACTTGGTCATACAATTTTCTAATTTTCAAAGTTCGCCCTTGTGGCTCTACGGGTTTATTATTACTTACGTTGAAAATCGTTTTAAAAGACCCAATATACGTTTATTTCACGTAAAATATACGTCTACGTGGTGTATTATACGTGACTTATAAATAAAAAAGGTTAACGTTTGATTTAAATTAAATCCACTGGAGCCTCGGGCTCGGTTGGGACTGTCTTGAAAGAAGAAGCTTTCGTAAGTGACCTATATGGCCAAAAGTAATTCGAAATAACGACTTGGTCATACAATTTTCTAATTTTCAAAGTTCGCCCTTGTGGCTCTACGGGTTTATTATTACTTACGTTGAAAATCGTTTTAAAAGACCCAATATACGTTTATTTCACGTAAAATATACGTCTACGTGGTGTATTATACGTGACTTATAAATAAAAAAGGTTAACGTTTGATTTAAATTAAATCCACTGGAGCCTCGGGCTCGGTTGGGACTGTCTTGAAAGAAGAAGCTTTCGTAAGTGACCTATATGGCCAAAAGTAATTCGAAATAAAGACTTGGTCATACAATTTTCTAATTTTCAAAGTTCGCCCTTGTGGCTCTACGGGTTTATTATTACTTACGTTGAAAATCGTTTTAAAAGACCCAATATACGTTTATTTCACGTAAAATATACGTCTACGTGGTGTATTATACGTGACTTATAAATAAAAAAGGTTAACGTTTGATTTAAATTAAATCCACTGGAGCCTCGGGCTCGGTTGGGACTGTCTTGAAAGAAGAAGCTTTCGTAAGTGACCTATATGGCCAAAAGTAATTCGAAATAACGACTTGGTCATACAATTTTCTAATTTTCAAAGTTCGCCCTTGTGGCTCTACGGGTTTATTATTACTTACGTTGAAAATCGTTTTAAAAGACCCAATATACGTTTATTTCACGTAAAATATACGTCTACGTGGTGTATTATACGTGACTTATAAATAAAAAAGGTTAACGTTTGATTTAAATTAAATCCACTGGAGCCTCGGGCTCGGTTGGGACTGTCTTGAAAGAAGAAGCTTTCGTAAGTGACCTATATGGCCAAAAGTAATTCGAAATAACGACTTGGTCATACAATTTTCTAATTTTCAAAGTTCGCCCTTGTGGCTCTACGGGTTTATTATTACTTACGTTGAAAATCGTTTTAAAAGACCCAATATACGTTTATTTCACGTAAAATATACGTCTACGTGGTGTATTATACGTGACTTATAAATAAAAAAGGTTAACGTTTGATTTAAATTAAATCCACTGGAGCCTCGGGCTCGGTTGGGACTGTCTTGAAAGAAGAAGCTTTCGTAAGTGACCTATATGGCCAAAAGTAATTCGAAATAACGACTTGGTCATACAATTTTCTAATTTTCAAAGTTCGCCCTTGTGGCTCTACGGGTTTATTATTACTTACGTTGAAAATCGTTTTAAAAGACCCAATATACGTTTATTTCACGTAAAATATACGTCTACGTGGTGTATTATACGTGACTTATAAATAAAAAAGGTTAACGTTTGATTTAAATTAAATCCACTGGAGCCTCGGGCTCGGTTGGGACTGTCTTGAAAGAAGAAGCTTTCGTAAGTGACCTTTATGGCCAAAAGTAATTCGAAATAAAGACTTGGTCATACAATTTTCTAATTTTCAAAGTTCGCCCTTGTGGCTCTACGGGTTTATTATTACTTACGTTGAAAATCGTTTTAAAAGACCCAATATACGTTTATTTCACGTAAAATATACGTCTACGTGGTGTATTATACGTGACTTATAAATAAAAAAGGTTAACGTTTGATTTAAATTAAATCCACTGGAGCCTCGGGCTCGGTTGGGACTGTGTCTTGAAAGAAGAAGCTTTCGTAAGTGACCTATATGGCCAAAAGTAATTCGAAATAACGACTTGGTCGTACAATTTCCTAATTTTCAAAGTTCGCCTTTGTGGCTCCACGGGTTTGTTATTAATTACGTGGAAAATCGTTTTTAAAGACCCAATAAACGTTTATTATACGTAAAATATACGTCTACGTGGTATACTATACGAGAAGGTTAAAATTTGGTTTAAATAAATCTACCGGAGCCTGGGGCTCGGCTAGGACTCTCTTGAAGAGAGAAAGGAGTGGCCACAAGTGATTCGAAGTAACGATTTTGTCACACAATTTCCTAATTTCCAAAGCTCGTTCTTGTCGCTCCACAGATTTGTTATTAATAATGTGGAAAATCGTTTTTTAAAGGCTCAATAAACGTTTATTATACGTAAAATATACGTCTACGAGGTGTAATATACGTGAACTATAAAAAAGGTTGTAATTTGGAATCTACCTGAGGCTGAGGCTCGGTTGGGACTCTCTTGAAAGGAGAAATTTTCGTAAGTGACATATACGTCCAAAAGTGATTCGAAATAACGACTTGGTCGTACAATTCCCTAATATCCAAAGCTCGTTCTTGGGGCTCCACAGGTTTGTTATTAATAACCAGGAAAATCGTTTTTAAAGGCACAATAAACGTTTATTATACGTAAAATATACGTCTACGTGGTGTAATATACATAAACTATTAAAGAAGGTTAAAGTTTAATTTAAATTAAATCTTCCGGAGCCTGAGACTCGCCTAAGACTGTCTTGAAAAGAGAAATTTTTGTAAGTGACCTATATGGCCACAAGTGACTCGAAATAACGGCTTGGTCGTACAATTTCCTAATTTCTAAAGTTCTCCCTTGCGGCTCCACAGGTTTGTTATTAATTATGTGGAGAATCGTTTTTTAAAGACCTAATAAACGTTTAATATACGTAAAATATACGTCTACGTGGTGTAATATACGTAAGCTATTAAAGAAGGTTAAAGTTTGATTTTAATTAAATCTATCGGAGCCTGGGGCTCGCCTAAGACTCTCTTGAAAAGGGAAATGTTTGTAAGTGACCTATATAGCCACAAGTGACTCGAAATAACGACTTGGTCGTACAATTTCCTAATTTTCAAAGCTCGCCCTTGTTGCTGCACAGGTTTGTTATTAATTACGTAGAAAATCGTTTTTTAAAGGCCCAATAAACGTTTATTATACGTAAAATATACGTCTACGTGGTGTTATACGTGAACTATAAAAAAGGCTAAATTTTGGTTTAAATTAAATCTACCGGAGCTTGGGGCTCGGCTAGGACTCTCCTAAAAGAAGAAAAGTTCGTAACTGACCTATATGGACACAAGTGACTCGAAATAACGACTTGGTCGTACAATTTCCTAATTTCTAAAGTTCTCCCTTGCGACTCCACAGGTTTGTATTAATTATGTGGAAAATCGTTTATTAAAGGCTCAATAAACGTTTATTATACGTAAAATATACGTCTACGTGGTGTAATATACGTAAACTATTAAAAAACGTTAAAGTGTGATTTGAATTAAATCCACCGGAGCCTGGGGCTCGTCTGGTACTCTCTTGAAAGGAAAAACTTTTGTAAGTGACCTATTTGGCCAAAAGTGATTTGAAATAACGACTTAGTGGTACAATTTCCCAATTTCTAAAGTTCTCCCTTGTGGCTCCACCGGTTTGTTATTAATTATGTGGAAAATCGTTTTTTAAAAGCTCAATAAACGTTTATTATACGTAAAATAATATACGTCTACGTAGCGTAACATACGTATCTCGAATATTTTTTTGACTTGTACAATTGGTATATTTTTTAAACGTAGCCATTTTTACGTTAACTGCTCCTAAGTTCTTTGTCGAATAACGAGTAATATAGTCAAAACCAGAAGAGGTGTTCTATGACTCATTCCAAAAAACTACGTAATTTGTATCCCGCTATCCTTGTTTATAAGTTTGTTTTTACTTTGTGGGAATGCAACAGAATATTTTAATACGTCATTTTTAAGTCGTTTTAGCGATGAGTCATAGAACACCTCTCCTGGTTTTGACTATATACGGAAATGTAAGATTTGCTTTATTACATTACCAAAGTAGTTATAACTTATAATAGTTCTTATACGTTTTTACGGCAATGTATATTAAATTTAAACAATATACGTATATTAAACGTCTAAATTTTTACTTGAAAAACCCTGCTGATCCCCTCCCTGGCTACGGCCTTGTGTACGTATAATACACGTAAGATATACGTGTATGTATGTAATATGTGTTTATTGGGCAGTTATGTTCCAAATTGATTATCATCAAAGAGCAATTTCCCTTCTCACGACCTCAACTGTGAAAATAGTTGAACTGAAATCCATTAAAATAGAAAAGATTTGTAATTAAAGTATTTCAAGGTCACGATGCGAGAGAACTTGATAATAGCTTTACGTATAAGGACTTGAGTTAGGTAAAATAAAATTTCTGAAATAGCAATGGATAACGATATTTAAATACTTCATATTTTTATGTTTTATTACATTTTGATCCCAGTAATCCAAAATTACTCCGGAATGGCGTATTCGTACACATAAAAATTTATTTTTATGAAAATTACAGTCTTGGCAGCAATCACAATAGAACGTTAAGCGTATGGGGCGATATAAATACGTGGACACAATAAGGAGCTTTGGTGAAATAAAGGACTTTAACTGCGACTACTACTATAAATACTATCGTTCTTTAGCTATTCCGTTTTAATAATAAATATTAATTTGAAATTTTCATTTTGTATTTGAGTAGTAGGTATATTTAATATTTACGTTTTATTCAACAATCTACTTGTAAATTACCAAATTTATTTTATTCCATTGTAATATTGTAATAGCCTGAGATGATAATTTTACATTAAATGGCAAGAAATATTAATATTTGAATACAAATAAAGTTTAGAGCCTAAAATTGTTTAAAAGTTTGCGCAAAAATATGAAATAATTTATCCGACTTGCTCTCTGTAGTATACGTACGTGCGTGTGTAAAAATAAAATGAAAATTATACCGCACCTAGGGACTATAAATTTTTTCATCAGACGACTACTTCGACTTCAATATTATATGTAATTTACAATTTAAACTTTAGATGTCGCTTAAAAGCGCGCAAATTACTTAGCAAATCAGTAGTCGGGATCATGTTACAGTACTAAAGTGCAAGTTTGCCGACGATGTTTAATTTGTGGGGCACCCTGTCGATTTATTACTTAAAGGCCCAATTGCAGGCTGTTCTTGATCGAAAATTACACCTTCGCAAGTAGTACTCTTAATCCAGGAAATTTAATTACTGTAAAAGACACGTTGTCTGTCTGAAGCTGACCCTTAGCTGCAAACTGTGTTTGTTGTGTAAATTGTAGTTTACTTTTAATTTATTAAATAGTCCAAGATGCCTGCACTTTTACTAAACGATAAAGAACATTTCAAATGAGTAATAAAACAATAAAACTCACCGCCTGCCACTTCGAAGTGGCAGAACTACCTTGGAGGTGGCCCGAGAAAGGTGGTTTTTGCTCTTTTTAGGCTTTTTGCTTATAAGTCGACAACTACTCACTTTATAAGAACAGAGCTTCTATATCTAAATAAGGTACTTCAAATGTTCTACAAGTAGCGTGTCCGGGAAAAGGCGTGTAGATAATACAATTATATACTTCTCACAATATACACCTTGAAGCTTGAAGCTTAAACCTTGAACCTTCAACCTAAAACCTTAAACCTTTAACCTTAAAACCTTGAACCTTGAATCTAGAATTTTGAACCTTAATCCTTAATACTTGAAGCTTGAACCTTGATTCTACAACTTTTAACCTTGATTCTAGAAACTTGAAACTCGATCTTTAAGCTTTGAATCTTAAACGTCGAACCTGAAGCCTTGAGCCTTAAATTATGATTCTTAACCATGAATCTTAAATATTGAAACTTAAACCTTAAACCTTAAACTTTAATACTTGAACCTTAAACTTTAAAACTTAAACCTGAACCTTAAACCTTGAGTCCCAAACCTTTAACCTTAAACCTTAATTTGTAAAACATGAACCTTGATTCTTGAACTTTAAACCTTGATCCTTGAACTTTAAAACTTGAACCTTAAAACTGTAAACCATACACCTCAAACCTTAAGCATTGAGCCTTGAACCTTGTTCTTTAAGCCTTAAATCTTAAAATATTAAAATTGAAACTTGAAACTTTAATCTTGAACCTTAAACCTTAAACCTTAAACCTTAAACCTTAAACCTTAAACCTTAAACCTTAAACCTTAAACCTTAAGCCTTAAACCTTAAACCTTAAGCTTTAAGTCTTGAACCTTAAACTTTAACCTTTAACATAAACTTTTAAACATCCTCTTGAGCCTTAATCCTTAATTCTTGAAGATCGAAACTTAAACTTTAATAGCTAAACTTCAAACCTTGAATCTTTAACTTTAAGCCTTAAACCTCAAACCTCAAGCCTTGAGCCTGCAGTTTTGAGTATTGAACGTTGATCCTGAAACTTTGAACCTTGAATGATGCATATGGAAGTTTGAAACTTAAACTTAGAACCTTGAAGCTTAAACCTTAAACCACAAACGTCAAGCGTCAAACCTCAAACCGCTCTAATCTCGAATCTCGAAGCTCGAATTTCGAATCTAGAATTCCGAATTTGAAATCATGAACGTAAACCTTTAACTTTCAACCTTGAATATACAAAGTGGCCGCAGTACCTTGAATCTTCCACCGTGAATCATAAACCTTAAACTTTAAACCTTCAATCTTAAACCCTGAACCTTAAACTTGAACTTTGATCTTTGAACGTTGGGCATTGAGACGTTAATCTTGAAACTAGAAACTTGAAACTTGAACCTTAAACCTTTAACCTTTAACCTTCTACCTTCAACTTTTAACCTTAAACCTTCAACTTTTAAGCTTCAACCTTTAACCTTCAACCTTAAATATATCAAAATGGCAGCGTTAACTTTGTAAGTAGGGACTCGAAAAATATGGGGTTTTGCTCTTTTTTCAGTGATTCGCTTATAACTCTATAACTACATACTTTCTGAAAAAATTGCTATTATATTAAAATGAACTACACAAAATTTTTCTCAAATTATACAGTGTGTCCGGGGATAGATGGAACACGGGCGATCTCGCTTATTAGTGATTTTATCAAAAAATGATACTCTTTGTAAAAGTTTTTGCTTGTTCCAAAATTAATATTTACAGTTTCATTTCTGTAGATTTTTATACAGGGTGGTATTTATTAGCGTTTCTCTAAAATTATACATCAGTAAACTACTCTTATTTTAAGAGGAAAATAACAAAGTCATGACTAAAAATTATTCCTAAGCCAATTTGTTATTCAGATATAAAATTTGAAACCGATACGGCACTTTTCATATTTTCAAAAATTTCGATGTAACGATGTTTCAAGCTGCGTATTTTGAATTTCGTCAAGGAATTGTAAGGATGTATGAATGTAAAGAGCACTTATATTGAGTAGTATCTATTATTTATTTGTTTGTTTTGATCTCTAATAAAAATTTTTTTTTTTAAAAACTCTAAAAAAAATAATTTTGTTAATAAAAAAATGTTGAAATCGTTTAAAAATATTAAAAGTACCGCATCGTTTTCAAATTTTATATTTGAATATAACATGAGCGTACGAATAATTTTTTGCTTTGAATTTTTGATTTTTCTCTTCAAAATTTTCCTAGTTTACGCTAGAGAAACGCTAATAAAAACCACCCTGTACAAAAATCTGCAGAAATGAAATTGTGAATATTAATTTTGGTACAAGCAAAAACTTTTACAAAGAGAAACCTTTTTTGATAAAATCGCTAATAAGCGAGATCGCCCGTGTTCCACCTATCCCCGGACACACTGTATACTTTGAGTTTTTTTCCTCAGACAAACGGTTTAGGCTCTAGAGCGCATCGAAGTTGAAGAAAAATTTCAAAATAGACAAAAAAACTGTTTTTTGTATCGTATATCGCTTATAGGTCGAAAATAACGCACTTTTCGAGAAAGGTGTTTCTATAAAAAAATTAAAGTACATTCAATGTTATATAAATTAATTCTCTTTTTCTCGTTAATGTTTTCAATTTTTCAGTTTATGTGCTATATTATAGAATAGTTAGTACCTATAGGGAATATAATTCGAAAAAAATTCGATCCAGCAGATTCATACAGAAGCATTTTTCTCATAAAGTGCGCAGTTTTCGAATGATAAAAAACCGAAAAAAGAACAAAATCCACCCTCGAGTCAACTACAAGTTTGTTAATGCGCCAGTTAGGAGTGGCAGACGCTCGATTTTATTACTTATTGCTCATTTTCAATGTTCTTTCAGTCTAAGTCCTACTTGCTCCAGGACTACAAGAAGAAGACTAAAGCTGTTCAGTAAAAGAAGTTTACCGAACATTATGTTAGACATAGAGTCTCAACTTCCAACTGCTGTCACTGCCCATCTCCAGCTTTAAAGCCCTAAAAACTCTTATGTGCTTAAAAAGTTGTAGGTCACAAAAAAAATATTGGATCGCTCTTACAATGAGTCCGAGTAGGTGCTCCTAAGTGCTGGAAGTTTAAGTCCTCCCCTTCCGTGGTGTAATTTCGTACTTGTCACCCGCGTAATCAGCAACGTCAAGCGTCAACGTCAAGTCCGAACTTGCTATTTTAAATTTTTACAACCAACAATTAAAACCGCCCTTAACCTAACTTAACTGGAACGACAAAAAAATTAATTAGTCACTTTAAACTTGGAGATTATTTTTTTAAATCGTTTCGTGACAAAATTAAAGTGTAATTAATTAATCTAAAACATAAATTAGCATATTTAGTGGAGCCCGACGTATCGAAACGTAAATAAAAATAATAAATAAGGCCATAAGGTCAGGGCGAATCTGATATGGATTTTGTAATTTGCGATTTTTTTTTACTCGCTAATTGTCACTGATTGATCAACTAGTATAGGAAGTTTTAAGACTCAACTTAACTAAGTCTCGCGAGAAATTTATTACGAGCTCGGAAAGTGCACGTTGCAACAAAATCATTGCTATTACTGTATTACTACACGAAAGTTAGTTTTAGTCTATTTGGACTTTTAATTTATAATTGCAAGTTTAGTACGTACGTTAATACGAATTTTGTCTAGGGGGAATTTAACTTTAATCCTATCAAAATAAATAAATTAATATATTAGGGAAGAGTTTGCTCACTTAGAGGACGTAGGTGTCTTATTAGGATAGTTGACAACAACTTTTGCGAAAGTTTATCCGACATATTTTTCAAACGATGAAATTAGATATTTGATAACTATATTTATGCCGTCTAATAAATAAGATATACTTTCTTTTCTTTTATGCTCTTTCCTTCTGCTATTGGGACGTTATTATACGGCCTTTTTAACTTTTCTACATCTTTCACAGTCTCGTTCCTATCGATCCGCCTCTTTTTCGCATTTTCGGCCTATTTAACGACTCCTCACTCCTCCATCGTCTGCTTTTGACTAAATATCAAGTTCTCGTGTTTTCTCACTATATACAGGATGGTTCATATACATCGAGAACATTTTTAAAAGACGATTGCTTGCCTAAAATAGAAGAGAGAGGGAAGGAGGTCAATAGAAACACGAAAATGACGTATTTACCAAATTTGGTTATACGTAATACGTATTACTCAACACCATAGCAAAAGTCGACTAAAAAACACACAAAAACCCAATAAATTAACGTTTGCTGCTATTTAACTCAAAATGTGGTGATAAACTTGATAAAAAATTATTTTAAAACTTCAAAAACAGCGAGAGAATTAATTTGTATTTAAAAAAAAAGCTCAAAACTTGACGCAACATTCGGTAAACATAAGCTTCGTTAGAAATGTGATTTATATCGCAGGAAAACTCTTTAAAAAAAAGCTTCGAGACGTCGAGTTATTTAGAATCAAGAGCTTACTTCAAAATTGCTTTCTTTTATTACAATTGCTTTAATTATTCAGAATTAACTTTCGTAAATGTTAAGAAAAATTACTTCCCTAAATTAATTTTCATAGGACTTCGTGTCCGCGTCCGCGTCCCTTCGTCGCATTCATAAGAATCATAAGCGCCCGCTTTGAATGTTTGAAAAAATTAATAATCAGTCTAGAGTCTAGAGGAGTAAATTGTATTCTTTGCGAACGAAATTTTTGGAGGTTGTCAGATTTGCTTAAAAATACATTTTTGCGTAAACAAACATAAGCCGACAGCATTATTACCATAACGCCATCTAAAAGATTGCGAGTTTTCTAAAATTTTATTAGAGTCCTTTGATTATTAGCTTTGAGGATTTCCGAGTGTGAACTATTGATCACAAAAATAAGAACTCCAGTTTGGAATTATTTTCACAGTTAGTAAAATGGGGTAGAGAAAGAGGTCCTCGCCACCGGTAACGACCCGTAAAAAAATTAGAAATACTCGTCTTTCGAAAAGAAAAAGAAAAGAAAAAGTAGAAAATCTAGGCTACTTTAACACGTTCGGAGCTTTGACTACTAAATAAAGTTTAATTTTTAGTTTGCTAAATTGTAAAGTTATAACTTTTCATTATAAGTTGCCTAAAGTGCCTTTAATTATATTTTTCTAGTACAAAATTCAAAGTCCAAAGGTTAAAGTACAAGACTCAATGTTTAAAGTTCAAGGCTCAAGGTTCAATGTTCAAAGTCCAAGGTTCAAAATTAGGTTCAAGGTCCAAGTTTGTAGTCAAGGTTCAAATTTCAAGGTTCAACGTTCAAATTTCAAGGTTCAAAGTTTAAAGTACAAATTTTAAATACAAGGTTTAAAATTCAAGGTTCAGGGTTCATAGTTAATGGTTCAAAATTCGGGTTCAAAGTTAAGCTTCAAAGTTTAAGGTTCAAGGTTCAAGGTTAGATTAGTTTAAAGACAAGGTCCAAAGTTCAAGGTTCAAAGTTTAAAATACAACGTTCAAAGTACAAGGTTTAAAGTTCAAGGTTCAAAGTTCAGGGTGCAATGTTTAAAGTCTAAGGTTCATAGTTAAAGGTTCAAAATGAGGGTTCAAAGCTAAGCTTCAAAGTTCAAACATCAAGGTTCGAGGTTCAAAGTTCAAAGTAGAAAGTTCAAGGTTCATAGTTCAACGTACAAATTTCAAGGTTCAAAGTTTATAGTCAAGGTTCTAAGTTTATAACAAGGTTTAAAGTTCAAGGTTCAACTTTCAAAGTACAAAGTTCAAAGTTCAAATTCAAGGTTCAATTCAAGGTTCAGGGTTCATTGTTAAAAGTCAAAGGTTCATAGTTGAAGGTTCAAAATTAGGGTTAAAAGTTAAGCTTCAAAGTTCAAGGATCAACGTTCAAAGTTCAAAGTTCTAAAATAAAAGTTCAAGGTTCAAAGTTCAACGTACAAATTTCAAGGTTCAAAGTTTAAAGTTTAAGGTTGAAAATTCAAGGTTCAAGGTTCATAGTTAATGGTTCAAAATTCGGGTTCAAAGGTAAGCTTCGAAGTTCAAAGTTCAAGGTTAGGTCAGTATAAAGACAAGATTCAAAGTTCAAGGTTGAAAGTATATAAAGTACAAAAGTCAAAGTTCAAGGTTTAAAGTTTAAAGACAAGGTTTAAAGTTAAGCTTCAAAGTTTGAGAATCAAAATTAAGGTTTATAAAGTTAAAGTTTAAAGTTCAACGTTCAAGTTCCAAAGATCAAAGTAGAAAGTTTACGGTCCAAAGTTCAAAGTTCAAGGTTCAAAGTGCAATGTACAAAGTTCAAAGTTCAAGGCAGAAAGTTAAAAGTTATAAGTTCAATTCTGTTCAACGTTCAACATTGAACCTTAAACTTTCGACTTTGGACTTAAAACATTGAACTTAGAACCTTTAACTTTAAGCCTTGAACTTTGAAATTTGTACATTAAACTTTGAACCTTAAACCTTGAACTTTCTACTTTAAACTTTGGACCTTGAACTTTCTACTTTGATCTTGGAACCTTGAACGTTGAACTTTAAACCTTAACTTTATAAACCCTAATTTTGAACCTTGAACTTTAAACCTTGAATTTTGAACTTTGTACGTTGAACTTTAAACTTTGAAGTTGAAACCTTGAACGTTGATCCTTGAACTTTAAACCTTGTCTTTAAACTTTCAACCTTGAACTTTGACTTTAGTACTTTAAACTTTGAACCTTGAACTTTGGATCTTGTCTTTAAACTGACCTAACCTTGAACCTTGAACTTTGAAGCTTAACTTTCAAGCCAAATTTTGAACCATTAACCATGAACCTTGAACCTTGAATTTTCAACTTTAAACTTTAAACTTTTTACTTTAAAATTTGAACCTTAAACTTTGAAGCTTGAACTTTCTACTTTGAACTTTGGACCTTGAACGTTGAACGTTGAACCTTGAACCTTAAACTTGGGCTTTTCATTATTAATTGCCTAAAGTACCTTACATTATTTTAAGTGACCTAAATTGTTAGGTTATACCGTAACCGTTATTTTAACGATTACCGAAACCGTTATTTTAGAGATTACCGAAACCGTTATTTTAGAGGTTACTGTAACCACTATTTTAGAGGTTACTGTAACCACTATTTTAACGATTACCATAACGTTAGTAAGTCTACCGTAACCACTATTTTAACGTTAACCGTAACCGTTATTTTAAGGGCTACCGTAACCTCTCTTCGACCTCACTCATAAAAAGTACAAATTAGGACTAAACTTTTGGGATTGATGGTTAGATAGTGTTTTAGGAGCAGATACCATGAGTCACGCGTTAAGAATTAAGATGGTAAAGTTCCAAGCTCGTTTACACGTAACTTTGTACCTCATACGTCAGAGTAGCGACGCCAGGTTATCGGCGATTGCGATTGACGATTTAGCAACCTCCAATTCAACGACGGTTTAGTTTCAGTGGAAAAATTTGTAAATTTCCGATGTGCGCGTTACTTCGCTATTTACTTATTTATTAGACTCTTTCGAAGTATAAAGAAATATCTAAACGTCGTGAAAGTCAATATATTTAAAGTTTTGACACCTAAAATGTGCACTTATTTATTTATTTGAATAGGAAGTGAATTTACTTCACAAGAAAAGGGTAAGGTATAAATCAATTTAAATATTTATCATTTACATACACGTCGATGGATTCAATAGTTTTAAATTTATACGTCTAGGAGAACAAATTTCCATTTGTGGAAATTAAAACGTAAAACAGGACGATGAAACTATGTTAATCTCATATTGGCTAACGTTGGAATATGTCGAGAAAGCATGTTAGGAGGTTGTTTGTGCTTAAGGCTGTAGTAACGAACAATATACAATGGTGGTATTTGTCGACTCCGGGTTATGCATCCCCGGAGCGGATGAAAAGCGCCGCATTGCGGAGTTAGTTGGAACTGCCACAATGAGGGTATACATACACACGTATAAATACAAACACACCCATAATACACATTACACACAGAGAGAGTCCAAAACTTCCCTTACCAACACACAATTGTTACATTTTAGTTCAACTTTAAAGGTTAGCACTCATAGTTTAGCAATTAAATCCGTGCTTCTCTAACTCGAGGCTACGAATTTATATTACTGCCCCTTTACTTGATAATTACAAGAGATTAAGACTTTGATGACCCATCGTAATATATAATCTTAATTGAGGTCGAAAAACAATTTTACCTCGAAGCTGTTACTTTATTATTACGTAAATGGCCTAAAATAAATATACCGATGCTCTTATTTCCTGGAGGAAGAAAAAAGGGAGGTTTACACATTTATTTTATGCAGAACCGTAACGAGAAAACATCAGCTTTAAAATTTTATCTTTAGAACTTAAATGTGTCTGTAAAGTAAGCACAAATGGCCTCTTTTATTAAAATTAAAATTTGCTCAAGTATTTTTTTTTATTATACGACTGGCTACATTAATGTAAAAATTATAACAGCCTTATCGTAACATTTAAATGAGGTCTTTACGGTACTTAAATTTCGCCGTTAAAAGAACAACTTTTCGAATTGCATCTGAAATTTGCACACCAAATAAAATGTTCAAGTAGTAGTAGTTGGTATATTGTTCTTTTAGAAAGGCGTGGGAATTATTAAATGGAAAATTGTAGTTTTCGCTAAAGTTTGGTTTAGTATGCAAATTGCCATTGTGGAAAATTTAAAAATAATTTTCTTGCTCTACCTAAATATGTATTAAAAGTTAACAAAATGCAACTCGTTTAAAATTTATGAGCGTTTCGCTGCGAGTTGAACAAGGAAGGCATACGATTTGAAGTGGTCGCCATTTATAATTTACCGGAAAAAAATAGCAAAAATTTTCCGCGAACATTTATTCCAATCTAAAATTAATGGTTCAGTACCAAACAAGAGTGGACTCATTCATCTAGGAGCTAGGTTTTCTATTTTTGGGCAATATGTACTTCATTTTTGTATAAGAACACTATTCTCTAAAAGTGTGTAGTTTTTGAGTTTTAAGCGATAAACAGAATAAACATATTTTTGACCGATTTTGAAAGTTTTCTCCAACTTTAACGCGCTCTAGCGCCTTAACCGTTTATTTAACAAAAACAATCTTTAGATATAATTTGTAGAAAACTTAATTTACTTTATTTTTGTAGAGCAACACTTTTGTCCAAAAGTGTGTAGTTTTTGAGTTTTAAGCGATAAACAAAATAAACATATTTGTGACTGTTTTTTGAAGTTTTCTCAAACTTCAACGCGCTCTAGCGCCTCAACCATTTAGCTAACCAAAATAATCTTTAGAAATAATTTGTAGTAAACTTAATTAATTTTATTTTTGTATAGCAACACTTTTGTCCAAAAGTGTGTAGTTTTTGAGTTTTAAGCGATAAACAAAATAAACAAATTTGTCACCAATTTTTGAAGTTTTCTCAAACTTCAATGCGCTCTAGCGCCTCAACCGTATAGGTAACGAAAACAATCTTCAGATATAATTTGTAGAAAACGCAATTTATTTTATTTTTGTATAGTAACACTTTTCTCTAAAAGTGCGCAGTTTTTGAGTTATAAGCGATAAGCAAAATAAACATATTTGTAACTTATTTTGGAAGTTTTGTCTAACTTTAACACGCTCTAGCGCCTTAACGATTCGGCTAAGAACAAAAATCTTCAGACATAATTTGTAGCAAACTTAATTTACTTTATTTTTGTATAGCAACACTTTTCTTTTAAAGTGCGTAGTTTTTGAGTTATAAGCAATAGAATAGTTTTGTGGTCGATATGGAATTTTTGTCAAACTTCAACCGCCTAAAAAATTACAATGACAAGTTGTACCAACTAAATAAAGTGAAACCTTGAGAACATGACCAAATGAGCTTAAATAGGGGTTAAAAGTACTTCTGCTACAAGAGTAGTCCGGTTATAGCAGTATCACTAACTCACAATTACCTCGGCAAAGCAGGTGAGATAATCCCCGACATGAAGTAGTTTAATGATCGAGCGCGTACAAAGGTTCAAACTAGTTGAGCAACCCAAAGAGATACGATTATAAAGGTGGAAGTAAATTCTTAATGAAACGCTCCACTTCGTCTCTCATTAAACAATTTTGTGCTTCAAATAATGTACGGACGGGCGCAGTTAGCGAAATGTACGAGTCGCGAGCCCCCGGCACAAGTTGTGATTGTCATTTACACTTTAAAGCGAGCCAAATGACTTATTTGAAAATCGCATGTTTAACTTCTTTTTATCAAATTTTTTGGGGGAAACTAATTCGAGTTTAATGAGTAGGTAAAAATTTTTTATTTATATTTTGGACGAAAAGTCGAGCACTAAAAGTATTGCCATTGCTGCTGCTAACTCGCTGGTTCACGTTGATTAATATGTAACCGATTACCGAAATAACTTAGATTGTCATAAAGTGAGAATCGATACTCACTATAATATAGCAAACTGTTCTTGACGAAGTTTCTAACTGTGACAACAAAGGCGAGATGATCATCCACTGACTGAAACCACACCCTACAATGAGGAAATTGAAGTGTTACCTATTAAATAAGCAATAATAGTCGGATCAAAGATTTATACAATACGGTCTCTTATGCACCTACTGCAATTAGAAAAAAAAAAAAAGTCAATAATAAATACACATATATATACAGGGTGTAAGGCACCGTAGTGGGCTGTCGTCTTTACAGCTGTTTTTTTTGAAAGTTCAAATTATTAAAAACTCGCCTCTTGGGACTGTCAGGTTAAATTTTGCTAAAATATTAAAATTATTAGAAATAATTTCAATTATCCTCTCTCTTTATTCACTAAAAATACCTGGGGAAATATCAATAATCTCTCTGTTTACTTGACGTTCCAAAGCGTATAATTTTATTTCTTGAAATACTCATCTTTCCAGTGTCAAATTGTGACAGGCTTAAAACCCATCAACCCACAGGGACTAAAAGCATTTAAAATGTGTCTATTTGGATTTACTAGAACACTCGAGATCAATTCAAATAACAGGAGTGGGTTAGGGACGGCTTGGAAATGTTTATAATGTGACTTAACCACATTAAACGATCAAATAGTGTCGCAACTTTTACGTGAAAATATGTCTTACCTCGTAACTCCCAAGTTGCATCCAACTTATACGTAGTATGTACGTGTTTAGTAACAAATTTTTCATTTTTCTAATTCGATAAAAATTGTTTGTAACTCACGTCGGCTATTTTCGTATAGAAACGTTTTTTCTAAAAGAGCGTAATTTTTAAGTTATAAGCGATAAACTGAAAAAACAGTTCCGTTGGCTATTTTGGAATTTTTGTCAAACTTTAATGCGCTCTTTCGCCTAAACCGTTTGTCTGACGGCAAAACCTTAAGGTACATAATTTGAGGAAAGTTTGATTAAAATTATTTTATTTTAGAAGTCCTTACCTCAGAAAATGTTTAGTTTTAAATGTATAAGCGAAACACTGAAACAAGAGCAAGAAAACGCCACTAAATGCGGCCACTTTTGTTTATTCAAGAATCAAAGTTCAATGCCCAAGATTTCAGGTTCAAGGTTCAAGCTTCAAAGTACAAAGGTTCAAGGTTTAATAGTCAAGGTTCACGATTCAAGTTTCAAGGTTTAAGGTTCAATATTTAAGATTCGAAGTTTGAGGTTTGAGATTCTATGCTCGAGATTTGGCATTCGAAATTCTAGGTTTGAGGTTTAAGGTTCAAGCAAAACACTGAAAAAAAAGGATAACATGCATTTCTCGTGTCGTCACCAAGATAGTACTAACACTTTTGTATAACAAGGTTTAAAGTTCTATGTTCAATACTCAATGCGCACTGCGCAATGCTCAAATTTACAGTTTTACCCTTCAAGGTTCAAAGTTAAAAAATTCAAAATTTAAAGATTTGAGGTGCGAGGTTTGAAGTTCGTAGTTCGAGATTTGGAGATTGAGGTTTTAGATTTATGGTTCTACGATTTAAGGTTTAAGTTTCAAGATTCAAGAATCAAGGTTTAAAGTGCAAGGGTCAAGGTTCAAACTCAAGATTCAAGATCTAAGATTCAAGATCCAAGATTGAAGCTCTAATATTCAAAATCTACGATTCAAGAAGCGAGGTTTGAGGTTCAAAATTAGATTTTCTTGGTTTAAGTTTTAAGGTTCAAGGGTTAAAGTTCTAGGTTCAAGATTCAAAATCTAAGATTCGAGAAACCAGGTTTGAGGTTCAATTGTTATGGTTCAAAGTTCGAAGCTTAAAATTCAAAATTGGAAGTGCGATGTTTAAGGTTTGAGGTCCCAAGATTTCAGTTTTAAGGTTCATGCTAAAAATATCAAGGTTTTAAGCTTAAGTTGAAGGCTTCAATACTCAAGGTTCAAATTTCAATGTTCAAGGTTCAAAGTACAAAGTTCAAAGTGTAAAGTCGAAGGTTCAAGGTTCAAAGTTCAAAGTTATAGCTTTAAGGACCAAGGTTCAAACTTCAAGAATTAGGGTTCAGGGTTCAAGGTACAAATTTCTAGGTGTAAGATTCAATATTTAGGATCTAAGATTCGAGAAACGAGATTTGAGGTCTACATTACAAGCTTCAAGGATCAAGGTTCAAAGTTTTAGATAGAAGATTCAATACTCGAGGTTCAAAGTCCAAAGTTCAAAGTTAAAGGTTTAAGCTGTAAACTTCGAGGATTAAAGTTCAAGTTTCAATGTTCAAGGTTAGAAATTCGAAGTTCAAATGTCAATGTTCAAGGTTTAAGTTTTAGGGTTTGAGGTCCAAGGTTCATGTTTCTAGGTATAAGATTTAAGATTTAGGATCTAAGATTCGACAAACGAGGTTTGAGGTTTAAATTTCATGTGTAAAAAATCAAGGTTCAAAGTTTAAGTTTAAAGATTCAAGACTCAAGGTTCAAGGTGCAAAGTCTAAAGTATAAGGTTCAAGCTCCAAGCTTTCAGGATCAAGGTTCAAGTTTTAAGGTTTGAGGTTCAAGGTTCAAGTTCAAGGTTCAAGGTTCAAGGTTCAAGGTTCAAGGTTCAAGGTTCAAGGTTCAAGGTTCAGGGTTTAAGGATACGTAATTTGTGGCAAATTAAAAGTACTTTATTTTATTGTAGAAACACTTTGCTCAAAAAGTTAATATTTTTCGAGTTATAAGCGATAAAACAGTTTTTTGAACATTTTGGAAATTCTGGTAAACTTTAACGCACTCCAGTGCCCAAACCGTTCGTCTTAAGAAGAAACCCTAAAAGATACAATATGTCGAAAATTTGAAGTAGTTTATTTTTATATAAAATCACTTTTCTTATAAAGTGCGTAGTTTTCGTGTTATAAGCGAAACACTGATAAAGAGCAAAATCCATCACGATTTACCGGCACTTAGACGTGGCAATCGGGCGGCTTATTACTCATTTGGAATGTTCTTCCAGTCTGCTATAAATTTGGTACTTTATCTATAAACTCTCAACTCGAACAAGATCCGAACTCACCGTAATCAACGATGGTAAAAACAAAATGAACTCTTTTCGTAATTTGTAAAGTTCAGTCCTTGTACAATGTAACTGTACATCTTTTTACGACCAATCTAGATCGTTCATCTGTACAACAATTTTTCCCCAAAAACTCGCGTTTAATAATATTTAATAAATCTTCCCTTACTTCTAAGAGCAGATTAAATGTACCGTAAAGGAAATTTTCCTTTACATGTTGGAACCTCTTAATATCTGTTAAGATCGCTTTACTCAAGAGTAAAGCTTTCGAGTCAATTCACTAACCGGTAATTAAGGTTGCTGTCGGATTACACCTTTGTTGGTTGCATCGTAATGCAATTTAAGGCGCATCCATTATGAAAATATTAGTTACTGTTAATTACAACATCTATAATAGTAAAAAAGGGGCGAAAAATTGCAAAATTAAAAAAAAAGGATTGCCCTTATCCACATTTTTTTAATAAGACGTTGATTTATGTACCTACAAGTTTTTGTTAAGAGGTGTAAAATATAAATGTTGTAACATTTACATGCACCCACGACCCACGATGTTTTATACGGATGAAGAAGAGGCATGAATAATAGCAAATTCCCAAACTCAACATGTTTAACAGCACTAAATTAATTATTCAAAGTGCAAATTTCAATCAATACGAAACAAGTAAACCAACAACCCTCTCTCATAATTATGATAATATCACAAATCGCCGAAGGAAATTTGATTTCAGCGGCGGCTCGTGCAAAAGAGCTCAAGTTTCACTCTACTGGCCATTACAATACCCATCTTTTACCGTTTTTCAACGATTGATCCTCTATGTGCTAGTAATTCTGGTTTGTGCGTGGGCAAAAGGTCCCAGAACTAATTTCGGCTCACGGTACGACCCCTCCACCTTCAATCGGAGAACTCTACTGTGACTGAATAGGCACAGACTGTCTCGCCTTCTTAGTTGCAGCTACGACATCTGTGGTTGTCGCTTCCTCCAAGTCCGCAGGCGGACTTCTTAAGTCGGCAGATGAAGTGCTCGAACTGATCGGAAAATTCCAGTGCGAGTTTCACTCTACTGGCCATTACAATACTTACCCATCTTTTACCGTTTCTTGACATTTGTGCAGTTGGAGTCTCTCAATTAACGATTGAAGCTTGGGCCTCCGTGTGCTAGTAATTCTGGTTTGTGCGTGAGCAAAGGGTCCCAGTACTAATTCCGGCTCACGGTACGACCCCTCCACCTTCAATCGGAGAACTCTACTGTGACTGAATAGGCACAGACTGTCTCGTCTTCTTAGTTGCAGCTACGACATCTTTGGTTGTCGCTTCCTCCAAGTCCGCAGGCGGACTTCTTAAGTCGGCAGATGAAGTGCTCGAACTGATCGAAAAATTCCAGTGCGAGTTTCACTCTACTAGCCATTACAATAATTACCCATCTTTTACCGTTTCTTGACATTTGTGCAGTTGGAGTCTCTCAATCAACGATTGAAGCTTGGGCCTCCGTGTGCTAGTAATTCTGGTTTGTGCGTGGGCAAAGGGTCCCAGTACTAATTCCGGCTCACGGTACGACCCCTCCACCTTCAATCGGAGAACTCTACTGTGACTGAATAGGCACAGACTGTCTCGTCTTCTTAGTTGCAGCTACGACATCTGTGGTTGTCGCTTCCTCCAAGTCCGCAGGCGGACTTCTTAAGTCGGCAGATGAAGTGCTCGAACTGATCGGAAAATTCCAG
The DNA here is from genome assembly GCA_950108345.1 of Malthinus flaveolus. Lineage (NCBI taxonomy): Eukaryota > Metazoa > Arthropoda > Insecta > Coleoptera > Cantharidae > Malthinus > Malthinus flaveolus. The sequence continues at coordinate 12,007,576 of OX467289.1, forward strand.
TGCGAGTTTCACTCTACTAGCCATTACAATAATTACCCATCTTTTACCGTTTCTTGACATTTGTGCAGTTAGAGTCTCTCAATCAACGATTGAAGTTTGGGCCTCCGTGTGCTAGTAATTCTGGTTTATGCGTGGGCAAAGGGTCCCAGTACTAATTCCGGCTCACGGTACGACCCCTCCACCTTCAATCGGAGAACTCTACTGTGACTGAATAGGCACAGACTGTCTCGCCTTCTTAGTTGCAGCTACGACATCTGTGGTTGTCGCTTCCTCCAAGTCCGCAGGCGGACTTCTTAAGTCGGCAGATGAAGTGCTCGAACTGATCGGAAAATTCCAGTGCGAGTTTCACTCTACTAGCCATTACAATAATTACCCATCTTTTACCGTTTCTTGACATTTGTGCAGTTGGAGTCTCTCAATCAACGATTGAAGTTTGGGCCTCCGTGTGCTAGTAATTCTGGTTTGTGCGTGGGCAAAGGGTCCCAGAACTAATTTCGGCTCACGGTACGACCCCTCCACCTTCAATCAGAGAACTCTACTGTGACTGAATAGGCACAGACTGTCTCGTCTTCTTAGTTGCAGCTACGACATCTGTGGTTGTCGCTTCCTCCAAGTCCGCAGGCGGACTTCTTAAGTCGGCAGATGAAGTGCTCGAACTGATCGGAAAATTCCAGTGCGAGTTTCACTCTAATAGCCATTACAATAATTACCCATCTTTTACCGTTTCTTGACATTTGTGCAGTTGGAGTCTCTCAATCAACGATTGAAGTTTGGGCCTCCGTGTGCTAGTAATTCTGGTTTGTGCGTGAGCAAAGGGTCCCAGTACTAATTCAGGCTCACGGTACGACCCCTCCACCTTCAATCGGAGAACTCTACTGTGACTGAATAGGCGCAGACTGTCTCGTCTTCTTAGTTGCAGCTACGACATCTGTGGTTGTCGCTTCCTCCAAGCCCGCAGGCGGACTTCTTAAGTCGGCAGATGAAGTGCTCGAACTGATCGGAAAATTCCAGTGCGAGTTTCACTCTACTAGCCATTACAATAATTACCCATCTTTTACCGTTTCTTGACATTTGTGCAGTTGGAGTCTCTCAATCAACGATTGAAGTTTGGGCCTCCGTGTGCTAGTAATTCTGGTTTGTGCGTGAGCAAAGGGTCCCAGTACTAATTCCGGCTCACGGTACGAGCCCTCCACCACTTCAATAGGAGAACTCTACTGTGACTGAATAGGCACAGACTGTCTCGCCTTCTTAGTTGCAGCTACGACATCTGTGGTTGTCGCTTCCTCCAAGTCCGTAGGCGGACTTCTTAAGTCGGCAGATGAGGTGCTCGAACTGCCCGGAAAATTCCAGTGCGAGTTTTCCCGCACTAGCCGCCACTGCGTAAGCTCGTTTCGTAATAATTACATTTTTACAGATTGTTTAGTTGTGTTTCAATGATAAAATAACAAAACGATGTAAAAAATTGTTGATACTATCGTAAAAAAAATTTTTTTCTGTACGCACGCAAAGGGAAAAAAATAAAAATATTTGTTCGTTGATAAGTTTTATTGTTGGTAAAAATTTTTCTTTGTTTTCGAAGTCATTAAACGTTGTTTAGGAAAACAATTGAATGAAGTGGGTATATGTTTTACGTTTACTTAAAAATTATGAGAGAAAATGAGCTTAAAGTACAGTTTGTTGGTACTTTTATAAAGTTTAAGAGCCTAAAGCACTTTTTAAAGCCGCTTTCCGTTTCTCGTTTACGCGAAACTTTTGTTTCAACTTTATTTTTCAAAAATTTCCCTTTACTAAAGTAAAATGTTTATTTGATGTGAGAAAATGCATGTAGTAATTAAACGAAAGTGTGCTGTTGACACTGTATTATGGCACTTGACTTGAGTGGAGTTTCTGTATAAGTTACAAAGGTTTTGGTATTTTTTTTAAACAAATTCAAGTGAACTTGAACATACATGAACACTTCTTTTTCACTCGTTAGCTCTATGACTCCAATATGGGTGCTAACAACGCGAAGGCGTTGTTTTTAGCTTGCAGTGAGAGAGAGAGAGAGAGCGGAGTTATACGCAAAACTCGACTTTTTCCGAATTATTAAAGGTTTTATTTATGCTCCTAATACGCCACAAACTTGGTGTCACTAATCAAACTTAGTAGAATGACAAGGAAGTGTCTTAATAAAGCCACGTCCATAGATACCCACCAGAGACACTTTCGAAAACCAAAGTTGATATCTCTCGTACGATGGAATTACTTTAAGGAACTAAACTAGTTTCGTTCATTTATAGGTGAAATTGCACCAAAACTTCTGATGCATTTTCATCAAATTAGAAACGTAGCACTAAATTGTGTAAGGGGTCAACTACCCTCTTTAGATAAATATTATTTGGCTCTGTTCCAAAAATTGTTAAATGAGTAAAAATGAAATCCAGCTTAAACGTATCATTGCATAATTCATTAATTAATTTAAACACGGACAGAACCAAAAAAATATCAATACTCTCGAGTAGTAAATTAAAATAAGACGGCGTAAAGTCTTAATTTGAAAGTTAATTAGCATTCAAAGATAAACTTAATAGCTACAAAAGGGGGCGTCTAAATTTCCTAGGTGAAGTAATTACGTGCAGGGTTGTCATGAAATAAAATCTGTAATTGTTAAGCACCTTTGTGTATTTTTAACCGAGTAAAAATTATTACGAACAGCCGAATTCACGCGAATTGTTTTATTTTTTCAAAATGCCTACTTACAAACGCCCTAAGGGTAATTAGTATTTTCATTGCTATTAAACATCAAAAACACGTTTTTTTAATGATTTTATGTAATTTGTACTTGAGTACGTGAAAACCCCAATTAAATGCAAAAATTTTCAAAATTAAATTTACAATTTAAATCGTAGCGCCATCTATTAGATGCAGGTCCAACTATCTTTAGTGTAACAATGCCCCAGTAGATAACAGCGCTCGCATTTATCGCAGAAAACTTTAGGAAAGTGACTATTATTAGTGGAGATGGGGCAGCTAGTTCAATAACTATTCAATTTAATTAAGAAATTAGAAATTTATTAATTTCAACGTACCTACCTATAATAATTTAAAAACGAAAGCATGACCTTAAATTAAATTTTTCATTAAATTTCAACGTAGCCGAATGAAAGTTTAATTTTCATTTCAACTTGGAAAGTAATTAAAATTTTCCTTTGATCCCTTCTTTTATTGGAAATTTCTTTGATGGTCAGCTGGTTACCACACCATCGAGGAAATGGGATTGCGGGTGGTAAAAAAGTCAGGTTTAATTCACTTATAAATTAATGACACTTTCCCAAAGAGTGCCTCTGCGACAAAACAATCATTCATCATCTCCTGTTGGATTTAAGAATAGGCAGCTGTCCACCAACACGGCAATAAACTCCGAGAGGCTCTGGTTTGTTCAAGGAGAGGGCGCTAGCTCCTTGCACTTAGGCCTGACCCATTGTACTACCTCAAAACAGCCTCTCCGTCTCCATTAGATCTAGAGTCGTCCATCAGAATTCTAACGGAGGGATAGTGATACTTAACAAAATATCTAATGACTTCTCTGAGACAAAACAATCATTCATCACTACGTCCTCTACTCCTTATGTCTGAATTATAATAATCATCTCCTGTTGGATAAATGTAAGGAAGCCGTTAATTTATATTCCAATATCTGAACTATTTAAGAATGGGAAGCTGGCCACCAACACGGCAATAAACTGTGAGGATATCTGGATTGCTCACAGTTTAAGGAGGGGGCGCTAGCTCCTTGAACTTAGGCCGGACCCATTGTACTACCTCAAAACAGCCTCTCCGCCTCCATTAGATCTCGAGTCGTCCAGAATTCTGACGGAGGGGTAGTGATACTTTACAAAATATCTAATGACTTTTCTGAGACAAAACAATCATTCATCATCTTCTGTTGGATTAATTTAAGGAAGCAGTTAATTTATATTCCAATATCTGAATTATTTAAGGATGGGAAGCTGGCCACCAACACGGCAATAAACTCTGAAGGGCTCTGGAATGTTTAATCTCTAAGGAGGAGGCGCTAGCTCCTTGAACTTAGGCAGGACCTATTGTACTACCTTCAAGCAGCCTCTCCGTCCCCATTAGATATCGATTCGTCCAGAATTCTGACGGGAGGGGTAGGGATACTTTACAAAATATCTAATGCCTTCTCTGGGACAAAACAATCATTCACCATCTCCTGCTAAATTAATGTAAGCAAGCCGTTACTTTATATTCCAATATCTGAATTATTTAAGTATGGAGAGATGTCCACCAACACGGCAATAAACTCCTAAGGGTCTTGGGTTGTTCAAGAAGGGGGCGCTAGCTCTTTGCACTTAGGCCTGGCCCATTGTAGTACCTCAAAGCAGCTTCTCCGGGCCCATCAGATTTCGAGCCGTCCAGAATACTGGCGGGAGGCGTAGTGATACTTTACGTAATATCCAAGGGCTTCTCTAGGACAAAACCAATCATTCACCATCTCCAGTTGGATAATCTGTACTACCTCCGAGAAACCTTACCATGCCTATCAGATCTTGAGCCGTGTAATCGCGGGAGGGGTTGTGCTTATTCTGACCATGTCGGACCGGAGTTCTCCTAATACAGATTTTCTTGTCGACGACAGAGCTGCACAGTACAGCAAAGCACATGTTCGAATATTTTGTCTGCTAGTTCGTATGTAGATACTGATTATCAGATTATCTGCGAAACCAACCCAGTGTATAGAGGTACTTCTGTAGTTGAAACTGCCCCATGAGTGTCCCTGATTGATATATTAGTTTCGGACAGCTGAAGGCAATATTTGGCAATCTTTTTAGGAGTCGGTATGGCTCGTTTGCTCTGACGACAACTTGCGTTGCCTATCCATCTTTGAGCTCTAATATAGTAATGAGGGTTATTCTTAAAAAGAGCCAACTCGCCGAAGTTTACCTTTAAATCGGTTAAGGTTCTACCCCATCTCGCTAGCTGAGGAAGACGAGTTAAGGATGAACCCCTCTGTATTTGCACTCCGAGTAGTGTAAACATCTTTACGGTTGGATCACGACCGGATCGCAAGGGGGTAGACACTGCGAGCACTCTTCCTCTCGAAAGACTGATGCCAGGTCAGTTACCGAAGTGGTCGTGTAACCTCCAAACCAGTGAAGGGATGGACTTAATGCACTTAGTAAACGAGTTTCAGGCTGTAAAGTGCTCTGTTCTCCTAACGTGAAATTAAGCTAGTGGGGTTACACGGTGTTGGGGGTCACTCAATGCCCCTTGTTCGTTGCAGACCACCAGGTCGCGGACAGGCTTACTCACGTTAATTCAAACTCTTCTTCAAGAAAAACGGAGTGCGTGATAGCGATTGTGTAATAGAACTGGTGGTAGAGGTGTAAAAACCTCGAACCGTAACCGGTCGATGGTTAATGGTAAGGTAGACTGAGGTAGACCCGGGTATAGATCGTTAGGAGCAGCAACGCTTGTTGACCCGCAGCTCGCGCACGTTGACGGTTGGGTCTTGCCTCAGCATGTCCGTAACTGGTACCACGAGTAAGATGGGAACCCAGGGGACGGTACTACCCCTGCCAATCTATAGAGGTCGTATTCTTTACTGCTACTAAGTAATATTAGGTGTGTGTCTCATATCCACACATGTAGCATGCAGTTAAAAAGAGACGTCCTCTTAGAGGGCAGTCCCAGCTGGCCGCGCCATAAAAAGAGCATCGGGTGTATTCGCTAGGGCTACACGTGAACAGAACATCTCCGTGAAATACAGAGCATAGTTGGGGTGACAACTGGGCTCATTTCATCAATGTACTTGCTCTTTGAAATAGAAGTAGTATCTGCTAATTTTTAGATGGTAGTGAGTCCTTTGTTGTAGATACTTAGAAAGGACTGACTGGGCTTCAAATGAAATTTAGTGGGCTCAGTAGGAAGGCGGGCAGTTAGCCACTTCGTCGAGTTATCTGGATGGCGGGAAGCCTCAGCAAGGTGGTGGACGGCCATCCATTCACTAAACCAAGTCAATTTGCCACTATTATTGTCGTCAGAAAAGTGGCAATGCCCTGCACATTTTGAAGACTTCGACAACTGTCGAGTTGTGATGTCAAAGATAGCCTTTCTAGAAAATTTTAGGGTTAAAAAACAACAGTGACTCACCGACTTCGACCTGAACAACATATCTCCCAATAAAAGAGTTGAGGGGACGTAATAAGAAGTTAAAGTTTTACCTGGTGGTAATTTCAAAAGTTTGGATTACAATTTAAGCTTAGAAAGTGCCTAGTGACGTAAATTTTGAATAATCGGGAAGGTGAAAGCGGGCCAAGTGGGCTTGGGTAGCTTAAAAATAATTAAAACAAACATAAGTTTTGTAATGGGTATTATTTCCACAAACATCATGTTACATATTTGATTTTTTAACAAACAAAAAGTGCTAAAAGGAGAACAGTCGTAATCAAGAAATTTGCCTAAAAAATTGCACCAACTTCTTAAGCATTTTAATCCGTCAATTTTTTTTGTTTTAGGTACACAAAATAGAAAATCTCTTTTAAAATGTTTTTTTTTTCGATTTTTTTAAAATGTTACATTTTTTCAGTTTTAAAAAATTTTTAATCGTCATATCTACGGATTATAAATATATCTCTCAGATTAGATTTTGTAATAATATAGACTTACGTTATACAATATGAACAGTTTGACAACATAGAAAAATATTTATATTATACTATGTTACAAAACTCATCTGCCTTACATAACTTCGTTAAAGGCACCTTTACATCATACTAAAAGGAATAGACTACAATCCACGCTTCCTAAACGGTAAAAAAATTAAACAATTACACGATTGCGTTTCTTTTTCACTAAATTTACCCACTAAGGAAAAAAACCTACAGTATAATGTCAAGATTTGGCCACGTGGATGTGTTCTAACTAATGGCTAAAAAGCCATAACACCAAAACACTTACCTTTTTCGATTATATTTATTATTATTCATTTTTTCTTCACAAATAAGCCTAATGTGGAGCCATCAAATTAAGGCGCAAGCCGTGGGGCGGTCGAATAAGCGCTCGTAATTTTATATTATGTTATCACGACCGCCCCAGGACATGAATTTTAAACTGATCGCTCGCTATAACATAGTACAGATATGCAAAGTTTTTAAATTAAAATTACACAAAAAAATTATAAAATCTAAAAAAACAGCCACTAACAAACAACAATCAAAAACGTAATTTTCTCTACAGTTTTCCCCTAAATATTCATCACAAAATTTTTATATTATTAAAGCCAACACATTTATTTTAAACTAAAAAGTTTACAATATTTAAAACTTAAACTTTTTTTACCAAACACATAGGTACACCCCACAAAATAAAGTGGAACAAAATAAATTTTAATCCTTTACGAAGCGGCTCGTTTCGAAACGATCTCGACAAGGCGAAAATTAACAAAAAACTTCCATCTAAGCTCTTTTGGCGCTCCGAAATAAGAAGATCGATATAGGAGCGAAATTTACAAGACTTAAATTTAAAAAATTCAGTATTTGGCCGTGACTCATTTATTTTACATCTTACACTAGCGAGAAGGGTTTAAATAACTCACAAATAAGTACCACATTAGTTGCAGCTTACGAGAGGCTTATAGAGATCGGCTTTTTTAGGAACATAAATTCGAATTGGGCGTAAAGCAACCAAACGAGACGCGTTGGTATTTTTGCAAAAAGTCGGGAGCACGATGGAAGTGAGCGGTGAGGCTAGCCAGGCGCTCTATTAGCGTTCGTGACTCTTGGAGCTCTTAAACATCATTGAGCAGCTTAATAGGGCAGGCTTCGAAGGCGTTTTAAGGCTTGAAGAGAAAAAAAGAGCACGAGAGTTGATAGAAATGGGCAGAAAGGTTAGCCACATTACCTTATTATAAAGCCAGGTTCATGATTAGCGCTCATAATCGTTCGAGCTCTGGAGCTAATCATCCTGGAGCAGCTCATAGGGCAGGCTTCAAAGGCGTTTTAAGGCTTGAAGAGAAAAAAAGAGCACGAGAGTTGATAGAAATGGGCAGAAAGGTTAGCCACATTACCTTATTATAAAGCCAGGTTCATGATTAGCGATCATAATCGTTCAAGCTCTGGAGCTAATCATCCTGGAGCAGCTCATAGGGCAGGCTTCAAAAGCGAAGGCTTGAAAAGAAAGAAAGGACACGAGAGAGTTGATAGAAATGGGCAGAAAGGTTAGCCACATTACCTTCTTATAAAGACAGGTTCACGATTAGCGTTCGTAACCCTTGAAGCTCTTAAACATCCTGGAGAAGCCTCATAGGGTAGGCTTCAAAGGCGTCTTAAGGCTTGAAGAGAAAGAAAGAGCACCAGAGAGTCAATAGAAATGGCCAGTATCACTAGCCACAACACCTTCTTATAAAGTCAGGCTCACGATTGGCGTTCGTAACCCTTGAAGATCTTAAACATCCTGCAGAAGCTTCATAGAGCAGGCTTCAAAAGCGTTTTAAGGCTTAAAAAGAAAGAAAGGGCACGAGAGTTGACAAAAATGAGCAGAAAGGCTAGCCACATTGACCTTTTTATAAAGCCAGGCTGACGATTAGCGTTCGTGACCCTTGGAGCTCTTAAACATCCTGGAACAGCTTCATACGGCAGGCTTCAAAAGCGTTTTAAGGCTTGAAAAGAAAGAGAGGGCACGAGAGTTGACCAAAATGAGCAGAGCCACATTGACCTTCTTATAAAGCCAGGCTCACGATTAGCGTTCGTAACCATTGGAGCTCTTAAACTCCTTGAGCAACCTCATAGGGCAGGCTTTAAAGGCGTTTTAAGGCTTGAAGAGAAAGAAATAAGAGAATCGATAGAAATGGGCAGAAAGGTTAGCCACATTACCTTCTTATAAAGTCAGGCTCACGATTGGCGTTCGTAATTCTTGTAGGTTGTTAAACATCCTGGAGAAGCCCCATAGGGCAGGCTTCAAAAGCGTTTTAAAGCTTGAAGAGAAAAAGAGGGCACAAGAGTTGACAAAAACGAGCAGAACGGCTAGCCACATTTACCTTCTTATAAAGCCAGGCTCACGTTTAGCGTTCGTAACTCTTGTAGCTCTTAAACATCCTGAAGCAGCCTCACAGGGCAGACTTCAAATGCGTTTTAAGGCTTGAAGAGAAAAAGAGGGCACGAGAGTTGACAAAAATGAGCAGCACGGCTAGCCACATTTACCTTCTTATAAAGCCAGGCTCACACTTAGCGTTCGTAACCCTTGTAGCTCTTAAACATCCTGAAGCAGCCTCACAGGGCAGGCTTCAAAAGCGTTTTAAGGCTTGAAGAGAAAAAGAGGGCACGAGAGTTGACAAAAATGAGCAGCACGGCTAGCCACATTGACCTTCTTATAAAGCCAGGCTAACGATTAGCGTTCGTGACCCTTGGAGCTCTTAAACATCCTGGAACAGCTTCATACGGCAGGCTTCAAAAGCGTTTTAAGGCTTGAAAAGAAAGAAAGGGCACGAGAGTTGACCAAAATGAGCAGAAAGGCTAGCCACATTGACCTTTTTATAAAGCCAGGCTGACGATTAGCGTTCGTGACCCTTGGAGCTCTTAAACATCCTGGAATAGCTTCATACGGCAGGCTTCAAAAGCGTTTTAAGGCTTGAAAAGAAAGAAAGGGCACGAGCGTTGACCAAAATGAGCAGCACGGCTAGCCACATTTACCTTCTTATAAAGCCAGGCTCACGCTTAGCGTTCGTAACCCTTGTAGCTCTTAAACATCCTGAAGCAGCCTCACAGGGCAGGCTTCAAAAGCGTTTTAAGGTCTGAACCAAAAAAAAAGACACGAGATTAACAAAAATGAGCCGAAAGGCAAGCCACAATGACCTTCTTATAAAGCCAGGCTCACGATTAGCGTTCGTGACCCTTGGCGCTCTCAAGCATCTTGGAGCAACCTCACAGGGCAGGTTTCAAAGGCGTCTTAAGGCTTGAAGAGAAACAAAGAGCACGAGAGAGTTGATAGAAATGGGCAGCAAGGCTGGCCACACCACCTTCTTATAAAGTCAGGCTCACGATTAGCGTTCGTAACCCTTGGATGTCTTAAACATCCTGGAGAAGCCACGTAGGGCAAGTTTAGAAAGCGTTTTAAGATTTGAAGAGAAAGAAAGAACACGAGAGAGCTGAGAGAAATCTCTTAAATCCGAAATTAATGGTTTAAACGGCCTCAATACGAATGTTGAAAAATGTAACGTCAAAAGAGCTTTCAATTAAGAATGGGCCTTTTTGCGTAGGCTCGAAAAAAAAACTTTTTCCAGTGGGAAATTATAAAAGGCGACTTGAAAAGTTACACGGGGAAAAAGCTCGCTGAGAGAGCTTTAAAAAAATTATTAAAATTTATAAGACCAAAAAAGTATTAATCTAAGATTAATCATCCACACGAATATTTGCCTAAATATTTTCGTGATTAATTTATTAACTGTCAAAATAATTCTTTTGTTCCGCCTTATTTTAAAAGTAAAATTTTGTACATAAAAAAAAATTTTTTTTGGTCAAATTTAACACACACTTTCGTCCATTAGTCCTTTCTTTTTTAAGGGAGAGGGGACAAAAAATGTATAAACAACAAATGGAAATGTTTTAAAAGCTCGCGAATGTAAAAAGTTTCTCACTTGTAAATTTAAATTTCGTCCAAAAAAATGAGTGGACAAACAAAGCCCAACCAACAAAGCTATCACAATTATTATAATTTCATCTTGAGGGATGAAATTTTCAGTAAATTTACGATTGTCGATTGAAATATTGATAAGAGATCTAATTTTGTCGGCTTTAATTTAATCCCGACGTTATTATGGATTAATACATATTGGAGTAATCGAATCCCAAACTAATGGACGAACGGATTAACAAATAAATGCACGCGTTCGTTACAGTGTGTCCGCCAAGTAGGGGGCGTTTATTCGAGACAATTGCCACGAAAGGTTTTTAAATAACACTCCGCTACCCTTAAGTCGATTTACATTATTAACCGCTTCTTTCTAATTTCTAATTCTAGTTGGGGATTGGGGTACGCGTAGGAGATTAAAAAACAAATATTATAGTCCAGGTTCACCCTCTGGATTGAAGTCGGAATTGGAAATTTAGAAATTGAAGACTGAATTCACAGAAAATTGTGAAATAATAAAATAAATCGACTAGCTTTCCAGGCGTTTCTACTAAAAACAATTTTTAGTAATTTTTGTTAGGTTCGTTGGCGGACACCCTGTATACGGCAAATAAAAAAATTACACAACTATCCATAAGGTAACAAAATTTGTTTAAAAAAATCACATATTTTTCTATAATTAGGTATACATCACATTCGCAATTAATATAAAGTTTTTTTAAAATTAAAAAATCACAATTTTATTATAAAAAAAATTAATCAGTAAGTTCGGCCAACGTTCGACAATAAAAATATTTGACAAAAATTCTGAATATCACAGAATAAATACTATAATATCTAATGGCTCGTATAAAAAGTCTTTAGATAGAAATATTTATAAATTTTTCAAGTTCTGTTCTTCTTTATTCCCAAGTAATTACAATTCACGCCCGTCAAAGCACAGGTGTATAATCAAAATTTTCCTTACTATAACGAGGCTTTTCGAATAGTTTAATTAATGTGAGGACGACACGCAAAGGTTACGCTTTTTTAATCGATATTCGGAAGAGAGGAGAGAAAAAAAATATATTTATATCGGCACAAACAGGAACGGATTAGCTCAGCGGGAGACGTTTTCGTAATTAATCAATGGGAGTAATTGCACGAATCGCCGAAGCCGTCCGTTGTGACTTCCGATTGAACCGGAAGTGGCGGACGTTTGAAAAATAGGCCCAAGTAACAATGACGTCCGCATTGTTGTTTTTCAATTCGGCAAACATTCACTAGCAGCAGGCAACGTCACGTCACGGGTGGGCGTCTGTGCAGTGAGCTAATCGGCTTCTCGGCGTAAATAGTAATCACTTGTTTTGAAAAACCCCCACTTATATGTTAATAATAAATTTTTTTTTGTTAAGTAGTAAACTGTACAAAGGATTTTGAGTTTATAAAAAGTTTAACGAATTACACTGCTAAGACATACCCGATGAAGGATCGTCACCGTCATTTTCCATATTATAATTTGACGTCAATTTATGCTTGGATGCCTTTTTGCGTGCCACTTTTTTGTCAAATTTCACGTTCTGTTGATTAACGGTTGTAGTTTCCTCTTCCTCCTCCACCCCTTGCCCCTCTTCTTCATCGACGAAAGTAATTTTTTGAGTATTTTTAACAAATACCGGCTCGGTATTAACGACGTGACTGCTATATCTCTGTTTATCCAAATCTTGAGATACGACCGCTTGAGTAGTTCTTTCGCTTCCGTCTATACTTTTATTAGATTTATTCGAGATAACTCTATTGTCGTGATTAGAATTCAATTCGAAATCTTGAATTGTTTTTTCATTCGGATTGATTTTTAACTTCGCTATACGATTTTTAACAATTTGCAAGTGTCTTAAAACGTAATCTTCGCTAGGAGCGAGTTTGTGTGTCTTTTCCAAGCACGTTTGGGCTTGTAACAATTTACCGCGTTCCACAAAAACTACACATAAATTGTGCAGACCTTGGATGTTTACAGGATCCAATTCCAAAATTCGCTTGTAGCACTGAAAAAAGTTAAAAATCTTAGAAATGAAGTACTTGGCCTATTATAGTGCGGGCTTCAGTAAAAACTATAAAAAGCTGTCACTTTTTACAGCAAAAAAATACCAAAATCGTAGTAAGTAGCAACTACTGAACACAAAAAGAAAAATTAGGAGAAGTCCTCGATTTACAAAAAAATACCTTCAGCCTCTGAGAGCATTTGTTCGCTTACACCTTCAACAGCCTTAGCAACAGTCATATTGGCTTCCTAATTCACTAAATATGAGTCGATGACTTTAGATGAGTCACAAGTTCCCCCTCCCTACTTTGTTTTACTTTTCAGATAAATGGCATGTCTCTGAGCTTCTACTCGAGCCTCCTAAGTCATCGATAACACCCTTAGCAACAGTCATATTGACTTGCTTATTCACTAAATCTCAGTCGATGACTTTAGGTGAGTCACAAGGCCCCCCTCTACATTAACTTTACTTGTCAGATAAATGTCACCCCTCTAAGCTTCTCCTCTGGTCTCCCAAGTCTTGGATTACACTTTTAACAACAGTCATAAGTCATATTGGCTTGCTTATTCACTAAATTTCAGTTGGTGACTTTAGGTGAGTCACAAGTCCCCTCTCCTACATTCGCTGTACTTGCCAGATAAATGACACCCCTCTACGCTTCTCCTCTGGTCTCCCAAGTCTTAGATTACACTTTTAACAACAGTCATAAGTCATATTGGCTTGCTTATTCACTAAATTTCAGTTGATGACTTTAGGTGAGTTACAAGTCCCCTCTCCTACATTCGCTGTACTTGCCAGATAAATGACACCCCTCTACGCTTCTCCTCTGGTCTCCCAAGTCTTGGATTACACTTTTAACAACAGTCATACGTCATAATGGCTTGCTTATTTACTAAATCTCAGTCGATGACTTTAGGTGAGTCACAAGTCCCCTCTCCTACATTTGCTGTACTTGCCAGATAAATGACACCCCTCTACGCTTCTCCTCTGGTCTCCCAAGTCTTGGATTACACCCTTAACAACAGTCATAAGTCATATTGACTTGCTTATTCACTAAATCTCAGTCTATGACTTTAGGTGAGTCACAAGGCACCCGCCTCTCTACATTAACTTTACTTGTCAGATAAATGGCACACATCTGCGCTTCTACTCGAACCTCGTAAGTCCCAAGTCTTCGATCCCACTCTTAGCAATAGTTATATTGGCTTGATTATTCACTACATCCCAGTCGATGGCTTTGGGTGAGTCACACGCTCCCCCCCTACATTTGCTGTACTTGTTATTTAAATGACACTCCTCCCCGCTTTTAGTCTTATCTCACAAGTCTTGGATTACATCCATAGCAACAGTCATGTCACATTGGCTTGCTTTTTCATTAAATCTCAGTCTATGATTTTTAGGTAAGTCACAATTGCCCCCCCCCCTCCTATTTGCTTTACTTGTCAGATCAATGACACGCCTCTGCGTCTACTCGAATTCTCTCAACGTCAATGCCCGCACTCTGCAAGTTCAACGCCACTTTAATTAATGGAGGCCATGGACATCAGTCCCGCAGACTCCAACTGTTGGATAACTGGCGTGGTAGTGTAGTTTGCTCTAGGAGTTGTTTCTCTACAACAAACTCCATGTGATAATCTGTCAGCGAGCTTACAACTTCTATACATCTATACGCGTGTTGTGAAATCACGTCGCGTGCTTGTTCTTAAGGGGTAGTACCCACAGGAATATGACTGTAGCAACTCAAGACTAACGTGAGCACGCGCAAAATACAGGAGTATTGCAAGAACTGAGATAGCTTAGTGGTAAAGCACCAGGTGCGACGCTCTCTAACGTAACACTATGCCAATGACCTATCAGGTTTTTGTATTATTTACTGTAGCGCCTTTGCAAGTGGTTTTAGATAATTGACCCTAGATGTCCCAGCTCTTATTACTCTAATGCTTCCCTCGCTGTTATTGCGTTTTAGAATTATTTTCCGGCTGCCGCTAAATTCAGTAGCTGGTGGTATTGTACAAAACCCTAGGTAAAATGAATGGTGCTGGAATTCATCAAGAGACCTAATAATAGCACAGTGTATACCCTACTAAATCTAGAAGAAATTATAATTAGAACAAAAGAGATTTTCAATATCTCAATTTAAAAGGTTTTTAAAAATCAAAATTAATACTGTGTAAAGCCGGCACTGGTTTTATTGAAAGAAGAAGAAAAAAAACATTAATGTACTTACATTTTCTGCTGCATCTAAATCTTTAATGTTGTTTATGTAAATATCTCCGAGCAGAATAAGTCCTTTAATATGATCGGGGTGATATTTAACTAGTTGATTAAGAAAGGGCGCCGCCTCGAGCGGTCGATGGTCGTCGGCCAAAAGTAAAGCTAAATTAAACAAAGCGCTCCTAAAGTCGGCTTTTAAATGCACGGCTCTCCTAAACCAATGTTCGGCCTCTTCAATATTTTTGTCGTCCATGGCCAACATACCCAAATTAAAGTGAACCCTTTCATTAATTGCGTCTTTGTGGAGCAACTTTAACAGCCTCTCGCGCGCAATCTTTCTCAACTCGGGACGACCCAACTCTTGCAGAAGTATGGCGGAATTCAAGAGTGCTTGTTCGTGTTCCGGGTCAATATCTAACGCCTTGTCCAAATATGCCAACGCTTGAGACGCCTTGCCCTGCTCGAGAAATACAACTCCGAGCTAAAATCAACAAAAAACAAAAACAGATCGACTTAATTCTAAATTAAATCTTCGGTAACTTACGTTGTAATAGATATCGGGATTGTTGCTGTCGTACAGCAGGGCGCGTTCGTAAACTTCTTGCGCTTCCTTAGTCCGATTCAGCTTGATTAAAATATCGCCCCTATTGATATATGCTTGCGTATAATCAGCTCTCATGCTTATAGCCTGTCTGTATAACATGTCGGCCTCCTCCAAACGGGTCGAATTTTTGGAAATTAAATTAGCCAAATTTAAAAATACGTTTAAGTGATTTGGAGCTATGCGCGCTTGATACGACTCGCCTGGTTTCGCCTTGGGCAATAACGATTTCGCCCTCAAATAAGCGTCTTCAGCTTCTTTGAACATTTTTAGATGATTATAAGTGCGACCTACATTAATATGAGCTCCCACGTCGTCTTCCTGGACGCTCACAGCTGTGTGAAAGTACCTTAACGCTTCAGTATATTCTCCTTGACTTTCTAGAGCGTGTCCGACGTTATTAAATAACTTTGCGTTACGTTGATTTACACGCAGACCCGAAATAAATATCGAATATTCCGTTTCCCAATCCCAATTTCTAACGTAAGTTTTCGAGGCGTGCGTTAAAATTAAAATTGTTAGCGTTAGCCACGATAACTTTTTAAACTTTTTTTCGGCGCACATGCTCCAGCCATACGCTATTAGCATACAAAAGCCCATAGACGGCATGTATAATACTCTTTCCGCTACCACGAATCCCACAGGAAAAAATAAGTTCGACGCAGGTAAAAATGGTAGAATTAAAAAGGCCAAACTCTGAAACAAAAATTTTACTTGTTTATTTTTGCTCAGTTTTACCAAAGAACATAGAATTATCAGAAATCCTAAGCTTATGGGATCTCTGCGCCTTCTTTTAAACGTAGTACACCGGTGAGATTCAGATGTCGCTCCTCATTTTAGCACAATTTTTCGTATACCTACGTAAGAGTAACAAAGAGAGGTACAAAAATACATAAAATGTTTGTCTATTCTTAATTCTAACAATCTTAGGTAGGTAGCTACCAAGAGGATTTTTACAATACTATTTACGACTAAGGGGCAAAGCTGCTTTTCTATTGTTATTTTATGATGGTTATATTATTGTCACGAAAGTTTTTGTTGATAGGAAGTTCAAAATCTTTGGTCTTTGGTATTATTAGAAAAAAAATATAACAATATTAATTTAATCATAATTTAATATAGATAAAAACCAAAAAAATATTTTAATTATACAAAAATCTTACAAATTAATGTAGTATAATATGTACAGGTACAGAACACAAAAATAAATAAGTAGGTAATCTAAATTTTAATACATAAGTAATAAGTAATAATCTAATTATAATAATAATAGTTACAATAATAATGAATTGGTAATAATTAATTACAAGCACATGAGAAATAATTTAAAAATAAAATTGCCGTGCCCCACAATAAGATCATCGCAGACTTTCACTACTGGAATCGACCATAGATTTTCTTCAAATTTTAAAATCAAAGTTAACGGTATGGACATATCAGAAAAAGAATGTCTTTTATTATTTGACGAAATTAGTTCAAAAAGAGGATTTTATTGAGGGTTACGAAGATATAGGAAACATCCGAAACGGCGTTGTAGCAAATCATGCTTTGGTGTTTATGCTCCGTGGAGTCATAAAAAATTGGAAACTTCCAATTGCGTATTTCTTTACGCAAGGCTGTGCAAAATCGGGCAATATAGTGTTTTTGAAACGTAATAAAAAATCTTCCGAATATGGGGCTTCGAATCCCCATATCGATCAGGGTTCCAACAACAGAACCCTATACAAAAAATTGAGGAGTCCAAACAGCTCGGAAAACTTTACCGTGATTGGTAATCAGAAAATATAAGTAAATCTAAGTAAAATCTAAGTATCTATACACACACCTATTGTCTTTGTGTAGGTAGGTATTTGAAATTTACCCAATTTGGCCCAATTAAACAATAAGAAAATGTATTTGGTTTTTTAAGCTTTGAATCTTTTGATTTTTCATTTAATTACCTAATCGGTTATTTAAATAATCAGAACCCAATGAATAATGCTTTAATTACAATAAAATTTTTATTGTACATAAGAAAAGAAACTTGCATTTACACAGTTGTTAAACTACCTGGCTAAATTTACTGGGTCGTAAAAATATTATTTTCTTCAACTATTACAAAAGGATTAAAATGCCATTCGAATAGACCTTTTTTAAACCATTTAAACTCAAGTTTGGACATACTAAAATTAATGTTTCATCTTCTCACACTCTCGAAAGTACTGTAAACTGAGCAGAGACATCTGGAGCTCAATTGTGTTACTACACTTTAAAAGGTTTTAAAATTTTACATTGGTTGCTTTTTCTGATAATTCTATGTTCTTTGGTTTTACTCAATTTTATTTGAAGTGTCTTACTACAAATAAATTTTAGACAGTAGATGGTCTATGCGGGTTCTGCCTCAATTTGCATATTCCGCGGAATCAATTCAGGTCGCGGCTTTCTGTAGATGATTTGAGGTTTTAGTCCACGTAATATGCAGAACCCACGTATACTATCTACTGAGTAGATTACCTACTGAGTAGGGTTCCGCCTCCAATTAAATTAAATCGCGCTTTTTTTGGCCATTTTGAATATTTTTCAAGATCAAACATACAAATTCGACACCAAAAAAGGGCCTGGACGACTTGATGCATTATTGCGACTTGGCGCTGACGGTAGATAGTTACAGTGTTATTACAAGCCATCCAATTTACGAGTAATTTTATCGAAATATTGTTTGTTGACGTTATGACCCAACCCTCAACTTGATATCTTGTTTACACCGTAACTATTACATTAACGGCAACCCAAAAACAATTACTACCCCCTTCGATGCTTTCCCACGATTTTCTCGTCCAATTGTGGACAAAACAATTTTTAAATAAAGCTTAACTCACCATTAGTATGATTGTAGTCTGTTGTCTGTTCTCGTTAGTTAAAGCGACAAATATAAGGACTATTAAGAAGGCGTACATGGTTAGAGTAGCTAAATTTCTCGGATCCATCACAGATTGAACTAGAGGAACCGTACCCATAGTCCAATCACAACACAAATCACAAGGAAACAACAATAACCACATATTTAAACTGATTAAATAATGATAAGTCAATTGTCTAACTGGCGTGCTACTAACAGAAGCCGGATTATCGAATCTCGTAAACACGGGTAGCTGAGAACCCATAATTTGCAACCTAGCCAACAGCAAACACGCAGTTGTAGCGACGAGAACACTCAAACGTTTTGTAGCTTCACTCGACCACGGTAAATGATACGCACTTTTTCCCGTAATCGCGGTCTTCAGCATGTACTTTATTTCGGGAAGACGCACCTGTGAAAATTTCGTAAGGTGAGTTAACTTAAACTTTTAAAAAAATCGTCGGGGCTTACCTTTTGTTGGACAAAAACTTCGTATACTGCACAAACTCCAGTGATCGTGATGCCTTGCTCTTTGCACAACATCGCCGTCGCCACGAACATCATCGAAAAGGATAGACACTTCCAATCTAAAATTAAAATCGTCGGACATCAAAATAATACTCCATCGAGAAGGCTTGGCTTTAGAGATAACAAAAGTGACTGTCTATAGATGCCACTGGCAGAACTAACTTTCACTCTCCGCGCAGTTAGTTCTGGAATTTTGGCAGAATCTGCAAGGTCTTTCGGTGCACAGTTTTGCGAAACTGCGCTGAATAGTACGAAGCAATTCGGAACTAAGGCAATGAGATAGCAGAAGCTCTGAATGGGTCTCAGAGCGTCTCCTGTGGCTCTTACTATGCCCGGTGCTTCGTGTGGAGGTTTTTGATTAGAGATGGGGTTCTGAGAAAATGTGCTGGCTAGTGTGCAGCCATTCGGAATTGAGGGAATGAGATAGCGGAAGGACTAGCTATGAAAAGCTCTCAAAGCGTCTCTGGTGGCTCTTGCGATGTCCTATAGTTGTTGATTCAAAAGAATCTTTGTTTAAGTGCCCCCGAGGGGGCACAGAGAGCAATGAGACGTCCGATAAACCCTTCGGGTGGAAAGAAGGAGTTTTGCGAAACTGTGCTGGCTAGTATCCAGCCATTCGGAATTAAGGGAATGAGATAGCGGAAGGGCAAGCTGCGAAAAGCTCCCAAAACGTCTCTGGTGGCTCTTGCTATGTCCGTTAGTTGTATGGAAAGAATCCTCGCTTAAGTGCCCTCGAAGGCGCACAGAGGGCAATGAAACCTGCTCCTACATACTATAGGCGTCCGACAGGACCCTTCGTGTGGAGGTTTTTGGTTAGAGAAGGGGTTTTGCGAAACTGTGCTGGCTAGTATGCAGCCATTCGGAATTGAAAAGCTCTCAAAGCGCCTCTGGTTGCTCTTGCAATGTCCTAGAGTTGTTGATTTAAAAAAATCTTTGTTTAAGTGCCCCCGAAGGGGCACAGAGAGTAATGAGACGTCCGATAAACCCTTCGGGTAGAGAGAAGGAGGTTTGCGAAACTGCGCTGGCCAGTATGCAGCCATTCGGAATTAAGGGAATGAGATAGCGGAAAGACAAGCTGTGAAAAGCTCCCAAAGCATCTCCGGTGGCTCTTGCGATGCCGAGAGGGCATTGAGACCTGCTACTAAAAGCGTCCGATAAGACCCTTCGTGTGGAGGCTTCGGGTAAGAGAAGGAATCTTCTCGAAATCTTCTCAGCTGACGCTGAAGTCCCGTGTTACCGAGACTCCATACCATATAGTTTCATTTAAAAAGTCCTCGCTAAAGTGGCCCCGAAGGGGCACAGAGGGCAATGAAACCTGCTCCTACATACTATAGGCGTCCGATAGGACCCTTCGTGTGGAGGTTTTTAGTTTGTGGCTCTTGTGATGTCCTATAGTTGTTGATTCAAAAGAAGCCTTGTTTAAGTGCCCCCGAAGGGGCACAGAGGTCAATGAGACGCCCGATAAACCCTTCGGGTGGAGAGGAGTTTTGCGAAACTGCGCTGGCTAGTATGCAGCTATTCGGAATTAAGGGAATGAGATAGCGGAAGGACAAGCTGTGAAAAGCTCCCAAAGCGTCTCCGGTGGCTCTTGCGATGCCGAGAGGGCATTGAGACCTGCTACTAAAAGCGTCCAATAAGACCCTTCGTGTGGAGGCTTCGGGTAAGATAAGGAATCTTCTCGACATCTTCTCAGCTGACGCTGAAGTCCCGTGTCACCGAGACTCCATACCATATAGTTTCATTTAAAAGTCCTCGCTAAAGTGGCCCCGAAGGGGCAGAGAGGGCAGTAAAACCTGCTCCTAGATACTAAAGGCGCACGATAGGACCTTTCGTGTGGAGGTTTCAGTTAAGAGAATAAATCTTCTCGCCATAACTTATGCTGACGCACATTCCCAATTTTGCGTCACCGAGACTCCCTACGTAGTAGGTCAAATTCCAATAATGGGAGGTGAATTTGTTCGCACTATTTACGAAAGAGTGAATCGTGTTGTTGAAAAAATTGAGGTAAATGTAAAACGAAAAGCATTAAGGTCCAATTTGCGAATTGGCAAAAGCCACCGAGTCGGAAAACTGGGACAAGTAATTTGTCACACACGTACCTGTGGTCTTTTTACTTTTTCCAGATTTGCTGTATAAAGTGAAAGCGGCCAAGAAAAATATCGACGATAATGTTTCAGCTCTTCCAACTACACCGGTTATCTGCAAAAAAACACAATAATTAATTTTGCGAATTTTGGTAAGTGCTTTAAGTTTAATGTATAACGTTAAAAGTGTAATGGGCCACTTAGAAAATGTAACGATTTATCTTCCGAACCGTGGGCCTGATGTCATTAAGTTAATTTCTTTCATAAACTGAACATTTCAAGGTTGCCAAGTTTAAGGTGGGCGACGTGTTATTATTATTATTATTTAAAGATAACTTAAAGATGCGTTACAAGAAGATCACCGAGTGATTTATTATCCTTTATTATCATCTTCGCGTTTAATCGTATCACTTATTCATTTATTCATATTATACCGAATTACGTCATTTTGAACTCTGTGAGTTTGAACTTACAGAGAAAATCAATGAATATGAGATAAACGTAGTAGGCGTGGAAATGGACAAATACGCACCGAGATTTTTAGTTATAAGGAAGTTGGGCGAATTTAAGACCTGTTGTTTTACTTTTTAATGCAAATTTTCAGTAATAGGTTTTAATTTCACTCACTTTGAAATGATTATAGCGGAAGCAACTTCAAAAGTTGTTTGTGTACGGCAAAACTTGGTGATTTTAAAAATTGAATGTAAAAGCGGAACTGCTTTAAATTAAAAGTTATTAGTTTTAACTCGAAGATTAATTTTTCCTCTATTTTTACCCTTTCGGTTTTCTTTCTCCTTAACGTAAAAATATCGTTCGTAAAAGAACCACAAAAAAAAGTTCCATTGTGCGCTCGTAACATACGCCAATGGAGGAAAATCAGGCGAAAGACTTCCTTCTCTTTAAATCTATGCAAGTGGAATCGTAAAAATTCCAAATGTGTAGTCTACAGTTTTATTTAGGGGTTGCTCTCTGTTTAATTAGAAAGTTTGACGTTCTCAAAAAAGCCCAAGTTACTCAAACTTATAAGTAGACAAGTAGACGCTTTCCTTTGCTACCTGAAAGTTGTAACAAAAATACTAGTTGAGTAGTTCACTCTCTGGCAAAATCAACTTTTCCAAATGCAAAAAAGTGTAACGCCAAACCATGATTAAGCTTCCCCTGTCTGAAAGCGTCCATAATTTTACAAACGCCCATCAATCAAAATTTGATTAAAGAGAAAACATTTGAAATAAAATTTTTATCTGGGCGAGCTTCAAAGATATATATTATTTATTTATCGTTCGATCGACTGATTTAAATGAAAGAGCTTCAATCACCGTGTGAGCCTCATCTGTTATCGATTTATTTTTTACCTCTTTTTGGCTAAACTTACGCCGGTTATAAATCAAAAACGCGCGTCGTGCGGGTGAAAGAATATCGTAATAGTATGGTAATTTGTGTTGTCGTATCGACGGTTCTAAAGCATCGATTAATGGATGCTCTCACTGTCATCTGGCGTGCGGTGTCAACACTGTGTTAATCTTATATTCATCAATGCGAAAAGTTGCCGCAAATCTAGCCAATAAAGCGTCTTCCGTAATATGGTCCTCGCGCTAGTTTAGCAGAAAAATGCACGATTTTTGTTAATATGGCAAAAATTTTGCTAAAACTGTTTTTTATAGTTTTTACTTATAACTCGGAAACGACAAACTTTCAGAGAAAATGGCTATTGTACAAAAATACACAACAGAAAATTTTCTACAAATTATGTGCCTTATGTTTTTTAGGTTAGATGAGCGGTTTAGGCGCAGTCAAGTTTAACGAAAGTTTCAAAATCGACCAAAAAACTGCTTTTATAGTTTTTGCTTATAACTCGGAAACTAGGCACTTTTAGAGAAAATGACTTTTATACAAAAATAAAATACATAAAATTTTCTAAAAATTATGTTTTGTAGGTATATTCCTTCAGACAGACGGTTTACGCGCTAGATAGCGTTAAAGTGTGACGAAAGTTTCGAAATCGGTTAAAAAACTGTTTTTTATAGTTTTTGCTTATAACTCGGAAACGACAAACTTTCAGAGAAAATGGTTATTATACAAAAATACACAACATAAAATTTGCTACAAATTATGTGCCCAATGTTTTTTAGGTTAGATGAGCGGTTTAGGCGCTACAGCGCAGTCAAGTTTAACGAAAGTTTCAAAATCGACCAAAAAACTGCTTTTATAGTTTTTGCGTATAACTCGAAAACTAGGCACTTTTAGAGAAATGGACTTCTATACAAAAATAAAAACATTATATTTTCTACAAATTATGTTTCCGAGGTTTATTCCTTCGAACGAACGGTTTAGGTACTAGATAGCATTAAAGTTTGCGGAAAGTTCTAAATCGGTTAAAAAACAGTTTTTGTTAATAGTTTTCTGTTCTAACTCGGAAACTACACACTTTTAGAGAAAATGACTTCTACACAAAAATAAACAACATAAAATTTGTTACAAATTATGTTTCCTATGTTTTTTCCTTTAGAGAAACGGTTTAGATGCTAGATAGCTTTAAAGTTTGACGAAAGTTCCAAAAACTGTTTTTCATAGTTTTTGCTTATAACTCGGAAACTACGCGCGCTTAGAGCAAATGACCTTCTACACAAAAATATAAAATATAAAATTTTCTACAAATTATGTTTTCTAGGTTTTTCCTTCAGACTGACGGTTTAGGCGCTAGATAGCGTTAAAGTTCGAGAAAAGTTCCAAAATCGGTCAAAAGACTGTTTTTACAGTTTTGGCTCATAACTCGGAAACTACGCACTTTGAGAGAAAATGACTTCTACACAAAAATAAACAACATAAAATTTGTTATAAATTATGTTTCCTATGTTTTTTCCTTTAGAGAAACGGTTTAGATGCTAGATAGCTTTAAAGTTTGACGAAAGTTCCAAAAACTGTTTTTTATAGTTTTTGCTTATAATTTGGAAACTAATACGCACGCTTAGTGCAAATGACTTCTACACAACAATAAAACACATAAAATTTTCTACAAGTTATGCTTTCTAGGTTTTTTCCTCCAGACAAACGGTTTAGGTGCTACATAGCGTTAAAGTTCGAAGAAAGTTCCCAAATCCGCCCAAACCTGTTAAAAGACTGATTTTACAGTTTTTGCTCATAACTCGGAAACTACGTACTTTTAGACAAAATGATTTCTATACAAAAATAAACAACATAAAATTTTCTTCAAATTATGTTTTTTAGGTTTTTTCCTGCAGACAAACGGTTTAGACGCTACAGCGCGATAAAGTTTGACGAAAGTCCAAAATTGGTAAAAAAACTGTTTTTTTATAGTTTTTGCTTATAATTCTGAAACTACGCACTTGTAGAGAAAAGTGTTACTACACAAAAAGAAAGTAAATTAAATTTACTGCAAATTATGTCTTTCAAGTTTTTTACGTCAGGCGTACGGTTTAGGTTTTAAGCACTGGAGCGCGTTCCTACTTTAGAAATACGATAAAAACAGTTTTTACGCGATTATTTTAATTAACGTCAAACTTTAACGCGCTCTAGCAGTCTAACCGTTCTTCTAAAGGTAAAAATTTAAAAAACATAATTTGTAGAAAATTTAATTTAGTTTATTTTTGTATAGAAACACTGTTCTCAAAAAGTGCGTAGTTTTCAAGTGACACGTGAAACACTGAAAGAAACGCATTTTTTCGCACTTTTACGAGGTGGCAAAGTTAAAATTCAGGTTCAGCGTCCCAAAATAATACATAAAGAATGCATTTTTGGATTTGCTTCTTATTAATTGTCCCCTAGTGCCTAACCTACTCACTACTCTTTTTACAATAAATCACAATTGTTACAAATTATTGTCAAAGTTCTTTCAAAAACCGCCCTCGAGTAGTGTGGGAAATGCCTTAATTTACTACTAATTAATTTCTCGTTAGCACTAACGGCTTTTTTAATCGCAAATGTTCCATTTCGTGTTAAATATTAATGCAAATCGCCAATTCCACATTCCTATTCAATCGTACGAAGATAGTATTGAACTAATAAATAATTAACTACCCAACCGGTATCAAGCAATTTAGTTATCGATTTATTTCTCTTCTCTTCCATTTGACGTTATTAGCCTTAATACTTTACTAATTTTACAAATTTACTTTCACATTAAGTCCAAATTAACGTTTGCTGTCTATTAGATACATTTTCGTATTAGTGGCCGAGTACACAATGAAACTTCGACTCGATTATTGCTTTTAAATAATAAATTCGACTTTTCGATTATTATTCTAGCAATTAACGTAATTTGAAATTGTTTCACCAATTCTTTTGAAATTGTTCATTATTCCAAAGGTACTATAAATAGTGACCACTCGTTTGGTTTTAATGCAGAAGATTTATCATCGAGGTCGAGGATCGGGCGGTAGATAAGAAAAGGGTAATTTGAAACCTCGACATGGTATATATTTGAGTTTTCGCATCAAATCGCAATTTCTTTAGTGCCACAATTAAATATTGACCAACTTAATGTAATTTTACTCAAAGAAAATTTCGTAGGCAATATGTGTGCCTAAACTACGCAAACTTTCCCTTATTAAAAGAGTCACAAGTCACGAGAGGCTCGAGTGTAGAGAGAATATGATAATTAAGAAACTTACCGCTTCTGTATGTATAGGATGTACTGCAAATAGCATCGCCGCAACGAAACTCGATAGTTCGGAAAGGAACATGGAGCACATCCTGAAAACAAATTTAGTTTACATTACAATATATACACGGAGACGAAAATAGCAAAAATAAAATTTGTTTATTTAACAAAGTTAAAAGTTTAAAACGAAAAAGAAAAGAGTTAAACTTTTTTAGCAATCATTTTTAGTGAGCTGAAAGTAAAAAACCTTTCAGTAAAATTGATTTTATCAAATACATTTTTCTTTCAGCTCACAGACATGAACTGGCGTAGAATATTTAACGTAATTTGTTTTTTTTTAATTCTTCCGTTACAGAATAACAGTAAAATTGAAATACTTTTCTTCAAGAAAATGTTTAGACCCACCCCTACTACACTAACCCAAATAGCGTGTCGGACAAATTACTGAATGTGCACGAACAACAAACAGCTTGCAATTCCCTCCAATAATGAAAAGTCTTGTACCTAACAGGGTTGTCCTCAGAAGCTTTTGTTTGGAGGTTTCTATACTGGGACAGTAGTACATAAATTTAGCGCTACGTTAAATAAGGTGGCCCTTTTGCGCTGTGAGACAACGCCCTTTCTAAAAAAACTATATTAGTGGCACTCCACAACTTGAAAAAGAACTTATTTCTAGAAAAACCGGCGCTGACGACTTGTTTGCTGCAAAGAATTAATCTTCCGCCACGAATACTTGGCAATGGAAAAACTGCCCAATTGCACAACCTCAAGAAGAAAATGCGGAGCAGACCCAGTCAAAGAGGCAAGCGCTTGGTGGCTCGTTAGGTGCCTCAGAATTTCTGAACTGACGTACCTGACAGATCTACCTTTTCATCCTTGAACTGTGCGTTTTTGGAGTTTCCACAAGCAAGCAATTTTGTTAAATCTCAGAAAAGGCCAAATGGGGTCAAATCGTGTCCCAAACAGCGCCACAACTTGAGAGAGAACTTCTGTCTAAGCTTCTTGCTTGAGAGAACTAGAAGTGGTGGCAGCAGCGACTTATTCCTTTAAGAACTGCCACCGACGACTTCAACTGTTTCATTTTCTTGCTGAAAAGAACTAATCTTCCGCCACGAATACTTGGTAAAGAAACAACTGCCCAATTGCACAACCTCAAGACGGAAATGTGGGGCAGGTCCAGTCAAAGAGGCAAGCGCTTGGTGGCTCGTTGGGTGGCTCAGATTTTCTGAACTGGCGTACCCGACAGATCTACCTTCTCATCCTTAAGCTGTGCGTTTTTGGAGCTTTCGCAAGCGAGCGATTTTGTCAAATCTGAAGAAAAGCCAAATGGGGTCAATACGTGGCCCAAACAGCGCCACAGCTTGAAAGAGAACTTCTGTCACACCTTCCTGCTTGAGAGAACTAAAAGTGGTGGCAGCAGCGACTTCTTCCCTTAAGAACTGTCACTGACGACCTCAACTGTTCTATTTTCTTGCTGAAAAGAACTAATCTTCGTCCACGAATACTTGGTAAAGAAACAACTGCCCAATTGCACAACCTCAAGACGGAAATGTGGGGCAGGTCCAGTCAAAGAGGCAAGCGCTTGGTGGCTCGTTGGGTGGCTCAGATTTTCTGAACTGGCGTACCCGACAGATCTACCTTCTCATCCTTAAGCTGTGCGTTTTTGGAGCTTTCGCAAGCGAGCGATTTTGTCAAATCTGAAGAAAAGCCAAATGGGGTCAATATGTGGCCCAAACAGCGCCACAGCTTGAAAGAGAACTTCTGTCACACCTTCCTGCTTGAGAGAACTAAAAGTGGTGGCAGCAGCGACTTCTTCCCTTAAGAACTGTCACTGACGACCTCAACTGTTCTATTTTCTTGCTGAAAAGAACTAATCTTCGTCCACGAATACTTGGTAAAGAAACAACTGCCCAATTGCACAACCTCAAGACGGAAACGTGGGGCAGGTCCAGTCAAAGAGGCAAGCGCTTGGTGGCTCGTTGGGTGGCTCAGATTTTCTGAACTGGCGTACCCGACAGATCTACCTTCTCATCCTTAAGCTGTGCGTTTTTGGAGCTTCCGCAAGCGAGCGATTTTGTCAAATCTGAAGAAAAGCCAAATGGGGTCAATACGTGGCCCAAACAGCGCCACAGCTTGAAAGAGAACTTCTGTCACACCTTGCTGCTTGAGAGAACTAAAAGTGGTGGCAGCAGCAACTCCTTCCCCTAAGAACTGTCACTGACGACTTCAACTGTTTCATTTTCTTGCTGAAAAGAACTAATCTTCCGCCACCAATACTTGGTAAAAAAACAACTGCCCAATTGCACAACCTCAAGAAGGAAATGGGGAGCAGATCCAGTCAAAGAGGCAAGCGCTTGTTGGCTCGTTGGGTGGCTCAGACTTCCTGAACTGGCGTACCCGATAGAGCTATCTTCTCATTTTTAAACTGCGCGTTTTCGGAGCCTCCACAAGCTAGCGATTTTGTCAAATCTGATGAAAAGGCAAATGGGGTCAATTCGTGGCCCAAACAGCGCCACTACTTGAAAGAGAACTTGTGTCTAACGAAACAACTGCCCAATTGCACAACCTCAAGAAGGAAATGGGGAGTAGATCCAGTCAAAGAGGCAAGCGCTTTTGTCAAATCTGAGGAAAAGCCAAATGAGGCAAATCGTGACAAAGAGCACGAGTATTACAATTTCTCTCAATAACCTGAAGGAGAACTTATCTTTGACCTTCCCGCTTGAGAGAATTAAAAGTGGTGGCCACTGCGACTGCTACCCTTTAAGAACTGTCGCTGACGACCTCATTCCTGGTTCAATTGATTTCTGAAAAGAGTCAATTGTCCCACTACAAATTCTTGGGAAATGATTAGCTGTCGCATTGCAATCTCAAGGAAGAAATGGAAAGCAGATCTATTGAAAGAGGGATCTAGTGGGTGGCTCGGGTATTCTGAGCTGGTGTACCTCACAGATCTGCCTTCTCGTCCTTAAAATGTTTTTTTTAAGCGTCCCACAAGAGGGCGCTTTTGTTACATCTGAGGAAAGACAGTGAGTCCAATTCTTGGCCCAAGGACCACGAATGTTGCGGCGGCTCTCGAAAGTTGCCAAAGCTCGATTAAACCGAGGTCGTTGCGTCGTAGACCACAAATCCAGGCAACAAGCAAACCAAATTTGTAAGGACTTGTTCTTGGCTTTTTCAAGCTGGAGTTCCCTGTCAAAAATGTAACGTCAACTGCGCGTGGTGAAAAGCTGAAAACTCTCATTGGCCTTAGCAAATTTTCAAATTTTCTCTGTAAGACACGATTTTCTGCTAATTTAACGTCTCAGCTGTTGATCCCTGTTCAGTTTTCAGAGCCCACACTGTGCGGTTCGTATTGGCTCTTACAGTGGTAAGTTCTAACGAGAGTTTCTGAACAGTTGTGGTTTTCTATGCGCGCTCTCTCTCTCTTAACCTTTGTGAGGACCGACCAGTTTTGTTGTAATAATCAGACACTGTTTATGTGAAGTATAAAGTGATAAATTCGATTTTAAGACTTAGAAAGACGCTGGTAACTTTCTCCTACGACACTTCGTGCCCGTTATCGTCACACCGAGAAAAGTTTAAGATGCGTCGCGAACGAAGGCTCCCTAAGGCAGAGCTAACAATGCGTTAATCCTGCTCGTCGATGAAAAATATTGAGAGCTTTAATAAGCAAACACCCCCGTTTAAAGAATTTAAAGAGATAGAGCGGTAAACGTATCGATTGAAACGTCCTGGATCGTTTTTTTGGCTCCACTACCAAGCTATTAATGTGTACAAAATTAACATGTAGCGCGGTAAATTTAGGCGTATGTTTGGTAAAAAAAAGAGAAAAACTTGGTAGCTCTTTACGAAGATTAATTTAAAAAAATATTTCTGTAAACTTGGCAGATATTACACAAAAAATTCCTGAACGGCGAGTTTGTTAAGCTTTTCTCATATTTAATAAAAGCTCCCTACAGAAGAGCATCATTTTTCTTCTTCATAGTTTGTAAATAATTAAATAGAGCTCTTTAAAGGGAGGCCTATTATAGAGTTATTTGCAAGAACGTTTTCTTTGTTGGTTAAAAAGGCACAAGGTAGTAACTTTATTTAAAACGTTTCATAAAAAATTTCTACCCCTACTTGTAATTTGTAAAATTAATTTAGTTGCGAATTAAAAGCAACCGCGTCTACAATTTTCCCAGATGAAAAATGTTACCTAAAGGATGTTGACCTACATAAGTTGTATAAGAGTTATTTGAAACATTCGTGGTAAACGAACTACTTGGCAACGTTAATGAAATATTTCTATTAAGTTAAATTTGTAGCAATTTTATCCATTATTTGATTAAAACTTGAAACATACACTACAACTATTTTATAATGAATAAAACTCAATTAAATTGAGTGGGCGCTAGCAACGCGAAATTACAAAAAGGGGCAGCAGGGAAAGAGAACTCGGACAAAAAATTAAAAGGTCGCAAATGAGGTGGCCCTTAACATGCCCTATTTGATAGAACGCGAGCTGAGCGAGTCCCCACACAGTGACCCCCTTCTCTAAGAGATTAGAGACAAATCGTCTACCTCGAGTCGCATACGAGTAAACACGGAACTACCAAAATACGGGGAGTCATTAGAAAATCCTGAAAGGGAAAAATGAACTATAAGCAACAACAGGCATTGTCTAATAGACTGAGGGAGAGAAAGTGTTCTGAATTCATTGAATTCGCCCGAGCAAGAGCGAGTTGGGGTGGAGAACTTCAATTGCTCTACTGATCAACCTCGGAAAATGATGAGGATGTAACGAGCATTAGGGTCCAAGAGGTGGCCACTGGAAGTCTTTCAAGGCATCCACACAGTGAGCTACGAAAATACGGCGAGTGACTAGAAAATCCTAAAAAGCAGAAACTATACGCAAGAACTGGTGGAGAGAGCGAGAGGGTGGTAATCTGCTTTGAATTCATCGAATTCGTCCGAGCGAGAGCGAGTTGGGGTGAATCACTTCAAAAGCTCTACTAATCAACCTCGAAAAATGATGAGGATGTAACGAGCATTAGAGTCCAAGAGGTAGCGACGTAGCGACTAAGAGACATTAAAGGCATCCACACAGTAGGCCTCTTTTCTAAGAGATTAGATACACAAATCGTCATCTCGAGTCGCATCTGAGCTACGAGAATATGGCGGATGACTAGAAAATCCTGAAAGGAAGAAACTATTTGAAAGAACAGGCATACTCCAATAGACTGTAGGAGAGAGCGAGAGGGTAGTAATATTCTCTGAATTCATTGCATTCGTCCGAGAGAGAACGAGTTGGGGTGGAGCACTTCAAATGCGCTACTGATCAACCTCTTAAAATGATGAGGATGTAACGAGCATTATGTCCCAAAAGGTGGCTACTAGGAGGCCCTCAAGGCCTTCACACAGTGGGCCTCTTTTCTAAGAGATTAGAGACACAAATCGCCACCTCGATTCGCATCTGAGATACGAAAATACGGCGGTGACTAGAAAATCCTAAATGGAACAAACTATACACACGAACAGGCATACTCCAGTAGACTGGCGGGGTGAGTGAGAGGGTGGTAGTACGCTCTGAATTCATAGAATTCGTCTGAGCGAGAGCGAGTTGGGATGGAGCACTTCAAAGGCTCTACTAATCAACCTCGGAAAATGATGAGGATATAACGAGCATTGTGGCACAAGAAATAGGCCACTAAAGAAACTTTCAAGTCGCATCTGAGCTACGAAAATACGGCGAGTGACTAGAAAATCCTGAAAGGATGAAACTATTCGCAAGAACAAGCACACTCCAATAGACTGGCGGAGAGAGCGAGAGGGTGGTAATATGCTTCGAATTCAACGAATTCGTCCGAGCGATAGCGAGTTGGGGTGTAGTAGTTCTAAGGCTCTACTAATCAACCTCGGAAAATGATGAGGATATAACGAGCATTGTGGCACAAGAAATAGGCCACTAAAGAAACTTTCAAGTCGCATCTGAGCTACGAAAATACGGCGAGTGACTAGAAAATCCTGAAAGGATGAAACTATTCGCAAGAACAGGCACACTCCAATAGACTGGCGGAGAGAGCGAGAGGGTGGTAATATGCTTCGAATTCAACGAATTCGTCCTAGCGATAGCGAGTTGGGGTGTAGTAGTTCTAAGGCTCTACTAATCAACCTCGGAAAATGATGAGGATGTAACGAGCATTATGGCCCAAGAAGTAGCCACTAGGAGGCTCTCAAGGCCTTCACACAGTGGGCATCTTTTCTAAGAGATTAGACACAAATCGCCACTTCGAGTCGCATCTGGGCTACGAGATGGCCACTAGGACTGGTGAAGAGAACGAGGGGTGTGATATGCTCCGAATTCCTTGAATTTGTCCCAGCGAAAGCGAGTTGAGGTAGATCACTACAAAGGCTCTACTGATCAACGTTGGAAGATGTTGAGGATGTAACGAGCATTAGAGTCCAAGAGGTAGCGACGTAGCCAAGATGTGGCCACTAAGAGGCTCTTAAGGCTTCCTAGGTACATTTGCGCATCTTGGACATTCTCCACACTTGAGCAACACTAGTCGGTATTTAACTTGATATATCTATTGAATGGTTTTGTGAAGAGAATTTCGATTGGAAGATTAAAATTAATAGCCAATTCAACTCTTAAGAGTTGGCTTTTACAGTAAATTTTTCTGCGCCCTTCTTGTAGAAATTCATAACGAATGCATTTGATTAAAATGTACCTTTTCTGGAATTTAATAAAAATAAAAGTTTTGTCTCTCAAAAAAGGAAACAAAGATAAGTGTTTGCGATAAAAATAAGTAGATTGTGTTTGTTGTAATATTTAACAAAATTAAAACAATTTAACGAGACTCATCTTTTGTTTGTCCGCTATTAAAGAACATTAATAACTTCTAATAGCAATTTTGAGCGAGCAGTAAAACTCGTGTCTTATTGTACAAATTTTGTTTTATGTTTTTCTTCTCTACCTTTTAATACTTTTCTCGTCTTTATCGTTCTTTATGGACAAATTATATATCTAAGAGCTTCTTAACAAAAAATATACAGGGTCGTAGATCTCAAGTCACGTATAAGTTAATAATTATAACCTTCAAACCACAGGTTATTCAGCCGCACAGCCACTCAATTTCAGGCCTTCAAACAACGACATCCTTCACGTCAGTTGACCTTGACTACCCTGTAGTTGCAAGCGAGCCACGGTAGTCTAATGAAGGTGATGTGGCAAGCACTACGATTCTAAACTCGTATTAATACCACAGGTTACTCAGCCGTGCAGCCACTCAATTTCAGGCATTTAAACAACGACATTTTTCATGACAGTTGACCTTGACTACCCCTCAGTTGCAAGCGAGCCACGGTAGACTAATGAAGGTGATGTGGCTAGCACTACGATTCTAAACTCGTATTAATACCACAGGTTATTCAACCGTGCAGCTACTCAATTTCAGGCCTTCAAACAACGACATTTTCCATGACAGTTGACCTTGACTACCCTGCAGTTGCAAGCGAGCCACGGTAGTCTAATGAAGGTGATGTGGCTAGCACTACGATTCTAAACTCGTATTAATACCACAGGTTACTCAGCCGTGCAGCCACTCAATTTCAGGCCTTCAAACAACGACATTTTTCATGACAGTTTACCTTGACTACCCTGCAGCTGCAAGCGAGCCACGGTAGTCTAATGAAGGTGGTGTGGCTAGCACTACGATTCTAAACTCGTATTAATACCACAGGTTATTCAACCGTGCAGCTACTCTATTTCAGACCTTCAAACAACGACATTTTCCATGACAGTTGACCTTGACTACCCTGCAGTTGCAAGCGAGCCACGGTAGTCTAATGAAGGTGATGTGGCTAGCACTACGATTCTAAACTCGTATTAATACCACAGGTTACTCAGCCGTTCAACCACTCAATTTCAGGCATTCAAACAACGACATTTTTCATGACAGTTGACCTTGACTACCCCGTAGTTGCAAGCGAGCCACGATAGTCTAATGAAGGTGATGTGGCTAGCACTACGATTCTAAACTCGTATTAATACCACAGGTTATTCAACCGTGCAGCCACTCAATTTCAGGCCTTCAAACAACGACATTTTTCATGACAGTTTAGCTTGACTACCCTGCAGCTGCAAGCGAGCCACGGTAGTCTAATGAAGGTGGTGTGGCTAGCACTACGATTCTAAACTCGTATTAATACCACAGGTTATTCAACCGTGCAGCTACTCAATTTCAGGCCTTCAAACAACGACATTTTCCATGACAGTTGACCTTGACTACCCTGCAGTTGCAAGCGAGCCACGGTAGTCTAATGAAGGTGATGTGGCTAGCACTACGATTCCAAACGCCTATTAATACCACAGGTTACTCAACCGTGCAGCCACTCAATTTCAGGCATTCAAACAACGACATTTTTCATGACAGTTGACCTTGACTACCCCGTAGTTGCAAGCGAGCCACGGTAGTCTAATGAAGGTGATGTGGCTAGCACTACGATTCTAAACTCGTATTAATACCACAGGTTACTCAACCGTGCAGCCACTCAATTTCAGGCATTCAAACAACGACATTTTTCATGACAGTTGACCTTGACTACCCTGCAGTTGCAAGCGAGCCACGGTAGTCTAATGAAGGTGATGTGGCTAGCACTACGATTCCAAACGCCTATTAATATCACAGGTTACTCAACCGTGCAGCCACTCAATTTCAGGCATTCAAACAACGACATTTTTCATGACAGTTGACCTTGACTACCCCGTAGTTGCAAGCGAGCCACGATAGTCTAATGAAGGTGATGTGGCTAGCACTACGATTCTAAACTCGTATTAATACCACAGGTTACTCAACCGTGCAGCCACTCAATTTCAGGCATTCAAACAACGACATTTTCCATGACAGTTGACCTTGACTACCCTGCAGTTGCAAGCGAGCCACGGTAGTCTAATGAAGGTGATGTGGCTAGCACTACGATTCCAAACGCCTATTAATACCACAGGTTACTCAACCGTGCAGCCACTCAATTTCAGGCATTCAAACAACGACATTTTTCATGACAGTTGACCTTGACTACCCCGTAGTTGCAAGCGAGCCACGGTAGTCTAATGAAGGTGATGTGGCTAGCACTACGATTCTAAACTCGTATTAATACCACAGGTTATTCAACCGTGCAGCCACTCAATTTCAGGCCTTCAAACAACGACATTTTTCATGACAGTTTACCTTGACTACCCTGCAGTTGCAAGCGAGCCACGGTAGTCTAATGAAGGTGATGTGGCTAGCACTACGATTCTAAACTCGTATTAATACCACAGGTTATTCAACCGTGCAGCCACTCAATTTCAGGCCTTCAAACAACGACATTTTTCATGACAGTTGACCTTGACCACCCTGCAGTTGCAAGCGAGCCACGGTAGTCTAATAAAGGTGCTGTGGCTAGCACTACAATTCCAATCGCCTATTAAGGTTATTCAGACGTGCGGCCACTCAATTTCAAGGACCGAGAAAAAACGCAAAGGTCCAGAATTCTAACCCAAGGCGAAGTTTTTAATCATTTCTAGCCTAGATAAAGAACGCGAAGGTGCCGCACAGAAGTGGAAACTAACAGAAATGAAATGCAGATAGACACACTATGTTTTAGCGAGAAACGTATTCCCCAAGTTAAGGCAGACTTTCTTAAGCACTCGATAAATTCAAATTTAACGACTTTGCTCCATCAGCAGCATGTTACAGTAAGTTATTATAAGCAAAGGCCTTCAAGGAGCTTGTTTAGGCCTGTTGTTGTTTTCCATTAGTTTCCAAACAAAAAAATATATATTTTTTTATTATTTCTACCCACTTGAGTTATTTTTTCATAATAAAGCCAAAAATAACGAAACGTGGAGAAAAAGCTTTTATAATAGTATCTGAAAAGTTCTTTTATTTAAACGTCGGAAAAATCGTCTCTTTGTGTGATAATCGTTGTATACGCCAGGCCACATTCAATTCGTTTATTATTGATAAACCTCGATGACTATGAACCTCGATAAATTATTCAAAAACGTTAAAGGTCTCCTCTTTTTAAAAACTACTCCGTAACTTGCACGTGGGTATCAATACGATTTTATGCTATTTATCTAAATTAAAAAATTTTCCTGTAACGTCAAGAAGGGTAAAAGGGACAAAAATTGAGAGAAATTACGCGTAGCAAGATACTCCTTTTAAAGTGGATTGAAATAATTCATCATAACGTCACCAATGGAAATACAAATATACATTTCTTTGTGCCAAACTGAACCATCATCAATTTAATTACTATTCGTGTTTGTTGTAGTAGTATTAAAGCTATAAAGAGAATATTAAATTGAAGAATATAATTTTAACAAAAATTAAGTTATAATAAAGCCGATCAATTCAAAATTCGTCTAGAAACATGAAGAAAGTCACATTTTCGGCAAGTTTCATACTTTTGCGATCAGTAGTACACGTTAGGGAGGCGTTCGCATCGAAATTAATCGCAAATGACTTAATCGATTCGCATTAATAGCGTTGATTTGACATTAAAACGACTAACCTGAAATACATGAGACAAACGATCGAGTGAAGCAACATGTTGACAAGATGATATCCCATCGGTTCCAACTGTTGAAACAAATAATTCCATCGAAACGTTAAAACCGTCAAAGGGCGATATGACTTGTGACTTTGTTCCTGTAAATAATTAAAATATTAATTAATTTGCCACAAAATACAAATTAGTAAATTACAACTTTAATAGAACAAATGGGCACGTCCTTGTATAATTTTTTTTAATAAATTTGGAATTTCGTCTAGTAATGCCTATAAATGGGTTAACGATTTAATGATGATTGTTGTAAGTTATAACTATAACGGTTATGAAAAAAAAAGTTTCATTTCGAAAGTCGTACACAACTTTTTGGGGTATTGGAAAGGAAGGAAGT
Source organism: Malthinus flaveolus (assembly GCA_950108345.1). NCBI lineage: Eukaryota > Metazoa > Arthropoda > Insecta > Coleoptera > Cantharidae > Malthinus > Malthinus flaveolus. The sequence goes on from OX467289.1 coordinate 12,044,076, forward strand.
TGCAACATTAACAAATAACCAAAAAAATGAGTTTTAAACTACATGAAACTATTTAGAAAATTTAGTTTAAAAAAGGCACAGAATAGTTAAAAAGTATTACAAGAAAAAAATTGAACTTTAACTCAAGTCGCGTTAGTTTCGACGCGACGTAACACTGCGTGTCGTGTGAAAAAATATCAAAACATTTGAGAAAAACCTTAGTGACTACGAGTCCAGTTAAAAAGCGCTACTGCAATCACCCTGTATAATAAACCAAATTTTCACGCGTAACCACGTATTGTCTAGCAATTTGCAAAAATAAACATTCAAAAAAGAGCCCCATTTCCAAAATATCGAAGTATTCCGAGAGAGTGTTTCCGAAATTTTTTTTGGAAGGACGCGGATAACTCGGAAACGGCTCAATATTCGGTAACAGTTGCCCAATAGTTTCTTGCTCACAATCAACTGTATAACTTAAAAAACTAACAATATATAGAGTGTTCAACACAAAAAAGTTCTAATATGCCAGTCATGTACGAGACAACCTGCAGATTTTGAAAGAATGAGGCTGATTGAACGAAACGATTTTCCTTTAGAATGTAAACACCCTGTATACACTCAGGCGTGATTAGTCGCAACGCAGTACGCTACTGATAAAATATACAGGGTGATTTATTACGAACGGTGCGCAAATGTGCTTTACCTACATAATCCACCACTTAAAACTGTTTTAAAACAAAGCAATAAGCGTCAGTTTTCAATAGACTGTTGCAATAGAGTTTAAAAAATTAATTGGAGATTAAATCAAGATTGCACAGTTACCATGAAATTAGCTTCAAGTTCGAGTAACCTAAGAACGTTGCAAAAATCCCTTTAAATATTGTAAAACGTGTAAGGCTTCCAATTATAATCGAGACAGTTAGAACTAAGTTTTACGTGAAGAAAGTTAATCCATCGTTGAACTAGATTAATTACGTAACAACTCGATAATTCATTAAAATGCATTTAAAGACTGCACTAAACTATCTTAGAGCTGTCACAAAAATAAATTATTAGGGCGACAGTGGGCCGTTTGAAATTGGCTAATCCGCGACTAACTTACGATTAGCGATGAGTTAAAGTGTTACGCGTTACTCAAAATTGAACAATATTGAGTAAACTCCGGACTATTTCGGGAAAAGTGCATAGGTGGTCTCGGATAAATTAGTTAAAAAGATTAGGCGCAGATTAAGATTGGCTAAGCGTGTGACTATTAGCGTGTAGCTAAGAGTTGTCCCAAAAATGAATTTTTAGCGCTCCGATGTGTAGCCGTTCGAAATTGGCTAATCTGCGACTAACTTAGGATTAGCGATGAGTTAAAGTCAGATTAACGCCAGATTAAGCTTGGCTAAGCGTGTGACTATGAGCGTGTAGCTAAGAGTAGTCACAAAAATGAATTTTTAGCGCTCCCGTGTGTAGCCGTTCGAAATTGGCTAATCTGCGACTAACTTAGAATTAGCGATGAGTTAAAGTCTTACGCGTTACTCAAAATTGAACAATATCAAGTAAACTCCGGACTATTTCGGAAAAAGTGCATAGGTGGTCTCGGATAAATTAGTTAAAAAGATTAGGCGCAGTTTAGGATTGGCTAAGCGTGTGACTATGAGCGTGTAGCTAAGAGTGGTCTCTAAAATGAATTTTTAGCGCTCCCGTGTGTAGCCGTTCGAAATTGACTAATCTGAGACTAACTTAGGATTAGCGATGAGTTAAAGTCAGATTAACGCCAGATTAAGCTTGGTTAAGCGTGTGACTATGAGCGTGTAGCTAAGAGTAGTCACAAAAATGAATTTTTAGCGCTCCCGTGTGTAGCCGTTCGAAATTGGCTAATCTGCGACTAACTTAGGATTAGCGATGAGTTAAAGTCTTACGCGTTACTCAAAATTAAACAATATTGAGTAAACTTCGCATTATTTCGGAAAAAGTAAGAGTAAACTCCGGACTATCGCGGAAAAGTGCATAGGTGGTCTCGGATAAATTAGTTAAAAAGATTAGGCGCAGTTTAGGATTGGCTAAGCGTGTGACTTTGAGCGTGTAGCTAAGAGTCGTCTCTAAAATGAATTTTTAGCGCTCCCGTGTGTAGCCGTTCGAAATTGACTAATCTGCGACTAACTTAGGATTAGCGATGAGTTAAAGTCAGATTAACGCCAGATTATGCTTGGCTAAGCGTGTGACTATGAGCGTGTAGCTAAGAGTAGTCACAAAAATGAATTTTTAGCGCTCCCGTGTGTAGCCGTTCGAAATTGACTAATCTGCGACTAACTTAGGATTAGCGATGAGTTAAAGTCAGATTAACGCCAGATTAAGCTTGGCTAAGCGTGTGACTATGAGCGTGTTGCTAAGAGTAGTCACAAAAATGAATTTTTAGCGCTCCCGTGTGTAGCCGTTCGAAATTGACTAATATTGAGTAAACTTCACATTATTTTGCAAAAAGTGCGTGGGTGGTCTTGAATAAATTAGTTAAAAAGATTAAGCGCAGATTAAGATTGGCTAAGCGTGTGACTATAATAAAGCAATTAATTACTTTTTACGCAAAAAGCAATTTTCCGGTATTAATATTTTAAATCGACAGACATTTTATGATTTTGTTTTTAATTATTTTTTTAATTTAAACGAGATTAAATGAAGATTAACGGTAAATTAACCACAAGTTATAATCTACAAAAGTAACAATCTAAAATTACTTTGTGAAAATCGGGAAAAATTACGCAAAATTGCATTTTTTAGTAATTAATCTAAGATTAAGGACGAGTTAGATTTAAGTAGCGTTCAATGCTCGTACAGGTTATGCTCGCATATTATATCGGTATTTGAAAGGAAATGTGGGAAACTAACTAACCTAACCTATTACAATATTATAACGCAATCCTTTTAGTAACTTTAAAAGGATTATTGAAGATTAAATCCAAATTCAACGCAAACTAATATGTGTAGTTTAATTTATGCTAAGTACTATACTGCAGCAACATGAAATTTTAAATTAAAATCAATTTTTGCGTAAATACCAAGCACATTATTTAACGTAAATCAAAAGGGCTCCAGCTAATTTCTTCGTACATCCCTCTCAACAAATGCGAACGCATTAATAAAGGATTAAATCGCGATTAAATACAAATTAACATTTAATTAACCGAAAGAAAATTAGAAATTGCAATATCTGAGAGTAAAATCTATTTATGAATTAAATAACGTTTAAAAATCCCAACCAAAAAACTTTCCTACAATTAGCTCTAATTAAAAAGAATTTTATCGTCCCAATTTGGCAAACCTAAAGCAGTTTTAAAAAGGACGCGGAAATTTAAATTTAAAATTTAAATAAAAAGAAAAAAACTATTAAAATACAGTACTACGACTGCAATTGGAAATTAAAGTTGTTATTGAATGAAATTGGAAGTTTTAAGAGAAGCGGTTTTAATTTAATTTATCGCTTAATGAAAACTAAAATATTAAGTGGTCGTTACGCGCGGTCTGTAGGACGTTATTCTACATCATCTACAACAAAATGGGCGTGGTGTTTGCCGCAAGGTCACGATTCCGGCACAACGCTCTTACCAGGTCCCAAACGTGACTTGGTAGCAGCGACGTCACCAATTCTCCAATCAAAATCCTGATAAAACATAAAACAACGCTTTTGAAGAAAAAAAAAGTTTTTGATGACTTTAAGTCCGACAATCAGAAGTGGTGCAGTCTTACTTTTGTTTTTTCGGTGCACCTCTACCAAACACAACGCGCTACCTAAGTCCGACTTTTAGTTCGAGCATAATACGGACAGAAAATTCGTAGTCGACAATTAATTATTTTCTGTAACGCCGCGCCCGCCATCGGTGTTTGCAACGGCATAATCAATACACGATTTACTCATGAGAAAACATTCGTTCTCCAAACAAGGCGAACTTCTCACCAACTTACCGAGATTAGCGACTGAATTATTAATCTCGGATGCGCTGCTTATTTCAACTTGACGTTTCTATAAATCCGAAGTTTTGAAATAGAGTATTAGTAAGAACGTTGAGTGCTAGCCACACTACCTTTAAGGTAAAACCGAACTATAAAGCGTCCCTACTAGCTAATTCCCTTTATATTTGAAGCGATTTACTAAAATTCAAGAAACTGTTCAGAAACAAGATCTGTCATGAAGGCCTATTCGCGCTAGAAAGAAGCCAAATGTACAACAAGACCACAACAACTGATTTCCTATCGAACTGACGTAATTAACATTAGCGAGTAGACCCAACTCTACATTAAATTGTCACTGCTGTGACAAGATGAACGTAATGCAGGCGAAAAGTTGATCTGAAGTAAGTTTGACGGTTTGACGTTGACGCTAATAGCCTCATCGCTGGCGACTGTAAGTTAAAAAGTAGTTGAGTAGCGTCTCCTCGCGGCAAGAACTGCCAAGCGTAACAAATGTAACTAGGTATTATGAGAATACGTTGTCTACGAGGTCGGTTGTAAAAGTTGCGGGGCACTTGTTGAAAGTGAGGTTTAAAAAAATTATTTTGTTCCTCGTACGCATCGGTCTAAAAATGGGCATTCCGCCACTATGGTTGTTAAGTTTCTATTTCACTCAAGTTTCAGTCTGGCTGTCGTTTACGAATTATAGAAAAAAAAGCGCAGTATAGTCTTATCAAGATGTAGCCTTACAACGCCGTTGAGTTAGTAGCTCAGCGGAGTAGCTTCTTCAAATGAACTCCTCTCTGGTCCCCATTTAAATCATTTTCCGGCTCTCTTTCGGTCGATGGGTGGCGCTTAGTCAAGAATTTGATCATATTTCGAAAGACCTTTAAATGTTAGACTTTTTCTTCCCACGAACAGGCGCTAAAGCGTATTAAAAGTTAAAAAAAACTCCAAAATCAGCCAAAAAACTTTTTTTCCCGTTTTTAGTTTATAACTTGAAAACTACGCACTTTTTGAAAAAAGTGCTTCTACATAAAAATGAACTACATTAAATTTTCTACAAAGTCAGTAAGCTTTTTCCATCAGACAAACCGTTTAGGCGCTAGAGCGCATTCAAGTTTGACGAAAATTCCATAATCGGCCAAAAAACTTTTGGTTTAGTTTTTCGCTTATAACTTGACAACTACTCACTCTTTGCAAAAAGTGCATCTATATCTAAATAATCTACAGCAAATTGCCTACAAATCATGTATGTTAGATTTTTTCATCAGACGGCCAGATTAGGCACTAGAGCGCGTTAAAGTTTGACGCAAAATCCAAAATTGGCCCAAACACTTTAGTTTTAGTTTTTCGCTTATAACTTGTTCACTACGCACTCTTTGGAAAAAGTGCATCTATATCTAAATAATCTACATCAAATTGCCTACAAATCATGTATATTAGGTTTTTTCATCAGACAGACAGATTAGGCGCTAGACCGCGTTAAAATTTGACGCAAATTCCAAAATTGCCCAAAAAACTTTTTTTCCCGTTTTTAGTTTATAACTTGAAAACTACGCACTTTTTGAGAAAACTGCTTCTACATAAGAATGAACTACATTAAATTTTCTACAAAGTCAGTATCAGGGGTTTTTCCATTAGATAAACCGTTTAGGCGCTAGAGCGCGTTCAAGTTTGACAAAAATTCCCAGATCGGCCAAAAAACTTTTTTTAGTTTTACGCTTATAATTTGACAACTACGCACTGTTTGCAAAAAATGTTTCTATATCTAAATAATCTACATCAAATTTCCTACAAATCTTGTCTGTTAGGTTTCTTCATCAGACAAACCGTTTAGGCGCTAGAGCGCGTTCAAGTTTGACAAAAATTCCAAAATCGGCCAAAAAACTTTTTTAGATTTTCGCTTATAACTTGACAACTACGCACTCTTTACAAAAAGTGCATCCATATCTAAATAATCTACATTAAATTGCCTACAAATCATGTCTGTTAGGTTTCTTCAACAGACGGACAGATTCGGCGCTAGGGCGCGTTAAAGTTTAACGCAAATGCCAACAAACTTTTTTTTTAGTTTTTCACTTATAACTCGGAAACTATGCAATTTTAGAAAAGTGTTTCAATATAAAAATAAAGTACATGTAATTTTCCACAAATTATGTATTTTGAGTTTCTCTTCTCAGACAAACCGTTTAGGCTGTAGAGCGCGATAAAGTTTGATGAAAATTTCAAATTCGTCTAAAAAGCAGCTTTCTTATTAGTGTTCCGCTTATAACTCGGAAACTATGCAGAAAAAAAGTGTTTATATATAAAAATATAGTACAGTCCAATCCTTCAGTCCAGAATTTGATTACATTTCTTAACAAAAATGGTAGTTTTTGTAGGCACGGTAAGAGCGAGGGTTAAAGGCGTAAACTTTTGGACCACGTATACTCTCGATAATATGAAGTTAGTTATTTTAATTTCCACAGTGTCTCGCACTACAAGTTTTGTGTAGTAGACGGAAAATTAATTATTAATACGTATATTGTGGTTGGAAGCAAGATGAGCGGAAAATTTTAATCAGAGGGGCGGGGACGAGACCAACACTACGTAACGCTATTCTCAGAAACCTCACACCTATTACGTCGAGCTATACTCAAACGGGCCGAATGAAATCATTAAGACTGAAAACCTGAAAAATTCGTTTCAGAGAGCAACAAATGCCCCGAAAACTCTGTTTAAAAAAGACTGAACTACAAAGTGATCCGTAAACGAGCTTTCAGTCGAGAAGGCCTGGACTTGTCTTTTATGTCAAGCGACTCACTTGAATACGATGAAAAAAGCCGAAAAAAACAAAAACCCCCACAAGTTGATTAAACAAAGCCACAGTTAGAATAAATTGGTTCAACGTAGTTATATCTTCTTCATTTCATACATAACATGATGATGATGTGTATATTGTATTTTTTTGAAAAAGAGAATAAAATGAATTTTTGGGAAAATTTAATCACGAGGCAGACAACCATCAAATAACTTTAGTTAAATATGAGTTGCTTTTAATAAAGCCATCATATTTGTGTGGAACTTTAGGATAAGAACTGACGTCTTTACAATAAAAATGTAACATTTTCCAGCTCTCGCGATGAAGCTGGAAAAACGTTGAAATAAAATCAAAAAAATTTTAACGAGTCCGAGATACTTCTCGTACTTATACTTAACGGACAAATTGCGCAACATTTTTGAAGTAGTTTTTGCACCTATCAACTCGAGTCGCGGGCACGCGCTGTAAGATTCGACTTTTTTCTAATTCGGCACGTCATCAATGAGCCCAACTGTATCACCAAGTGACAGTTTGTAAATGAATTGAATGAAGGGTCAAGATTTGAACATCCTGACACCTCCGCCTCCATGGAATCAACTGCGTGCGTATTTAGTGAAATTTTTTTTAGTTCCAAATATCTCCGTTCCCTTAAGTGCTACGCTAAAAAGAGTTATTATCAAAGTTGTAGAGAATGAAATAACCTACGACTTTTGTCTAAATCATTTTTCTCTAGGGTCAAGCGTTGATGACCCTCACACATCCGCGTCTCTACGGAATCTGCTGCGTGTTTATTGAGTAAAATTTCGTTTATTCTCAAATATCTCCGTTACCTCGTCTGCTACGCTAAAAAGAGTTATCATCAAAGTTGTAGTGAATGAAATAACCTATGACTTTTGTCTAAATCATTTTTCTCTAGGGTCAAGCGTTGATGACCCTCACACATCCGCGCCTCTATGGAATCTGCTGCGTGTTTACTTAGTGAAATTCCATTTATTCTCAAATATCTCCATTCCATCGAGTCCTACGCTAAAAAGAGTTATAATCAAAGTTGTAGAGAATGAAATAACCTATGACTTTTGTCTAGATCATTTTTCTCTAGGGTCAAGCGTTGGCGACCCTCACACATCCGCGCCTATATGGAATCTGCTGCGTGTTTATTGAGTGAAATTTCGTTTTTTCTCAAATATCTCCGTTTCCTCGTCTGCTACGCTAAAAAGAGTTATAATCAAAGTTGTAGATAATGAAATAACCTATGACTTTTGTCTAGATCATTTTTCTCTAGAGTCAAACGTTGATGACCCTCACACATCCGCGCCTCTATAGAATCTGCTGCGTGTTTACTTAGTGAAATTCCGTTTATTCTCAAATATCTCCGTTCCATCGAGTCCTACGCTAAAAAGAGTTATAATCAAAGTTGTAGAGAATGAAATAGCCTATGCCTTTTGTCTAGATCGTTTTTCTCTAGGGTCAAGCGTTGGCGACCCTCACACATCCGCGCCTATATAGAATCTGCTGAATGTTTATTTAGTGAAATTCTGTTTATTCTCAAATATCTCCGTTCCATCGAGTCCTACGCTAAAAAGAGTTATAATCAAAGTTGTAGAGAATGAAATAACCTATGACTTTTGTCTAGATCATTTTTCTCTAGGGTCAAGCGTTGGCGACCCTCACACATCCGCGCCTATATGGAATCTGCTGCGTGTTTATTTAGTGAAATTCTGTTTATTCTCAAATATCTCCGTTCCGTCGAGTCCTACGCTAAAAAGAGGTATACTCAAAGTTGTAGAAAATGAAATTACCTAAGACTTTTGTCTAAATCATTTTTCTCTAGGGTAAAGCTTTAACTGGCCACCCTCACGCAACCGCGCCTCTACAGAATCTGCCACTCGTTCATTTAACTGTGTTTATTAGGTTAGTTGCATTGATGGTTTGGGCACAGAGAATACCAATTTGCAACCCATATAACTCGCTAAGCATCAGGAATACAAGAAATTTGCACATATTTAATTTTGCAGAAAATTTTATAAGCTTTAATTTTGTATAGAACTACGTTTGGGCTCCAACCTATAGTTTTCGAGACATTAACGAAAAACTGAAAAAAGTGACATGTCTTTGGCCACTGCCTCGAAAGCTCACCTCTGATTCATTGAAGGGACTTTTGATACATTCAGACAGCTAGAAATGAGTAATTATGTGAAATTTCAAAACTATTGGATTTTTTTAAGGCGAAATTCTCAGTTGAGTGGCTATTTATCTACAAATAGAGAAGTAGAAAAAAACTGTAGCGCTAAAATGGGGTTAAATTAAATGTTCTATTTAAAAATTGCTCCAATGCTTGTAAAAACAAGTTGAAAATAAAATTGGATGGAATTGTGTTACCTAATAAAAAGAGGCGAAAATTGTGCAAAATAAGTCTATTAAAATGTAAATCGATAAATCACAATTTTCGTGCAATTCAGCTGGGAAAAAGACAGCAAAAAAAACAAGTGATGTTTAAATTTTTATACAATTTGTATTGCAAACTGGGATGTGTTGTTAAATATGTACCAAGATAAACCAAACTCTGTTGAAAATTAATTGATGCTTGGAAATAAAAGTTTAATTTCATCGTGTAACTAAAAATTGGTTTTTGTTACGTTACAACGCACATACAGGGTGTTTGGCAAAAAGTACAAAAAACATCCTCTAAAGCGTAACAATATCTTTTAGTGGCTTCGTGTTAAATTTACTCATTAAAAGCCAACATTTAAAATGGCCGTAAGGCCAATTAGAATCGAGCTCGGATTAAAACCAAACCCGTAAAATACAAATCAAACAAGATGGGAATTTAAAGATGTACACGTACAGTGCAAACTTCCTAAACCTTTCGCAACATGTACTGTCACGAATCAATATCGATCTCCCATCTTCCACAAGAGAGAACCAAAACAGAAACGTCAACGTCTACACTACAAAATTATATCGTGCCTTTTTAAGATAAAAATTTTTAAAGTTTAGCGCTCGTAAAGACGAAATTTGATGTAAATGTATTCCTTTACATAATTTTAAGAATAAAACTCTTTACGTCGACAGTTTAATGGAAATTTAAAAACAACTCGAGTTTTAAGCGAAGCAAAGAAAAAAAGTTATACTAATACCTACTTATTTCGGATGAAATGGGATACGTATTACGATTCGATTTTATTGGGAAGCGATCCAAAAACCAATGTTATCAGATTAGCGGAAATTAGAATGGAATCGCTATCCCAAATTAATTTCTCGAAAAATATTGGGTTTTCCGCTATTTCCCCATTTATTGTTGGTTGCGAGAATGCGAACTTAAGCTCCAGAAGGGTAGCCAGAGTAGACTTTTTTTTTGTTCCAAATAGCGGAACTATTTATCTTTGTACCAGCAATAAACAGTCCAGTCACTAGGGGAAAATAAGAAAATCTAAGAAAAAAAAAGAAACAGAAATCGTTCTTTATGTATTTTTGGGTGTTGAATCTGAATTTAAATTTTGCCACCTTGTGAAAGTGCTGCGTTTTGAGAAAATCGCGAAAAGCATGTCGGATTTTTTCTTCAGACAAACAAATTAGGCGCTAGAGTGCGTTAAAAGTTGACAAGAATTCCAAAATCGGCTACAACACTTTTTTTCAGTTTTTAGCTTATAACTTGCAAACTACGCGCTTTTTGAGAAAAGTGTTTCTACACAAAACTGAACTACATTAAATTTTCTACAAAGTGACATTTACAGGTTTTTTCCTTTAGACGAACCGTTTAGGCGCTAGAGCGCGATAAAGTTTGACGAAAATTCCAAAATGGGGCAAACAACTTTATTATAGTTCATCGCTTATAACTCGACAACTGCGCACTCTTTGCAAAAAGTGCTTCTATATGAAAATATTCTACATCAAATTTCCTACAAATCATTCTAGTTAGGTTTTTTCATCAGACGGGTGGATTAGGCGCTAGAGCGCATTAAAGTATAAGGAAAATTCCAAAATTGACCAAAAAACCTTTTTTGAGTTTTTCGTTTATAACTCGAAAACTATGCACTTTTAGAAAAAAGTGTTTCAATAAAAATATAAAGTACATTCAATTTTCTATAAATTAGGTCTTTTTAGTTTTTCTGCTCAGACACACGGTTTAGGCTGTAGAGCGCGATAAGCTTTGATGAAAATTCTAAAATCGACCAAAAAGCAGTTTTCTTAGTTTTTCGCTTATAATCGTAAATTATGCACTTTTAGAAAAAAGGGTTGCTATACAAACATAAAGCACATAGAATTTTGTACAAATTATGTACTTTTAGTTTCTTTTCTCAGACAAACGGTTTAGGCTGTAGAGCGCGATAAACTTTGATGAAAATTCCAAAATCGACCAAAAAGCAGTTTTCTTAGTTTTTCGCTTATAATCGTAAATTATGCACTTTTAGAAAAAAGGGTTGCTATACAAACATAAAGCACATAGAATTTTGTACAAATTATGTACTTTTAGTTTCTTTTCTCAGACAAACGGTTTAGGCTGTAGAGCGCGATAAACTTTGATGAAAATTCCAAAATCGACCAAAAAGCAGTTTTCTTAGTTTTTCGCTTATAATCGTAAATTATGCACTTTTAGAAAAAAGGGTTGCTATACAAACATAAAGCACATAGAATTTTGTACAAATTATGTACTTTTAGTTTCTTTTCTCAGACAAACGGTTTAGGCTGTAGAGCGCGATAAACTTTGATGAAAATTCCAAAATCGACCAAAAAGCAGTTTTCTTAGTTTTTCGCTTATAATTCGGAAATTATGCACTTTTAGAAGACAGTGTTTATATACAAAAATAAACTCCATACAATTTTATATAAATTATGTGTTTTTAATTTCTTTTCTCAGACAAACTGTTTAGGCTGTAGAGCGCGATAAACTTTGATGAAACTTCCAAAATCGACCAAAAAGCAGTTTTCTTAGTTTTTCGCTTATAACTCGGAAATTATGCACTTTTAGAAGAAAGTGTTTATATATAAAAATAAACTCTACACAATTTTCTACAAATTATGTATTTTTAGTTTATTTTCTCAGACCAACGGTTTAGTGTGTGGAGCGCAATAAAGGTGAATAAAAATTACAAAAAAGACAGCAAGCAGTTTTCTTAGTATTTCGCTTATAACTCGGAAATTATGCACTTTCAGGAGAAATTATTTATATATGAAAATAAACTCCATACAATTTTCTACAAATTATGTATTTTTAGTTTCTATTCTCAGACAAACGGTTTAGGCTGTAGAGCGCGATAAACTTTGATGAAAATTCTAAAATCGACCTAAAAGCAGTTTTCTTAGTTTTTCGCTTATAACTCGAAAATTATGCACTTTTAGAAGAAAGTGTTTATATACAAAAATAAACTCCATAAAATTTTATATAAATTATGTGTTTTTAATTTCTTTTCTCAGACAAACTGTTTAGGCTGTAGAGCGCGATAAACTTTGATGAAATTTCCAAAATCGACCAAAAAGCAGTTTTCTTAGTTTTTCGCTTATAATCGTAAATTATGCACTTTTAGAAAAAAGGGTTGCTATACAAACATAAAGCACATAGAAATTTGTACAAATTATGTACTTTTAGTTTCTTTTCTCAGACAAACGGTTTAGGCTGTAGAGCGCGATAAACTTTGATGAAAATTCCAAAATCGACCAAAAAGCAGTTTTCTTAGTTTTTCGCTTATAATTCGGAAATTATGCACTTTTAGAAGACAGTGTTTATATACAAAAATAAACTACATACAATTTTATATAAATTATGTGTTTTTAATTTCTTTTCTCAGACAAACTGTTTAGGCTGTAGAGCGCGATAAACTTTGATGAAATTTCCAAAATCGACCAAAAAGCAGTTTTCTTAGTTTTTCGCTTATAACTCGGAAATTATGCACTTTTAGAAGAAAGTGTTTATATATAAAAATAAACTCTACACAATTTTCTACAAATTATGTATTTTTAGTTTATTTTCTCAGACCAACGGTTTAGTGTGTGGAGCGCAATAAAGGTGAATAAAAATTACAAAAAAGACAGCAAGCAGTTTTCTTAGTATTTCGCTTATAACTCGGAAATTATGCACTTTCAGGAGAAATTATTTATATATGAAAATAAACTCCATACAATTTTCTATAAATTATGTATTTTTAGTTTCTATTCTCAGACAAACGGTTTAGGCTGTAGAGCGCGATAAACTTTGATGAAAATGTCCAAAATCGACTCAAAAAGTAGTTTTCTTAGTTTTTCGCTTATAGCTCTGAAATTATGCACTTTTAGAAAAAAATGTTTACATGTAAAAATAAACACCATACAATTTTCTACAAACTATGTGTTTTTAGATTCTTTTCTCAGACCAACGGTTTAGTCTGTGAAGCGCAATAGAGGGGAATAAAAATTGCAAAAAAGAGCAGCAAGCAGTTTTCTTACTTTTTCGCTTATAACTCGAAAACCATGCACTTTTAGAAAAAAGTGTGTCTATATAAAAATACAGTACATTAAATTTTTTACAAATCATGTCTGTTAGGTTTTTTCATCAGACGAACAGATTAGGCGCTAGAGCGCGTTAAAAGTTGACGAAAATTCCTAAATTGGCCGTTTTTAATGTTAGAACTCGGAAACTACGTACTTTTAGAGAAACTTGTTTCTTAACAAAAATAAAGTACATTAAATTTCCTACAAATTTTGTCTCAAAGATTTTTTTACGACAGACGTACGCTTTAGGTAAAGTGCTAGAACGTGAAGTTCGTATTTCCGCCTACCTATTGGAATGCATTTTCGTCTATTGCTTCCCACTTAAAACATGCAATGCAATGTGAAATTTGACGTCATCCGTCGAGGATTTTTACGTCGGCCCACATAAACATAAGTTTGCCCTTTTTGGCGCAGAAACTAACGTTTATCTTGTGTCGACAAGCGGTAACCTACGTTTTTCATAGCCTTCAAGAGAGGGAAGAAAAGGGTTGCAAAGCATACCCGCAAAAGCGACCTCTAACTAGAAGTAATTTTTAATAGGTAGAAAAGTAATTTTTCTCTCAGTTTTTCGCCAAAATTCCGCCAATTACTTACAAACCATTAAATTTACTAATTAATCGTTCGTTAATAGAAATTTTAAATAATTCTTTCGGGTTATCTTCAAATTTATAACACTTTAAGGGCAAATTACGCATAATAAAGGACGATTAACGTAATTAATTGCGAAATTTTGACTTTAAATTAAAGTTTGCGCTAAAGCACAATTAGAGGAAAAATAAAATTTTTCTTTTAATAGTTGTAAGTTGTAATAATAGAAAATTAAGCTCGGCGATAAAAAGGAAATCGGAAACTTTTTCCGACCGCTCAAAAAGTGCAAAATATCACGTATAAATGCGATTATTTGTATAATTTACTTTTCCGAGACGGTTTTCATTAGTAAAGGAGGTCTTCGGAGTAATCCTCACGTTTGAACCAAAATCGAGGGCTAAATACTATCAGAGGAGCTTTTATGAAACTAATTAAGTAGAAACGTACAGAGCTCAGAGCTTGATTTTTCTTTGAACACTCGTAAGAAATTTTACAGTTTTGCACTTATTTCATTTTAATTAGTGCAACTGAATGTTTCAAGTATTTTAAGTATATCTCGAGACTTTGTTGTATCTCGGAGTATAATCAGTTACCTACGTTCAAAGTAGAAAGCAGAAACACAAACAGAAAAGTGTAAATTACACAACTTTTGTATTAAATCTTTTTAAGTACCACAGAGTTTTCTTAATATTAAAGAACATTTTTAGGGGATGATTTGTTCCACACTTACATCTCCAACGGCATAGTTTTTGAGTTACCGAATTTTTAAGTTCTGGCGTTCTTTTACAAACCAAATTCAACCGGCAAGGTGGTCGAGCGAGTCGAATTCATGTAAAATTCGTTTTTATCGAGTCCTTACGCTAAAAAGGGCTATAATCAAAGTTATGGAGAACGAAATGACCTATGACTTTTGTCTAAATCATTTTTGTCTACGGTCAAGAATTAAAAAGCCTGATAGAAATTTCGTTTAGTTCAAATAAATATGTCCGTTCTGTGCTACGCTAAAAAGAGTTATCATCAAAGTTGTAGAGAATCAAATTATCTAAGACTTTTGTCTAAAGCATTTTTCTCTAGGGTCAAGCTTTGACAACCCTCGCACATCCGCGTCTTTAAGAAATCTACTACGCGTTTATTTAGTGAAATTCCCTTTATTCTAAATTATCTGCGTCCATCGAGTTCTACGGTAAAAAGAGTTATAATCAAAGTTGTGGAGAAGGAAATGATCTATAACTTTTGTCTAAATCATTTTTCTCTAGGGTGAAGATTTGAAGAGCCTGACACCTCCGACTCCATGGAATCGACAGCGTGCGTATTTAGTGAAACTTCGTTTAGTTAGTAATATCTCCGTTCCCTCAGGTGCTACGCTAAAAAAAGTTATCATCAAAGTTGTAGAGAATAAAATTGTTTAAGACTTTTGTCTAAAGCATTTTTCTTTAGGGTCAAGCTTTGACGATCCTCGCACATCCGCGTCTTTAGGAAATCTACTACGCGTTTATTTAGTGAAATTCCCTTTATTCTAAAATATCTGCGTCCATCGAGTTCTACGGTAAAAAGAGTTATAATCAAAGTTGTGGAGAAGGAAATGATCTATAACTTTTGTCTAAATCATTTTTCTCTAGGGTGAAGATTTGAAGAGCCTGACACCTCCGACTCCATGGAATCGACAGCGTGCGTATTTAGTGAAACTTCGTTTAGTTAGTAATATCTCCGTTCCCTCAGGTGCTACGCTAAAAAAAGTTATCATCAAAGTTGTAGAGAATAAAATTGTTTAAGACTTTTGTCTAAAGCATTTTTCTTTAGGGTCAAGCTTTGACGATCCTCGCACATCCGCGTCTTTAGGAAATCTACTACGCGTTTATTTAGTGAAATTCCCTTTATTCTAAAATATCTGCGTCCATCGAGTTCTACGGTAAAAAGAGTTATAATCAAAGTTGTGGAGAAGGAAATGATCTATAACTTTTGTCTAAATCATTTTTCTCTAGGGTGAAGATTTGAAGAGCCTGACACCTCCGACTCCATGGAATCGACAGCGTGCGTATTTAGTGAAACTTCGTTTAGTTAGTAATATCTCCGTTCCCTCAGGTGCTACGCTAAAAAAAGTTATCATCAAAGTTGTAGAGAATAAAATTGACGCGGTGAAATTCCCTTTATTCTAAAATATCTGCGTCCATCGAGTTCTATGGTAAAAAGAGTTATAATCAAAGTTGTGGAGAAGGAAATGATCTATAACTTTTGTCTAAATCATTTTTCTCTAGGGTCAAGCTTTGACGACCCTCGCACATCCGCGTCTTTAAGAAATCTACTACGCGTTTATTTAGTGAACATCCCTTTATTCTAAAATATCTGCGTCCATCGAGTCCTACGGTAAAAAGAGTTTTAATCAAAGTTGTGGAGAAGGAAATAATCTATAACTTTTGTCTAAATCATTTTTCTCTAGGGTGAAGATTTGAAGAGCCTGACACCTCCGACTCCATGGAATCGACAGCGTGCGTATTTAGTGAAACTTCGTTTAGTTCATAATATCTCCGTTCCCTCAAGTGATACGCTAAAAAAAGTTATCATCAAAGTTGTAGAGAATTAAATTGTTTAAGACTTTTGTCTAAAGCATTTTTCTCTAGGGTCAAGCTTTGACAAACCTCACACATCCGCGTCTCTATGGAATCTGCTACGCGTTTATTTAGTGAAATTCCCTTTACTCTAAAATATCTGCGTCCATCGAGTCCTACGGTAAAAAGAGTTATAATCAAAGTTGTGGAGAAGGAAATTATCTATAACTTTTGTCTAAATCATTTTTCTCTAGGGTGAAGATTTGAAGAGCCTGACACCTCCGACTCCATGTAATCGACAGCGTGCGTATTTAGTGAAACTTCGTTTAGTTCAAACTATCTCCGTTACCTCAAGTGCTACGCTAAAAAGAGTTATCATCAAAGTTGTAGAGAATCAAATTGTTTAAGACTTTTGTCTAAAGCATTTTTCTCTAGGGTCAAGCTTTGACAACCCTCACACATCCGCGTCTCTATGGAATCTGCTACGCGTTTATTTAGTGAAATTCCCTTTACTCTAAAATATCTGCGTCCATC
Organism: Malthinus flaveolus; assembly: GCA_950108345.1. Lineage (NCBI taxonomy): Eukaryota > Metazoa > Arthropoda > Insecta > Coleoptera > Cantharidae > Malthinus > Malthinus flaveolus. The sequence goes on from OX467289.1 coordinate 12,060,921, forward strand.
GAGTCCTACGGTAAAAAGAGTTATAATCAAAGTTGTGGAGAAGGAAATTATCTATAACTTTTGTCCAAATCAGTTTTCTCTAGGGTGAAGATTTGAAAAGCCTGACACCTCCGACTC